>CM054127.1:18250204-19450204 GCA_028751855.1 Ambrosia trifida | reverse complement strand
ATGGGTCTGGGTCAGGTCGGGTCGGTTTCGGACCCTTTGCACAGCCCTAGTAGTCCCCCTATTAGATCATAAACCCCGTGGAAGGGAGATTCATCATACGCTCGCTTAACATGTTAGTTTTTTATTGTGAGGACAGAAAATATGCTTGTGTCGATCTCACATGTGTATCCCCCTATTCGGGTTTCGGGAAAATGGATTTATGGCGGGACAAGCGGTACTGAAAGCAGAGTCAAAGAAACTGGAAAAGCACGTGGAAGCTTTTGAGGATAATCAACATGCATTCGTCCCCCTAACGTTTGACACATTCAGCTCCTTGACGCCGGAGGCGGTTTGGTTTTTGGCTAGAGTTCAGCGTATGATCCACAACAACATTTACCCCACATAACTATCATAAAAATATTTTTGATTTCAACTTCCTGAACACATTTAATAATGTCACAACCTTACAAAAGGGGAAGACGCCTGGGAGTGGAAAACAAACGCATGTGAGCCGCTCACTGTGTAGGTATTAGACATAACATAGCAAGGGTAAGCAATAGTGGTGATGATGTTGAGCGGGTATTGGGAACAACTGGGCACCATAAAACGTTAACTATTTTGCGTGGAAGGCGTGTATTAATTGGATTCCTTCCAAGGCTGCTCTTGCGAGACGTGAGGTGTTTGAGCAACATCAAATGTGCTGTAAATGCGGTAGGGTGAGGAAACCACAGATTGCTTGCTTGTTTCGTGTTTGATTGCGCAATCAGTTTGATGGCAGGTTATAATTTGCTGAAAATTCCTTTTGGGAGAAGCAAGACTCCATGTAGTGAGGTGCTGTTGGTCATAAAAGGTCACATGGGTTCTCTAACACCTTGACCGATTGCGGAATCACCACGGTGCACGAAGGGGAGGATGTAAAAACAAGCTCATTCTTATGGATTAAAGGTAGATCTAAATTTGTTAGTTTGAAGTGGGGGAGATGGAGTGATTTTAACGTAATGGATATTATTGTGTGATTTGTACTTGGTTGGGTTCCATAATATACATACATGTCTCCTGTTCAAAAAAACTTTTAATAATTTTATTAATGAGTTTATTCATATAATTAGTGTCTTAAACACAATATTATCCAAAACCCAACTGTAGGTTATTTTTCAGCAAATTTGGCCGGTCTTATCCACACGCATCACCAATTATTTGCTAGATCATCACATTAAATTAAATATGTATAGCAAGACCCATCATACCATTTCTAACCTACTAGAAGCGTTAATACAAGTCCAACATAAATACTTTCAGGTACAAGCCCACTTATAGTCGCCAAATATCACATAATTTCAACCTCTCTCGTCAATTTTCTCGGTGGTCTTTTGCGCTAATTCGAAGCTCTCGTTGTCCAAGCGGACCTCATATCAGGCTATGCCTCAGGAATATAAAACTTATATGAGAAACATACATACTACAACCTCACTCACCCATAGAAACTCTCATATCTATATTCACAGAAGAGGGCTATGATTCCATACAAAAGATGTATACAGATGGCTCATCTTACCAGAAGAAGAGCAGCCTGTATTCAGATTTTGCTTCTTGTTATGGAAAACAACGAATGTCGTCCTTCTGCGATAATCTCCCCGGTTATTTTGTTTTTCAAAACAACAAGCGTTCCTTTAACCGCCCCTTTCCCGCCAAGAAGCTTTGCGCTAATTTCCAACTCGTCCTGCCAACAACCCACATTTAAAAAACATAAACATATAAAATTATAAACAAAGAACCTGTCACATAATCAGCTTATGTATAACATCATCATAGTTGTAACACCCAAAGAGTATAAAAGAGTCATTAGTGTGCCACTGATATATAAAGAGTATAAAAGAGTCGTGTTCTCAATTAGTGATGGTAAGGCCCTGGGGATATGCATCTCAGATTTTCAAGTCCTCTTGGGTATGAGCGTAAAAGAGTCGAGCCGCTTATGATCAGCTTGTTAAAAGCTCCAAACAAACATAGCTTAAACGAGCTTAAATGAGCCTATTAGTTATACATTTACAATAGTTTTCATATTATATACAAAATTGTTATAGAAATAACCAGAACATATATAAAATGACAAATTTATATAGAAATAACCCATAATTATATATGTAATAACAACTGAAAATTATCAAATGAGCCGAGCTTAGGCTGTCGAAACAAGCTGAGGTCGAGCTATTGTAAATTAAACGAGCGAAACATCGGTTTTAGGTTGGTTCGGTTATCTTAATTATTATGTTTGGCAACAAAAGAGTTGTTTAAAAATGGAAAGCTAATTAGTGTTTTGGGAAAAACAAATAACAACAGCAGCAAATAACTTAGCGAATTGCATAAGGAATGATAAACAAATAACAAATCATACACTGAGTTTGGCCGTAGAAAGATAAGAAATAGACATATCAACAGAAAGGTTCATTGGCACATCTTTTTCATACACCATCACCGCACCTATCTCATCTACCAAATTCGCAATCGCACCCACTGCCAGCTTTCCATTCCTGTCCTGATTTTATAAATTATAAATCAAACCCATTATAACTTTTTAAATATGCAAAATAATAATAATAATGGATAGAATAAGATCAATTATTACAGTGAGACGAGGGGGGACTGTGAAAGAGCAGGAGATGGAACCGGGTTGGAATCGGTCGACTCGGATGCCTCTTAGGGTGAAGTCTTCGTAGAAGCTGTGGAGGGCATCTGGTGGTTGGGGTGGGATGATGAGTTGGGTGACTCGGTCTGAGTCTTGTTGGCTTACTTGGAGATGCTCTCTAGGGTTCATCTTCTTGCTCTTGCTCTTGCTCTTCTCCATGGGTATCATGATTGATTGGCGACTTTATTTGACAAATAAATGTGATATTTGTTCTAAAAAAAGGTAAGATCGGTTGTTAGGGCCTAAATGGTTTAATTAGCCTAAGGTTGTTTGTTGTGGAGTGTGGTACCCAACCAGAGCAAGCATGAGCGAGTCACGAGCCACGTGGCTTGCGAACAAGACAACGGGGTGGCGTGAGAGAGACCACAAGCAAGCTGGAGTGAGTGTACTCGTGTGGGGGGAGAGAAGAGCGACGACTCTTTTGAGGGCTTGCTAGCGTGGGAGGTCAATGTGAGCCACAATTAGGTTAGGTGAGCGAGCAGCTTCCTTTATCCGGTGCCATATCAGCGTCCAGTTGTCGTGATATGAGAGGATAGAGTTTGTGCTCAAGGTGAGTCACTACACAGTCTAATGTCACGCCCACCTAACACTTGTGTTTGTCTTCATTTGTTAATTTTGTTCATGAACACACAATAACACAAACGAACATTAATGAACACAAACGAACACAAAGTATTCATGAACAGAAATAAACACAACGGACATAGATTAACTTTCGAATAAGATTGAATTCACACGCATTAAGACATTAGCTAGACTCACCCAAAATATAACTTAATATTATTTTATTTGGAGTTGACCTACACGAAGGATTTTATTTGACAAGGGTCGTTAGTCATTTTCAGGATATATTAAACATACATTATATAGATATATTCTGAACATAATATCATCCTAGCTATCCCAGGGATGTACACTTAGTATAATCCCTGAAATATTCAACACCAACAGTTACTTCACGACTTATGGTTTTACTGTTAAACTTAGTGTTATTGGGTTAAGTGGGCTAGTTATATTTTATTTGCATACATTGAGCCAAACCAATAGAATGTTATGTATAAAGATAAAAATATAATTGTAATTTGTGTGAATATAAATAATGTTGAAAGTTAATCCTAAAACGCGTATGAGTTGAAAGTTGAAGGACAAAAGTGAAAGATTGGCTTAGATTAGTTTGAATGTTTAGAATTATCTAGTTTGGTTAATTAGTATAGATAATGATGTTTGGTTAGTATTAGATTATGATTGCTAGTAGTATTTGAGTAGGATTAGTATGGTTTGTTTAGTATAAATAGGGTTCTAGGTTAATGGTTTTATTTGTCCCTTGTTTGTAAGTTCCTTTGGTTGAATAGAAAGAGTTGCGAGTTCGTCTCCCAAAATATTTAGTGTTCGTATTTGATCTAATTGTCTGGGCCAACAATTGGTATCATAGCTTGGCAGTTTGAGAGTCGTTTTTTGATAAAGGGGAGCCGCCCCTCACGGGGCTGCAGCGACGGCGGCAGACGCGACTTGGCGCGCAAGATTGTGAAGAGCTCGATCGGGTTTTGTGAGCGGAACGGAGAACAAATTTTGCCTCGTTTAACACTGGGTTTTGTATAGAGAGGATTCGTTGAAAGTTTGGTTCAGTTGCAAGTTCAAGATCGAAAGTCGGTTAGAGCTTTGAATTGATTGGTGGATCGCTATTTCTTCTCAAGAGATGTTGCAACAGTGATGAAACCAGTTGCTGGAATATATTTGTTAGCAACGATGTGTTCAAAATATATGGGATTGGAGATCGATGACATGGTGTGTCTAAAATTAAAGTTTGCGTTGAAATTGAGATGGATGGATTCCATGTAAGTTAAAATTAGTGATAGAATACAATTATTGAATAATTGTTAAAAGTTCGTTGGAATTGGAGGTAAGTGTCACACCCTCAAATTTCACGTGTGGAATTTTACCGCGAGGCGCGTGACACACCAGAATCCAAGTCAACGGTTACAATAAATGACAACTATATGAAAAAAAAATACAAAAACCATGATCCAAAAAGTAGCGGAAGCATTTTAAGTTTAAAAAAAAATCCAATCAAAAGTAAAACATGAGTTTAGAGTTTTAACATCTCAAAAGTATGATCCTAGACGCAAGTGCGACTCCGTGCGCCTAGCCCGACTGCTGCTACCTTAGCGACCTGAGAAAATATGTTAAAAAGTCAACATATAATGTTGGTGAGTTCACAGGTTTTATGATAAGCGTTTCGTTAATCCTTTGAAAACCGTTACCGTTACTACGATGTTGTGTGAACGCTAGCTAGGCGTTAAGTTAATTACTACTACGGTTGAAACCATTCCTGACTGTGTTTGTTACTGTGTGGTACCCCTCGGACTACCGTCATCCCCGGTAGGCCCTGTGTGTTTGAAACAATATGCACCCGCCCGGCCACCAGCCGTCGAGTGGGGTTTGTTAGGCCCAATAGCGCTATCCACATTTCCCCGCTACATACCCGTATTAGTGGTTTCCTTGGGATTTAGATGAGCCATATAGTAATATAATGATAGCCATAGTATAACTTGAAATCATGTGTTAAAAGTGTGTAAGCATGTTTCTCCATCGAAAACAAAACTGATAAAAGTGGGGCCGTGAACTCACCTTAGTTTCCATGCTAAGCTAGCAAACAAAGCCTGAAACCTCGACTGACTTCCTCGTGCCCTAATTACCAACAAAGGACACCTTAACAGTCTACCACACATAAGCCTAGCTTATTAACCGCTCAAAAGATAGTCTATCCGACTGTCTAGACTCGTATGTACCAACACGAGTCTCAATACGTTTCAACTCGACGAATCGATCGTGACTTATCTTAATTCTCGTATTACATAGCACCCAAGTTGCACACTTGTTACTATTTGTGTATAAACCATGTTGGACTAGTACCCCGAAACGTATAATTATCTTGAATCATAGCTCGTCTCGTAAATCATATAAGTATATTTATTTTGTGTAATTATATTTTAGAAGATACTCTTTAAGGAAAATATAAGTTTAGTTATTAAAATCAATTAATAACATTTGTTAATTTTTCCCAAATATTGTTTGAAAATCATCTTTATTGCCACAAATAGTTAGACTTTGAAAATACTTCGATTTTATATATAATGCACTTGTTCAAACGACTTACGGGAATTTATCTATAGAAATATTAGCAGTTCGCTACGCTTTGGTTTTATAAAATTTGGGCAGAGTTTCCTCTGTTTTTGTACGAACCAGACAACACCCGTTGTCTACAATTTTACCAAAAATTACTTTCAAACACAATTCATCAAGTCTTTTTATCCACAATTCCGATTCACGAGACTCTATACGTTTCGTCACATATGTCATCATCATCATACTCAGTTAATCCCACCTATAGCAAAGCTAAGGTAGGGTCTGAGGAGGGTAAGATGTAGACAGCCTTACCTCTACCCCTAAGAATAGAGAGGCTGCTTCCAGTGAGACCCCCGGCTCGATGTGGTTTGGTATCAAGCCTTGGACATAAGGCACAAAACACTTAGCAATCGGGACAAACCCGATCAGTGCATGTACCCTTTCGTCACATATGTATACTTATATATATATATATATATATAAAATATAGGGGTAAGGATATTGTGGAAACCCAATATTAGAGTGAAAACCTTGGAAACTATATATCATCCCTTGATCTAAGTTGATCAATGGCTCACATTAAAAGTTCCATTAAAACTTAAAATATGGTGATATTTAAATGATAAAAGGTACCAGAAGGTTATATTGGTAATTTGAATTTGCTTTAAGTCAAAAGCTTTATCAGCCATGTCACATCAAATAAACACTTTATCATCTCTCTCATCTCTCCTGCCATTTTCTTTTCAAACCACCATTTCTCTATCATATTTCCTCCTCCTTTAAAAATAAATCTCTTCAACCTCAAATCTAAGTTCTCTAATTTCTCTTATTTTGTTTAAAAAACATAAGTTAAACATAATCCATTTAAATGATGAAGATAGAACACGGATGTGAAGCAGTTAACAATTATGATGATCTTCGATCTGACCAGGTATGTGTGTGTTCTAGTTTTTGTTCTAATCCTTATACTGATTTTACGACCTGATCGATCACCCTAGTGCTTTACCATAACCATTCAAATAATACATTAATCTAGATTAAGCTACATCTAGCATGTGGAACTCGCAAGTATATTTTGAAATGTGTTTCTCTGCAGATTTTTGTTGCATTTTTCTTTGGTTTTAATAGTTTAGGATCTGTGTCTGATTTATAGAAAAAGTTATACAGAAAACTGAAATGGTTTGCTCATTAGGATCTTTAGATGCTGTGATAATACCATATAGAATACTGAACTATAGAAGAAAATTGTAAGTAGTCTAGCTTACTAGGATAGTATAATGTCTTTTGTGTTTTGGATAGATGCACTCCATGTGTTTGATGAAATGCCTAACTGGGTTAACATGTGTTACCTCTGTTAGTATGTTAGAAGTTAATGGTGATTGTATGGAAACTAGTTATAAGGTCTTTTGTGTTTAGCATATATGGATGTCCATTTAAAGTTAATGGTGAATGTATGGAAGGTAATTATAATGTCTTTTGTGTTTTGGATATATGCACTCCATGTGTTTGATGAAATGTCTAACTAGGTTAACATGTGTTACTTCTGTTAGTATGTTTAGATGATGAGTTGGTGACACCGTTTAACACCTCATCTATTGTTTTGCAGTTGATAACGAAGACCCCCTACTGGCTATGTTAACATACGAAGTCCAAGGAAGCCGAGAAAAACATGTAGAAAAACTTTTGAATAACGTCTTCTTTTTGGTATTCAATTTATAGAATTACTAGATTTATTTTATTAAAGTGGTCAATAGTTTGTAATAATACTTTGTAATAACGTGTGTTAATAGTTTGTATGCTTTATTTCTCATTAAACTTATTAAGTTAAAGTGGTCAATAGTTTGTAATAATACTTTGTAATAATGTGTTTTACCAAATAACATGTGTTAACATCTCATTAATAGTTTGTAATGATACTTTGTAATAACGTATGTTAATAGTTTGTGTGCTTTATTTCTCAGTAAACTTATGAAGTGAAAACTATGGGGGTAAGCAAGATAAAAAAAAAGGCTGACAAAATAAATACAAGTTTAACATATGTTACCAAATAATACATGTTAACCTCTTATGCAACATTAACACATGTTAACCTTCCATGCAGTTCATTTGAATGTCCCGGGTAGGTTTTTCTGTGGTTCAATAGTTTGTAATGATACTTTGTAATAACGTGTGTTAATAGTTTGTATACTTATGAAGTAAAAACTACAATGGTAAGCAAGACAAAAAAAAGGCTGACATTAAATACGAGTTTAATAAATGTTACCAAATAACACATGTTAACCTCTCATGCAACATTAACACATGTTATACCATGTGTTTAGTCATCGTACAGACCCGCCAGCCTAGTAGGTTAAATATTCTTTAAGTTAAGACACACAAAAGGGGTAAAGCTAACATGTGTTAGTGGTTCACATAAGTAACACGTGTTAAACAATATTCCCAGATTATGCTCCCTGCATAGTAGGTGTGTATTATCCATTCCTCATGTTTAAAAAAAAAAAAAAAACCTAACTAATCGAAAATTAACATGTGTTTAGCCCATCCTACGGATCTGGCTAGTAAGAGTGCATAACTATTTGTCAGTTGGGTCCGTAACCTAACACGTGTTATACCATGTGTTTAGTCATCGTACAGACCCGCCCACTTAGTAGGTTAAATATTCTTCAAGTTGAGACACACAAAAAGGGTAAAGCTAACATGTGTTAGTGGTTCACAAAAGTAACACGTGTTAAACCATATTCCAATATTATGCTCCCTGCATAGTGGGTGTGTGTTATCTGTTCCTACAAATGTTTATGAAAAAAACTAACTAATAGAAAATTAACATGTGTTAAGTCCATCCCACGGATCCGTCTAGTAGAATGCATAACAACTATTTGTCAGTTGTGTCCATGCCCTAACATGTGTTGTACCAATTGTTTTGGTCATCATACAAACCCACCCGCCTAGTAGATGAAATGTAGTTTATGCACACCATCCCGCGGGTGGTTGAGACACACAAAAAAGGGTCAGCTAACATGTGTTAGTCCTTCACATATGTAACACGTGTTAATAACATATCCATATTATGCCCACTGCATGTAGATTCAAGTGGTTATGCACACCAAAATCAACAACTTACATAATAACATATATCATATGTATTCAAAATGGGACACCGTGAGGGTCACATAATTTAAGTTATACATACCAAAGATTTTAAAGATCATATGCACTGAATAATCACCAAAACATAGTTAGGCGGTGTTATGTACATAACAAAGTAGGAACACTAACATACACTGTTACGTGTACATATCACGACCCCAAAAAAACTAAAACAACAGCACAGTGTTGCACTTGCAGTGCTGAGGTGACACTACTGTGTTGAACCTCCGGTCTGGAGGTTCTCTTGAAGTTCTTGTTGTGAAACCTTCTCGCAGTTACGTGAATCGTGACAATGACATACTTCTTACAAGTGCGACATAGCCTGGTTCCGTTGGGAGTTTCAATCAAGTAATGCGGTGGGGGGGGGTCTTCGTTATCATCTGCAAAACAAATTGGTGAGATGTTAAACTGTGTTACCCAGCCATCATCTAACATAAAAAAAACTGAGTTAATGCATGCTAATTCAAAAAATCTAGTGGTATCATGTGTACCAACAGCAAAACAAAAAAGGTGAGATGTTAACATGTGTTAACAAACCATCATCTAATATACTGACTTAAGAAAACTGTGTTAACACTTGTTAATTCGAAAATCTAGTGGTATCAATTGTTACTCAAATCATCATCTGTGATACTAACAGAAAACCATACAGGAAAGTTAACACATGTTAATTCGAAAAACCCAGTAATATCATGTAGTAGCTACAAGTAATAAAACACACCTTAGATTGCATAAATGAGCAAGTATTCACATTACTAATCTTAATATCAAACAAAATACTGGCTAATACTTTAACCAAAAATCAAATAAAATACAAAAGTTTTCAAAAGTGAAGCTAAAAAGTGTATAACTACATTTAAACATCATCATCTCTCTTCCCTCTCCTCTTTTTTGTCTAATTTTTTTATCTTCTTCAAAAAGAAACCTACAAAAATGTTGTTTAAAATTTTATTTGAACCAAGCAAACCTAAATCTGAAATCCTATATAAAGTCACATAAAAGGATTACGAATTTATGCGAACCAAAAAAAAGAAACCATAAAAACAACTTCCGAACCAGAGACTATGTGTGTGATGTTATTTTTAAATAACTTCCAAAAAACCTCGAAATACATAAAACAAAATGATGATGAAAGCACTCCATCATCGTATTCTTAACATATAAAGACATAAAACAAAATGAATCTGAAACATATACCAAATCAGTAGACATGAATAACAAATGTATATGGGTGAACGAAAACACGCGTGTATAAAAAACCCAGCACCTGGTATGTAAACACCATCAGAATTTGCAGGAAAGTTGTTGGCCTAGAAGTTGTTCAGAATGAGATGACGTGAAGGAGATGAAATCAACGGTGATAATTTTTAACTCAATATCCATCGACATTTACACTGAAAAATTTATGTTTAAATCCATCGAATGAACCATAAAAAAGCTTCAGATCTTCTTTAATGGTGAAAAGTTTAGAAATAGAATGATGATGTTGGTGAGATGTTAATTGAAAAATGGTGACACTAGTAAAAGGTTGTGGATAGATAGTACAAGCAACTAGTATATAAAATTGAAAAGGTAGCATAGGGAAGTGGGAGAAGGTACAATCAGATAAGATGTAAAAGGGGTGGCAAATTACAAGTATACCCTTGAATACTAATATGCATTATTAAATAATGAGTGTGATGTGGCACCTTCCTATCCACATATGGGGTTTTCAAAGTTTTCACTCTAACTAAGGTTTCCTATAGATACTTATACTAAAATATAGTCCAATGTTATTTAGTCCGATGTCCGATATAAGTTACGTCAAATTAACCGTTTACCAAATCGTTCGATATATAATTTAGTTACCGTTTATTATTATTATTCGGTCCGTTCGCGAGTTAAAACTATTCTGTATCAATATATTTATAAAATTATAACATTCATAAATATATATAAATATTTACAAATATATAATGTTTATAAATATATGATAAAATAAAATGACAATAAATGCAAATATAAGCTATACCGAATCACACGCACGTAACCCGAAATCTGACCCGTGAGACGGTTGAACGGATCTGACCCGAGCCGACCATAACCGCGACTGAAACCCGAAGCAAACACGGTATCGTACCGAATCTGACCCGAAACCAACACCACCAAATCTGACTCGACTATTAATCAAGGGCTTAAAACCAAACTGGAACCGAACATAGATCAAGGGCTCGTGACCCGAGCAAATCCGAAAACGAACTCTACCTGGCCCGTGACTTGTGACCAAGACCCGAAGCTGCAACAAGCCTTGACCTGGAACAAACTATCACCAAAACCACCACAGCCATAACATGATCGGATCCCCACCGAGAACCACCACCGGAGATAAAACCCATCTACACCGAGACCCAGCATCACTGTCGTGCCCCCACACCACCATCCGAACCTAACTTCAATCAGTCACCACATCTGTACCCGATACCTTCGCGTCATAACCACCACCACAGTCACCTGCCGTCTCAGCTTCCAACCACCACAACCGCTACCATGACAACCTCCCCCGACACCATAACCACCACACGACACCTCTACCCATGAACCCCCTTGACCCGTCATAATAAACCCTCACTACTCGAGACCACAACCAAGAAACCACCCGAAGAAAACACCACCAACTAGCCACCAAGACCCAACCGGTCGGGAAACAAACCACCACGAAAAGAAACCTCACCATCGTCCTGCACCTCCTGCCGCCTCCACCTCTAACCCGACCAGTCACAACAAACCCCAAACCCCTTCAACCGGACCTCAATTACATGCCAAAAACCACCACTGATCGGCTCCATCTTCAACCTCCGGCCGCCGCTGTAACAGAGGGAGGAGGGAGAGAGACGAGGTGTGAGAGGGAGGAGGGAGATATTTTGGGTGAGAGAGAGGGTAGAGAGAGAGAGAGAGAGTGGCGGGTGTAGAGAGAGAGAGAGTATGTGTGGCTAGGGTTTGTGACTTGGATAAGAAATGAGGATAAGGGGAATGAGATGAATTTATAGTCAATGTCTCGGTTTCTATTTTGGTTCAAAAATAATAAATAAAGCATGTCGGAAATGTTCGATTTTAAAAACATAACAAAACCGTGAAATTTTAAATATAATGTTTGTTATCCCGCACGTGCATTCGAAACACGCGTTTAAAACACGTTATAAGATTCGACCACGGTTTCTTTTGTTAAAACGATCAGTTAACTTCCGACACTTAATAATTAACAATATTTAAAAGAAATAATTACCCCAAATAATTAAAAAATCACATCAGTATATATCAGAGTTGCCGGTTGTCACAGTAAGGCACAGATCATATGAAGGCAGTATGGGATATTCAATTATTGAATAATTGTTGATGGAGATGCCCAACACTCAAGTCCGTTTACCGGGAGTGCGAACAGCAAAGAAATAGATGTATTTTCAAGTGGGTCCTTGGAAATAGGAAGTAGGTTGTGTCATGAGGTTTTTGCTAATGATGACAATTGTGATGGCCAAGAATGGCGGTTGTGGTCAAGTATTCGAAGATGGTTCATGGATAGGCTTAGGTATGTACCACATGCAATTTGTGCATGTACATGGAATCAAAGATTAATTGTTCATTGAAGTCGATTTATTTTTAGTGATGTTTCTGAATTGGCGATGGAGACGAGAGTTGTTCTATTATAGTAAGGGCAACATGGGTTCAAGCATTTGAGCCGTGAAGAAATTTTACACAGTAGGTTTTGATCGTAACATTTGTGTTTGTTGAGTGGAGGAAAAACAAGCTGCATGTTTGTTTTGTTGATTGTAAGCCCGAAAGAAAAACGAGCTGCGTGTTTGTTTTGTTGGTCGTAAGGCAACAAGTGTTGTTCGGGTGATGTTCAACTAACCGTGAAGCAAGTATTACCCAGGTTTGCGAGATTGTTTCTGGTTAAGTAGGTGAATCGAGAATATTGTTCTTGATGAATTAAAGAAAGTTTTGCGGTGTTGGATATTAGTTTCGGGATCGGGAATCAATTCCCATTGAAAAAGGTTTGCGGTATGTGGAGATTGGTTTCGGGATCGGGAATCAATTCTAACTGAAAAGAGCAAAATCGTAGAAAGAATGAATGAGTCCTCAAGAGCAGATCTTGATGAATGAGCCCTCAAGAGCAGATCTTGATGAATGATGCCTTCAAGAGCGGATCATGAAGATGAAAGAAAGGGATGATGCAGTCAAGAGTAGATCTTGAAGAAAGGAAGAATGCAGTCAAGAAACTCGTTTTCGAGTTGACGCATGAAGATCAAGAACCTGCGTGGTTCGATCAAGAAAGATTGCAAGAAGAACCTGCGTGGTTCGTTCGAGAAAGAAGAGCAAGAAAGAAAGCTAGATACTGAGCAAGAAAAGTGAGAGTGATCAAGACCCGAGTGGTTAGATTGGGAAAGCAAGAGAAGTATGGTCGGTTTTAGGATTAAGGGGGAATGTTGAAAGTTAACCCTAACACGCGTATGAGTTGAAAGTTGAAGGACAAAAGTGAAAGATTGGTTTATATTAGTTTGAATGTTTAGAATTATCTAGTTTGGTTAATTAGTATAGATAATGATGTTTGGTTAGTATTAGATTATGATTGCTAGTAGTATTTGAGTAGGATTAGTATGGCTTGTTTAGTATAAATAGGGTTCTAGGCTAATGGTTTTATTTGTCCCTTGTTTGTAAGTTCCATTGGTTGAGAAGAAAGAGTCGCGAGTTCGTCTCCTGAAATATCCTGTGTTCGTATTTGATCTAATTGTCTGGGTCAACAAATAACATTATATATATATACTAGATTATACCCGGGAGCGTCCCGGGTTGAGAAATATAATATGATACGTCAATTTTACATATGAAATAGACTGATGTATAACTCTAATATTAATATCTAACCTAAAACAAATTAACAATGTACAACTCCAATGCTAACACCTAACCTAAAAAGAATCATCATCATCATCATCATACTCAGTTAATCGCACCTATAGCAAAGCTAAGGTAGGGTCTGAGGAGGGTAATATGTAGACAGCCTTACCTCTACCCCTAAAAATATAGAGGTTGCTTCCAGTGAGACCCCTGGCTCGATGTGGTTTGGTATCAAGCCTTGGACATAAGGCACATAACACTTAGCAATCGGGACAAACTCAATCGGTGCATGTACCCTTTGTCTTTGGGCTATCCACGCCACCACATGATGCATGATTAACCGTCCGTCGTTTTTAACGTTATTTCACGAAATTAGTAAAATAACGTTAAAACCAGTGCAACTTTACTTTTGCCCCCAAGGGCCACACATATATACATTATATGCGCACACCGTAAGTGGGGCGTACTAACCTAAAAAGAATGTAGAACTTTAATGTAACTCTAATATTAACATCTATCCTAAAGACTAAACAAATGTACAACTCTAACATACTAATATTGATACCTAACTTAAAACAACGTATAACTTTATTAACCTATTCGGCTCTGATTGAAAAAAAAAATCATATTTACTGATTTAAACATAATTAGTGACTTGTCTATACATGATTAATGATTTACCTGAACACTTTGTGTTTTTTCCTGTATGAACAAAACCACACAAAAAAATTTCTCCGTTTTTTATATAGCACTATGGTACTCGTTGGAAAGATAATAAAACGCTCGTTAATTTGGTGTAATTTTTTTCTTTAAACAATCTCGTATATTAAAGATATTAACGTTTAAAAATTATGGGAGGAAACATGAGGGTAAAAAATCCAATTTTGTTTTTAATTTTTTTTTTCTAAAATATCTCAATGCCACATGGGATGACACATGGCACATTCAAAGAAGAGAATGCCTCTTTAAGTGCCATATCATTAAAATGGCTTTGGTTTATTATATGTATAGATATATATAAATAAATTAATAAAAAATTATTTGAGCCGAGCGAACCTTTGCTCGTGCTTGGCTTGTTTACAAACCGAACCGTGTCTATCGGCTCGTTTACAACCGACAGGAAAATCGAGAGAACATTTTCCATGCATTTTCTAAGCAAGCGGCGAGCAAGTCACAAACGCCAAGCGATTTGAACCATCATACGCATAATTTTCACTTTTTCAAATTGTGTGAGGTAAATGTACCCCCATTTCTTACTTTTCATACATCCCATATAAAAAATGATATAAAAACTACTCATATATTAATTCATTATTTTTTTAATTTTTTTTAAGTTGATAGAAACCATGTCAGAAAAAATTAAGGATACACAATAATCAAAATACCAGTAGATTTTTCCATGCTAAGCATGATAATAACCATCATAAGCAAGTCAACCACAACTACAAAATACAAGAATGAATAAGATACACAATAATCAAAATACCAGTAGATTTTTCCATTAATTTTATTTCTTGTTACATCGATTTTGCGAGTACAAAAGATAGTCGGCCATGCGATTTTACGATTTTGATTGAGTCAATTTGGTTTATGATTATCAAGAGTTAACAAACGAATTGAAAATTAATTAGATTTGACCCTAACTCTGATACCAATTGTGGAACACGTGAATAGGATTTTCACATGATCAAAAAGGGATGATAATGGGTCGGGTTTCAGACGGGTTTAGGTAATCTCAACCCTAAACCCGTTGATTTTTATTGGGTCCATTAGGTATTGAATGTACACGTAAACCCATTAAATAAAAAAAAAAATTAATCGCCAAATATACGCGACCCAAATAATTACGATTAATATAAATAAAATACCAAATTGCATAAAAAATAGTGTATGCTAATGTTGGGTCAAGTTATTCTACACAGTGTAACAAAAATGAGAAGGGTGAAAATGATACAAAAAACACAATAGATCATGAAAATATGCCACAATGAGTCACAAAATATAACACAGTGCTAAAAAATATTAACACAATGCTGAAGAAAAAAGACACAATGAATTGAAAAAATGACACAATGATATAATGCATATTCTAAAAACTACAAGCTAAAACCCCAAAAAACGAAGACCTAAAAACTAACGTCGTAGGATTCGTTAAGACGGTCCCAATGCCGTTTGAATAAGTTCAATCGGAGTCCGTTTGATACCCTTCATACGACTTTCTATTTTTCTTTCACTGTGTATTTGATCCTAACCGTGGTAATGTTATATATATAGATATGTATGTATGTGTGTATATATATATGTATATATTAGGGCTGCAAACGAGCCGAGCCCGAGCTCGACCAGGCTCGAGCTCGATTAACTTATAAGAGCTCAAGCTCGAGCTCGGCTCGATTCGAGCTTTGTTTTCAAAGCTTGAGCTCGGCTCGTTGGTAATTTCTCAAGCTCGAGCTCGGCTCGGCTCGTTTAATATCTTATTAATTAATATATTAAATAAAACTAATATAAATATAGTTCGTTTAGGCTCGTGAGCTCGATAAGTGAAGCTCGAGCTTGGGCTCGGGCTCGTTTACTAAATAACTTTAAATTAGTGGTAAATATTATTAAAGATTTTAGAAAAATAATAATACACTAAGCTTGATAAGGCTCGACGAGCTTAACGAGCTTCACATGCTAGGCTCGAGCTCGGGCTCGATAAATAAATGAGCTTCGTTTTAGGCTCAAGCTTGATAAGGCTCGGCTCGTTTCGAGCTTTTTACCGAGCCGAGCTCGAGTAGCTCGCGAGCGGCTCGGCTCGTTTGCACCCCTATGTATATATGCATATTTAAAAAAATAAACAAAAGTATATAGGGTATACAATCGGGTAAACGGATACACTATATCGGGTTGGGTATACGGGTATATCATAAATCTCAAACCCGTCCCAAACCCACGAAAAAAATAAAAATTGATTCCACCCCCGGTCTCATACCCGATTAGCCAAACCCAAGCCCATCCCAAATGTGTCAGGTTTTCCTATCAGGTTCGGGTTCGATTCCCATCCCTAAAACATTATGAACAAGTAATAACACTAATATGATTTCTGATAATAATTGCAAGGATTAATATGATCCTTGGCTTGTTCGATCAACACATACATATACAATGAGAGTGAAACGATGTGATGATTCAGAACGCTACACCCTTTCTCTAACTTTCAGTTTCTAAGGGGTTGTTTGTTTTTTCTAGAGGAAAATGTCTGCAGTCTGCGGACCACATCTGCTGACATCTACAAGAGAAGAGGTGGACCAAAGGTCTGCAGTTTGCAAGAATAAGACTTTTTGTTTGTTAACGTCTGCAGGCTGCCGAAATAAACTAAAATTTAAATAAACTGATTTTTTACAGCAGTCTCGTGGTGGACCGTGGTGGTGGATGGTGGTGGTAGACATGGTGTTGGTTGGTGGTGGTGGTGGACCGTGGTGGTGAACGGTGGTGGTGGACGGTGGTGGTGGTGGTGGACGGTGGTGGACGGTGGTGGTGGTGGACGGTGGTGATGGACCGTGATGGTGGTGGACGGTGGTGGTGGTGATGGGTGAGGATAAGAGAAGAGGAGAAGACCTTAGAAGATGTCAGGAAGACTTTTTTGAGTGAAAGGTCTTCCAAAAATAAACAATCTGTAGACCCTAAACGTCTGCACGCGTCTGCACGGCGCAGACAAAAGAGGCCAGAAGTACTTCTAAGTAAAAAACAAACAGCCCCTAACTCTACCAATTTACATATTAACCATTCACGTAATTACGTTAACATTAGGGGTGTTCAAAATCGGATAATCCGAATTTCGGATATCCAAATTTCGGATAATCCGAAATTTCGGATATCCGAAATTCGGATATCCGAAATTTCGGATTCGGATTCGGATCATCCAACGGATAATCCGAAACTTAAAAAAAATTAAAAAAATAATAAAAAATAAAAAAAACTATAAAAAACGTTCTCCTTTATGCCTAAAACATGAACCTATTAAAAAAAACAAAAATCGAAGTTAGATTAACGAAATTTGAACAACAAATATATAAAAAAAACTTATTATTTTGATGGAAGGGGGTTGTGGAGGTCAGATACGAGGTGGACATGGGCTGTTATAGAAGAGAGAAAAGAGAGCAACAGCTATGGATTAGAGGAGTATGGACTTAGAGTTAGAAGGATTAAGGATTTAGGATTGTGTATTGTGTTATGTAGTGTATATAATATTATATATTTATATATATATTTTTAATATTCGGATTCGGATAATCCGATTATCCGAAAATTTTCAAAATCAGGATCCGAATCCGAATCCGAAATTTCGGATAATCCGATTTTCGGATATCCGAAAATCGGATTATCCAAAATTTCGGATAATTCGGATTCGGATTTTCGGATTTTTCGGACTCGAATTTTGGATTATCTGATTTTGAACAGCCCTAGTTAACATAAGAGACTCTAAACAAATCTATGTACTATTTAAAAACTTGACCCGTTAACTTTACATGGGGTAAACAATTATGTGGCCAACATATTTATACATGTTTGCTATAAACGGTGGCGGATCTAGAAGAAATATTGAGGGGTATCCTAAAAATGATTTTTTTGGACCTAGGGGTATTTTAATATTTGGTTAGGGCTATGTTTTCAAAGCCTGCTCAAGCACGCGTCTAGGGCTCTAGGCCCACTTTTTAGGCCCAATGCAACCTTCTCGCTTTGGTTCAAACGCCTTACTCTTAGGCACTCAGACACATTTTTCAGGCCAAGTTCAGATGAAATTCTGGCTAAGAATAGTCTGAACAGGTCTGAAACAATTATACAAGTCTAAATAAGTCTATACTCAACCTAAAACAACCTAAACTAACCTTAAACAAGTCTAAAACATGTTTAAACCTCTAAAAGTGTATTTTTATACTGTGTGTCTCGTTAAAAAAACTCTACTGAATCCCGAGGCTCACCCTTTGCGCATTGAGTGCGCCTTGCGCATTTAACAGCTATGGGTCCGGGGTATACGATACATGAAGAAAAAAAAATTACACTAATTTTGTACTTTGTTGACAAAGTTGAGGAATAGCCCGGGTTACACCTAATTACATGCTAAATCCACAGCTGGTTGGTTATAAACATAAACATAATACAAAGCATAATTTAGAGGGTGTTTCATGAATAATGAAATTTCTCCTTAAAATACACAACATTAAAATGGAGATCCTAGCCCCAACGCTTTTGGGTTCGACTTTCAAGATCTATTACCCACCTTTTGACATTAACATTAAATAATAAATGAAAAAGAACCAAAAAACTTGAAAAATGCAGATCCTAACCCCAACGCTTTTGTGCCCCACTTGCAAGCTCCGTTACTCCTTTCTGGAATTGCTAATTGTTTGATGTGCTCTGCATCAACAGAAATGTTTACTAATATGTTTTATTACGACATAAAATATACAAAAAAAAAAAAAAAGAAGTTTATTATCTCTTAGTTCTAACCCTTTCCTCCTGTATCTTGACAATTGCCTCCATAGAAGAGTTGATATCTTTTCTTACATAACACCTCCCAAAACTTGTATCAAAAAATTGTAGTGCTGGAGTAGCCACATGTCCCCTGCTAAAAACCTTTATTTTTGAAGATTCCCAGATTTCCAATTTATGTAATGATGGCAATGAAAAATCCTCCGTCCCTAAGTAAAATCCCTCGAGCCTATCTAGCCTCTCAAGTTTCAAGGACTTTAGACAAGGTAACACAATCTCTTTCCCTTTGGCATCACATTCTTCTTCTTCTTCTACCTTGACAACTTCCTTCATCTGTTTGCATCTAAATACATGTAGGTGTTGAAGTTGTTGTAGACTACCAACCATGGAACTACTAATTACATAATTTAGACTGTCACACTCATCAATAAACATTGTTGTTAGGTTTGGGAACAACCAAACTGTCCTATTATTATTATGATGATGATTTCTCTTCCATATATACTCAAGGCAATCTAGATGCTTTAACTCCAGTTGTGTTAGGTTTGGAATTTCAAGAATAGTTTGTGATTCACTATTTGCCCCTTCCTTTGCTTCTTCTTCAAATACCACCTCTGCGAACCTCCTACAATCTTTTAGTATAATTCTTTCCAGCTTTTGCAGTTGTGGCACATCATCAGAGGAAATAAGGCTTTTAAGGCTAATATTATCCAAACGAAATTCCATGTGTATTTCAATCAAATTAGGAAAATAGCAAGCTGGGAATTGTTTCAAAAGTAAAGAGCATAGGGTTGTACTCTCTGCACTTGGTACCTGCGTCTGCAAGCCCAAAAGATATAGAGCACGTCTCTTATTGATAAAAATATAAAGTGTGTATCTGAATTAAATATATCTTTTCATTGTTGAAATATATATGTGGGATGGACAAAGTTGGGTGATTATACCCAACTTTACAATCAAACACTTAAACAATTGAAAAAAATACATGTAAAGGGAAGTCTTTTTATTAAATTTCGAAATAAAAGATAATTATCAGAGTTGATATTAATAAATAATTAATGTGAACTCCAACTAAAAGTTTGCTGAATTATGATTTATTTAAACTAAACTTATGTAACTTGTTTATTTAGGATTGATTCTATGTTGTTTATTTATTTATTATAAGTGTGATATAAATAGTTGAACTTTAGAATAGTTATTAGAATGTAGAAGAATCAGACGAGCAGCAACCTAAAGATTTATGTGCAGCATTACATGAGGCACGCTTCAAAGAAGGAAAGACAGAATTACAAAACTGCCCCTGCAGTGTCTTAAGTCCGTTAAAAGTTATTGGCGCCAAAATGAAACTGAATTTAACCACCAAACTGTTGTGTTTGTCTTAAGTATAAATAGGAATGGACATATGCTTGTATTCGGTACCAAGATTGTTTGTTAATTATCATCAATCTGATTAAAAGTTTGTGTTCTTTAAGTTTTATGTTCTTTTAGTTTTGTGTACTGTTCCATCGATTTTGTTTGCATTAATCTGTTTTGTGATCATAATCTCTGTTCGAATTCTTTTGTCTATAACAAAGCTCATGTTGGGTATGAAGACATATCTTAAGGGGTGCCTTTTTAATTAAGTTCTGTGAATAAATTAGAAATATACCTGTTGTAAGTCTGTAGTCAAATCAAAGTTAAGGCCACCTTCATCAAGAATATGCTTGCCTAAGTCTGTACGTATGTACTTGAGCTTCGGAGCTATTGATGCACCAGAAGTGAACACCACCATTTGTGGGCATTTCTTGATTAGAACAGTTACTAGTAATGGCCACTCGAAGCCATTCATCCCCAAGAAGAACCCCTTCAGGTTTGGTAGAGATCTAAGTTCAATGGATTTTAGACGAGGAAACACCACAACCTTTCTTTGTTCATCATTTTCTTTCTTCACAACTACTTCCATTGCCGAGCAATCACTAATGTACAACTCTTCTAGCTGTTTGAGGCTTTCAAGTGTGGAAAATGTGAACACATTTTGCAAAAGATCACATTCATAGATGTCCAGTTTCTTGAGATTGGACAATTGGGGGACATGAATATTTTCTAGTCTTGGAATTGCCAATGTTGTAGTGTCAGTACCAACCCTTCCTTCATCAATGTCCGTATGACTACCAAAACCACCGTTGTTGGTGATCCCTTGAGTTTCAAATATCTCCACCAACTCACTACATGACTCTATTGTTATCTCTCTGGGGTATTGGCATAAGGACCAAGAAACAATATTGACTTGTGAAAACTACAATAAATGAAAGTCAACGTTAATTACAAAAAACAAACAATATATGAGATCAATATCTAACAAAATTATGCAATAAACAAAGCAAATTAATTAATTAATTCAAGTTTTGTTGGTTGAGGCCCCACAAAATACATACACAAACACTAGAGATTTCAAGCTCTCAAATATGGAATGGAAATGTGTACGTAAAATGAAAAGGTTCATCTTATTAGATAAAATATGGGAAACGTTAACAAAGAATAACTAACCAACTTCCTATTTATTTGACTAAATCAAAAGACTCGTACCAAAACTTATTTAACAACTCCTACTTTTTTGGTCAACCAAGACCAAGTAGGATGACCAATAGCCATCACCCATGATCCGTATGCTGGACCCGTGACCCGTAAACGAACCCGAATCCCGATTAACCCAACAGTCTTGCAGACGGCCAAAATAATCAAGAAAAGTATAACTCTAATCAGTCCAGTTTTTATACAAACTATTCAGAAATTCTCAATTTGTTTAGTAACTGATGTGGCAACTTCATTCACAGATGAATGCTAATGCAAGACATCAATAGCAGTTAATCTTTAACCCTCCCACCCACTTTAATAATAACTATGTGCTTTATCATGAATGTGTACTTCATTAGTATTAATTGTGTGATTTATAATTTAATTTCCATTTTTTTATATAATGTGAATGTGTACTTCATTAGTATCTATGTGGTGGTCAAACTACTTCATCCATCCACAAGAATTATTTTGACAACTTGATTACCAGCTCAAACCTATAAATATTTTGCAATCATTTTATCTAACAAAACACATACATAGGAAGCTTACCTTAATTTCATCCCGAATAGCAGCACCACCTCCTATCCGCTTAAGATTTTTCATCCTATATAACCCGAGAGAGTGAAGATGAGGGAAGAGAGTGGTGGTTTCATATGTAGCAGTGGTTTCTTCATCTTTATCATTTCTGTTTGAAACAATTTCTTCCATGGAATCACACACACTTATCTGGATTGTTTTTAGGTTGGAAAGAAGTTTCGCCATGAGAGGTGAAAACAAGTACTTAATCCTTGGGCAAGACTCCAAGCGTATGGTTGTGAGGCTTTGGAATGAGGATTGTGTGGGTTGTTTCTGAAGAATTAAGAAATTATACCAGTTGCTGCACTTCCACACATGACTCATGCTCTTCATCTTCTCCAAGTATAAAGTTTGGAGATAGGGTAGTAGTGGTGGTTGTTGATTATGTGTAGTAGTTGTTACCAAATCTGTACTACTTAGAAGACCACTCTCTATCTCAAACACCACTTCCATACCGTCATAATCATCTAGCCCAAGAGTATCAAGGTTAAGAAAATTGTGCACAACGGTAGATGGGATTGCAACAGTAGAAATTTTGTCATCTCTCTCTTCTTCTCTTGATAAAACTTTAGTCTGCAATTAAGTACACATGTATATATGAGAGAAAAGTAAATTACTCTTCTTAATTCTTATCACTTATTAGATTTTTCCTGTTTAATCCTTTCAGTTTAAAGGTGAACCTTTTTGAACTATCATGCCCAACATTTGCATTTTGTAACTTACTTGATTTAAAAATGAATGTTTAATAGTAAGAGGGTTCTTTGTGTAATTTACTTCCAAATTACAGAAGGACGAACAATTTAAGCCTCTCTAACTCAATGATCCAAGGTTTAATTATTTTTCAATAAAGTGTATTTTTTATATGGAATTGTTTTGCAATAAATTCATCTTGCTGTTAACATAAACTATAAAGAATATTTAAAAGTAATTTAGAAACGTTTTAAAACGTAACTAAATTCTAAAAAAGAACTAATTGGTCTTTGTATTAGTGTTTTAAAATCGGTTTTATATCATATCGGGTTAGGCTTAGAAACGTTTAATCGGTTGTACCGAGCGGTTTAACTGGATTGATCAGGCGGTTCAACCAGTTGTACTGAGCGGTTTAACCAGGTTAATCGGGCAGTTCAACCGGTTGTACTGACCAGTTTAATCGGTAATACCGATCGGTTTTTTAAACGACGCTTTTTATATAAAATACTAAATAAACGTGTTAATAAAAATATCTTTCATTCAGTAAAGTCAGTTTATGTCCATAGTAAACGAGTGAACATGACAAATTTAATTAAACCAACAAACCTGAAAACATTTCTTGTTTGTTTATTATGTTGTGGGTTTATCTTCATTGATATATGTATGTGTAAATCAAAAAGATTTATAAGAATTTTCAAAGGAATACATATTGCAATAATAAACAAATAAGAAAAAGGTTGAATATTTAGTTACTCAAAGGAAAGATTTTTTAAATTGTTGCTAGGAGCGCTGATTGAGCACAAAAAGGATTTATGTGAATTTTTTTTTCTCAAAATAAATAAAAATAAAATACATACAAAGTTAGAAATGTGAAATGTTTTCAAAGAAAGAAAGTGAAAGTGATACCTCTTCATGTTGCCTATACTCAATCAATTCCATGTTTCTCACCTGTTCTCCACAATTACTTATCCACAGGTTTCTTAGAGCATGCATATCAAATTTGACGTTGGTGGATGTGAATATCTTTCTAAACCTCTCACACTTTCTAAGTGATATCTTTTCAATAGCATCAAAGCTAAGAATACAACTTGATTTGTTTTCATCACATTTTATCCTCCACACCTCTCTTAGATTCTCTGAGTCAGATACTTTAATACTTTTCAAGCTATTGTTGCTAAGCCTCTCGACTTCACTAACGCATGATTCCAAGTCTATGTTAAATATTACTTCTATGGAGCCACACTTTGAAACTTTCAGTTCTTCTAAATGATTCACAAATCTTATTGGATTAGTTGGAAACAGACTCACAAGACTACTACATTCTTCCACTTCAATCACTCTCAACATGGAAATACCATTAACTTCCTCATCATTACTACATGCCCATATCTGCTCCAAATTACTCATAGATCTAATCTTCATTTCCTTTAGCTCTGGAATTTTTACCTGCAAAAGTAATGTCATCAAAACACCACATTAAATTAATTCCTCATAAGCTCAAAGATAACTTAGAAAAGTTGACCCTTATAAGTTCATTATAAATTATTAACTACCTGATTGTTCAAAAGTGCAGAAATATTGTTCTTGTTAGGATAAATGCTGGTGAAGTTGGGAAGCTCTTCAACTTCCAGTTTAATCAGTTGTGGCAGCTCAATTACTACATTCTCAACCAGGAACAAACTTACTAGCTTTGGTAAATTTTTTAAAGACATAAATTTTAGATCCCCAAATTTGATCATCTCACATCCACTTTTTATCTCGCTTCCATAATCATGTACCAGTGCTTCCAAATTATCGCATGACGAAATTTTGAGCTTTTCAAGTTTCTTCAAACCAGTTGCCACGGAAATCGGGAAGAGGTATTTCATCTTTTCACATTTAGAAACCTCAAGGTCACTTAAACATGAAAATGTGCTTCGATCTAAAGGATGGAAAGAACAAATATCTTCCATATACTTTACCTCTAATGTAAGATTCTCTGTTTTCTTGAATAACTCACTAATTTTGCAATCGAGAAGGTCACTGCTATGGTTCATAACAAGGTTCAATGTGTTTTTGAATGCATACTTTTCATTCTTAAGTTTTGGTTCCAATAGACGACCTACAGATATCCTGAACCTATCAAGTTTCGTAAAGCACACATTTTTTAGGTGAGTTATCGTGTTAACGAACTCCACCTCCAATGCACAAAGTTGACTTGAAAGCATCACCAATTCTTCAAAACTGGCATTTTCGAACCTAACTGCTTCCTCGCCAGAAACTCTCATATAGAGCTCTTCAAGACAGTTTAATTTTTTAAAGACACCATCATCAATATGAAGCTTAACACATCCCGTCAAATCCAGTAATTTTAGCTTTTTAAGATTCCCTATCGTAGATGGTAACTTGTTAATGCCAGAATCAGCAAAGCTAAGCACTTCCAAATTGACAAGATCTCCAATAGAAGAGAGATCAATCACCAAAGAGCAATTATGGAGACATAGTGATTTAAGGTTGGTAGAGTATTCAAGTGATCTTGGTGGCAATGGGGGCAATGGATAGTGCATAGCATAATATGCTATGACTTTGAGCTCTTCCACCTTATCATAAAAATCTTCAGGAAATATGAGTGAGCGATCTCCATTCATAAGTTGTAAAAGAGACATGTTTGGATACCTATACTTACTAGGAAGCTCAGACATACCCTTGCATGTTAATGACATTCTTTCACAAGACTCACTCATTTCATCTCTGTCCCACTTGGATACATCGCCATGTTTAATAATCCATGCATGATCACTTTTAGAAACTTCACTTAACACAAAAGCAAGCACAAGGTCGTGCATTTTAACACACCCAACCTGATCACTATTGATTAACAAATTTGCCTTTATGAGATTGCTCACACATGTATCTGTCCGGTCTCTAGCCTCTCTTAAAGTGGAAACGTTTTTGAACAATTTTAAGCCCCATGCATGTCTCATAAGATCCTCTATTGGAATATCATAGTCCTCTGGAAACAAGCCACAATGCAAAAAAATCTTTTTATCATCATCCTCCTTTATATAGTCATAACTAATCTTGATAATTTCCTTCACATCATCATCAAATTCTCTATTCTTCAAGCGATCAAGTGCAGTTCTCCACACAAACATTTTTTCAGATTTCACTGCTGATGCAATGAGTTTGATGGCTAATGGCAAATGGCCACATGCTTTGACAATGTCACGTCCTATTAGATACTTATCCGTATCATTTTCTTGTGAAACTTCTGCAATTTGAGAAAATAAATTTTGTGCTTCCGCCTCCTCCAAGACATCGACTTTAACTACTTGAATAGTTGAACCAGCACATGCTGCAATTTGTGAGCAAATTCTTGAATCCCTTGACGTGAGCAATAACTTGAGGCCCTTTGGGAGAGGACTTATTATTCCAATATTTTTTAGGTTAATATTTTGCCACACATCATCCAGTATAACCAAAATCCTTGTTTTACCGGCTTGTAACATTTCTTTGAATTTTCTACAAAGACTATCTGCGCTTGCTGCTTCTGTCTTTTCACGTAAACCTTCGCCTCCCAAGCATACCGATATATCATTCTGAATAGAAAGCATGTTGGGACTTCCCCCAATCACCACCTTCACAAACATATCAAACATCTTGTTTTCTTTTGCAACCCTTTCAAGTTGTTCCATCATGGTGGTTTTTCCTACACCACCCATTCCGCACAAAGCTATAACTTGACTCTTGTCGGCGTCTAGTTGAAGTAACTTGAATGCATAGTTAAATGGCTTGTCTCTTGACTTGAAGACCTCTGCACCAGATGATGACGTAGTAGCGGATGATGCAGGTTTGGAATCAACTATTCCAGTAGGTTTTGGGGCATCAGTCCACCTAAACCCTGAGTTTGTTGTAATAAGTTCTTCGATCGTAGCGGTATCCTTGCAAGCTTTTCTTCCAGCTTGGTACCTCATTTTCATGTTTAAACATCCAATGTTGTCACTTGAAATGCTTTGAACTTTTTCCTTGATATTTTCAACAGCATTCAACCAATCAGGCACACCAGCAGGTATCTCTTTATTATTAATTCTGTTTGTGTCCATGTGGCTTTTGACATCAGCGCTTGTATCCTCCAAAAGCTTCATTTTGTGTCTCATATTGTTGACATGTTTTGTGGAGCAAGCAGCATATCCGAGGTGTTTGGAGATATGATCTGTTAAAATTCTCATAACAGGACGAACAACAATCTCATATACAGACTGCTCCATTTTCTTGAGACCTACAAATCATGTAAACATATCAATGAAATGGAAAAAAAAAAATTTATCAAATTTATGGCGACTTTAAATTAAAAAGAAGTTTTACAAAGTGCATTTCTGTAGAATATTGTCAAACTAAGTAATATAATAAAAAAAATAAAGCCAAATAAATAAGGATATAACTAGGTATAAGAATTGAATAATTTTCAAATCACATGTGTACAATATCCTCATAGTTATATGACTTATATCCATGGGAGGCTGTATGCTGTATGTAGAAAAAAAATTAGGGTGTTGTGTTTAAGGCCACAAATTATTATGGCCTCTAATTTAATATATATATATATATACACACACACACATTATACAGCCCATTTTTTATATATGCAAACTCAACAAGTACTTTAACGAATCCATTTTAACTCCCACACAAAAAGAAATTATACACCCACCATTGTCTATGATCAGAATATTTGAAAAAAGGGTCATGAGTAAAAGGAACAACATAATTTACTCTGTAACATCTTCATCATCATCTGAATTAACATATTATTTATGTGCATTGATGTTTAATCATTTCTAAATTGTTGAAAATAATAGATATCCAATCGATGTCTTTATGAATGCATTGATAGCAATACATAATAATATCTAGTCAAGGTTCAAAAGGCACACATATGTAGGCAAGGTCACGCCCATAACTAAGACAAGCTTTTGCATGGCAAAGGCACACCGATAAGTAAGGGCAATCCCAGTAAAACAACTAGCAATCGCACACATATAAGCACGACTCTCTAGCCAACCAGATGTTGGGTTAATCGGGTTAGTTCATTAGTCACGTGTCACGGGTCAGTGATATGGTCAGGTCCAACTAACGGTCAAGAGGTTTGGTATCGAGTCATGCTAGAATAAAGGGATTATACCCATGTTTTAGAAGTTGCACGACAATGAGAAATAGCCATGTTTGACTGAGTTTATGGGAGATAATGTTCGCTAGCTTCTAGCTTCTATTTTGCATGTGTTTACATTTCTTTATTTTGATATAAATAGGAGTGGTGGAATTTTGTTTTTCGTACACCCATTTTCAATATAACAGTTTTAGCAGCATTGGAGTTCCAAAGTTTATTTAGGACGTGAACCAACATTTGGTATCAAAGCACCGTGTTCTGAACCGTTTGCATGCCAAAAGTCCTACGCTTCAACACCATGTCGATTACTACAACCTTCAACCCTCTGAAAGACAATTTGTTCCCCTTTCAATGTCTGATTCTTACATCTACAAACTACAATACATGGGCTATAAAGATGGAAGTACTCATGGGTGGATGCTCACGGGGATGCCATTGAATCACAATTAGTGTGGTTAAGGACGAGAAGAAGAGCAAGCATGTTTGTGCTTTCATTTCTCAATCGATCCTAAGGAATTTCTTGCACAAGCCGCTAAGAAGAAAACGGCTAAAGAAGTGTGGGACTCGTTAAAGTCATGGTACGTGGGTGTGGAACGGGTTTGGATGGCACGATTGAGGATTTTGAGAAGTGAATTTGAAGGGTTACAAATGAAGGATGAAGAAACTACTTATGCTCTGAAGATCTCTTGTGTTAGACAATAAATCTTATGTGTATATGTTGTAATTTAGTTTGTATCTAAGGTGTCAAAGTGTAACATATTTGCCTATATATATGTACTCTAACTCATGTATTGAATATGAAGAATTTCAATTGTTTCATGGTATCAAGCCATTACTAGATCGATTAAGTTTCCCCATGCTTCTCCCTTCCTCTTCCTTCTACCTTTCGGTTCCCTTCCATGCCTTCCCTCTTGCTCTTCCTTTCTTCCTCTTTGGCCGATCTCTTGTTTATTGTTCTTTCCAGCCGATTTTCCTTTCCAACGTATTGTTCTTTCCAGCCGATTGCTTATGGCTGCATCATCTTCATCCTCATCCTCTCTCACTCATTCCCCTACGAATGGCCTAGCACCAATGATCGCCATCAAACTCAATTCCACAAACTTCATATATTGGCGAACTCAAATGCTTCCCTTCCTTGTGTATCAAAAGGTTGCTCCTCATATTGATGGCACCGCTACCGCCCCTTCCCATACAGTCTCAATTGATGGCAAAGAAACCGTGAATCTCGAATATTTGAAATGGTTAACCGAAGAGCAACAAGCCATTGTTTTGTTAAACGCGTCTCTCACCGAAGAAGCATTATCGGTCACTGATGGTTTATCGAGTACTAGAGAAATATGGGTCGCACTTGAAAATGCGTTCTATAATACTTCCATTGAACATGTTCAAAATCTCTGTGATAGTCTTCGCATACTTCAAAAGGGGGACAAATCGGTTGCGAATTATGGTCGTGTTTTCAAAAGTATTTGCAATCAACTCCATGCTATCGGCCATCCAATCGACCCAATGGATCAATTACACTGGTTTTTAGTGGTTTAGGAACCGCTTTTGAAGGCTTTTCTACGCATATCCGGTCCGTTCGTCGGATCCCTGATCTTGCAGATTTGTTGGCTCGCGTTGAGAGTCATGAATTGTTTGTGAAGGCGCTTCATAATTATACTCCTGCTCTTGTTGAATTTATGGCTCATAATCAAAATAATAAAGCTTCTTATCAGCCCACCAACAATAAAGGTAATCGACCCACTTATTATTCTAAGAACGGTACATCAAACTATAACTATCAAGGTCCATCAAACTACAACTATCAGCCCAATAAGCGCCCTCCCACATGTCAACTTTGCAAGAAAATGGGTCACTTTGCAACCCAATGATACCAGCTGGCCCAATTTGCGTGGTTGCCGGTTCCTCTGAAGCCCAACTTGCGCAAGCCTTCCATGCGCAATGTGCTTTGAACCCTTCTGTTCCCGATTGGACGGGTGATATAGGTGCATCGGATCATATGGTTCCTAATAATAATTCTCTTCCATTGGCCACTCCCACTAAGGGTAGCCCTCATGTTTTCTTTGGAAATGGCCAATCATTGCTTGTTACTCATGTCTAGAGATGAGCATTTTACACTAAATACTGAACCGATACCGATACCGACCCCAAACCGATCCCGTACCGAACCGAGGGTGTTCGGTATCGGTATCTGTTACTTACATTGAGAGGTTTTCGGTTTTGGTATTTTCGGTATCAGTATGGTATAGGTATTTTAAGATAAAATACCGATACTATCGATACCGAACCGATATCGTACCGTACCATATGTTTTCGGTATCGGTATTGGGTTTTGAGAGTTTTCAGGATCGGTATTTTCAGGATTGGTATCGGTTGGTACCGATACCGTCCCGAGCTCATCCCTACCCATGTCGGTAATACTAAACTCCTTGGTTACCTTAATCTTAAAAACGTTGTGTTAGTTCCTTATTCTCACCAAAAATCTTGTCAATTAGTAAATTAACCGAAGATAATCCTGTTGATGTTTTTTCTTATCCTCGTTTCTATATTCAGTATCGCCACAACAAGAAAATCCTAGCCCATGGGTGCCGTGAAGATGGTCTCTATATTCTCCACGACACTCATCAAGCTTTTCTTTCGTCTACCAAATGTCCTAAAGCTTCATTTAAATTGTGGAACTCCTGTTTGGGACATGTCAATTTTGATGTTGTCTTTATTAAAAATAATGGTCTTACTTCTTTCACTTTTGTTTTGCCAAAACCGGGTGTTTATACCCCATGTGAAATTGCGAAGTCTAAACGACTTCCTTTTTATCCTAATAACAAACATGCAACTTCACCTGTTGAGTTAGTTCATTGTTACTTATGGGGTCTATCTCCAATTAAATATGCTGGAAGTTACTTATACTATGTGGCTTTTGTTGATGGCTTCTCTCATGTTACATGGTTGTTTCCATTGAAGACAAAATCTAAATTTGTTGATGTGTTATCCTTCTTTATACCTTTGGTTCAAACTCAGTTTTCCACCAAAATTAAAACTTTTCAAAAGTGATGGAGGTACCGAATTTACTAATAAAATGTTTCGTTGTCTATTTGAACAAAATGGCACGTTTCATCGCATGTCATGCCCTCACACTCCCAAACAAAATGGGAGAGTTGAACGCAAACATAGACACATCGTTGAAACTGGTTTGGCTATGTTATTTCATGCTAAGTGTTAGGATCTGAGTTTGATTGTTTTGATTATATTTAACTAAAATGATAAGAGTGGAATGAATATAGAATGGAAAGTGCAGCGGAATAATAAACTATTAATCAAAACAAGAGAGTAATTGTTTTCTGATCGAATGCTTTCATTTATCTAAAAGATTACAATCATACAAGTACTCCCCCTCAGCCTGATCACACAGTGATTGTTTGTCTGAGAGAATGTTTGTGTGTGTGATGCAATAGAACAGTACAAACACTGTTCTATTTATAGACAAACCTAAACCACTGATGACCTAGGCTGACGTCAGCTAAGACAGTGACCTCTAACAGAATAACAAACATAAAACATCTGCCTATTACAAACTACTGTTACATTGAAAACACTGAAGATAAACTACTGTTGTTGTAGGAAAACTCTGATGGTCTTGTATCCTCTGCTGGAGCCTAAGTGCTGTTGGCTCCAGCAGTGCTTTAGTCTTCAGTACTTGGATCAGCAGTTGTTCTTCATCAGACCTTTGGTCAGCAGTTGTTCTTCATCAGTGTTTATTCAGCAGTCCTTTGTATCAGCAGTTGTCATAGCAGTTGTTTGGATAGAACAGTTGTTAGAGTCAGCAGTCTTTTGGGAGAAGTATGTTGTAAGGACTGTTTATTGAGAGGATCAACTGTTAGCATATTTTGGCTTTCCAATCATCTGTTCTTCTCCAGGTCAGCAGACCCAACACTAAGTTATCTCCTAGTTATTGGGTGGACGCGTTCTCTATGGCGGTTTTCATAATTAACTGCCTACCATCTTTGTTACTTGGGTAAATCTCCGTTTGAACTTTTACACAATCGCCTGATTACTCCATTTTTTGATCCTTTGGTTGTCGGATCTTTCCTTTTTTACGGATTATGCCGATAACAAGCTTACCCAAGGAGTATTCCTTGCATTTTTCTTGGTCCTTGATTCAAGTATAATGGCTTCAAGTGCCTCGATCCATCCACTCAGCGTGTTTATATCTCTAGACATGCCCGTTTTGATGAAAAATTTTCGCCTTTATCCTTTCACCAAGTTCACACCCATTGAAAACCTTGATATTGTGGCTTTTTTGAATCGTACAAATGATATACCTGTCGGCCCTCCTATGCAAACCGGCCAACCGTACACATCCAATAACACCTTTCAACAAAAGATTATAACTGCCCCATATTTTCCTACCCCTATGCCATCAACACCTACGACTCCTCACACCCCTCTTTCAATACCACCTTCAACTCCTCCTAATACTCCCCACTCTACTCCCTTTATCAGCCCACCAAACTCACCAGCTCATCAAAGCTCCTCATCCAGTGGTCCTACTTCGCTAGCGGCCATCCATCCTCCTCGGCCTTTACCATCCCATCCGATGGCAACTCATGCCAAAGTTGGGATATTTAAGCCTCGACATCAATTAGACTTGGCTCACACCAAACAACTTCCTCTTCATCGTGCTCTTTTTGCCTCCTCTGGTCCTAAGACCTTTACTTCCGCTTGCAAGATTGAAAAAATGGATTCATGCGATGCAATGTGAGTATGATGCCCTTCTTCGAAATGACACATGGTCCTTTATCCCTAGACCAAACAATGCCAATGTTGTGGGTTCAAAATGGTTGTTTCGCATAAAATTTCATTCGGATGGATCCATTGATCGCCACAAGGCGAGATTGGTGGCGCAAGGATTTACACAGGTTCCGGGTGTTGATTATTTTCATACCTTTAGTCTAGTTATTAAGGCGACTACGGTCCACACTGTTCTTGCCCTTACTGTTATAAATAACCGGCCTCTTCATCAACCAGATGTTAATAATGTTGTTTTACATGGTCGACTAAATGAGACCGTCTTTATGGAACAACCAAAGGGCTTCACTGGCCCATGATTTCCATCTTATGTTTACAAGTTAAACAAAGCTATTTATGGTCTTAAGCATGCACATCGGGCTTGGTTTCGTCGTTTGAGTGTGTTTCTCACTCAAAATGGGTTCATGTGCAGTCGTGCCGATCCATCTCTTTTCATTTTTAAACGTGACTCCTTCATCATGTAGTTTTTGGTCTATGTTGATGATCTCATTCTCACTGGGAATAAACCTGACACTCTTCGGTCCTTTGTCCTTTCCCTAAACTAAGAATTTGCCATTAAAGATACGGGAAACTTAATTATTTTCTAGGATTGGAGGTTACCTACACTAACAATGGTTTATTTTTAAATCAGTCAAAATATACTTTGGATATTCTTGCTCGTGCTAAGATGTTGGATGCTAAACCTGCTCCAACACCCTTAAGCATGAATGTTTCTTTTGTTTCTACAGGCAATTTATTTCAGGATGCTACTCATTATCGGTCTGTTATTGGGGCTCTCCAGTACTTACAATTACGAGGCCTGACATTTCTTATATTGTTAATCAAGTTCTGCACTCACCAACTGTGGATCAGTATCAAGATGTTAAACGTATTTTGCGGTATCATAAGGTAACTATTGCTTATAGTCTTCATTATAATCGAGGGGAACATGTTGCTTTGTTTGGTTATTCCGATGCTGATTGGGCTCGTTGTTTGGAAACTCGTCACTCGACGTATGGTTACGCTATATTCTTAGGTGGCAATCTCATTTCTTGAAGTGCGAAGAAACAACCTACCATTGCTCGTTCCAATTGTGAATCTGAATATCGTCCAATGGCCAACACTGCTACTAAAATCATATGGATAACACATCTTTTACAGGAACTTCATACGGTACCCCCGGACCGATCTACTATTCTCTGCGACAATCAAAGTGACATATTTCTCACCCAGAATCCTGTCTCTCACAAGCGGGCCAAACATATTGACTTAGACTATCACTTCTTACGGGAACTTGTAACATCACGACAACTCATTACAAAATTTGTTCCAACCAAGCTTCGGGTGGCAGACATCTTTACCCAAAGTCTTCCTGGTCCTCAATTCTCCTAGTTTCGCAAAATGCTCAATCTTGGTCCACCACCATTCAGCTTGAAGGGGGATGTTAGACAATAAACCTTATATGTATATGTTGTAATTTAGTTTGTATCTAATGTGTCAAAGTGTAACATATTTTCCTATATATATGTACTCTAACTCATGTATTGAATATGAAGAATGTTGGAAAATGGTAGTGAAAATGATTTTTCACTAATTTTGGACTTAAATAAATATATTTATATATGCGTTATATAAATAATTATTTCCGTGTTTGTGTACTACATTGTGAGATTATCACAACAAACCAAACCATGTCCAAAATAGAGCTAAGAAGAATGAGATATTAAAGCTTGAAAGTTGTAGGTTGGAACAACCAAGATAAGAAAATGGATTAAGTTTTATCAACTTGTCTCACATTGGTAGGATGACAAAACATGAACTGGTTTATAAAGAGGAGCACTCCTTGTATATTGTTTAGCTTGAGCCAAACACTAGTGGGGACCCTAAAGGGTGCGAAGCACCCTTAACTCGCACTCGCACACGCAGCCTAGGCGCAATGTGACGCTTTCATGGCGCACTTTGCACTTCGCATACTCGCAACGCGTGAGAGCCACCTTTGTATTTTTGACCTTGTGCGCATGGTCTGGTACATGGCGAAAGACCAGGTAGCGTCTTGGCTTCGCGGTTGACGTAAACCGTAACTACACGGGCGCGTGTACTAGCCCGCAAACGCGCAGGACCAGATGGCGTTCAAGTCCGCACGCGGGTGATGTGCTGTCCGTGTGGCGAGTTCCAAATGACACCGGTGGTCATCCGCGGATGACGTAGAGTTACATGGACTGCGCGCGCGCATGACTAGGTAGCGCCTTGGTCTGTGCATTAGGTTCCAAACGCGTTGTATGGCACGCAGTATGTCGTACTCGTAACGCGTTCTCGAGCAACTGTTTCAACTTGGTTGACTGTTTCAACTCGTTCCATAAAGGAAATGGAAGTTACAAGTTTGACCACCTCAATACTAGTAAATCCATTTTATTGGTATTTATTATTGTTTATTTGAAGGTTTATGATCTTGTTAATTACAATATTAGTTTTTGTCAATATAAAGATGAGTCTTGTGCTCATTTTTACGTAAGGAAGATGAGAGATTCTCATGACAAAATCACTAGAAATATTTTCTACAAAACGAGAGGAGTACTCTCAATTTGTTCAACAATTTTTTTTTGCTTATGTTTCATAAACACCATATAACCCGGTGCTATCTCTGGCATGACAGACATCTCGAGCAGTACACTACTGTTCCGGTTGTTGTACCCTGGATACAAACCGTCTAAGATGAGGCGCAAAATCTGTTTCAAGGGCCTAGTGTCTAACACGATCCTGAACCAAAACCGTCAACAACAAGTGTGTTTTCTTGCAGCAGAGCTTGATTCAAGATGGTGTGGTTGAAGTTCTTCAAAAACGTATGCTTGAATCTCGATTAGATACATTTATTTTGTATCTTAAATTCGTTATATTTAGTTTGTATACGGTGTTCTACTTTTGTATTTCCTAGGAATAACGAGAATATCGTTATTATATTTAATTTTATTATTGTTTTAATAAAATAGTGAACCCTATTTCCTACAAAGAATTTCAATTGTTACATCTTTTATTATTTCCAAATTCAATAGTGGAGCAACTTTGGAAGATGAGGAACTAGTGAGAAAATTGTTTGATACGGTGCCAAAGAAGGTCATAAATCTAGTGGCCTCTATCGAGCAAGCAAAGTTTTGATGTAGAAGCATGATAGGTGCCTAGCTTTGTCTTAGGATTAATGACTACTATATTTCTTATTTAAGTATTTCATTTATGTTCTATTTGGTCATGTCTTGTTTATTTTGATTATCAGTGTTTTTGTATTGGAGACTAGCCCCTCTCGAATCGGGCCAACTATCTTAGTATTATTTGAATAAAATCAGCCTTTGATTTTCTTGTTCCTAACAATGGTTCCATTGCCGGGAAATCTGATGGGGCAGACCCGGAGCAACCACATTGATTCATTCGCTGCTCGATTGGAGATCATTTCAGAAAAACTCGATTTATTGTTATCCCTAAAGAATGATATTGCAGCGATTAGGGAAGCGTGGCTAGCAAGACCTACACAGCTAACCAAGGCGAGGATGAACCTCACGGACCACTTCCAGATCCGGTCAAAGAGAAAGATCCTGATAGTGTCAACGAAGATCGATTTGAGCACGCCTTGGGTGGTCAACTAAATATCAGCGACCATGTCTTGGGTGGTGTTCGATTGAAGGTAGGAGATGGCATCTCATATTCTCATTGCAGATTGGAGATTCGGAAGAAAAACAAATTCCCGTGAAGTTGTGTAGCAAATTATCTCTTGTTCACATGACTTCATGGGTTGTCCAAACTAATAAATGGGCTAAACATGGTGGGTGGAACTGTCCATATATGTCGAAAATAGGGAACAAAAGCTACACTTACCCTTATCGAGTGGGGGTTGGCCAACTTGCACTTAACACAACTACTGCCTATGGGTTTGAAATAGGTTTCAACTTGAGATCAGTTAAGGGACAGATCTCGGCGACCATTGAATGGTTTATTTGCCTGGTATTTGTTGAATATTGGTCTCAACTCGAGATCATTAAAAGGACGGATCTTGGCTGCCATTGAATGGCTTATTTCCTATGGTACAACTTCATTCTTTTCGACTTGAGGACAAGTCGATTTTCGGGGCCGGTAGTATCGATACGAACCTGCTAATTCACTTCTAGATGGACTGAATTTTAGGGGAGTCAAATGTCTAGTCAAAGTCAAAGTCAAGAGGCTAAGTTCGTGGGCTGGAATTTAGGATTAATAACTACTATATTTCTTATTTAAGTATTTCATTTTTGTTCTATTTGGTCATGTCTTGTTTATTTTGATTATCAATGTTTTTGTATTGGAGACTAGCCCCTCTTGAATCGGGCCAACTATCTTAGTATTATTTAAATAAAATCAGCCTTTGATTTTCTTTCCTAACACTAACACAAGAAGAAGAGCCTACAGTATTATAATTGTACATGGTGAAGAGCCATCCAATCTTGTGTTATTGAATGAAGACAAATTCATACCAAAAAAAAAAAGAAAATCATAGGTCAGAGAGAACCGAAACATATGGTACCTGGATAACAAAGCCAGCAACCACATGACCGAACATAGAGAATCGTTTGAAGAGTTGGATTCTAACGTCACATGACAAGTTCGGTTTGGTGACGGTTTGAAGGTTCAAATCAAAGGCAAAGGATCATTTATATTACATTCCGACATTTAACAAGTAATAACCTAAGTCTAGGACAACTAACATAAGTAGGTTATTACGTTCGAATGCATATAGACCTATTAAGGATGAGTGATGAATCTGAAAGACATGTATTTCTCTCAGGATGGTGGCCTATTTCTCTCACAAGCATCATACGCCACCTATTTCTCTCATAACATGATTTAGAGTATTCGTGAATTTAATTGTGTACAGCTTTAAAGTTTAAAGCATGGGAGATGGTTTGATCAGTTGGGTTGAGGAATTTCACGCTTTGCATTTTCTAGAGTTGTATGGCGACTAAACTTGATATAGAAGAAATTAAAGGACTAGAAATTTGTGTTTATCCTACACGGGACAACAATGGTTGGTCGTGGGTACGATCTCAACCCTAAAAATGGTTCACAATCACCGCATATCTGATATCAAGCATCCTAATTTTTTCTGCTTTCAGGCTCTAGGTTATGATTTGACCATGATGACTACTGAATGTATCAAATCTTTTTTTGTATCTAAAGAAATACCAAAATCTAATATTATGAAATTGGTAACATGTCTTTCCATGAGAGATTGCCTTAATGTTTGAAACCCGACTATGTTCTTATAAGGCTTTTAGTTACCTAGCGCTTACGGAAAGCGATGAAGATTTTAAGTCTGTTTTAAACTGATTTAACACTTGCAATGGTTTAAACAAACACTTCTTTTGCATCAAAATGTAATTTGTACATTATTTCAAAGTTTTTGGATCTCCCCCGTCTAATCTTATTAATTCATTCTTTTCTTCTACATCTATGTACCAGTGGACTCAATGATTTAAGTTGTTTTGTTTTTTTATAGTGATACGTATACTGAATTTGTTTTTTCTTGGGGTTTTGCATCAAAATAATAGCCTTGGATCAGCAAGAAGTGAGTTGCTGAAAAAATTTATTTTTGATGGTAAATTTGACATTACTATACTAATTTTAATCACTTCGTCGATTTTAATTATTTTGTCTCACAAAACTATGATTTTTTGTTCTTAAATGATTGAACAACTACTCAAATAGCCCCTTATACATTCATGTGCATTTGAGATGGTGACTTGGTGAGTATTATCTTATTGGGGTCTAACTGTGACATTGTAGTTTCACTAAGTTGGATTTTGTTAATACTTTGCCCTAAACGTGTCAATGGGCCAAATTTAGAAACAAAAACCAGAAATAGCAGCACTTATAATTAGTCCAAAGTCACCCAAAGTTCAGTTATAATGCATAAAGTGATAAAACCTCATCAGTTGTTTATTTCAACATAATTTATTAATGACATTGAAATCATTGTTTATGATCTTCAAGAGAAGAAAGACAAAAAAAAAAGTGTTTGTGGGTCAAATTAAGTCTGTTTGACCCTCACTAAAAAAAGTTACCTAATAATATAGTAGTAAAATAAACAAGTATCAAAAAGTGAATGAAAAGAACAAGAGAGCAAAAATACAAGGAATACATAAATGGTCCAAGTTACCGCTTTATAAACAACTAACATGGAAATGGTTCCATGAATAACATTTTAAATTGGTCATGTTGGGGTAACCTGAAATACTTTATGTCCACCAATGCTAAAAACAATATACAATTATACATGAATTTAAAATTTGCTTTCCTTTACCTTTCAGATGGTGATTTGTGTCCAATTCATACTCGGAGGTCCTTATAAACTATATACCCAATCCGAACACAACTTGATAACTTAATCAGGTAGAAAAGTTGAACCCTAACCAGAACACATGTACCACAATTATCTAAGTAGGTCATATGATTGACAAGTTAAATGGGTTCTACATAAGCCAGTCAGGTAAACACGTAGTATTAGCCTATTAGGTCAAACGGATTGGTGTGTTGAATGTGTAACGTTCTCTTTTTAGTTTTTATTGAGGTTGGAAAAGGTTTGGCAAGGTAAACTTGAACCTAACATGCTATTTATACATGTTAGCTAGATGTGTCAAACTGTCAACTCATTTTTACTATCGGAATCCATTTAACCCTGACCCTAACCTATTTATTTTTCTACGGGTTATGTGTAACCTGGACCCTATTATGTTTTCTTTCTCATATACTAAATACACACAAAAAATACTCTTATAAGGCTTAAATCCATGTCACTTATTCATGCTATATTGATATGTAGAGGGAGATATGAGCCAAGACGGGAGTCCGCGCGGCTTGGGCATAATTTTTTTCCATGTTTTATAAAATTCGTATATATGTGTGTGTATTTTTAAATATAAAATCAATTTAACACTTAAAAATTTGGTCCAATAATAATCCATTTAAAATGTAAAAATTATTAACCTATTAGGCCCCATAACATTTAGAAATTGTTAACCTATGAGGCTCCATGCCCATATATGCTTATTACGGTATGTAATTTCACTTATTATAATACTATGATTTTGCGAATTCCTATGTTTATTACAATAACTTTGATCGTAGTACATAAAAATTAGTTTAAATTATGAAGGGATTGGGTACCAAATCATGACATGGATCGGCCAAACCCGAATCTCTGACACGTACGAATGTCAGCATGCGCAACTTCCCACATGCGCATCATAACGGATGCATGTGCATGGGGAGTGTGCATGGCACGTCGAAAGAGCGCGGGGCAAGGCACACACTAAGATCTTGTTGTGTACAAACGGAACATCAAGTGCATCACCGACATTCTCCATCTATTGCCATTTGAGGAATGACACTTGTCACGAGGTTAAGGATGTATACGTTCCTATTTCCTTATTTATTATGTTATCATTAAATATCACACTAATATAACTTAGGGTAGCGGAGATAACCCTAGTCAGGCCTGGGCCCACAATGATTAGGGTTTGGTGATGTTGGCATATGTCGACCCTATATAAAGAGGTCTCACCTTCATAGGGAGGACACTTTTTGCCAACCCTAAAAGCTATCACGATAGTATTCCACATCACCACGTTTTTGTTATAAACAACTACGAAAGTAGTTATCTCCCTACCCTCAATCTTATGTCATCTTACTAGTATATCTTGAACCCTAGAGTCATTAGTGATGGATGGGTTGCCCGCCATCCGTCTCAGCTTTTATCTTTCAACCTGATACATTTGGTACCTTTACGGCCAGTCCCAACAATGCTAATGCTCCTATCATCGAGGATCTTAATAATGTAACTCCCGAAACCGTGACAAAGAAGGTTGCCCAAAAGGCTCTTAATTTGTCATTCAAGTTGGGATCGTTGTTGCCTTGTTGGGAATTTTTGAATTATAGATTATTGTCGGCAATGGATGAAAGTTTAGATTATTTAAATCCAATATCCCTTAATGTTTTATTGATACAACTTCGTGTAATTAAAAAATACAAAGTAAAACATTATAATCTATACATATAATAAACCAAAGCCATTTTAATGATATGACACTCAAAGAGGCATTCTATTCTTTGAGTGTGTCATGTGTCATCCCATGTGACATTGAGATATTTTAGGAAAAAAATAATTTAAAAACAAAATTGGATTTTTCATCCTCATGTTTCCTCCCATAATTTTTAAACGTTAATATCTTTAATATACGAGATTTTTTAAAGAAAAAAAATTACACCAAATTAACGAGCGTTTTATTATCTTTCCTACGAGTACCATAGTGCTATATAAAAAGCGGAGAAATTTTTTTGTGGGGTTTTGTTCATACAAGAAAAAAACACAAAGTGTTCAGGTAAATCTTTAATCATGTATAGACAAGTCACTAATTATGTTTAAATTAGTAAATATAATTTTTTTTTCAACCAGAGCCGAATAGGTTAATAGAGTTATACGTTGTTTTAAGTTAGGTATCAATATTAGTATGTTAGAGTTGTACATTTGTTTAGTCTTTAGGATAGATGTTAATATTAGAGTTACATTAAAGTTCTACATTCTTTTAGGTTAGGTGTTAGCATTGGAGTTGTATATTGTTAATTTGTTTTAGGTTAGATATTTATATTAGAGTTATACATCAGTCTATTTCATATGTAAAATTGATGTATCATATTAAATTTCTTAACCCGGGACGCTCCCGGGGTATAATCTAGTAAGTAAATAATATAATACCGTCCATATTTTTTAAAACATTTGTTGATAGATGTATGTGTTACTTGTTCAACTCGTGTGGTTTATTAAGCCGGTGCAATACATGTTTTTACTAAGATAAAATATTTTTATTATTTAATATATAAAATAACACTTAAATAACTCATGTAATAGTATACACGGTTCTCTACTAACAAAAAATTCCCAAATATTGTGTGTACCAACAAATATGAAGGGCTTGCTCTACTTCAAATAAAACATTATTGATTCTTCTGGTCAGATACTCAGATCTAAGTGTTTTCTTGAAGATTTAAGTTTTTTTTTTTCATATATATGTGTTTTTAGCTGTTCTAGTTATTTTTTTTTAAGGGATCTAAATGTGTGTTCACATATTTAGGTGTTTTTAGCAAGTCAGCTGCTAATTTTTACAGGAACAAGTACTTTATACCAGATATAAGCAGCGTTGTTATGATAATCATTAGACAGCTATAACTAGGGGTGCAAACAAGTCGAGTCGAGCCGAGCCCGAGCTCGACCAGATTCGAACTTGAGCTCGATTAAGTTATAAAAGCTCGAGCTCGGTTCGGGCTCGGCTCGTTTAGTATTTATTAGTTAATATGTTAAACAAAAATAATATAAAAATAGTTCATTTAGGCTCGTGAGCTCGATAAGTGAAGCTCGAGCTCGGGGCTCGTTTATTAAGCAACTTTAAATGAATGCTAAATATTATTAAATATTCAAAAAAACTAATATTATACTAGGTTCGATAAGGCTCGACGAGCCTAACGAGCTTCACATGCTAGGCTCGAGCTCGATAAATAAACGAATTTTGTTGTAGGCTCAAGCTCGGCTCGAGCTCGATAAAGCTCGGCTCGTTTCGAGCTTTTTGCCGAGCCGAGCTCAAGTAGCTCGCGCTCGGTTCGTTTGCACCCCTAGCTATAACATAACTGTATAACTTCGTTTCCTATTCTATCCCATCGCATTACCTACAAGTATGTGTTCTAACAAACTTTTTACATTAAAAGCATGGATGAATTAAAACGTGCAAAAAGCAGAAGAAAGAAGCAAAGAAGCTTGTAATTAAAGCTAATTAATTAATTTAAGAAAATACCTTTGCTTTTTTATCTTCCTTCAAATTCGTTGGTCAAATGCTAGCTGTGATGATAATATTATCAACTATTGTGAAGAAGAAAGATATAAAAGGATTAGGTGTTGAGTACAAACAAAACAAGGGATAAAATAGTCGATCATGGCCATCGAGTGAACTGATCCAAGCCCTTGATTATGGAGTGACATGACTAGTCATAGTAAAGAATAGAGACAAACATAACACAACACGGAGTGGGGCCACCATGCAAAAGTATAACTTGATGGTGCTTTTTAAACCTGACAATTTCAACCCATCTACTTAAGTTTAGGTTGTTTTAAGTTTAAAATTTGATCTTGTGGGTTAAAATGGATTTAGTATAATTTTCAAGGGCTAGGATGGGTAATTTTAATTTTAGAAAATAAGTAAGTGGGTCAGGATGGATATGTCAAAAAAAACAAATGGGTCAGGATGGGTATTTTTAGATAACCATATACAAATTTAAATTAAAACTCATCCAAGTTGATGCCTCATAGAAATCAATATCAATAAAAACAAAAGATTATATATTTTGCATTTGTTGATCACCCTAGTCGGTTCGAAACCGTTCGGGTCGTTAACGGACGGCAATGTCGAAACAACACGGGTCGTTAACGAGACCGATCTCATCGAAACGGTCGGAGTCGTTAGGGTCTGAGTTGTTGGACGGCCCGTTCGGGTCGAAATGGTCCGGTCGTTGACGGGCTCGGTCGGGTCGAAACGGTCCGTGTTGCTAACGGGATCGGTCAGGTCGAAACGGTCCGAGTCGCTAACGGGCCGGGTCGGGTCGAAACAGTACGGGTCGCTACGGGACGGGTCAGGTTGTAACGGTCTGGGTCGAAACGGTTTGAGTCGCTACGGGACGGGTCAGGTTGAAACGTCCTCGGTCGTTACCGGGCCCGGTTCGGTTGAAACGGTCCGGGTCGCTACCGGGCTCGGTCAGGTCGAAACAATCCGGGTCACTACGGGACGAGTCAGGTTGAAACGGCCTGGGTCGTTACCGGGCCCGGTCGGGTCGAAACCGTCTGGGTCGTTAGCGGGCCCGGACGGGTCGAAACGGTCTGAGTCGCTACGGGACGGGTCAGGTTGAAACGTCTAGGTCGTTACCGGGCCCGGTCGGGTCGAAACGGTCCGGGTCGCTACCGGGCCCGGCCGGGTCGAAACAGTCCGGGTCAGGTTGAAACGGTCTGGGTAGTTACCGGGCCCGGACGGGTCAAAACGGTCCGGGTCGCTAGCGGGCCCGACCTGGTCGAAACGGTCCAAGTCACTACGGGACGGGTCAGGTTGAAACGGTCCGGGTCGCTACCGGGCCTGACCGAGTCGAAACGGTCCGAGTCGCTACAGGACGGGTCAGGTTGAAACGGTCTGGGTCGTTACCGGGCCCGGTCGGGTCGAAACAGTCCAGGTCGCTATCGGGCCCAACCGGGTCGAAACAGTCCGGGTCGCTACGGGACGGGTCAGGTTGAAACGGTCTGTGTTGTTACTAGGCCCGGTCGGGTCGAAACGGTCCGGGTCGCTACGGGACGTGTCAGGTTGAAACGGTCTGGGTCGTTACCTGGCCCGATCGGGTCGAAACGGCCCGGTCGCTAACGGGCCCAGCTGGGTCGAAACGGTCCTGGTTGCTAACGGGACCGGTCAGGTCGAAACAGTCCGGCTCGTAATGGTCTGGGTTGTTAACCAACCCGATAGGGTCGAATCGGTCCGGTTAAAAATGAAATATTTCGGATCCCTTAAAATTTTATTTTTAAGTTTATTTCTTTTTTTAAATTTGTTTTTTTCCTACATCTTACCCTCCTCAGACCCTGCCTTAGCTTTGCTATAGGTGGGATTAACTGAGTATGATGATGATGATGATGATGAAATTTGTTTTTTTCCTTTTTTTTTATTTTTTTTACTATTTTTTATTTTTTTTACTTTTTAAATTTTTAACTTTTTATTGTTATTTTAATTTTTTTAATTTATTTTGATGTGAACCTATCCTAATCAAACCATCTAGGCCCAAACCCATCCTAACCTATTTTTTTAATTTACCTATCTTGACCCAAACTCATCCTAACCCAAACCCATCCTGACCCATTAACCAACCTAACCTACCCATTTTACCACCCCTAGTGCTTTTCTTTGTCGGTGGGGTTACCAATATTTGGGTAATTGAAGTGAAAGTTTGGATTTTTATTAGTTTAATTAGTTATTTCATTCCAGTCGGGCATATCATATAAGAATATCCGTTGTGGCCCGCGAGCGCTTAGCCGCGAGCCACAAAACATTCCACGTGGCTAGCTGGATCCATAACATGCTTGAGCGAGAGCTGGCGCGAGCTAATAGCCGTTAGTGGGCTCGCGTGTGTTAGCGAGGTCAATATAGCCGTTGGCAGTCAACTAGCCGTTAGCCAACGGCTAGTTTTCCTATTTAAATACAAAAAAAAAAAAAAAAACTAATTTTTATTCACCAAACAAATCAAATACAATATTCAATCAAGCTACACTTCAAAAATCAAGCAAACAAAAAATGGACCCACAATGACAAAATTGCTATCAACCCGCAGTGGACTTTTTTGATGAAGAAGAGTATGATGTTAGTCTAATGAACGAAAACGAAGTTAACCTAAGCCAAATGTCACCGCTTCCACTTTCACCGGAATTGGTCCAGGATACACAACAACCACCAACAACTAAAAGGCGAGGTGGAAGAGGTGGTGGCCGAGGACGAATGGCCGGGCGAAGTGGTGCAAGGGGTGGTGGTAGGGGCGGTGAATCGCCCGACCAAGATATTCGACCAAGGCGCCAAATGACCCCTTGGACCAAAGACGAGAAAATAGCCCTTTGTCGGGCTTGGGTTGAAGTATCGGAGGACCGAAAAGCGGGTATGTTTTTTTTTAATATATATTTTTTTAAATATACATATTTTATTTTTTAGCATTAATTTATTTCCTTATGTTGCCGATTATCAAAAGGCTAAGATTTTTTGGCGACGAATCCGAGACCTCTTTCATGAGCAAGTCGGGAGCACTATGCGTTCGGCCGATATGATTTCCGGCCGGTGGCGGAGATTAGGAAATATGTGGTTTGTTTACGAACCTTCATAACAGGAACGCTGCTCGAGTGCGACTGAGCGGGTCAAGTGATCTTGATGTGTATCAATTTACTTGTAACGAATGGAAATAGGAGGTCTTGCGCAAGTACAAGACCAACAAGACGTGCGATGAGGACTATTTGTGGAGAATCCTACGTAATTGCTCCAAATGGGTGGAGCTAATTTCTGTTGAAGACATGAGCGAAGGCGGCGGCGGCTCATCATCAAAGCGAGCCAAGACGTCTTCATCGGGTGGGTACATCTCCTCTACGAGCTCGGATGCTCACGTGGGGTTGACCTAAACAATGATGAGGGTCTTCCCCGTCTCCCCTTGTTGACCCGTTGGAAGGGACAAAACAAAGGCTTAACAACCTGTTAACGAAGCCGATGCGGAGTTCTCGGGGGAAATAACCAAAATAAGGACGACAATGGAGATGATGGCCAAAGCTAAAGTTCATAAAGTTCGAATGAGGGACATGGACTTTTTAGCGAGAGACTTTAGCAACATACCAATGCCTCGTCGAAAGATACTTGAACTAGAACAAGCGCGTCTCGTGAAGGAATACGAGATGGAACAAGAACACCCCATCAACGAGGAAGAGTAGTTTATTTCTTTTAAGTAGTTTATTTTTTATTATTGTATGTGTTTTTAATTTTTTTATTAATGAAAAATTTACGTTTATTATTTAATTTGTGTTACAAATTTAATTATTATAAATTTAAAATAACAAAGTTTAAAAAAAATAAATAAAATAAATAAAACTGGATAAAGCTACTGTTCACCTCTAGCCACAACACCATCAGGCTAGTGAACTAGAGCTTTATCACCCTGCCAACTGGGCGCTTACGTGGCTAAATATGAGAGGATAGAGCCATTGCTCACCTCTAGCCACAACGGATAGTCTAAGGATAGCAGGTAGTTTAATTGTTATTTAATAACATTAACTATCACGTTTTGGCTGCTACCATTTCTAACTAACCATTTGGTCGTCATCACCCTCAACTTGTAACTTATTTTCATATGCAACTCTCAAACTAACCGAACCTTAAACCAGTTAGTTTTTGCTAACATGATAATTGTCACGTCACCAAAACAATGACATGTCAGCAAGAAAACTAATTGGGTTAAGGTTCGGTTAGTTTGGAAGTGATACAGGAAAATAAGTTACAAGTTGGGTTGGGAGTGGTGGCGGCCAAGTGCTTAGTTGGGAGTGATAGTGGCCAGCATGTGATAGTTGAAGTTATTAAAATTCAATAACCCTAGTTTAATTGGTGTTTTTTTAATTATCTAGTAAGTTAGGGTAAATTAGAATTTTTATTTTGTTATTTTAAATATATATATGCATGATTATCTCGTTAGAATTAGAATCTTAGTATGGTTAGACTATGTGTAGTGGTATAAAAATTTGAAGCCCTTTAGTTGAACATTTTTTGGCATGTGGCATGTGAAACCACTAGAGACTTGAAATCAAAAAAAGGTGTAATGGTTTCAAGCCCCACATGTCATTTATTATTATTATTTTTAATTTAATAAAACAAATAACATATCATTTAAATAACATAATTAAAATAAATTAAAACTACATATATAAAAAAACCGAAAATTTAAAAAAATTCGTTTAAATAATACTAAAAAACTAACATAATACTAATAAAACTACAATTCGCCGGTTTCGTCAAAGTCGCATTCGTCGTTATTCTCGTCTTCCTCTTCTTCGTCACCCTCGTGCGGAATATGTCGAACCGACCATGCATGTTGTACCAAATCCAACGCCAAAGCGTTATGTGTATCCTCGTTACGCATCTCATGCGAGTTGAGGATTCTTTCATCCATTGTCACTTGTGGCAATTCCGTTGGTGCGTCCGGTATATAATTTTGACACGTCGTCTTTCCTTCGTCTTCAAGAATCATGTTATGCATGATTATACACACATACATAGCATCTCTCATTTTTTATTTGCTCCATGCACGACAAGGATTTCTAATATAATGCCAACACTGTTGAAGCACCCCAAAGCATCTCAATGTCCTTTCGAGAAGACTCTTGCACTTTCTTAAAATATACTCTTTTTTCATCATACGGATTACTAAACGTCTTCACGATAATCGAATACTTAGGATATATTCCATCAGCCAAAAAGTATCCGTGTGGGTAGTAGTTTTCATTAGTATAAAAAGATGTGGTTGATGCTCTACCAGAAATGAAATCTTCGAATATGGGCGACTGGTGAAAAACGTTTATGTCATTGCATAACTATGCTACACCAAAGTAAGCCGACCAAATCCAAAGGTCATGTTGTTGAAGCTCGTTCGTATGTTGTTGGAAGTATCGAGTGGCGGCAACCGTGGTTAACCGCCGATGATCCGATTTCATCCTTGAGGACAAGGATGGATTTAAAGAGGATGGGATAGTTACGTACATAGGGCCATGCATGTACAGTAGTAATCTTGAGTGATAATAATAATTAATTAGTCACTTGGTTACTTATTTTGTTATGCATTTGTGGGTAGTCCATGGATAATATTAGTGGTCAAAGTTTTCAAAGCCCAATTGCTTGAGGGCCTAAAGTTTCCTATGGGAAGTTTGGGTTCAATTCCTACTAGCTACATTTGGAGGACATTGGTGGATGGGAAATGAGGGATGACCCGGCCATTGGCTTGGGTTCGAGTCCTGATCCCGACCGGTTTTACCGATTATTTCACTGTCGTGCCTTCGGGCGGGTGAGTGGTCGGGTTTTCCCGGGAATTGGTGGCAATTGGTGGCCCGGTACTCTCGAGTACCTGATTCGCCAAAAGGGTGCCCGAGAGTGCTCGGAAATTGGTTCGTTGGCCGTTCAAAAAAAAATATTAGTGGTCAAAGTAGTGGGTAGTTCTTTGCATCTTTCTAGGAAGTAATGGGTTACTTATGTAGTGTGTAGTTGATTTCTTTGTTGCTTATTTAATAGAATTAGTCTGAATCTTTTTCTATTTTCTAATCTGGTTTCTATCTATTTTCTTTGGCCACGGATGCGGTTGATTAGATGGAGATGCTCAAAGCCCAAATTCATACTTCTACTGTTCCACTTTTTGTTGTGACATAATTTTACGTGCCGAGTGTGTGTTTGCCGGTTGTTGTCATAAGAAGTAATGGTAAAAGATTTTGTTCCAACTTGAATGTGTTTTGGTGTCCATCTTGAGTTTTGGCACTATCTGTTGGTAGGAAAAGTATGTTAGGAAACAAACATAGAGGATCAGTGGAGAAAAATCTGAACACAGATAAATATTAACTTACCAATACCCATTTTTACCCCTTCTCAATAAATTGTATTAGCATACGCTTTAAACGCATTAGAACCTCACTTTGCAGTGCACGGTTTTTAATTTTATGCCGGTCAATTATGTAAAACAGGTTTTGTTTAGTTTCATGGATTATTTTAAGTAGTAAAATTACCCGCTCTTTGCAGCGGGAGCTCGATACTGATTAGTGTTGCTTTGTTTTATTACAGTATGGTATCAATATGACACTGGCACTCGGTAAAACTGAAAATCTTACTACCTTTATATATCTTCTTTTAACAGCCAAACAACTTTCATTAACCAAGCCTATTACAAAGAGACCCCAGCAAGGCAGTGATCTACAAATACAACATACAATAAACTATGAATTTATTATAGTTTTTTGGGCATCTTCTTCCGTACAATCTCCGTTTCTTCATCTTCTTCGTACAATCTCCGGCCAAAAATACAAAACTTCGTCCTTAACCACTGACTAAACAACCATCCACCCACCTCCCTAGCACCGCCCAATCCCACCTCCACCACCAAACTTTCCACCCACTCATCGTCCTTAATCGGAACCCTTTCCTTAACCACCCCTTCCTCTTCTCCTTGCTCCACCACCACCACCACCTCCGACAGCTTCCTCCTCCGCCTAATCCACCTCCACCATCGGTTTCCTCCTCAAACCACCTTCAACCGACGTCGCCCTCAACCTGCAACGGTCATCTATTTTCAAATCCCAATCGCCCCTTCCAGCTACTCGCCCCCTCTCTAGCTACTCGCCCCCTCCCTCTCCAGCTACTCGCCCCCTTTCTACAACTCCAGGGTGTGAACCTTACAGCTACTCGCGATTACTTAAACGTGTCCTTTCCTATGATTACTTAATCCTATGACAAGGTTTTTAATATTACTAATGTAGGTAAATAATAATAATAATAATAATAATAATAATAATAATACTAATAATGGTGTAGGTGTTTTGTAGTGGTGCCAGAGAGGGCGGGCAATTGCAAGTTGCTTCCCTCTCTTTTGGTTTTTCGGTGGGCTTGTTTGCGGTCTCCTACTCATCTTGAGACGGGGGTTCCTTGTTTTTGTTTTCTTGGGGGATATTTTTCGGCTTTCTATGGGTCCGGTGAAGGGGAAGCGCATTGCCTTGAAAGGCACTGATGGAGGTGTTGCTGCCAGCTCCAACGGGGTGTGGTTGTGCCCCTTTAAGGAGTTCCATGGTTGTAAAGATGGTAAGCCTGGTTCTGACGGTTACAACAGGCTGATCTCACACCTTCAGCAATTCCATTTCAAGGATGACGAGCGTAGGGATTTCTATAAGGGAGTGCTTTGCAGAGACTTTGATCTTTTTTCCAGGGTTGGGGCAACCTTGCAGACTTTTGGGTGTTGGTTATGCGGGAGATGTATTAGGACACACGCCTTTAGTAGAGGGTGCCACCATCCCGATGGTGTTTTCACATTCTCTGGGGGGGTCTGGGTCAACTGGGGATTACATTGTGGGGATTCCGATGCCTAGGGACCCTGGAATGGAGCCTGAACATAGAGAAATGGATGGAGTGGTGGGTGACGCCGCCCTCCTGGATCGGGTTTTCTATCTCCCGGTTAGGACTGTTAAAAGCATCCCCCTAGTTGTCGTATGGCTTTTGCGCATGCTTTAACAAGTGCTATTCGTAAGGTTGTGGCCTCTCCGAGTTCTGTTGAAAACTGGGTCAAGCTTTTGCTTTTCCCTCGTTGTACTCTCAAGGTTGTTAATCCGTCTTCTAGGCAGGAGAGAAGGTCTGGGAACCGTAAGTCTTTGCAATGTGACAGCATTCGACATGCTTTATCTATGTGGAAAGAGGGTTCCGGTTTTGCAGATTTGGTTGCGTTGCTTTTTTCAGATGAAGGGGGAAGGGTCCTCCCGGCGAGGGCAACGTCAGCGGAGGGATCCGATGAGGTCAACCCCAACGTCAGGCAGTGCCTTAGGAAGGTTAGTGATGGTCACTTCACTGCAGCGATTAAAGTGTTGTGTTCCAATGGGATTGCCCCCCAAGGGGAATCTACCATGCAAGCTCTTATTGACAAGCACCCCATTGTCCCGCCTCCCAATCTCCCCTCCCTACCCCTGACCCAACCGGCCTTAACTGTGGAAGATGAGTGTGTTTACCGGTGTGTGAAATCGTTCCCGAAAGGGACATCCTGTGGGCGTGATGGCCTGCGGGCTCAACACTTGATGGACGCCCTTGGTGGCGAAGGGACAGCTACGGCATCTGGGTTACTAGCGGCCATCTCTGAATTAGTTAATCTGTGGCGCGGGGGGGGGGGGGGGGTTGTGCCCCAAGGTGCTCGCAGAATATATTGCTTCGGCTCCCCTCACTCCGTTGCTTAAGCCTGACAATGGAATCCGCCCTATTGCCGTAGGGGCCATATGGAGGAGACTGGTTTCTAAGGTGGCCATGAAGAAAGTGGGGAAAGAAGTTGTTAAATATTTAGGGGACTTTCAGTTTGGGGTTGGAATTCCAAATGCGGCAGAGGCTGTGCTTCATAGTGCTAACAGGTTTCTCGATTCGTTCCATGATGATGGCTCGCTTGCTATGCTTACGGTTGATTTTTCTAACGCTTTCAACGCTATTGATCGCACTGCTCTGCTACGGGAAGTTCATTGTCACTGCCCTTCCATTTTCCCGTGGGTTCAGTTCCTATATGCTCAGCTAGCTAGGCTGTATGTGGGGAATGAGCGTATTGGGGCCTACGCTGGGGTTCAACAAGGGGACCCTTTGGGGCCCTTGCTCTTTGCTCTAGCTTTACACCCCCTCGTGCTAAAGGTACAGGATAACTGCGACCTTCCCTTCCATGCTTGGTACTTAGATGACGGGACGATTATCGGGGATTCTGTTCAGGTGGCTAAAGCACTTGACATTATTAGCTTGGAGGGGCCATCTCTAGGACTCCAGCTCAATATTAGAAAAACTGAGGTTTTCTGGCCGTCGTGTGATGGGGGAAAGATCCGGCCAGGTCTGTTTCCTAGTGACATTGGCAGACCGGAGCGGGGGGTCAAACTGCTTGGTGGGGCAGTCAGCCGCGACGCTGGTTTCATAAGTGATCTATCTGCTAAAAGGGCGGCGAAGGCTGTTGACCTCATGGGGCTCCTCCCTAGATTGCGGGATCCCCAAAGCGAGCTTCTATTGCTTAGATCATGTATGGGTGTGGCCAAGTTGCTCTTCGGTTTGCGTACCTGTCAGCCTCCCTTTATGGAAAATGTTGTTTCCTGTTTCGACAAAGGCCTTCGGGAGGCCATAGAAAACATTGTTGTCTGTGGGGGGGCTTTTTTTGGGGACCTCCAGTGGCGGGTTGCGAATTTACCGCTTCGACTTGGTGGGTTAGGCCTCTCCTCAGCCCGGGACGTGGCTGCCTATGCTTTTGTAGCCTCCAGATCCCAGTCCTGGCGGCTGCAAGACCACATATTACGTAACAGTGCGGTTACTCACGTTGACACAGATTATTCTGGCGCTATTGACCTTTTACAACGATCCCTTCCTGACTTTGATATTGGCGGTTTCTTTAATAAGGACACCGCCCCCAAAAAGCCACAGAAACTCTGGCGAATGCTCTTTATAACCGAATCGCACAAAGTTTGGAGGAGGATTTCCGTCTGTCCGTCCGTCAGAAGGCCGTCTTAGAATGCCTGCAAAAGCCTCACGCCCAGGACTTCCTTACTGTGTTACCTATCGAAGGCTTGGGGCAACGGATGTCGGCAGTAGAGTACATGGCAATCCTTAAATACCGGCTGATGATACTCATTTTCCCCGATGATGAAAATTGCCCGGTTTGCCTCAAAGCATGCCTTGATAAGTATGGGGAACATGCGTTACATTGTAAGGAATTGCCAGGGTTTAAATATTGGCACGATTTTGTCCGGGATGCTTTGGTAGACATCCTTAGAAAAGCGGGGATCTCTGCAAGAAAAGAGGCGTCAGTTAATTTTCTCACAGACCCCACGGAGGGGAGGTCCACCTTGCGCCCAGCAGACGTCTTAGTTTTGGTTGGGAAGGTGGGAAACATGCGTGTGTTGATCTTACCGGGGTGTCCCCCCTTGTTGGGCTTCGGGATAGTGGGTTTGTGGCCGGGAAAGCGGTCATGAGAGCTGAATCCAAGAAAGTGGAAAAGCATGCTAAAGCATGTGAGGATAATCAGCATGTTTTCGTTCCCTTGGCCTTCGACACGTTCGGTTCCTTGGCACCGGAGGCGGTGCGGTTTTTGGCTCGGGTTCAACGAGTAGTGCACAGCAACTTTTCCACCCCACAAGGGCAGGGTTTTGTTTTTAGCAGATTGGGATTTTCTATTCAAAAAGGGGTGGCGGCGCAGCTTGTTGCCCGCCTACCTACCATCCTTATGTAATTTACCATTTTTTTTATCAATGGAAACATATATAAGTTAAATACAACCCAAACTAAGAAAAAACTACCCCAAATCTTTATGCAAAAATACACCCCAACTATAGAAAAATACTACACCCAAAATCATGATACCAAATACAACTTCGTCGATGAACTCCAAATTATATACCTATGTACAAATCAGTTAAATACAATTATCCAGGTTTGGAAAACAGGAACATCCAAATTCCACACCGTTTTCCTCTGAGTCAACATAACCAGCCGCATCCACTCTCGACACCTGTAACAACAAAAGGTTGCAGCTTTCACGAACCGCTGCCTTTTTTCCCTCTTTTTTTTCAATAACCAGAGAATAAGCCAGCAGTAGACATTTTAAAATGAAATAAGAAACACAAAACTCAAAATTCTTTATATATATATATATATAGGGGGAGGATAAATTGAAAACTCACTTGAGTTAAAGAAACCTTGCAAACCCAATCCTAGCCATTGATCATCTATCATCAATGGTCTAGATTACATCTAGCTTTTTGCACTTTAACTTTTTATTATTTTAATAAAAAATGTACCAAAAGGGTAAAAAGGGTAATTGGCTACAACATCATCTCTCCTCTTTATTTAACTTTTCTCTTCTCTCTCCTCTCTCCCCTATCTTTTCTTTCATTTCTCTTTCCTCTTTCTCTTGAATCTCTCTCCACTCTCTTCTTTATTTTACCTTTAATTTAAAAGTTTTTACCTATAAGATGGATAACAGATTTGTCTGTAACAACTTTTGTGTTACGTTGTAACATATTTTCTGTATCATTTATAAGTAAAATAGTATGTTACAATAATCTGTTACAATTTATTTTACATTCATATTACATTGTCAACATAACAACTTATGTTACTTATTACTAGTTTAACTATAACTAGAAAAAATAAATTAATGTAACTATAGATTATGTTATTTACTCAACTGTAACAACTTGTGTTACAATATTTAACTGTAACAACTGAAAAGAAAAAAAAGTGTTATAACAAATTATGTTATTTATTTTATTGTAATAACTTATTTTACTATGTTACAAAGTTTTTTTTCATTGAACGTACAATGTTACAATGTTATAAACGTCGAATGTGTTAATATCATATATATGTAACTACCTTCAAAAAAATTATGTAACCTGTAACAAGAAAACTATACATATATTATTAGATTTTAATAGCAAACTATACATATACTATTAGATTTGTAACAAAAAAATAAAAAATATAATAACATTCCCCATATAAAAAGATATTCATTGTAACAGACCTTATAAAATTTTACAATGTTATAACATGAGTCTACAACACTATGTAATTGTCTTGTTTACACAATAAAATCAACACAAACACCATGTAAGTATCAAACATTTTCTTGTACTTCAAATCATGCCTAAGATGTGGAAACCTTTTATCTTGGTAATCATTTCTTCCATTTTCCCCAATCTCACAAAAAAAAAAAAAATAACTAACTTCAAAAAATATGAAAAAAAAAAACAACAAAAACCAAAGAAAAACCTCATCTATGATGTAGATTTGATGAGCAACCAACAATATATATGAACAAGAAACCACCTTAAAAAGTAAAAAACCAAAAACCACCATTACAACACATAAAGATCTTAAAGAAATCACCACAATCGGCAATCTGAACAGGAACCCACAACATCGTTGTTATTCAGCAAACACCGTCTTCCTGTTTCTTCGAGATTGGTGGTTGAAGGTCACAACCGGCTTCATGTTTCTTCGAGATCTGGAACCGTCTTCATGTTTCTTTGAGATCTAGAACTAGCCATGTGACCGGACGGTTTCATGTTTCGGCTCCTGCTTCATGTTTCTTCGGCCACCTTGAATGATCTGTGTTTGAATGATGGAGCAATCTTGGTGACAATAATTTTTTTTTTCCAGATCTTGAATGATCTGTTTGATGAGGGAGAGAGATGGAGATTTAGGTGGAGAAATGAAGAATATAATAAAGCAAGAGAGAGAGTGTACTTGGGAAAAAATATAATAAAAGGGATCCTGACAATTTCAGAGAAAAAGAAAATGACATAAAAATTAAGACCAAAATGCCCTTGGAAGGGTTGGAAAAAAGAGTGACGTGGAAGAACCTGAGCCTTGTATTGAGTTTTCAGAGTTTTTTTAACTGGGGAGGGTTTTCTAGTTATACTTTCCCTATATATATATATATATATATATATATATATATATATATATATATATATATATATATATAGGGTAAGGATATTGTGGAAACCCAATATTAGAGTGAAAACCTTGGAAACTATATATCATCCCTTGATCTAAGTTGATCAATGGCTCACATTAAAAGTTCCATTAAAACTTAAAATATGGTGATATTTAAATGATAAAAGGTACCAGAAGGTTATATTGGTAATTTGAATTTGCTTTAAGTCAAAAGCTTTATCAGCCATGTCACATCAAATAAACACTTTATCATCTCTCTCATCTCTCCTGCCATTTTCTTTTCAAACCACCATTTCTCTATCATCTTTCCTCCTCCTTTAAAAATAAATCTCTTCAACCTCAAATCTAAGTTCTCTAATTTCTCTTATTTTGTTTAAAAAACATAAGTTAAACATAATCCATTTAAATGATGAAGATAGAACACGGATGTGAAGCAGTTAACAATTATGATGATCTTCGATCTGACCAGGTATGTGTGTGTTCTAGTTTTTGTTCTAATCCTTATACTGATTTTACGACCTGATCGATCACCCTAGTGCTTTACCATAACCATTCAAATAATACATTAATCTAGATTAAGCTACATCTAGCATGTGGAACTCGCAAGTATATTTTGAAATGTGTTTCTCTGCAGATTTTTGTTGCATTTTTCTCCGGTTTTAATAGTTTAGGATCTGTGTCTGATTTATAGAAAAAGTTATACAGAAAACTGAAATGGTTTGCTCATTAGGATCTTTAGATGCTGTGATAATACCATATAGAATGCTGAACTATAGAAGAAAATTGTAAGTAGTCTAGCTTACTAGGTGTAACACCCCAAAACCATTCGTTCGCCTAACTACGCCATTAGGCGTGATTAGCAATATAATAACACGAGACTTAGAGGATAATAATATGGGTTATATTCTAACATGGAAATAACCTAGTTAATAATATTATGTTTATAAATTAATAAAAGGTGTTTGAAACTAGCTTATGAGTTAGTTTTTATACGAAAATGACAGTGGGAAAACTTGAGGGACCATAGTTGCCAAAATGGTAAAGTGGGTATTATTAATAAGAATAAAACACACCAAAACACACACATGAAGTGTGTGTGTCGTGTATAATGATCAGGAGATCATTTCTCCTTCCTTAACCAAACCCTAAACATCAACTCTTGCTCAAATCAAAGCTAAATCAAAGGGGAAATCGATTCTCTAGCAAGAAACAAGTCATCTAAGGCCTAATGAACATCAAGGTACCTTCTATTTGATATAATTTGATGTTAATACCCGTTTTTGATTTGGTCAAAAACTAGGGTTTTGATAAAACGTGAAATTTATGGTTAAAAGAGGTTGCTCTAGTCTTGGGGAACCTCAAACATACCTAATTTAGTTACAAATCACACTTAATATGTGTATTTGGTTTTGATCATATGATTATGTTCATGTGTAGAATTTGGGGTTTAACCTCTAGGTTGAATCCACTCATATCTAGTAACCTTTTGTGACTCTTAGAAGTTGTTGTATGAGAAATTTAGGCAAAATAGTCTAAATAATGTATTATGATGATGATTAGACAAATGGTTATGTTATGGCTAATCTTGAGCTTTAAAACTAGACAAATTGGTGGGTGCACACGAAGTGTTCGATTAAATGCCAAATTGGTGAACACTAGTGAAACTATGAAGTTAGAATCATGTAAGAGCTATAAATCGTATGTGATATTGGTTTGTAATAAGCCAAGTTAATCGAATATTCTATATAAGAAAATGGCTATGGATTTAGCTATAAATGGGTAATGAATACATGATTTATGGATAGTGAATTAAATCCATGTTATGTATTCTAATAATCAAGTTTGACATATCCCTAAGTAGGTACAAGAACTAGGGATGCAAACGGGTCAAACGGATGCAAGCAATGCGTATGGAAGCAAGAACGGATATGAGGTAAGTTTTACTTACACCTATGTACTATAACATAGCTTAATTCTTGTAGATATTAGTCTTAAATCTTGGATGCGTGATAAAGATAAACCCCAAGGGGTAGAAGCTATTAATGGGTCACCTTATGTGCACTCAATACAAAACGTGGTTTATGACCTTAATCAAGACAATGTGTTATGACCAAATGGTGAAATCCATCAAACGGGTCAATAAATAAAGATATGTGAAAAATGATGTTTTAATCTAAATGAAAGCATTTGAATGAAGCCGTTAAGAATGATGTTAAATGGGTCAAGTTGGTGTCACTTGAACCATAATAAAAACTTGGGTAACATAGTATCATGAACTATGGGTCTAAACGGGTCATATGGTGAATTCGTCATCATTTAAGTCCAACACTTGATGCTTGTTTTCTAAGCATTGAGATTCTTGAGGTTTACGGATCAAATGGTATGCTATTATCATTTGAGTTCCGAGAAGTTAATGCGTCTATCTAGAAATCACGCAGGTAAACGCACTCGTGTATGCATGCTTGATGTTAAGAATCATGGAGGATGAGCACAAGGTATGAATATGGGACACGGGCACCCGGTAAGTCCGTAGCTAATAAAACACCTTCGGGCGAAGCAACAGGGGTACTAAAACTACCCACATGAAGTGTGGTTGCAAATCAAGTAAGTTATTTCCATAACTATGTCTAATGCGCGCTAAGGCGCTTAGAATCGACCACATTAGAACAATCTTGAGAAATGTTGAAAATCTAAGCCCGTATGGGCTTAGAAGTTTTTAAACAAGTCATTGAGTCCAAAACAACGGGTTTCCATCAAGAAGTGTCGCCACGAATGGCTAAATCGAAAGATTTGGCTAGGAGGGGCATTTTAGGAAATTATAGAGATTTACTAAAGGATAAATCTAATAATCGGAATCATAACGAACAAATCGGACAAACACTTTAGTTGATCAAGTGTATAATGACTTGACAACCATGAACTAGATGCATTGCGCATGGTCAAATGGTGTTTGGATAAGTTAAATGTCTAAATGGGTCAAATTGGGTAAAAGTCGCCATAAACATTCAAAACTAAGAACCGGATCATGGCGACATAAACCGGACCATAATTTCAGTCAAACAAAGGTTTATTTAGTCGGCAAGTCATTACTTAGGCTTCGGGAATCATCAAATGCGGTTGCGACATGATTCCCATGCTTAAAAATCACCAAATTCACCTCAGAAGCTTCGAGCGGCCGCTCACAGAGGCCGAGCGGCCGCGCGCTTTGACCTGCACGTCAGCACGAACTTTAAAATTGCGTATAAAATCGTAGAAAAATCGTTAGGAGGTGTTCTTTATATGCCTGGAAAGCTCTCGGAGCGTAGAACAGTTCTCATTTGAAAGTCGAAGTCAGATTTTGGGGTTTAGAAGGGGTAAAAGCGATCCGAACAGCTGCTGCGCATAAGTTGCAGCAGTTTGTTCTCCCGATAAAGGGCCGTTGGGCCTGGTTCGTTCCGTATCAACGTGTAATGAATACCGTACTAGTTTAAATGTATCATTGACAACCCACTAACCATTTTTGTGAAATGGTGCTAGGTAAACAAGTGAAGGAAGTCCCGGAGCAAGGATCAAGTCGCGAGAAGAACCGAACACACCCGATCACTCATCAAGCTTCCGCATTAGAATTTAAGGAACTCCCGTTAAAAACACAAACTTTAATACATTCTTTTTGTAGCAATGATGTAAAATTTATTGGAACTAAACGTGTATGGGATTCATTAAGTTGGGTTTTCATAATTTACCAAAGTTTTAATCGGGAGTGGTTTAAGTAAGGTCAAAACCCGTATGATTAGGCGTTAATCGCGTGATTACGGATTAGGGTCTTACACTAGGATAGTATAATGTCTTTTGTGTTTTGGATAGATGCACTCCATGTGTTTGATGAAATGCCTAACTGGGTTAACATGTGTTACCTCTGTTAGTATGTTAGAAGTTAATGGTGATTGTATGGAAACTAGTTATAAGGTCTTTTGTGTTTAGCATATATGGATGTCCATTTAAAGTTAATGGTGAATGTATGGAAGGTAATTATAGTGTCTTTTGTGTTTTGGATATATGCAATCCATGTGTTTGATGAAATGTCTAACTAGGTTAACATGTGTTACTTCTGTTAGTATGTTTAGATGATGAGTTGGTGACACCGTTTAACACCTCATCTATTGTTTTGCAGTTGATAACGAAGACCCCCTACTGGTTATGTTAACATACGAAGTCCAAGGAAGCCGAGAAAAATATGTAGAAAAACTTTTGAATAACGTCTTCTTTTTGGTATTCAATTTATAGAATTACTAGATTTATTTTATTAAAGTGGTCAATAGTTTGTAATAATACTTTGTAATAACGTGTGTTAATAGTTTGTATGCTTTATTTCTCATTAAACTTATTAAGTTAAAGTGGTCAATAGTTTGTAATAATACTTTGTAATAATGTGTTTTACCAAATAACATGTGTTAACATCTCATTAATAGTTTGTAATGATACTTTGTAATAACGTATGTTAATAGTTTGTGTGCTTTATTTCTCAGTAAACTTATGAAGTGAAAACTATGGGGGTAAGCAAGATAAAAAAAAGGGCTGACAAAATAAATACAAGTTTAACATATGTTACCAAATAATACATGTTAACCTCTTATGCAACATTAACACATGTTAACCTTCCATGCAGTTCATTTGAATGTCCCGGGTAGGTTTTTCTGTGGTTCAATAGTTTGTAATGATACTTTGTAATAACGTGTGTTAATAGTTTGTATACTTATGAAGTAAAAACTACAATGGTAAGCAAGACAAAAAAAAGGGCTGACATTAAATACGAGTTTAATAAATGTTACCAAATAACACATGTTAACCTCTCATGCAACATTAACACATGTTATACCATGTGATTAGTCATCGTACAGACCCGCCAGCCTAGTAGGTTAAATATTCTTTAAGTTAAGACACACAAAAGGGGTAAAGCTAACATGTGTTAGTGGTTCACATAAGTAACACGTGTTAAACAATATTCCCAGATTATGCTCCCTGCATAGTAGGTGTGTATTATCCATTCCTCATGTTTACAAAAAAAAAAAAAAAAAAAAACTAACTAATCAAAAATTAACATGTGTTTAGCCCATCCTACGGATCTGGCTAGAAAGAGTGCATAACTATTTGTCAGTTGGGTCCGTAACCTAACACGTGTTATACCATGTGTTTAGTCATCGTACAGACCCGCCCACCTAGTAGGTTAAATATTCTTCAAGTTGAGACACACAAAAAGGGTAAAGCTAACATGTGTTAGTGGTTCACAAAAGTAACACGTGTTAAACCATATTCCAATATTATGCTCCCTGCATAGTGGGTGTGTGTTATCTGTTCCTACAAATGTTTATGAAAAAAAACTAACTAATAGAAAATTAACATGTGTTAAGTCCATCCCACGGATCCGTCTAGTAGAATGCATAACAACTATTTGTCAGTTGTGTCCATGCCCTAACATGTGTTGTACCAATTGTTTTAGTCATCATACAAACCCACCCGCCTAGTAGATGAAATGTAGTTTATGCACACCATCCCGCGGGTGGTTGAGACACACAAAAAAGGGTCAGCTAACATGTGTTAGTCCTTCACATATGTAACACGTGTTAATAACATATCCATATTATGCCCACTGCATGTAGATTCAAGTGGTTATGCACACCAAAATCAACAACTTACATAATAACATATATCATATGTATTCAAAATGGGACACCGTGAGGGTCACATAGTTTAAGTTATACATACCAAAGATTTTAAAGATCATATGCACTGAATAATCACCAAAACATAGTTAGGCGGTGTTATGTACATAACAAAGTAGGAACACTAACATACACTGTTACGTGTACATATCACGACCCCAAAAAAACTAAAACAACAGCACAGTGCTGCACTTGCAGTGCTGAGGTGACACTACTGTGTTGAACCTCCGGTCTGGAGGTTCTCTTGAAGTTCTTGTTGTGAAACCTTCTCGCAGTTACGTGAATCGTGACAATGACATACTTCTTACAAGTGCGACATAGCCTGGTTCCGTTGGGAGTTTCAATCAAGTAATGCGGTGGGGGGGGGGGGGTCTTCGTTATCATCTGCAAAACAAATTGGTGAGATGTTAAACTGTGTTACCCAGCCATCATCTAACATAAAAAAACTGAGTTAATGCATGCTAATTCAAAAAATCTAGTGGTATCATGTGTTATCAAATCATCATCTATGATACAGACAGAAAACTAGTGTAACACATGTTAGTCGGGGTCCAATTAGAACATGTATCACCCCCTCCCCTAAAAAAAAACGACCCGCATGCAGAAAAAGTTAACACATGTTAATACAAAAATCCAATTATATCGTGTATTAGCTGCAAAGTAATAAAACACACCGCAGAAGAAATCATAATAAACATAAGTAAAACCGTATCACCCCCCCCCCCAATTTTGGTAAAATGTAGGACTTACATGGATAATGGAATTACTAAAACATATGTTTGTTGTTTACTGGGGTGTTAAAAAACAAAAGTATACCAACAACAAAACAAAAAAGGTGAGATGTTAACATGTGTTAACAAACCATCATCTAATATACTGACTTAAGAAAACTGTGTTAACACTTGTTAATTCGAAAATCTAGTGGTATCAATTGTTACTCAAATCATCATCTGTGATACTAACAGAAAACCATACAGGAAAGTTAACACATGTTAATTCGAAAAACCCAGTAATATCATGTAGTAGCTGCAAGTAATAAAACACACCTTAGATTGCATAAATGAGCAAGTATTCACATTACTAATCTTAATATCAAACAAAATACTGGCTAATACTTTAACCAAAAATCAAAAAACTATGTTAACACTTGTTAATTCGAAAATCTAGTGGTATCAAGTGTTACTCAAATCATCATCTGTGATACTAACAGAAAACCATACAGGAAAGTTAACACATGTTAATTCGAAAAACCCAGTAATATCATGTAGTAGCTGCAAGTAATAAAACACACCCCAGAAAGAAATCATAATAAACATAAGTAAACCGTATCACCCCCAATTTTGGTAAAATGTAGGACTTACACGGATAATGGATTTACTGAAGCATATGTTTGTTGTTTACTGGGGTGTAAAAAAACAAAAAAAATACCAACAGCAAAACAAAATAGGTGATTTTGATGAAAAATGCTTAATATAGACCATAAACAAAAAGCAGAGACAAATCTTTAAAAAAACACTACTCAAACGTAAAGAATACAAAAACAATTACCTTCAATTTCAACATGTGCAGACCTATCAAAATTACCTCCGAGTCAACTAAGCAGCTACACCCTCTTTCCTTCCTCCCTTCCTTCCTTCCCACACCATACCCTCTGTTTTTATTTTTATAAAACCCAAAACCAATCATCACGAAACAAGGACATAAAGCAACTCATATAGAAAAGGAGATGAAATATGGATATGGGATTTCTCACGATCCACAAATAACAAGGCATAAATACGACATGAATCAGTCGCTTAAAGCCATAGATCTGAAATTTCTCATGATGTGGCTTTCATGGAGAAAAAGGAGATGAAGATGGAGCTTCGTTTTATTGGCCAGAGAGATAAAGAAGTTGAAGATGGTGGCCGGATTTGGTGGTGGTGGTGGTGGTGGAAGGAGGATGTGGTAGTGTACTGGTGATGCTTATAGAGAGAGAGATGAATTTTTTAGATCTTGATGAAAATGGTGGAATGAGAGAGAAGAAATTATATGTATTGGAGAGTGTGTGATGATTGTACTATTGTATCAGGGAAGAAAAAAGGAGATGATGTGATATGGTGGAATTTTACTATAATACCCTTCATTTTAATATAAAATGGTTTTTTCTTTGGGTGATGTGGCTAATCCTAGACCACAAGATGGGTTTCTAAGGTTTACCATATAACTTGGGTTTTCTCTAGATACTTATACTATATATATATATATATATATATATATATATATATATATATATATATATAGGGGAAAGGGATTAAAGAAACTCTTCAAAATGAGTAAACTCCCAAAACCCAATGAGTGGCCAAGATTAATCCACACCACCCTCCATTATTTTAATAAAAAAAGGGTAAAATAGTATTTTTACCCTTCCCCCTCTTTCCTAATTTGAATTTTCACTCTCCCCCCTCCTATATAAACAACTCCCTCTCTCTCTCTCTCTTCATCTCTCTTCCACCATATTCAAGATTAATCCTACCACCACCACCACCACCCCCACCGCCACCGCCACTGCCACCGCCACCACCACCGCCACCACCACCACCACCACCATCACTAGCCTCTGTATCAAGATTTTTTTTATGTCAAGGGTTCATTAAGCCTTAGAATTTGAAATATAGCTATTCATGAATTAAAGCAACAGAGTAGAGCTTTTTGTTTCCAAACTTGTAAGTGTTCTTCAGCCTTTATCTTTGCCGGCGTTCATTTTTGCCGGAGTTTGAAAAAAACAGAGTAGAGCTTTTTGTTTTTTTATTTGAGGTTTATCACTTGTAAGTGTTCTTCAACACTCCAAAACTTACAAAACGAAGTTTTATTGGTTTTTAATATACATGGTAAATGGTGATCACCAAGTTTTGATTTTTAATATGATTTTTAAAGGGGTTAGAAAACATTTTTTTTTTAGCATCCCTTTTTTTTTTGTTGGGGGTTAGATGGTTTAATATTTTTTTTTGGGGTGATTGATTATGTTAAACATTGAAAAAGATTTTTTGGTTGGGGGGTTAGATGGTTTTATATATTTTTTTTTGGTTAGGGGGTTAGATGGTTTAATATTTTTTTGGTTGGGGTGATTGATTATGTTAAACATTGAAAAAGATTTTTCGTTTTGTGTTTTATGTTCGTAGTATCTTTGTGTTTAGTTTGGGTGTTTTTATCGTCTATATTTTTGTATGATCTTTGTGTTTAGTTAGGTTGTTACATGTGCAGCACATCTGTTTTTATCGTCTATATTTTTCTTATATAGGATTACGAATCAGAGGATGATGGGCTTGGAGGTGGTTTAATATATATCTTTTTTTTGTGTTTCTATTTTTTTTTTTTTTTTTTGGTGGGGGGGGGGGGGGGGAGGGTTGGGAGGTTAGGTGGTTTAATATTTTATTTTTTTTTAATTGGAAATAATTGTTGTTTTTTTGTGTGTTACTAGCATCTCTTTTTTTGGGTGATTTATTATGTTAAACCATCTAAAATGATTTTTTGTTTTGTGTTTTATGTTCGTAGTATATTTGTGTTTAGTTAGGGTGTTTTTATCGTCTATATTTTCGTATAATCTTTTGTGTTTAGTTAGCCTGTTACGTGTGTAGCATATCTATTTTTTGCAGTCAAATTATGTTTTCTGTTTTCTAGCATATCAAATTCTGTTCTATGTTTACTGCAGACTACATAAGTGTTGTCTGTGTTTTTCCTGTTACACATGTAAATAATTGTTGTTTTCTTGTAAATAATTGTTGTTTCACATGTACATAAGTATTGTCTGTATTATGTTAAACATCGAAAATGATTTTTCGTTTTGTGTTTTTATGTTTGTAGTATCTTGTTGTTTAGTTAGGGTGTTTTTATCGTCTATATTTTCGTATAATCTTTGTGTTATGTTAGACTGTTTACGTGTGTAGCATATATGTTTTTTGCAGTCAGATTATTTTCTATGCAACAATATGTCTGCTTTTGTTTAATATGTTTTTTTAATCAAAATTGGTGAATTTTAATGTCTGTTAACATATGCAACAATATGTCTGCTTTTGTTTTTTACCAGTATGTGCATGTTTGTATGAGTATTATAATGTGTGGAATGTATGTTTGCATCTGTTTCCTATATTTTTGCACATGTTTCGTATGTAACAACAAAACTATGGTATAAATTAGTTTCTGTTTCGTATGTAACAGCAGAACTAAGTTGTTATAAATTAGCCTCTGATTTTTTTACCATATATTGATTAAAACAAAAGTCACTAATCATTGGATCAAATCTATGTTTGCGTCTGTTTCGTATGTAACAGCAGAACTAAGTTGCTATCAGTTTCGTATGTTTGATAATCTTTGATAACTAAATGTATAAAACAATGTTTTTTTGTATCAGTTTCGTATGTTTTTTTGTAATCTAGTTGGTTAACATACGTTAAGCGGAGGGGGGGGGGGGTGGGGGTCTTTTACATGTAAATTGATGATTTTTGTTTTATTTTTGCAGGTGAGCATATTTTTTTGCATTAAAGATGAAGATGATTATCAAGAATGAAGTGTAGACATTTTTTTTTATTTATGAAACTTTTTTTAGCATTTGTTGATTTGTAATGACCGTTTTGTTTGTTTTTTTAGCATTTTGTAAGAAACAATTCTTGTGTACATTTGAATGTTTTTTGATCAATAAAGTTTTTAGCACTTTGTAATGACCGTTTTGTTTGGTTTTAGCACTTTGTAAGTAACAAAATGCCTATAACCATATTAATTCTCGTTACATATGCAACAATTCTGGTGCTGGTACAATAAAACGAAAAAAAAAACATGGTATAATAAAAAAAATAATAAATCAGCATTTTTTAAATAATATACACTGGCAACTCAGTTTTAACCTACGTAACACAACACATGTTACATATGTAACACGGGTATCTGGCAGATTTAGGACAATGGTCACAAAAGTATGAGAGAGATGATGTGACATGTGTGGGGTCCACTTGTCATATCTGCTTTTTCAGAAAAATGGCATTTGACCATTGTGCCCTTTTTTTGTCCTTTACCTTAATAAATATATTAAAATAATATAGAATGAATCTAGACCATTGATCACTTTAGATCAATGGCTACAAATGGGTTTACATGGTTTACTCATTTTGGAGGGTTTTTATTATAACCCTCCCCTATATATATATATATATATATATATATATATATATATATAGGAATAAGATCAAATAGGAACCAATACCCTAGTTAGGAACTTAGGAACCAATCTGAGCCATCCATTTTTTATTTTGATCTAAAGGGTATATTTGTAATTTTATTTTTTAATATTTATGTATTTTCCTTTTACTCCAAATTCCTAGATAACAGTTACTTTAAATTTTGTAACTTGTTTCCTGAAAATACTCCTCATCAATTTTCTATTATCTGAATACATAAGTCTACATCTTTCATTCCAAATTCGTAAATTCGTAGATAACAGGGAAGTCGCTATCTTTCAAGATAATAATAAACAAGTATCTTTCGTAGCAATTGAAAGTTTGTTATTTATAACAAAACATAACATCCTTGGTAGTTTTGAGTTTTATACATTCATATATAAGAATGTATGTTGTATGTAAACAACTCCAGTACAAAAATTGATATCCACAATTTAAAAAAAAATATTACGTAATTTTGTTTTGGTATTTTATATTTATGTCTATGTATTTTATCAATGAAGATCATAAACATTGATAGATGTTAATCATTGATAGAAAATGGAAGGAGCCATCGTCAAGCCGAATAAAACCGAGTAACTTATCCATATATAATGTTGCTTGCTTTTTCTCCTAGAAATGGAGGGCTCTTGTTTGGTTATGATACATGTATATTTAATTTTTTTGTTTTTTTTTTCTATTAAAATGGTTGGATACTTATATAATTATATTTACAAACTTATTCGCTTTTGTCAGGTACTAAAAGTGCATGGGGCAATAAGGTTGTTAGAAGAGGACTATATGCCGTTTCTTTGGTACCCTTTTGCTCTTCGATAAAATCATCACCTAAGTTTGTTCATAGATTGTAGGGTATGCATACATACACTTGTGTACCTTCAGTTTGGTTTTACATCAGATACGTTTTTAACTTACACTTGCGTATGTTATAAATCTATACAATGATGTATATAGTTGTATTTATTTTTATAATGTTAAATGCATTAACTAATGTTGATTAATAATACTTATTTGTTGTGTACACAGGTGTATTCAATTTCATATAGGTTCTAGCCCAGATATACACCAATATATATTTCGTTCATATACAAAAAGGAAGAAACATCTACATCTATTATGGTGTACACTGACGTATTTAACATACATTTCGACAAAGATATACACTAATGTATATGTGTGTCCAAATTATAGTTATGTAAGCTGGAAAAAAAACCGATATACACCAATGTATATATGTGTTGATGATGTTGAATGAAAGAAAAAAAAAGAAACTCATATACACCAATGTATATGTTTGTTCAAATTATAGTCATATAAGCTAGAAAATAACAGATATACACCAATGTATATCTGTGTTGATGATGATGAATGAAAGAAAAAAAAAAGAAACTAATAGACACCAATGTATATCTGTGTCAACGATGATGATGATGATAAATGAAAAAACAAAAAAGAAACTTATGTACACCATTGTATATATGTGTTGATGATGATGATGAATGAACAAAAAAAAGAAAATGATGTCACCATTGTATACATGTGTGTATATTAACAATGTGAATACATAAGAAAATATTTGCATCATATAATAGTGTCACTAGGTAAATTTATGACACATATGAAAATATACACACATGTATACAATGTCAATACATGTGTTTTATGTCTCTGTTTCGTAAGAACTATACAACAAGTGTATAGACCGTGAATGATGAGAGAGAGAGAGAGAGTTGTAGAGAATTTTTAGAAACTAATCCAAAGAGAGAGTGAGAGAATTTTTAGGGTATTTATAATACACTTATGTATAAAAACTATACACGTAAATTTATCATACGCTCATGTATAAACTACATTTATGTAAAATAGTTGTTTATACACATAGCTACTTAAGTGTTGGTTATGCTAATAAAAAAAAGAACCCAGAAAACGACGACATATAGGATTTGTTGTTTATTCACATGTGTAATTGAGTGTTGATTTTGCTAATTAAAAATGAACCATAGAAAACGGCGAATTTGATGGGCTTATAAACAAGAAACAAATAAATTAATGATTTCCGGGTTTTAAGATCATGCAAAATTACTAGATTGTCCCTAATATAAAATAAACAATTAAATTAAATTCTATTTAATTACCATCTTGCCCTTCAAGATCAATGGTTGATAATGGTTCCTATGGTTCTCAAACAACCTATGGTTCTCATTTGAACCACACCCTATATATATATATATATATATATATATAGGTGAGATCAAATGAATAGTAACTTAACGGAGTTACTATTTAACTCCGTTAAGTTACTATTCAACCCCGTCAAGTACCATTTAACTCCGTCAAGTTAACGAAGTTATTACTCAACTTCGTTAAGTTAATATTCAACTCCGTCATGTTAACGGAGTTACTATTCAACTCTGTTAGATTACTATTTAACTCCATAAAGTTACTATTCATCTCTGTCAATTTACTACTCAATCCGTGATGTTACTATTCGACGACGTTAACTTACTATTCAACTCCGTTAGGTTACTACTCAACTCCGTTAACTTAACATGGTTACTATAAATTAAAGTACCAAAAAGCAACATTTGTTAAATTGAGTAAATCACCATACTTAACCTCACACATACCGGATTCCATCATACGTTAATCGTACGTTTCAACTAAACATAAAATTAAGTCATGGTTGAAAACGCCGCAATGCGCGTGAGTTATAAAAGCTAGTTAATATTAATCAATTGCAAGAATCAATAGCATCCATATAAAATAAGAAAAAAAGGACATGGAAATCGATTACACTACATGTATAGTAAAAGCATAGTCTTTTCATTAGCACAAGGCATACCTGTAATAGAGTTGCAATTTGGAATACCACATTAATGAAGCCAGAGTTACCATAACTTGTAGATTCAATGCCCTGACTTTAGAGTTTACAATGTGTTGGCAAATTAAACACTGAAACTGAGAACGAAAACGAAATCAAACATATGATCTTATGCAAATGCACACAAACATAATACATTTTTCAAAGATTAAATTTTTGATGGATACCTCCTCAAATTCCTCCAAAGGAAGCCTCATCGGCGTTTCATCATTTTGGAGACCTAGTTCACCATAAGTATATAATAATCAATCGAAAACAATTAGAATGAAAAAAACATCCCACAAAAACTTTAGCAAGCTGAAGAGAACTTAAAAAGTCACGATTGTTTTCATCTTCTTTGTCACTCTCGATTTGTTCTTTGTATCGATAGGTTTCTATTGAATATAAAATACGAGAAACAACGGTATGTTCCTGCTTATATAAGCAGCAATCACACATACCTTCTGATTATTCAAGGTAGATATAAAAATTTCACATGAAATGATAAACAAAAGAATGAACAACATCTTAGAACAGGATGTATATGGCCTAGAATAAGATGTAGCAAGTTACCTTGTGTGACGTAGTTTTTAATTTAATTGTCATAAATAATCCTTTCTGGTTACGCCCCACTTATGGTGTGTGCATATAATGTATATATGTGTGGCCCTTGGGGGGGGGGGGGGCAAAAGTAAAGTTGCACTAGTTTTAACGTTATTTTACTAATTTCGTGAAAATAACGTTAAAAACGACGGACGGTTAATCATGCATCATGTGGTGGCGTGGATAGCCAAAAGACAAAGGGGTACATGCACCAATCGGGTTTGTTCCGATTGTTAGCTAAGGGTTTTGTGCCTTATGTCCAAGGCTTGATACCAAACCACATCGAGCCGGGGGTCTCACTGGAAGCAGCTTCTCTATTCTTAGGGGTAGAGGTAAGGCTGTCTACATCTTACCCTCCTCAGACCCTACCTTAGCTTTGCTATAGGTGGGATTAACTGAGTATGATGATGATGATGAATCCTTTATGGTCACAAAAGCCTTTTGGCAAAACAAATTTTATCACTAAAATTCTTGTTGGTTTTGTCACGAAATCAGCCGAAGCACATTGAAATCACTTTGAATTAAGGTGAAACACACTGAAACAACACAAAAATGCTTCAAAACTTTCCAAATCACCCCGTATTCCCACGGAATCAAGTCGAATAAAAACCGAAACACAACAAATCCCTTCATATGGCACATAAACAATACCAAATTACAACGAACGATAGGCATCAGATCCGCCTATACAATAATTAAATAAACAACATAAACTCCACAAAGAACTCATAACCCTACATTGTAAAGTCTAAATCTTATTTATAATTGCTGGGAAACTTAATTTACTCGTTTGATGAGTAACGGACCATCAACTGAAGTTCTCTTAAACAAAACTTAATAACTTTTGACGTCTGCATCCAATTTTTATATTAAGTATTAGATATTTTTACCCATTGAGTAGATGACAACATCCAACTTTAATATCCTATAATTTCGAATAACTTTCAGTCTTTCATGATATGTGATCATACCCAAAATACTGAATTACTTGTTCATCTATACACAATAATAAAAGAAAATATAAACATCCATAAATACTATTTAACCTTAAAAATAAAGTGTTCAACTACTACATGTTGATGATTACCTTCATCCACACTACCAACGTCTGATGCTTCACCAGATCATAAATAAAAACCATGATTCTTGTTAACTGGTAAAGATTTAAATAAACAATCACTTGAATCAAGGTAAAAGGGTTACCAGCCAATCACACCTTTTGCAAACATACCTCTTATTCCCTCTACCAGAGGTCTACCACCAGTAGAAGAATTTGAAGGTCCTAAATGATTGTGAACATTATTACCCTAGCCTCTGTTGGTTTCAGGCCCACAGTTAATCCCACCTATTCAATATATGTGCTAGAAAGAATCATCATCATCATCATACTCAGTTAATCCCACCTATAGCAAAGCTAAGGTAGGGTCTGAGGAGGGTAAGATGTAGACAACCTTACCTCTACCCAGGATGGTTGTAATCTAAGTTACCATTCATAATGAACAACCAGATTGTAACTTAAAAGTTAGCATCTTTATATCAACTCTTACGGTTCAATATGCAAGTTAATAAAATTTATGAGAATGTATAAATGTTAGCATGTAAGTAAAAAGAATTTAAATTCTTTTTGGCAACCTAAAAACCAAATTTACATATTCAAGTTTTACAAACCACTTTGTTTACAGTAAGCAAATAGAAATTCAATTCACATGAACCATAATCAATTAACATAAGACATAATCTAGTCACATGAAATTGTTTTACAAAATCATAACAAATACATGCCTCAAGAAAGTAAAAAAATCAAGAGAAATCAAATAATATGTGAGAGAGACAAACCTGGGACAAGAACTCAAGAAACTGAGATCCAATTGACTCCTTCTCCCGCATCACTCTCGTAACAAACACATAGTTTTGAAACGTGTAGGCATACCTTTCTGGCTCGGCATAAAAAGCATCTAATATATTAAAGTTATCAGGCCCAATATATTGACGCTTGTCAATTGGTTTAGGAACAATCTCAACAAGATCCTGAAGGTCAAGACTTTCATTAGCAATTCTCTGCAAGAAAGTCGTCTTTCCCACACTTATATTCCCTTCCACACATAAAGTAAGCCGCTTCTTTTGTGGCACGATGCTCACACAATCATCTTTATGCTCTTGATCAACACTCTAGATGAAAGTTGTTATACTTTCAGCATGATTTTTGTGTTTAATCCCAACAGAGCTTCTCAAATACTCCACCATCTTCTGGTTCAACTTCCCAAAAAAACTACAAACCATATATATAAACATTAAGCCACATTTAAAACCTACACTAACAAGAGTAACAATATAAAAAAAATAACCAAATTAACAGACGACAAAGAAGAGGAACGGGGGAGTGAGGTTGCTTCATATATTAAGCTAATCAACATTCGTGTCATCACTAAGTTTACACTCATATTAACAGCAATCACTGAAACGCTCAGATTTTAAAATTAAAAGTTCATTAACATGATCAAAAGTCATCAATTGATTTTGTAATTATCAAGGGCATATCGAAATGTAGGCAACAACATTAGTAATTAGATTTACAATGGCGAAATGCTTTACCAGAGGGTTCCTAAGCTAAATAAAATCACGAATATCATGCATTTAGAATAATCATCATAATCCACATACTCTAGTTCATATTCTTCAACAATAGAGGTTTGAAGAAGATGAAGGTTGCTTAATTTCTTGATTCTTGATGATAAAAACAATGGGAATGAATTCCACACATAAATTTATAGAATCGATTTGGATTCTCGTCTTCTGATCTTCAAATATGATTCTCCTCTGCAAATCAAATAAATCTCCCGGGAGAAGAAATCGATTAATAATATTGAACTTTGGTCACAAATGTTGGTACTTGGATGACCATAATTATAGAAGGGGGTGGGGAGTGGAAGCGGAGGGGTCGGCAAGTATAGTGATTGCAGTGATCAATAATCATTCAAACGTCTGTTAACAGAAGCAATTCGGTTAATGGAAGCATTCAACGAACATTGGTGAGGATTATATGAGTTGTATTAGTGACTTATACATGTGCCATCAAATATTGTACATAGGGGTATAATAGGAAGAAAATGGTAAAAGTTAGAGATTTATGCTTGTGCCTCTTGATATGCCATCTTAAAATGGTTGTGAAGTTACTATCCTAGCCATCTCTCCTCCTTAATAAGGTAACATAGATACATTATAATTAATTATAAGTAACGAATATTGACTAGAGCTTGGGTTTGAACTTATAATATTAATTCAAAGATTTGAAATGAAACGTTCAGAATACATGAGTGACTATAACTGACAACTTGTTGAAAGATGGGGGTGACGTTTGTCACAATTTTGTGGGGTTTGTTTATGTTTTCAACATTTGTTTCAAGAAGCAAAAAAAAAAAAAAGGACACAACTAATGAAGCATATTCGAATCAGGAATCAAATCAAACACAATGGACACAAACGTTTTGGAATTCGGTACCTCTTATCAACGATGGCAGCAGAATCTTCTCCTTGTCTTCGAAGTAAGGTATGTTAACGGAAAACACTTCAACATCAACATAGAAGAGATTTCAGGAAACAAACCTATAAACAGGTTGTCTACATCACAACATAAATCAAAAGATTTAGAAAACATTTCATAAAACAAACGTACAACATAACACAATTAATGTATAAACCATTCAAATATTATAACCCTTACACCATTTTAACAAACATCAATACACAAGCAACACGCTCAAAAAATATTCCTATATACACAGAACAGAACATACATAGCAAGTGTAGGGTATTATTTTACATTCTTTCTTATAAGCTATCATGGCAAAATGTTCTCTACACCCAATCACTCTTTTATATACATATCGCACTCTATCCTATATTATATTAAGTCTCACATCAACTATTAAAGAAGTAAGAAAACAAATACTAATAAGTATAACGAAAGTTATACCGGTTCAGGCGATCGCAACACCTATAAGTAAAAAAAAACAAATGTTAATTTATTAAGGGAAAATGGATTTTAATACTCTTAACTATCGCCTGTTGGTGGATATTACTCCGAATTTTCATTTTGGCCAATAGCACTCCCAACTTTTAACTTATTTTCTTCCATCACTCCCAAACTAATGGGGATCTAACCTGGTTAGTCTTCGTGGCCAAAATGTAAAAACCAAAACTTAAGGGGCATTTTTAAAACTTTTTATTATTATTATTATTATTATTATTATTATTATTATTATTATTATAAATTCTATAAATCCCAACCCCCCCTCTTTTTCTTCTTCCAGCTCCAACAACCACTCATCACCACCAAGTTCCAGCAGGCACCCCCATCCACCCATAACAACCACCACCCCCATCCACCCCTAACAACCACTGTACCACTGCCGTCTGTCACCACCGAGTCCACCATCGAAACCCCACCTTTAATAACCACCACCTCCTTGATGACAACCAACCGTCTGACTACCCGCCTTCACCCTGAATCATTTGCAAGTTCAATATCAACAACCCTCATCTTACAACGATAATTATCAGGGGAAAAAGAAGAGGGTTTGGGGTTTTACCTTGTTCCGGTTCAGGTTCACCGCCGCCGCCGCTTGAAACCACCACAGCTTCACCTTCTCCTTTCCTCTCTACCGGTTCTCTCTCTCCTCTACTTCTCTCTCTCTCTTTCTCTTTCCTCTGTCTCTTTCTCATTCTCTGCATCTCTCTTCCCACAATAATATTTGGGTGAGCAAGGTTGTGGAAGTGAAGGTGGGTGTCGAAGTGGGTGGTCGCCGGAGGGTGTTGAAGTGGGTGGTCGTCGGAGGGTGTTGAAGTGAAGGTGGGTGTTGAAGTGGATGGTCGCCGGAGTACTGCCGGAGGCGGTGGCAGATGGTGGTGGGGTGGGTTGGGTTGGGTTGCTGGTAGATGTTGCGATTTAGAGAGAGCAGGAGACAGGGAGAAGAAGGAAGGGGGAGAAGAAGGAGGGGGGGGGGGGGGTTGGGGTGGGGGGTTTGGTATTTAAAATAAAAAGTTTTAAAAAATGCCCCTTAACTTTTGATTTTTATATTTTGGCCACATAAAAGTTTTGGTTTTTACATTTTGACCACGAAGACTAACCAGGTTAGACCTCCGTTAGTTTAGGGGTGATAAAACAAACTAAGTTGAAAGTTGGGAGTACTATTGGCCAAAGTGAAAGTTTGGAGTGATATCCCCAATAAGCGATAGTTTGGAGTAATTAAATCCATTTTCCCATTTATTAAAGACGAAAATAACTCATAAGACAAAATTCAGCAATACAAAGACAAAATACCACATATATTGAAGAAAAAAGTGCAAGAAAAAAAAGGCTAAAAATCAATCTCCACACAAAAATGAAAACAATCGAGCACGAAACCTGGTCAGGATCTGAGGCTTCTCAGATCTCGGTGGTCGTGTTCTCTGATCTTCGGAAGATTATACTTATCTTAAAGCTTGCTTAATTTGTTGATCCGTGTTTTGTTTAAGCGGTAAGTTAATATAAACCGTCACTTCATAGTCACAAACAGTAAACAAATCCTATTTCCAATCATACAAACCACAATCAAAGCTATAAATCAATAGTCAAAGACATGAAGAAATCAAGAGCTACAAACAATACTAAAACACGAACACCCAACAAATCCTATTTTAATCGTATAAAAGAAAATCGTAAATTGGATCAGTAGGATATTGGAACCGCCCACTATAATCGTTTGTTTTCCCCTGATAGTTGAACCCGACGACGTCCGTGACCGTAGTCGTTTTCCCAGTTAAGCTCCCGTTTTTTAGGGTGGTAACGCTTGCTCTGCGAGTTCCGTGAAAGGTTAAATCGATTACTCCTATCAACAAAAGGTAAGACTCCGGTTGTTTGTAGGGGAAGAGGTTGAGGCGATGCTGATCGTTTATTTGTTTGGGTGGGCGTTTGTTTTTTGGTGGGAGAAATATGGAAACAGGTTTGAGAGATTGATGGTTAATGATGGATGATTGAAGAAGGTTGATGATTAATGATTGAAGAAGCTAAGAACATAAGGGGGGACGAGGCGCCTACCGAATTGTCCACGGGTACCAATTACCGGTAACACCGCCGCCACCTACGCTGGTAGTGGTCACGTGGACCGTTTTGCTGTTTCTCTTTACCGTGCTGGTACCGGGTTTTTGTGGTTTTTTATTTTTGTATTATTTTCACCGTTTGTTTTATGAATATCTTTACCTTTTTTTAAACCGTTTGTTTAAAATTTACTTAAATAATAAGAACATTAAAGATAAATACACATAAAAAACTAAAATTCATAACCATTAAACATATAAAACTAAAAATAAAATACATTAAAAGAAATTAAAAAACCTAGGGTTTGCGCAACAGTTTCCATGCCTCGACATGGTCAAAGCTGGTGTCATATCGAGCCGCATAGTCCACATGCGTGAGCTCGATAGCCAACTCCGGTTCAATGCCCGGCTCCTCCCTCAACGTGTTCTTGTACATGTTGGTCCACCGATCACACTTATTGGTGAGATCGGTCCACTTCTGCTGCATGCTGATGGTTGTCCGGTCATTGCTGCCTACTTGTCGGCTGAAATTGGACCGTACACGTTTCCAAAAAACTTGCGAATGATGTTATTGAAGGGCCGGGATGTTCAAGGCGTCTTGGTAGCATATCACCAATGCAATCTCTTCTTCGGGGGTCCAACGAGTCATCTTCGTGTGTGTTTGATGCCAACTACGGTGGTAAAAGTGTGTTTTAACCCCACGATTTGCTATGTTTATATATAAAAAACTTCAAACAGTTTGGTGGAACGGTATCAATGCCATTGAATTCGATTAAACGGTTTCCATATTGAATTCTGACCGTGATTAGTGGGACGGTTGAAATAGTTTTGGTAATAAATTTTAAACTTAAACCGTGTGAAATAATAATAATAATAATAATAATAATAATAATAAAAGGATTAATGAAATTACAAAAAATAAATAAAAGAATTAGTGAAGTGCTGCCTACAAAAATGTGTTTCAGTGAAGTAAACCAGTGAAGTGAAGTGATGTGACACAGCATAATTGGTTAAAATCAATGAAAGATAAAAATTTTACTACAAGGGCCCATTTCACCCTAATGGGTGAAAAGAAGCTTGATGTAAAGGTGGATGTACAGGATTATATTCGTTTTTAATTGTTGGTTCAATTATCAAAAGAATGGTGGAATAATAACTCAGCTAAGATAAAACGTGGCCAGCCAACTAACAAAACAACTGTACACTAAATCCTTTGTTTTTTTTTGCTTAAAAAAATTTGGAACAAAAAAACGGGCGTGACAAGAAACAACCCCACCCAAACCAGCTGCACCATATACTTGTTTGTTAAAATGATCAAACACATACTAAAAGAGCACTATTCATGGACACTAACAAATTAACATATATGATAACGATAATGATAATGATAATTCATGGCCATCTTGTTTTGATATATAGCTAATAATAATTAATAGACAATGACCCCAGCTTAGTTGGGGAGAGGTGAAAGGGTTTACTTCTTAGGGAGGTTCACATCCGGGAGAGGTACACGATTCAAATCCTAGGGCCAGCAAAAATACACCCTTGACGTTGAAAGGGCTTATGCCCTCAGGGACCGAAAAGGGGATTCGAAACGGGTACTTAGGAGATGTCCTTAGCCGATCAAAAAAAGCTAATAATTAATATCGCAGGTGGTCAAAAATGTGTCACAAACCTAAACATTTTGTCACCAGTGTATGTCTGGTCTAAAAACCTAAAACCATATATATGGTTTGGCTGCTACGCATAAAACCCAAGCATCCAACACTTCTCCCTGTCAAACCCAAGATCCAACGGCCAGGACTCACTTTCCCACCGACTGCTCTCCGATCAACTTTGACCTACTTTTGTGTAAGCTTCATTCTAATTACTCAAATCTTTTAGTTACTGGTTTAGTGTACGAAATTATACTTTCATTTCATCAGATTCACCATCTGAAAATGCAAAGACTTTTTTATGGCTAGTTTAGGATATTATATTATTATGTTGATTCCGTTCTTGTTTAAGGTTGGACTTCGTATAATTAGGTTGATTCCGTTCTTGTTTAAGGTTGATTCCGTTCTTGTTTAGGGCTATAATTGTTTCATACCTGTTCGGACGATTATTGGCCAACTTCCGAACTTGACTTGAAAAATGCGTCTAACGGATTAAAAGTAGGGCTTTTGAAGCGAAGCGAGAAGAATATTTGTTTTAAGCAAAGAACTCTAGAATTGAGTACTGAAGTTAGTAAAATTCAGAAATTGAATAATATCAAACACGTTACACACAGATTTAAGTGTTTCCATGTTTGTTTTTGCTGAATCATGGATCATTTTGTTTGCAGAAATGTCCTTCTTGAAGCGATTTTTGGGTGACATAAAGACCGAGGTTGCATTCAAACTTATGGACAGCTTTTCGTTTTCAGGTCTGAAGTAAAATTAAACACACCTTATTACTTAATCAAATTTTCATACCGTCTCGACGGATCCGTAAAATCTAAATATTCAACTGATTCAACCTGGAAAAATGACAGAGTTCTTCAGCCATACTGCTTCCAGACAGTTATCCCAAATGTTCTTTACAGTAGTCTTCTTTCATGGTTCTGAATATCTTTTAGCAATCATATTTCACGGGAAATCCAACGTGACACTTAAATCTCTGTTAATCAGCCAACAATACGTATTGGCAATGATCATATCCGTTCTTGAATATGTACTCGAGCTTTACTTTTTCCCGGAGTTAAAGGAGCATTGGTGGATGAGCAATTTGGGGCTTTTAATGGTTGTCGTTGGGGAAATCATACGAAAGCTAGCTATTATAACAGCAGGACGCGCTTTTACTCATCTTATTCAGAGATACCATGAGGAACATCATAAGTTAGTAACTCATGGGGTTTATAGCATCGTTCGTCATCCTGGGTTTGGTCAGTTGCTACTCAAATCATGTTGTGTAACCCTCTTTCGACTGTTGCGTTTACAGTAGTTGTTTGGAACTTTTTCAATAGAAGAATACCGTATGAAGAGTATTTCTTGAGACAGTTTTTTGGGGAATATGAGGAGTTTGCTAAACGGGTTCCTTCTGGGATCCCATTCGTGAAGTGATAAAACTAAAATTATTCAATTTGTGCTTTGATTAGTTTGTTGCAAACTTAAAGCTCTAACCTCTCTACATTGGCTGCGTGACGCTATGGATCTGCTTTTATGGCTGCTTTTGACATGTAAGTCCTTTTTGTTGCTTAGATAATGTGTGAAATTTTAACATTTGATATGTATCAAATTGTCATGTATGCTTCTTTATTGTATATTCCCTCGATTTTGTGTAAGCATCCTTCTTTCCTTCTAATTACTACCATCATTTACTCAAATTAGGAACTTATAGTTTGATTTCTAGTCACGGGTCATGTACAAATAATATCTAATTCTGCGTTTGCATCTTAAGTAGTCTGGGATTCCCCATCTGAATGATGTGTTGAAGGCATCTTAAAGCCTAAACCTTTTTTATAGCTAAATCGCTATTTGCATATATGACTTTGACCATAGTTGCAGAACGCGCAAAGGGTGAGCCTTGGGCCTCACTTCAAGGAGCTTAAAAAAAGATGTTTTTTTTATGGGCGAGGCTTATAGTATAAAAATACAGTTTTTTAGATATGTTTTAGGCTATTTAGGCTATTAGGTTGATTCCATGCTTGTTTAGGGTTGGTATAATTGTCTGAACTTGGCCTTAAAAATGTGCTTAAGGGCTTCAAAGTGGAGCTTTTGAAGCGAAGCGAGAAGGCTATTTGTTTAGGGTTGGTATAATTGTTTGAAGTAAGTAGTGAACTAGGCGCGCACCTCAGTGTGCCTTGACAAAGAGAGTGACTATTTGTTTTAGCAAAGAACTCTAGAATTGAGTACTGAAGTTAGTAAAATTAAAAATTGGATAAATATCAAACACATTACACACAGATTTAAGTCCGTTTTGGCTGAATCATGGGTCATTTTGTTTGCAGAAATATCCTTCTTGAAGTAATGTTTTGGGTGACATAAAGTCCGAGGTTGCATTAAAACTTCTGGATAGCTTTTCCTTTTCAGGTCTGAAGTAAAACACACCTTATTACTTAAATCAAGTTTTAATTTTAATAGCTCATCAGCAGAACCCTATCCGGAATATTTCGCTGAATGAATCTGGGAGAAATGACAAAATTTCACAGGAAATCCAATGTGACTCTTATATCTCTGTTAATCGGCCAACATTACATCTTGGCGATGTTCCCCAGAGTTGAAGGAGCATTGGTGGATAAGCAATTTGGGACTTTTAATGGTTGTTGTTGGGGAAATTATAAGAAAGCTTGCAATTTGGCCCAACCGGTTTTTGTATCGGGCCATGCTTCAGGAACATGAACATATATGAGAAACATACATACTACAACCTGACCCGTAGAAAATTTATATCTATATCCACAGAAAGGGGCAATGAATGCAGAGCAAAGCTGAATATACATGGCAAAGCAGGCACAAATACACTGAGCAAAATCTTTCAGGCTCATCTTGCCAGAAGGAGAGCAGCCCATATTCAGATTTTGCTTCTTGTTATGGAAAACACCGAATGTCGTCCTTCTGCGATAATCTCCCCCCGGTTATTTTGTTTTCCAAAACAAGCGTTCCTTTAACCGCACCTATCCCGCCAAGAAAGAAGCTTTGCGCTAATCTCCAACTCGTTCTGCCAACAACCCACACTTTAAAACACAAACGTATAAACAAAGAACCCGTGAAATAATCAGCTTAATATATAACATCATCATAGTTATAACACCCGAAAGTCCAAAGCTGGGTGCAAATCTTGATCCATGAATCAACAGCCACAACTTCCTCCTCGGTGTGCCAGTGAGGAAAAAAATATAAAAAAAAGTCAAACAGTTCATGAATCATGATTACTGATGATAAGGGGCAGGGGGTATACAAAACCCTTTGGTTTAGGTTTTCAAAATGGGTTTGGTCTGCTTACAGTTACTTAGGTTTTGCCAATAATGACCCAAAATAATGAATTTGAGCCTAAATATAGCAGGGTACGCCCTTATTAATTTCTTATACATTACTTGATCATCCTCAAAAATAAAATTATTCTCCAATGTTTTTTTAACCTTTTAATTTGTTCTTTCGGTATTCAATTTTCGATTTTCATGATGGGTGTGGCTCAGTTCAGTCTTTTCGGGTTAAGGGTCTAGGCCAAACCAAAGCCGAAACCAAACCCGGATTTCAGTTTTCAACAAAACACTGACCTGAACTGTCGGTTTAATGTTTGGTTCAGAAAAAATCGGTTCGTTCACACACATACTAGGCCTAGTTTTTGCTCGACAACAAAAGATTTTTCTAAAGATTGAAAGCTCCTAAGAGTGGCTATCAGGCTAACACAATAATTCTAATTAATTTTGCTGCTGCTGAACCAGTAAATCAAAAACATACACCGACGTTACTTCTCGCCTTGGTTTGAAGATGCCTCATGCTTCTTGCCTAATAGATTGTGAGTTTGTGACCCATTTGATCATTAGATAATTTACTAGTTTCCTTTGAACATGATGTTCCACAGAAAGGCATTCACCATTACACAAGTTTGTTGCCTTGTCTAGGCCTTAGTTCAAACTACTGTCGAGTGTCATTTACTCATCAAATTTCATGAATGACTATACCACATCAACCCCTATGAGCATGTTTCCCAACTAATAACTCAATCATAATACCCACGCATAATTCTACTTAAGTTAATGCTATTAAAATCCAACTTGCTTTACTTAAGCATTTTATCAAACACCTTGTAGGCGTACTATAACATAGAATGTTTTTCTTTGCTAAGGAATATCATACACCCTATTCCACTCTAGAACCATTCATCGAGAGGATAAGAGTTCAAGTCTCATGATTGACTAATTTGTGATTTTGAAGTATAATTAGATGGGTGTGTTGGTTTGGTAAAAAAGAAAAGAAAACTAAATTCCACACTCACATTTTACTATTTTTAACATATTTTTACTAAACATGTTTTCACCTCAATTCACTATATGCTATACCAGATTTTACTACTAAACGTAACTTGATCACATAATCTTTTCATGTTGTTGAAAAGTAACACATAAATGACATTACCCCGCAAACATTGCCATTGCCATTTAAAAATAAAATCCTAAACCATTTTTTGTCCACTTGAAATTGCCTCTGTACGCTGACTTTATCACCACTAACACCTGATTCGGTAACTATCGTATCGTATCCTGTTTGCTGTTAATTTCATTTTTATTATGTGTGGTGTTTACATATTGGGTAGTAATTTTGGATATATATGAATTGTGTAGTAATTGCTAATTTGCTATTGATTATTTGTATTTACAGATTCTCTTAAAGGGGATATTAATGATCGTTTTATGTAATTTTAATAGAATTTTAAACACCACAAAATGCTCTATAATGAAAGTAATGTAGTTGATTGGTGTATGAGATCATAAGAATATTTCTCGCGTTTGCAAAAAAAATAAAAAAAATAAAAATAAAAAGGAAGTTAGGGACATTTACTCTGATTTATTCCAGTTATAAATACGGTTGCTATTAGGATATTGCAGGTACATTAGCAACTAAGACAGCAGAAGACTTGGCACAAGTAGCAAGACTCCGTTCAGCTCTGGAGTCAGAAGATCACAAGAGAAGAAAGGTAAGCCTATATTACTTTTTTATTATGATTATTAATACTAATTTATTTCTATTCTAATAAGTTGTGTTATACTGTGATCAGATTCTGCAACAGATGAAAGGTGATAATGCGTTTTTACATTAGAAGATGGTGATTCACCAATCCGGAATCCTCCTTTTGCTGTTGGAGACGCCTGACTTACATCTTTGATTGCTCTTGTAACATTCTAAAGCAAATCAAGGTTCTTAATTTTTGCATATAATTAACCTTAAAATATACATCTAATCAGTTTTTGATTAATTAACTCTTAATCTAAACAGGAAAAAGAGGCATTCTTCGGTTAATATATTGACTAACAGTAAGAAAAAGGCACTGGTTACGTCATTAAATGATCTCTCTGCACAATTGTCTTCCTTACTAGAGATTGACCATCCATTTGGTCAGAGGCACATTGCAGATGCACGTCGTGTTGTAGAGGTAAGATACCTGTTTAAAAGTAACAGGCCTACAAACATCAATTTCATTAGGTGATTTTTGTAACACAGTCAAAAGCGAGTAGGTGATTTTTATACCAGATTTATAAAATGATCATTTGTGTAATTTTAATAGATGTTAGGCAACACGAGATGATCCATAACGAAAGTGGTGTAGTTGGTTGGTATGTTAGATCATAAGAATGTGTAATCAATCAGATGTTCAAAGTTAAATGTATAATCAATCAGATGCTCAAAGTTATGGACGGTTTAATAATCTACGGTGCAATCGGGTTCTAACTGCAGCCCTTTACTTCCTCAAATCAGATTAATAATAAGTAGTTTCTGAAACTGTATATGTGCGTTCCTCGAGGCATTTTTAGGCGCATAGGCTTGCACTTGAGACTGCGAAAAGTGAGGTGCGTACAGAAAGTGCACTTGAAGTACAAAAGGCGCACATTAAAAAGTACAAAAGGCGCACATAAAATCGGCATCAGGTGTGCCTTTCATCCGTGGGAAGGTTTTGTGCATCAGGATGTTGTACATATAGGTTAGAATAAATTAAAAGAGTTCATACAAATAAACTGTCCCTTGTACCTCAGCTTTAGACTTTAGACCATATCGTGTCCGCGCGCCTCATGCTTTTTGAAACCAATAGTATATGTGTACATATGTGCATTTTTAAGGTGTCAATGTTATCAATTCGTGCTTTTAACTTTAAAACAAATGAGCCTTTGAGATTTGACTTGCAGGAAGTGGATTCCATTTATAGTAAAGCTTAATACTACTGAAGCTCGGCATCAAAGTGGGAGTGATCTTGTGGACTATAGAGCAGCTTTCAGTGGTACTGGTGTAAACTTGCTTATCTTTATTATTTTTTAAATAATGATTTGTTTTTAGTGTAAAAATTTTACTAAATTCGTTTGTATCAGGACATGACTCAAGCTACTCCTACTTAAGACTATTAGCCTGAAAATCCCATTTAGGAGAAGCAAGACTCTGTGTAGTGAGGTGCTACAGGTCATAAAAGATTCAAATGGGTCAAAGGTGTAGAAGGTCAGTGGGGCTGTTTTTCTCACAAGCTTATGGTAGCTTTGGAAAACTCATAACGACAAGGAGTTCAATGGATCACAACATTTCAATTTCAATTTTCTAGGATGGTGGAGGATGTAAAAACAAACTCAATTCTTACGGATTAAGACTTAAGACTATCCTGTGTGTGGTCCGTCTCCACCCCGTCCAACACGCACCAGCCCGTCCCACACCGCCCCCACGCTGCACACCCATCCAAAACGTCTCAAATTGGACGACGAAGACGGTGAATGTGATTGGTTGCTTTGGTTTGGGGGTCCCTTTCAACGGTCACATGAGTGTTGTTTAAAAAGAATCTCTATTTATTAAATACATTCATCAACATTTAAAAAAAAACCCACTCCAATACACACATTTCTCTGTAATCTCTTCTCATTTCTCTCATTTTTTTTTATAAAAATTACATGGATCCTTTCCACCCATTCAACCAAAATAACATGAACACCCTGAACCAAACTCCCAATCGAAACACAAATCAAAACGTGAACTTCCCGTTGAGTTTTAGTGGTTGTTATCGGCCGGAAGTTCCATCCTCCTTTGCGAAGTACCAACAATACTCCATCGCGTTTCAACAACTTAGTCAAATGCAAATGCAACTTTTGCAATCGAATATTGTCGCAATATCGTAATCAAGAACAATAAACTGAATACTTTGATTACTGAAAGACTAGATACAAAAGAATATAAAGAACAAACAGATTTGACTACACAATCAAACCCAAACAACTCTAAAGATCATTAACATATGATCTTAACAAACACAACTCTCTCACACTGAGATCATTGACAGATGATCTCAGAGACCTAGACCACGAAGATCATTAACAGATGATCTACTCAAACCCTAGAAATCAGAGAGAACAATAAGAGAAAGACACAAAGAAAAATAAGAACTCGTGCAAAAACTGGTAACTGAACACGAGGAAGCCAATATATAGGCACTCTAACCAGAGAAAACACATCATCAACACATCTCAGCCCTTCATTATAAGGCTAGTGGATTGCCACGCTAGCAATCCACTCTCACGCGAATAAAACAAGAGCTGGGCCAGACTTCTATTTCCAAGTAAGCTGGGCAGGGCCAAGTGTCTCCAAACATCTTCTGGACTCTTATCTTTTGGGCCATATCAACCGATCCATGATCCATTGAGCTACATATCAACCGATCCATTGAGCTATCCAGATCCAATCCAAACCTCATATAATATAAAACACAAAACATGAAATTAGATTCTTGTATATAAACCACAATTAAAATGTAAAGATAAAAGTGAGATAAAATTATAACATAACACTTATAATTTCAACAAATATGTTCAATAAAATGCAAATGCAACAACCTATATTTACTACTACTACTTTTACACCAATTCCACCAACTCCTTCAACACCACAAGTAGTTCGAACTTGACGAAGAAGAAGATGATGGTGATGATGATGAGGACGATGTCATTCCGGAAATGCAACCATCACCACCAACCAAAAAAAGGCAAAGGAAAGGCGAATGCTACTAAAAAAATGCCTAAGAAACCATGGACCGGAACCGAAATTGAGGCGTTGATTCTAACGTGGTTAGAAACATCTGCATACTCCATTGTTGGTTTACTTTACTACTTATTTTTTATTACAATTTAATATTGTTAGAATTGTTTTTTGCAAAGTATTTAAGTATTACAACAATATATTAAATAACGTTATAAAAATTTTAGGCACCAACCAAAATGGCATCGGTTTTTGGTCGAAATGTGTAAGCAACTTCCACAAAAGAATGGAAGCACCGAAGGCCTATCGAGACATAGACTCGATAAGCAGCAAGTTTAGGACAATAAACAAGGCATGTCTTAAATTTGCCGGTTTTTATAATCAAATTAAGTCGAACCCCCCTAGTGGATACAACGAAAGTATGATTTTTAATGACGCTTTGAAGAAGTGGAGTGATACTCAAACGGGGGAATTCAAATTTGTTCGAGCTTGGGAACTATTGAGAAACGAACTAAAGTGGGTGACGATCCCAATCTCGTGGCAAAAGCAAAACGTAGAAAGGCAAATGCTAAAGCTTCACAAGAGGGAAGCTCAAGTGCTCGTGTGGAAATCGACATCAACGAGGAAGCGGAGTTTAATATCCGGATCGAGGAGGCTCATCGTCCCATTGATTTGTCATTGTTTTTAAAATTTATTCTACTTGTTAATTAAAATTTAATACATTCTTATTTCTATGTCGTTAATTAAATAGGTCGAGATAAAGCAAAAAGGGATACGGCCGCAAAAAAACAAAGCGGCTCGGGAAGTGGTAGCACAACGAATATGGACGTTTTAACGGCTCAAATTGAAGCTTTCAACCGACTCAATGAGAAAACGCTAAAGGTGAAGAACAAAAAACTAAAAATCAAAGAGGCGAAAGTTTTAGCGACCGACGCAAGCTCCATGCCCGAAGGGAGGCGTCGGTTTATCGAAAATTCAAAATTGCATGAAGACATCATTAGAAAATATAGCTAGACGCTTTTTTTAAAATTTAAGCTAGACGTTTTTTTAGATTTAATATTATGCGACTTTTTTTTACTTGCAATCTTTTTTTTTTTAAATATTATTATGTTATTTATTTTAATTATTTAGTTATTTAAAAATTAGAAAATAAAAATTAAATGTTGGATCAATAGGAGTAGAGGATTACTCTCCCACACCTTTGGGTAGTCCTCATGTTGTCATCATAAGAGCATTCACAATAGAGACCCTATTTTTTTGGGTGACAAAACCCTATAATTTTTTTGGGGGTTGAAAGTGTTTGTGGGTGAAGAAAATGGGGAATCTACAGTGTGTCGGTATATATTGGGTTCTTTGGGAATCTTTTAGGGAAAACAGTAAAACTGTATTTATTTTTTAATATTTGTTGAAAGTGGTTGTGAGTGTAGGAGAGAGAAACTAATGGGGTTTAGTGTAATATTAATGAAGTTTAGTGTAATATGTGGTTGTGATTGGTTGTAAGTGGATGGAGGATAAGGATTCTATTGTTAATGCTCTAAGAGGAGGACCCACAATTTGCTAGCGTGGCGTGTAGTCCTTCCAAGACTTGTCTCTACCACACCTCATAGTCTAAAGGTAGATCTAAATTTGTTAGTTTGAAGTGGGAGAGATGGAGTCATTTTAACGCAAGAGATGTAATTGCGTGATTTGTGTTGGTGGGGTTCTATATTATATATACATGTTTGCTGTCCAAAGAACTTTTAATAACTTTATTAACGAGTTTATCAAAAACCCAACTTTAGATCATTTTTCATCAAATTTGGCCAGTCTCATCCACATGCATTACCAATTATTTGCTAGATCATCACATTAAATATGTATAGCAAGACCCATAATACCATTTCTAACCTATTAGAAGTGTTAATACAGGTCCAACATAAAGACTTTCAGGTAAAAGCCCACTTATAGTTGCCGAATATTGCATAATTTCAACCTCTCTCGTCAATTTTCTCGGTGGTCTTTTGCGCTAATATGAAGCTCTTGTTGTCCAAGCGGATCTCTTATCAGGCCATGCCTCAGGAATATAAAACATATATGAGAAACATACATACTACAACCTCACCAATAAACACTCTCATATCTATATTCACAGAAGAGGGCTATGAGTCCATACAAAAGATGTATACAGATGGCAAAGTAGGCCCAAATACACAGAGCAAATTCTTTGAACAAAATGTTTCAGGCTCATCTTACCAGAAGAAGAGAAGCCTGTATTCAGATTTTGCTTCTTGTTATGGAAAACAAAGAATGTCGTCCTTCTGCGATAATCTCCCCGGTTATTTTGTTTTTCAAAACAACAAGCGTTCCCTTAACCGCCCCTTTCCCGCCAAGAAGCTTTGCGCTAATCTCCAACTCGTCCTGTCAACAACCCACATTTAAAAACATAAATATATAAAATTATAAACAAAGAACCTGTCACATAATCAGCTTATGCATAACATCATCATAGTTGTAACACCCAAAGCCCTCAGCTTCCTCATTAGTGTGCCACTGATATATAAAAGAGTATAAAAGAGTCGTGTTCTCAGTTAGTGATGGTAAGGGCTGGGGGGTATGCATCTCAGATTTTCAAGTCCTCTTGGGTATGAGTGTAAAAGAGTCGAGCCGCTTATGATAAGCTTGTTAAAATTTTCAAACAAACATAGCTTAAATGAGCCTGTGCTCAAGCCTAAATAGGGGCTCTTCTAATAATCAAGCTTCACATACCGAGCTTGATTGAGCTCACGAGCTTAAATTTATACAAAATTTATAATCTCATAATATATATTATTACATACAAAATTGTTATAGAAATAACCCATAATTATATATGTAATAACAACTGAAAAATATTAAGCGAGCCGAGCTTAGGCTGTCGAAACAAGCTGTTGTAAATTAAACGAGCGAAACGTCGGTTTTTGTTTGTTTCGGTTATCTCAATTATTATGTTTGGCAACAAAAGAGTTGTTTAAAAATGGAAAGCTAATTAGTGTTTTGGGAAAAAATAACAACAGCAGCAAATAACTTAACGAATTGCATAAGAAATGATAAACAGATAACAAAACATACACTGAGATTGGCCGTAGAAAGATAAGAAATAGACATATCAACAGAAACATTCATTGGCACATCTTTTTCATACACCATTACCCCACCTATCTCATCCACTAAATTAGCAATCGCACCCACTGCCTGATTTTATAAATCATAAATCAAACCCATTATAACTTTTTAAATATGCAAAATAATAATAATAATAATAATGGGTAGAATAAGATGAATTACAGTGAGACGAGGGGGGACTGTGAAAGAGCAGGAGATGGAACCGGGTTGGAACCGGTCGACTCGGACGCCTCTAAGGGTGAAGTCTTCGTAGAAGCTGTGGAGGGCTTCTGGTGGTTGGGGTGGAATGGTGAGTTGGGTGACTCGGTCTGAGTCTTGTTGGGTTACTTGTAGATGCTCTCTAGGGTTCTGCTTCTTCTTCTCCATGTGTATGTGTGTGTGACTTGATAAATGTTCTGATTGGTATTCTTGAATAGTGGGTTGCCACTAAAAGCAGCCCTGCCACGTGGCGTACAATTATTGGGGTATTGGATTTAAATAATTCAAAGTTTGGGTTATTGGTCAATAATAATTCAAACTTTGACGTTGGATCAAGATAATCCAAACTAAACACGTGAGTGTAAAAAATGAACCTCCGTTAACTCTGAACTAACTGAGTTAGTTCAAGATGACGTTGATGCTTATGTGGCATGCTGACGTGGAAGCTAAGGTGTCATGCTGACGTGGCAGCTAAGGTGTCATGATGACGTGGACCAGATGCTGACATGGCAGCTGGGGTGTCATGCCAAGTCAGCTGCTACGTCAGCATGCCACCTCAGCAGCCACGTCATTTTGAACTAACTCAGTTAATTCATAGTTAACGGAGGTTCATTTTTGACACCCACATATTCACTTTAGATTATTCTGGTCCAACATTAAAGTTCGAATTATTATTGGCCAATGGCCCAAACTTTAGATTATTTAAATTCAATACCCCTTTATCATTTGATGTATCAACATGTACCATTTAAGGTCATGAGGTATACTCTAGCCATCGTTAACTCCATCTAGATGTTACATCCTTTACTTTATCTTCATTCACACTAACTCACTTCAAGGAAATGGTTTAACGCCCCTTAACTCTACATCATCCCCTTAATTTTCTCTCTTTTGATTCATGTTAACTTAATGCCACTTTAATGTCTTTTAACACGGGAAGGGAGTGAGGCACAATGAAAGTTAAAATGATCACGTTTATTGAAATCAATTTATTACATTAATTTATAACTTCTAACACATTAATTATTTGTTAGTTTTTAATGATAATTTCATGAGTGGGCAGGGCTAGGGTGGTTCGGCTACCATAGCTGAACGGCTACATTGCCGTCACCCCTTCGGCTACGGTTCAAACCATAAACAAACGACAAGATGTAACAGAGTAAAATCTATCATCCGGTTCTTGCTTTGGATAAAAATGTACATACATATGTTATGGAATCACAAAATATAGTTTAGAACTTATCGACTTAGTAACTATTATGTACAAACATAAAATTGACATAAATTTATAAACCCGATTGAAACTAATGGGTTTTGTTTGTAACTCATCATATAAGTTACATAAAAAATATTGATTAAGAATTCAAAGCAACCATCTATGAATGGTATCTTCTTTTGTCATTTTAACAAATACTTTCGGTATTTTTGCAAACGGTTTCACCAATAATCACCTAATGTACTAATATACGTGGTACTAATACTAAAACAATTGATAAAATAGGTAAACCATAGATGCTTATTTAAAAAATAAAAATAAAAAACTAAATACACGAGTATACTAATCTTTTTGAAAGTTGTTAAGAGCAGAGTTGTTAAAATTAGAGTGTTTCTTTGGTACCGTGAGCTATATAATTATGACATCGTGGTGGTGCCATGACGAACCAAACAGATTCCTATGGAAGTATTGTTTTCCATCGACGTAATTAATGTTGGTCATATCACAAAATTATTTATGTATTTTCTCTCTATAACAAGTGCCAACATCATAACAAAACGAACCAATATGATACCGATCAAATTCCCGCTCTGTAGCATGGGGATTTCCCCGGCGGAACGCTCCAATTTAATACTAGTTTGCTGAAAAAATGCAATAAGAGGTCGTTTTTTTTTCTTTTTAACTAAATTTATACGAACTAAGGTCGTGCGTTAGGCCATTCACATGGTGATCCAAGCTTAGAATTGTGTGTGAAAATAATATTAAAAAACTCACACGATTGCAACCCAAATAAACCTTCACTAACTTAATTACTTAAATAACTTATAATAACCAAGTTAAAAAAAAACTAAATATACTATATTTCTTAACTTTTTTTTTTTGTGAGCATCTCGATATAAACTTTATTAAAAACCGAGTTCGTTTAAAAGAAATATTTTTAGTTTGACTCGGGTTGTGAATGTGTGTTAGGATTGAGTTGGGTTGTGTAGATAGAAGAGAGAAAAATTATTTTTTTATTGAAATGTTGGGTTGTGAATAGGGCTGGTCTTAAGACCTTCTGGAGTGGTGGTTTCAAATTTCTAACTTGCCCAATTTCACATTTACTTTTTTGCTAGAATCATAAATCATTCCAAACCTCCACTTTATAATAACATCTTGGGATGAAGAAATCTTGGTTCGTTTGGATGATTGACCATTGACTACTAAAGGAACTAATTAGTGCCACTTTGTAGAAGTTTTCAAAATCTCCCAGACGGGCCTTTGAGAAGACATGACTTTCTTCCATTGAAAATACTTGTCCATCACATAGTTGTAAACATCAAAGTCACTTTCCCCGTTTTTCCAGGCCGGCCAATTTTTATTATATAGATTACCAAAAAAACCGACTTTCCAATGACCCGAAATCATATTGACGGTACGCCTTTTATTCCCCACAGTAGCCTAAAAAAACGAGTTAATAGCGAATTTCGTCCCTGAGGTTTGGTCCAGTTTGCCACTTCAGTACAAAAGTTTTTTTTTTTTTGCAATCCCTTACCTGTGGTTTGGATTTTTTTGCCAAATTCGTCTTTTTCACTAACCCAGTTAAAAACTGACGTTAAGTCAGGGGTAATTTTGTCTTCTTACCTAGAATTTAAAATTTTAATAAAAAATCTTTTATTTTTTCAGTACAAAAGTTTATCCTTCACAATTTATATAGATAAATTAAAGAAAAAAACAAAACAAGATCTAAGAACAACAACAAAAACAAAGACACAAGAATAACATAACAAAATTACCTAAATACCCACGTGCAGCAGCAACCAAAAACACATCAAAATCAGCTTTAGATCTAATCTTAACAGTTTCCACATCACAAAACTGAACCAAGTAATCAAACATATCCTCAAACTTATTCTCCACCGCTATATACAACGCCGTCTCTCCACCGTCGTTTTGCATCATCATTAAACCAGACAACGACGTCGTATTCGTATTCGTATCACCTCCATCATCGTTCACCATCTTTTTCACCGATTCTAGATCATTTGATCGGACTGCTGTGAAGAAAGATTGGTGTGAGATGAATCTCAGTGACCTTGGTGACGATGATGATGTTGATGATAACTCCATTATTATTATTATTATTATTATTATTATTATTATTATTATTATTATTATTATTATTATTATTATTATTATTATTATTATGGTGGTGGTGTTGTGTGTTATCTTGTTTTGTAACTGAAAATTCAACGGTGTGAAGAAGAGATGATATGGGTTTAAATGTTTTTGGTCAATAGGAGCAATAATTGCTTTGTGGGGTGCTTATATTATTAAACTTTTATGATTATTTGTTGTTTTAGATCTAATCTTAACAGTTTCCGTATCGATTGTATCATTCCTGTTGGGCTTAGTTAAACAGAACTGAAAAAGGGTGAGATTCAGTGTGTGTGTGTGTCTCGATTGTAAAGAGAACAAGAGATAGAATGGGAGGGGTTTAAATAGGAAAGAACAATTAGAGAGAGAGAAAGGTGTTGCAGCAATGGGTTTAATAATTAGGGTTTGAGTTAAAAGGGGAAGAAGATGACAATCATCAGATAAAATGTCTAAATTGTCCCTTATTAATGTGGTAAAATGACAACCCTACCCATGACCTTAACGAGATTTTTTAACTGGGTTAGTGAAAAGGACGAATTTGGCAAAAAAATCCAAACCACAGGTAAGGGATTGCAAAAAAAAAAAAACTTTTGTACTGAAGTGGCAAACTGGACCAAACCTCAGGGACGAAATTCGCTATTAACTCTTAAAAAAACATTCGAATCCGGTTTCAAAATATTATTTTAGTTTGCTTGACACCTAAAAAAATAGAAGTAGGTTATGTTATTTTTATAAAAAATAATTAGTTTAATGAATATAAACAATTAAACATGATAGAATAAATAAAATAAACTTATCAACAAGTGGATCTTCTGAGACATCAACCCAAGCTCGAGCTAACACACAATCTTCCTCGACGGTTCAACGCTTAGCCTTTCGTTGTTGGGATCCTGATGGCTCACCGACTTGTTTTTTTTCTTGTGTGGGTGTTTTTTTGTTGTGGTTCATGTTCGTGTTGGGGTTTAGGTAAGGCATACATCAGCCGTCCAACAACCAGGTGGACGTTTTTTAAAGTGCCCTCACGTGGGATGCACGTGTTCATAGATAACCAGGTTTTAGACTGGGTTAAGCTTAAAGGTTATAACTTGTATCGTTTTTTAAACATAAAATATAATTTTTGCAATTTTTCTTTCTAAAGGACATGATTTACAATTCGATACAAGCATAAAGGACGTTTTCTGTAATTCACTCAAAAAAGGTAAGATCAGTTGTTAGTGGTTTAATTAGCCTAATGTCATGCCCGCCTAATTTTTTGGGCATTACACATAATTAATAATTAACGTTGTTCACGAGCTGAGCCAAGGGGACTTTGCTCGTGCTTGGTTCGTTTATAAAATGAACCGAACAAAGCAACTCGTTTACAACCGAATCAAAAACTGAGCTAGGATTTTTTGAGGGTGAATTTTTCACGGCTAGCGTCGGACAGAGAGTAATTTAGACAACCACAAAAGGTAATAAGAGGTCAGTTTCTTTTTTACTAAATTTATACGAACAAGGCCATGTGTTAAGACCTTCTGGAGTGGTGGTTTGGAATTTCTAACTTGCCAAATTTCAAATTTACTTTTTTTTTCTCTATAATCATAAATCATTCCAAACCTCCATTTTATGGGGGGGGGGGGGGGGGGGGCTTACTTAAGCTTTTTTCACTTAACTGATTTTAACTAATCATGCACAGATACATCACTTCACTGAAACACATTTTTGAAGGCAGCACTCCACTGATTTTTTTTTGTTTTCATTTAAATACAAACTTAAACATTTTTTTTTAAATTCAAACGGTTTTTATAATTTACCACCTAACGGTTAGCACGTAATTAATTTCCATAAACCGTTCCACCCAAAACGGTTAAAAATATTTATTTGCATTAAAATTGGTCTCACCTAACCGTCAGAAACTTCAATTTTGCATGCAATACGGTTGGATTTTTTACTATATAAACCACCATACGACGGTGGTGAAAACACACTTAAACATAAACACAACATCAACAACACCCACACCCTTCAAAATGACCCGTTGGACTGAAAATGAATAAATGGCTCTGGTTGTGTGTGTCAAAGACGCACAAAGCGACCCATCCTTGCAACGACAACGTTGCCAAGGCTTAGGTGGCAGGGACACATGGTTCTGGGACCGTGTTTTGGCCGACTTCAACCAACAAGTCAGCCAAAGCGCCCGCACAACCGAAAAGAAAATGGACCGATCTAAACAAGTGTGATCGGTGGACAACATGCTACGAGCGCACCATGAGCCGCCACCCAGGCATTGGGCCGGAGTTGGCTGTGGATATGACCTAGGTGACCTATGCGGGTTGTTACCGCGGCATATTTGACCATGTGGGTGTGGCAACTCATACGCCAACTTTAAGCTTAAAATTTTTTATGTTTTGATGCATTTTTATTAGTGTTTAATATTAACAAGTGGATCCTCTGATACGTCCCAAGCTCGAGCTAACACACAATCTTCCTCGACCGTTCAACGCTTAGCCTTTCATTGTTAGGATCCCGATGGCTCACCGACTTGTTTTTTTTTCTTGTGTGGGCGTTTTTTTGTTGTGGTTCAGGTTCGTGTTGGGGTTAAGGTAAGGCATACATCAGCCGTCCAACAAGCAGTTAGACGTTTTTAAACTGCTCGCACGTGTGATGCACATGTTCATAGATAATCAGGTTTTTAAATTGGGTTAAACTTAAAGGATATAACTTGTATCGTTTTTTAAACATAAAATATAATTTTGCAATTTTTCTTTCTAAAAGACATGATTTGCAATTCGATACATACATAAAGGACGTTTTTTTGTAATTCACTCAAAAAAGGTAAGATCAGTTGTTAGTAGTTTAATTAGCCTAATGTCATGGCCGCCTAATTTTTTGGGCATTACACATAATTAACGCTGATCACGAGCTGAGCCAATGGGACTTTGCTTGTGCTTGGTTCGTCTATAAAATGAACCGAACAAAGCAACTCGTTTACAACCAAATCGAAAACTGAGCTAGGATTCTTCGAGGGTGAATTTTTCAAGGTGAGCGTCGGCGGAGAGTAATTTGGACAACCATAAAACTGGGTTGTTTCCTTTGAAGAATTTGTTTTTGGGTGATGACTAAGGTTGAACTGTCTAATGGTAACACTAGTATTTAAGGATGAGGCTTAGTTTTAGGCCGGTGAGGTGAAGCATACTGCATAGAACACTTTTTGCATTGTAGCGTGGGGTGATATCAAGCGACGATTGGCGACGGGCGACTAATAAGATAAAAAAAGTCAAGACTGCCACTTCATGACTTATGGTTTTACTGTTAAACTTAGTCTTAAGTTTTTTATTGGTTAAGTGGGCTCGTTATATTTTATTTGCATAGGGGTGTGCAAAGGTTCAGAACCAGACCAAACTGAGCCGAACTAGAACCGAACTGAGCAGGACCATATAAAAACCTAGCTGTTCGGTTCGGAACCGGGTTAAACGGTTCTCGTGTATGGTTCTTCCCGTAACCGATTGTCAATTAAATCCTAAAATTAACGATTAAATAAAAGACAACTTAGTAATCTTAAGTTGTGGTATAGTAATCACTAGACTTTTGCCCGCGTTGACATGCGGTTCAACAACTTACAATTATTTTGAGCGGTAAAACGTATAAAAAAATATAGTAGAAATATTTTATTAAAATTTAAAAGCAAGCAATACGCGGGTCAAAACAGGTTGGGGTCAAAACGGGTCAATTCAAAAAACGGGTTGTATCGGTTCGGGTCGGAATGGGTTCGGGTCAAAAGGGGTTCGGGTCCGGGTCAAGACGGGTTTCGGGTCGGGTTGGGTTTTAAAAACGCTTCTTCTTTAGTATTTACATGTAAAAGAGAAAAAAACCCTCAAATTTATACTTTGTTCTAAACGGGTCGGGCACTGATATGTTTATTAATAATATCTAAACGGGTCGGGCACTGAACTATTCCACATTATCTGAATCAGAAGGTCACCCATCACAAGCAATAGTGCAAGAAACCAGTACCGGCATAAGCTCGGTGGTCGGTACCGGCCGGGAGCAACAGCAATACAACCCATGTATGATGGCTCAAGATGTTGCAAGGTGGTTGGACACCATATCAAAAGATGGCTTATGGGATGACTTCATGTGGAATATGGATCATGCTTATCCATATCAAACTGGGATGGAACATTAATTTAGTCCATGTTTTTTACTCAGAAGCACATAAATTTTAGATTCTGTATGCATTATTCTATCATGGCCGGATATTGTCAAAAAAGAAGACATTAATAAAATGGATATTTAATAAATCATGATATTTTCCACCTCAATTTATACTTTGTTCTATGGACATTATAATATGAAAGATCACATAGTAGTGAGGTTTAACACAAGCATCATCACTGGCCCATGCAACCAATGATTCCACAAAATGAACATAAGGATATGCACTAATAGTGGGGCAAGTGGGACTTTTGTATGCAGAGTATACCCATATTGCCATAAAATGACCATAGTGCCCCTATTGGTTGCCTACTTTGACTCTCAAAAGGACAAAGAAAATATAGCATCTTGTCTATTCTATAGGGACCACATATTTAACACAACACAATGAACCTAATGCCAGAATATAACCATATGATTAGTGAGCCTACAACAAAGTTTTTAAGGTTCCATGCACCTATGACTGTTATAAAAAAAATAACCATAATACCCCTGATGACAAATAGACCATCAACAGACCAGGAAGTATAAGAAACAGAAACAGCGAGAACATTGAACCATAGTTGTCAATAGAGTGTAACCTGTTTTTTGGGTTAAAATAGGTAATTTTAAAGTATGGGTCAAACATATTGGTCTTCTTGAGTTGACCCGCTAATACAGTATGGGTCAAACATATTGGTCTTTTTGGGTTAAAAATAAAATGGTGTAAACTAATGAGCATCAACTTATATGATTAATGAGTCATTCATAATTAACTACATATTAATAATTTCACATATGTAAAAAAGTGCAACTAATGACTGACCATAAAAGAGAGGAACTACATACCATAACAAAACTATAGTCATTGGCGAAGGTTAGTGAGGGTCAGGGGGTGCCCGGACCCAACCCACTCCTTATATAAACCATGAATACACCATTATCTTGGCAGCCTCCAATCGTTCCTGAACAGCCCCAAAAGCAACTTGACCTGCAAAGATGTCGTATTCGGTCTCTCTACTTAACCTTCTTTCTAGCCAATCCACCACTGCTAGCCACTAATTTATATCATCAACAATTATTGATAGAACTCCAAGCTATGATTATAAACCCTTGTAGCTTCTGAAACCCAACCGCTGGATTGGCTGATCAAAAGCGCCGCCCATTTAGCCAAAAGCGTGAAATTAACATCCTTTATCTTAGTGATTCCCAACATATATATTACATTAGAATTTGAAGTCCTTAATATATATATATATACACACACACACACACAACATAATGAAATAACAGAAATGAAAACGATGCTGCAGATGCAGCAGATAGAGTTCTTCAATTCTATTCAACATTCCTTCATTATTATCCCCTAAATGTCACATTTGTTCGTGATATACTCGCATATTTCTACGGACATCTTCCTGCAAAACTCATTTTTCGAATACTCAATGTGCTTTATATTAAAAAGGTAAAACTAAAAAATTTCTTCTATTTTAATTTCAATCCTTTTTATTTCAATTTTTTGGTTAAAAATACACCTTTCTTCCAGATGCCTTTTTCAGAATCGTTTCCGCAGCATGTTAATTCATCAAACGCCATGTGTCCACCACTGGAGTACTTCGCATCTCTTTTATGTAACCTCGTGCATAATGTAATCCCTCAATGCAACTTAAAAGCGGATCCTTTGAACAACGGTATGCGTACATTCAATAACAGGAATCCGACAGCTAGTCAACCTGGGTCAACCAATACTTTCGAAGGTCAAAAGGCATTCTATCAAATACAAGATCCCGGGACCTACACTCAACTTGTTCTTGAAACTGTAGTTATAGAGATCCTATCTCTCCCGGTAACAACAACACAGATCGTATCAGCACTCACCGTGTCAAGTAAATTACCTAAAGTCAATAATTAGCAGACTAAAGAAAAAGGCAATAATTAGCAAGTGAATTACCTATAATCAATCATCTCCAGTTGGAAACAAAGTCAGAACCTTTATACCGTTAGCAGACTCAACATCATCCACATAAGATGATGGCACAGACCCATGAATCGGTGTCCCGACCCGATGAACCGCTTGCTGGTTCTGCCGGTTCAGAAACGGATGCTCAAACTGCCCATTTCTCGGCGACCCAAAATGCCCAATCCGCCCATACCATGGCTGCAACTGAGCATGATGCCCGGCCACGACCGCCATTTGATGCATAGGAACATACGACAAGAAATGATTGAAACATTAATAATTACAATAGACCCTAATGCATATGTAGAGGCAATCCATACACCTCAATTAAAGACAAAATGATTGAAACATTAATAATTACAGTAGACCCTTACTTAGAATAACTATTAGAAAGGTAACTTATCTGAACTATATATATATATATGTGTGTGTTCATACAAATTTTGTCATAAGCCACCATATCAGCGTAAGAAACATTCATTTCAGTCGAGTTAGAGTAAGATTCATACTGCACATATGGTTTCATATGCAATCCCCACTTCATATTATTCTCATTCGTAACTACAATTCCCAGATCCAGATTTTTATACTTTGCATACATGTTAGCACTACAAAAAGAGAAGTGTCGCTGTAGCTAAGAGTTTTGAAAAACCATGACTGCAAGATGGGTTGCAGGTTAAAACCTACCATCCAACATCCTTGCCACGCCATCGTCAGGAATTATCACAAAACACTTTTAACTCATCACAGCCTAGACATTAGAACTCAACACATATCAGCCAACGTTGCTAGCTTCCGTAGCCAACTCCGAAATCTAAGTTGCCACGAAAAGACAACAATACGAAAACAACGCAAATCATTCATGATAAGTTATAACAAAATAATTCTACACTACAAAATCAAGCATCAACCATAGAGCTATGTTACCCGCAACCAGCTAGACCAGTCGTCTCTGGTTCCATTCGAGACATCACACATGCCATAAAGCAAATCCAAGGAACGTCTCCGGGTGCTTCATTTTTCATTAAAAGATTATATACAAATAACAAAATGTAAAACATTAAAAAATGATTTGTGATTACAAGCGATCAAAATTTGCCTATGTCGGGATCTTTTAATGAGGTAATTATTTGTGCTTGATGTCTTTTTATTATCTCATGAAACATTCTAGTCATATTCTCCTGCACAAACCATTTTCACCATGTATTGCCATCAGATAGAAAAAAAATACAAAAAGTAATATAGACTGCTTCACATAGCTTACCAGACCCAGATATCGGATATTCGGATAACGAACAACTATAAATTTCCCAAGCAATGCCACACATTTAGACATCATCTATTTCCCTGAATCAAGATGGATGAGCTGTCAACATGTTGTTGAAGCAAAAAAAAAAAAAAAATATATCAAGCTTAACATGATATAAAAAGTACAACATTAAACAATGTTTTCATGGGTTGAAACATGGAACCAGAAAACATAAACTTATAAGACCAAGAGCTTCAAATAGAACAACATGAGAAGCATTGTTTTTAGAGTAAATTGCCAAAATGGCCCCTCAGGTTTGGCCCAAAATGCTTGTTTGGTCAGTTATCTTTTTTTTGTGCCAAAAGCACCCCTCACAGATTGAAAATTGCCATTTTGGCCCATATTTAACAGAGTTTCTAACTGAGTATTGAAAGTCAGTTAAGTCTCAGGGGCAATTTCGTCCTTTCAACTCACTCCTTCTTCCTCATCATCTTCTTCAACCCACCGGTCTCTCTCTCAGCCCTCGATTCTGTCTCTTTAACCTCTGACCCGAACTTGAGCTGTAACTCGCTGACCAAAACCATCGGAAATGGCCATCACTCGTCAAAACCACCACTGTCGGGCCGAACCAAAACCCACCAGCCCGTCACCGCCTTCAAATCCCACCCGACACCTTCAACATCATCGTCATCAGCCACGAGACCACCGGAGATGACTCCATCTGCACCACCAAGACCCGGCACGAACCAATCCACCACGTCGCATCCACCATAACCCGGTAACTGATCCGTCTATAGAACCAATCCACACCGGAGATGACTCCATCAGCCCCCAAGACCCGTCTAATCCACCTCTTCTGTAACCGGAGGAGAAAGGGGCGGGTTCAGGGAGATAGAGAGAGTTTGGAGGAGAGAGATAGGTTAGAGAGAGAGAGAGAGTAGGGAGAGGAAGGAGAAGATGAAGTTCAGAGAACAGAGGTAACTGACCAATTGGTTCCTCCATACTTGTCCAAATATTCAGGAGCTCGAGACTTCACAGACTGAGGTCTGAGAATATATGTATAGAAAAATAGAATAGAGAATGTAGACGTTGAAATTTGTTTTACAACAACCAACATACCCATTTTCTGGATCTCTTTTGTTTGGTGTGGGCAATAGATGTAATTGTAGCTGGAAATTGGTATAAAGTATAAATAAATGGAACATTGTTTGATTCTTTGGTTGGTATCTTATCATATGATTTGGTCCACTTGCAGCTTGTTGAACAAGATTCTGAAGGACAATGTGATGTGGATATTAGGAGAACAGAGGTAAGGAATTAGTATTAAAGGTCTGAAGATGAAGAAGATAGGTTTAAAATGGGGTTTTAAAACGTTATAACATGAAAGGACGAAAGTACCCCTCAGACTTAACTGAGTTTTTCTTCTTCGTTAGAAACTCTGTTAAATATGGGCCAAAATGGCAATTTTCAATCTATGAGGGGTGCTTTTGGCACAAAAAAAGATAACTGACCAAACAAGCATTTTGGGCCAAACCTGAGGGGCCATTTTGGCAATTTACTCATTGTTTTTATTAACATTTTTGACAAGATCTGGTCCCATGAGTATTCGTTGTAGAACCTAACCATTAAAAATAAGCTCAATTAGTTGATCAGTCTTATCTTATAACCCAGAGATATAACAATCATATCATTACCTAATCATAAAACACAAGCAACATAACCCAGAGATATTACAACCAGCCTTCATATATATCTTATACATCCAAACATCAATACAGGATCTTAACATAACACACAGGAAGAACACGGTTGCAATAAACAAAGCCTAATCTGAATCATTCAAATGGTATATGCATTCAATCATTGATACTTTCATAAACTCAAAACAATAATCATGAAACAATCACTACGACAAATAAAACAACATTATCGATTCATGTCTCTGTAAGGCGATTTATCAATTTATTATGCAGCATCATAAATCAAAATAAATCAGGAAAAAACACGAAAAAAATAAAGAGAAAACATAGACATGAAGAATGGTTGATTAATATAGAATGGAAGAGATTAAATCTTGGAGAAGAGATTAAAACAATGCTTGATTCGTGCAATCGCCTGATTAGGGTTTGAGTTCACGAAGAGGATGATGGCTAATTTGGGATTTAGGTTATGAAGCGTGTTTTTTTACCTTATATATTTTTTTGAGATTTTTGATTTAAAAAAAAACAAAAATTTTAAAAAATCTCACAAATTGCCATGTGGCACAATGTGGGAGTAGAAGAGATTGAGGTGCAATGTGGGAGTGCCATGTGTCCACATTGCTTTCTTTTATTATATGTATAGATATATATAGATATTAAGGACCTATGATATATTTTTAGAAGTGCATGGTATCAACCGCATATATGCGATGATTGTAATTTGACACCATGAGTAATATGTGTCAAGCATTATTAATGTCACATGTTATAATACATCATTGACCGATGTACATCATAAGCCAACATGTGCACCTCATAAATGATTTTGTAAGCGTTGTTCCCAGTTTATAGTGCTTTCTTTCCCTTTATCATCTCTATATGTTTTATAGAACACAATTCGAATGGAACTCTTATCTCAACAAGTTTGTTAGATGTTACATAGTTAACATGACTTGAACAATATTATTTATAAAGATTAAAATGAAAAACTGAAATATGGGTGGTCGGTCTATAGACTGCATGGAAAAGCCCACTAAATTAATAGGTTTTTAAATATACTATTTAAAGTTTTAACCTAACCCGGTTCTAGCCGGTTCTTTAAATAGACCCGCAGTTCCAATCCGAACCTAACCGGGAATCGTTTTCACCAATATTTAAAAAGCGGGACCGGACCCTAAGTGCAAAAATACAGATCGGTTTTGGTTCCCCGGTTCTGGCGGTTCAGAACCGTGAATTGCTCAGCCTTAGTTATGTATAAAGCTATAAATATAATTGTAATTTGTGTGCATAAAATATTATATATATATAACAAATTAACAAAAATTGATTCGAGCTGAGCAAACATTTGCTCATGCTTGGCTGATTTACAAACCGAACCGAGCCAATCGGCTCATTTACAACCGAGCGGAAAATCTAGCGAACATTTTCCAAGCATTTTCTAAGCAAGCAGCGAGCGAGACATGAGCGCCGGACGATTTTGATAACGTGTAGGATAAAGTGTTAAATGACTAATTAATTAGAAATATAATAATTAATGTAATAAGAGTTAAAGTATTTAAGGTTTTATTATTATGTCATTTCTTCATTTTATTCTCACATCAAGTTTTTCTCATTTGACCCCCTATGTGTGTGTGCGCGTGCGTGCTTGTGTGTGTGTGCTTGTGTGTATGCGTGTGAGCATGTGTAGCATCTGTGTGTAGTGTCGTTATGTAGCGTCTGTATGTAGCGTATTTATGTAGCGTACGCATGTAGTTTATGTATGTATGTAGCGTGCGTGTGTGTGCGCGCGCGTGTGTGCGTGTGTATATACATATTTAAAAAAATAAACAAAAGTATATAGGGTATACAATCAGGTAAACGGATACACAATATCGGGCTGGGTAAACGGGTATATCACAAATCTCAAACTCATGAAAAAATAAAACTTGATTCCAAACCTGATCTCATACCCGATTAGCCAAACCCAAGCCAGCCCATCCCAAATGTATCAGGTTTCGGACTTTCAGATCAGGTTCGGGTTCAATTCCCGTCCCTAGATCAATATGAACAAGTAATAACACTACTATCGTTTCTGGATAATAATTGCAAGGATTAATCTGATCCTTGGCTTGTTCGATCAACACATACTTATACTAATTTAGATACCTACCATTCAAGTAATTACGTTAACATTACACACTCTAAACACATCTATTTACTATTTAGAAACTTGACCCATTAACTTTACATGGGGTAAACAATTATGTGGCCAACATATTTATACATGTTTGTTATAAACAGTGACGGATCTAGAATAAAAATTTAGGGGTATCCTAAAAATGTTTTGTTGGACCTAGAGGTATTATAATATTTTGTCAAGGATATACGATACATGAAGAAAAAAATATTACACTAATTTTGTACTTTGTCGACAAAGTTGAGGGATAGCCCGCCCTACCCTTAGTTACATGCTAGATCCACAGCTCATTATAAATATATACATGATACAACGCGTAATTAAAATAACATGTTACAGCAAAAAGTCATCCATGAATAATGAAATTTCTTACTTAAAATATACAACATGAAAATTCGGATCCTAGCCCTAACGCTTCAGGGCTCTAATTTAAAGCTCCATTACTCCTTCCTGAAATTGCTAATTGTTTGATGCGCTCTGCATCAACACAAATGTTTAGTAATAAGTTTGATTACGACATAAAATATACAAAAAAAGTTTATTATGGAATCAATTATCTCTTAGTTCTAACATAATACGCTAAAAAAGGCTTGCATTATCTCCAGGAATTTTAATGCTTCTTGACACTTTCTCAGTTTGGCTTTTTTTTTTTTTTTTTTTTAACCGAACATTAATCGTCATCAAAGAAAAAAAGATTGAATTATAAATCCTATATAGTGTAGATAGAGAATTCACAGTTTTAGTTGAGAGAAATAGTCCATCTTCATTTTCTAGAAATGAAAGCCCAACAAAACGAAATATGTGAAAATTTATAGAATAATAGGAGATTTAAAACAAACAAAACATTTCAAATGTATTTTACGAAGAAAAAAAATGCTTAAAGCAATAGTTACCTCATGTTGTGCGGTTTCTATGTAGGAGTACGTGGACTTCCTCTTCCTCGTCATCTCTGTCCTCGTTGTCGTCGTTTTAATCTTCTTCCTCGTCGTCTTCTCCATCTTCTTCTTCCTCGTCGTCTTCTTCATCTTCATCTTCTTCCTCTTCGTCTTCTTCATCTTCCCTTTCCTTCTTCTTCTTCTTCTCCTCCTCCTCCTCTTGTATTTTGATAATTGCCTCCATAGAAGAGTTGATATCTTCTCTTACATACCACCTCCCAAAACTTGTATCAAATGCTTGTAGTGCTGGAGTAGCCACATGTCCCCTACTGAAAACCTTTATTTTTGAACATCCCATGATTTCCAAAGTCTGTAATGATGGCAAAGAAAAGTCCTCCATCCCTAAGTAAAATCCCTCAAGCCTACGTAGCCATTCAAGTTTCAAGGACTTTAGACAAGGTAACACAATCTCTTTCCCTTTGGCATCACATTCTAAATTTTCTTCTTCTTCTTCTACCTTGACAACTTCCTTCATATTTGAGCACCAACTTACATGTAAGTGTTGAAGTTGTTGTAGACTACCAACCATGGAACTACTAATTACATAATTTAGACTGTGACACTCTTGAATAAACATTGTTGTTAGGTTTGGGAACAACCAAACTGTCCTATTATTATGATGATGATTTCTCTTCCATATATACTCAAGGCCATATAGATGCTTTAACTCCAGTTGTGTTAGGTTTGGAATTTCAAGAATAGTTTGTGATTCACTATTTGCCCCTTCCTTTGCTTCTACTTCAAATACCACCTCTGCGAACTTATAACCTTGTAGTAGAATTCTTTCCAGCTTTTGTAGTTGTGGCACATCATTGGAGGAAATAAGGCTTTTATTGCATTCACACCAAATATCATTCAACAAAGGTAATAATGCTATGTGTATTTCAATCAAATTACGGAAATAGCAAGCTGGGAATTGTTTCAAAAATGAAGAACATACGCTTGTACTCTCTGCACTTGGTACCTGCGTCTGCAAGCCCAAAAGATATAGAGCACATCTCTTATTGATAAAAAAAAAAAAAAAAAAGTGTGTATCTGAATTAAATATATCTTTTCATTGTTGAAATATACCCAACTTTACAATCAAACACTTAAACAATTGAAAAAAATACATGTAAAGGGAAGTCTTTTTATTAAATTTTGAAATAAAAGATAATTATCAGAGTTTGCTGAATTATGATTTATTTAAAGGAATAATGGAAATAAATAATCCCAACTATTTACTATTGGCCAATAACAGTCCTAACTACGAAAATCACCAATATTGGTCCCAATTTTCGACATATTGGAAACCAACGGACCCAAACTAACGGAGGCTAACCCCGTTAGTGTGATGCTGACGTGGCATGCCACGTAGGATGCCACGTAGGATCATTTTGCCACGTGGCATGCCACGTAGGATGACACATAGGATTATTTTGCCACGTGGCATGCCACGTAGGATGCCACGTAGGATCATTTTGCCACGTGGCATGCCACGTAGGATGACACATAGGATTATTTTGCCACGTGGCATGCCACGTAGGATGCCACGTAGGATCATCTTGCCACCTAGGCATGCCACGTCAGCATCACACTAACGGAGTTAGCCTCCGTTAGTTTGGGTCCGTTCGTTTCCAATATGTCGAAAGTTGGGACCAATATTGGTGATTTTCGTAGTTGGGACTGTTATTGGCCAATAGTGAATAGTTGGGATTATTTATTTCCATTTTTCCTTATTTAAACTAAACTTATGTAACTTGTTTATTTAGGATTGATTCTATGTTGTGTATTTATTTATTTATTATACATGTGATATAAATAGTTGAACTTTAGAATAGTTATTAGTATGTAGAAGGATCAAACGAGCAGCAGCCTAAAGATTTATGTGCAGCATTACATGAGGCGTGCTTCAAAGAAGGAAAGACAGAATTACAAAACTGCCCCTGCAGTGTCTTAAGTCCGTTAACAGTTATTGGCGCCAAAATGAAACTGAATTTAAGTCCGTTAACAAGATTGTTTGTTTATCATCAATCCGATTAAAAGTTTGTGTTCTTATAACCCATGTACCGTTCCATCGATTTTGTTTGCATTAATCTGTTTTTTGATCATAATCACTGTTCGAATTCTTTTGTTTATATCCAACCACTTCCAACAAAGCTCATGTTGGGTTTTGTGTTTTTAGTCTGAGATTCAGCTATATTTGTATGAAGACATATCTTAAGGGGTGCCTTTTTAATTATGTTCTGTGAATAAATTAGAAATATACCTGTTGTAACTCTCTAGTCAAATCAACGTTAAGGCCACCTTCATCAAGAATATGCTTGCCTAAGTCTGTACGTATGTACTTGAGCTTCGGAGCTATTGACACACCAGAAGTGAACACCGCCATTTGGGGGCATTCCTCGATTACAACAGTTTCTAGTAATGGCCACTCGAAGCCATTCATCCCCAAGAAGAACCCCTGCAGGTTTGGTAGATATGTAAGGCTAATGGATTTTAGACGAGGAAACACCACAACCTTTCTTTGTTCTTCATTTTCCTTCTTCACAACTACTTCCATAGTGCAGCAAACACTAATGTACAATTCTTCTAGCTGTTTGAGGCTTTCAAGTGTGGAAAATGTGAACACATGTTGCAAAAGATCACAGCTTGTGATTACCAGTATCTTGAGATTGGACAATTGGGGGACATGAATATTTTCTAGTCTTGGAATTGCCAATGTTGTAGTGTCAGTACCAACCCTTCCTTCATCAATGTCCGTATGAGTACCAAAACCACCACCGTTGTTGGTGATCCCTTGAGTTTCAAATATCTCCACCAACTCACTACAATCTTTTATTGTTATCTCTCTTGGGTATTGGCATAAGGACCAAGAAACAATATTGACTTGTGAAAACTACAATAAATGAAAGTTAATAAAAATACAAACAATATATGAAAATGAATATCTAACAAAATTATGCAATAAACATAGCAAATTAATTAATTAATTCAAGTTTTGTTGAGTAGTCTTTGTTGGTTGAGGCCCCACAAAATACACACACAAACACTAGAGATCAGCTACTGTTTAATGTAAATAAGCTTGTGCTTTCAAGCTCTCAAATATGGAATGGAAATGTGCAGGAAAGTAAAATGAAAAGGTTCATCTTATTAGATAAAATATGGGAAACGTTAACAAAGAATAACTAACCAACTTCCTATTTATTTGACTAAATCAAAAGACTCGTACCAAAACTTATTTAACAACTCCTACTTTTTTGGTCAACCAAGACCAAGTAGGATGACCCATAGCCATCACCCATAATCCGTATGCTGGACCCGTGACCCGTAAACGAACCCGAATCCCGATTAACCCAACAGTCTTGCAGACGGCCAAAATAATCAAGAAAAGTATAACTCTAATCAGTCCAGTTTTTATACAAACTATTCAGAAATTCTCAATTTGTTTAGTAACTGATGTGGCAACTTCATTCACAGATGAATGCTAATGCAAGACATCAATAGCAGTTAATCTTTAACCCTCCCACCCACTTTAATAATAACTATGTGCTTTATCATGAATGTGTACTTCATTAGTATTAATTGTGTGATTTATAATTTAATTTCCATTTTTTTATATAATGTGTGTTGGCAGCGGAATGATTAACAAAACGAATTCAAACACAAGATTCAATGAACAAACTTAAATATATTAAACGAAATCAAGTGTTTGTACAAGAACAAAGTATCGGTTTTTTATGTGGAATTGATTTCTCAATTCTTGGTAACCTTTTCAATACAACAATCTATCCTATATATAGTTCATATTCGGATGGCAGTTAATTCCCGGCGAAATGGTGTGTCCTTTGATCAACCGTTGCGTCTGTTTGTGTATGATCTCGTGCATTCATCCAAGAGCCGCGCCTTATGATTGTTCCACGTGTGCAGGGCCATGATTAACCGTCACAACCGAACTTAATTATAATATTAACTATAATACCTATATTAACTAACTATAATATATAAATAAACAATCTAGCTTATATAATATTTATATATTCCAATACCCTCCCTTAAGCTAGATTGGGAGAACTTGTATCTTGTCTCTTGATGAAGGTATTTGTTGATTGCTTCTCGTCAATTTCTAGTCATATGATGCTATCTCTGTGTCATCCATGGGAGTTGTTTTTCCTGTACCATCCATGGGACCTGTACCATCCATAGGAGTTTTTCTTCTGTGACATCTATGGGGTCTGTTAGCTTAGTCATCATGTAATTCCATCTTCCTCTTTATTCTCTATGAAGGGAGTGGTTCTCCATTTTTCTTCCTTTTTTTTAAATTGCTTTCTCTATTGTAGGTTACTTTCATGTCACACCGCAGTCTTTCATATATGAGAGTATGAACTCGGTGTCATATATGAGTCAAATTAATTCCTTTTTCCATATATGAGAGTATGAACTCAGTGTCATATATGAATCAAATTAATCTATGTTTGTTATCGTGCAGCTTTCGCATAAATTCCTCTTGCTGCATTATCTCTCGCATTATTCTTCTCATATATATCCTTCACTTGTTGAGTTTCGATTCCTCCCTGCGATGCCATGTTTTCAATCTTGTTCAATCGGTCAGACTTCTTGTTATTCGTTCTTGTTCCTCTTTTTGTCTCTTCCTACAATTTCTTATGGTCTCTTTCTTCGATCACTTTTGAATCTGATTCTTCTTGATTATGTATTTTCTTCTTCATAAAATGATTTCATAGAAAAGCAAGTCCCTTTTCTTTTCTCCTTCAATCACATCCCTTCATATACGTCTTCTTCCTTTGTTTCTTTTATCCTTCGTCTTCCTCTGTTTCTTTCGTATTCTTCTATTTCTTTTGTACTTCTTCTTCCCCTTTTTTTCAAAATATGTCACCCACACTCACCCTTATTTTAATCTTTAAATTCATGTCTGACTTTGGAAAGTCAAAAGCTTCTTCCTAGATACTTTCTACGTTCCTTTCTTTCTAACAAGATTTGATTTATGTTGACTCCTTCCCCTTTTTCAAACCTTATATCACCCTATACTTACAAACACATAATATTTCTAAAATTTTTGTGTTTGACTTTAAAAAGTCAACTCCTTTTTTTCACGGCCCAACGTAACAGTTTCTGTTTGATCTTCTGTTTTGATAAAAAAAACTAATGCAACTTGTAGTTTTCTTGTTCCAAAAAACAACGTTTTGGATTCTTATCCAAAAACAAACAATGATCGAATACGAGAGAGAAAAAAAATTCAGACAAGTTTCGGTTCTTTCTTCTTAAACCCGACAACAATTCTTAATCCTTAATATGATTTTGATGGTTTTTTTTTTTTTTTTTTTTTTTTTTTTTTTTTTTTTTTTTTTTTTATAAAACAGACTCTGTTTCGTATCAGTGATTGTTCGAAATCAAAGTTTGGATCTTAAAACTTATTCTGGTTTGAAGAAAAAATTTTGGCGGGAAAGGTTTGTTCGAACAAAAAGAACAGAGTAACACTATGAACTTGATTTTTCTTATTGGATTAAGATGTACGTATTCGATTTTGATAATAAACGAGGGGCAGGGATAGATATAACCGTTTGATCGTGTTTAAACAAATCTTCTCTGAATTCCGGTGACTCGCCGGAAAATTCTGTTTTGACCGGAACTTCCTCTCCGGTTCTCTTCTTCTTCTTTGACGGTTATAATACTTGTGTATCGATATTTCTTCAATCCTGGTTGCCTTAATTCTGTGTTCCAATAAACGAACGATCTTCTTTCGTCTGCCTCTGTTTCAGATACAAGAACAGGGGATGATCATCTTCTTCGTTATGTCTTATGTAATCGATGGAACAATTGACAACCTTGGCTCTGATTACCGTGGCTCTGATACCATTTGTTGGCAGCGGAATGATTAACAAAACGAATTCAAACACAAGATTCAATGAACAAACTTAAATATATTAAACGAAATCAAGTGTTTGTACAAGAACAAAGTATCGGTTTTTATGTGGAATTGATTTCTCAATTCTTGGTAACCTTTTCAATACAACAATCTATCCTATATATAGTTCATATTCGGATGGCAGTTAATTCCCGGCGAAATGGTGTGTCCTTTGATCAACCGTTGCGTCTGTTTGTGTATGATCTCGTGCATTCATCCAAGAGCCGCGCCTTATGATTGTTCCACGTGTGCAGGGCCATGATTAACCGTCACAACCGAACTTAATTATAATATTAACTATAATACCTATATTAACTAACTATAATATATAAATAAACAATCTAGCTTATATAATATTTATATATTCCAATAATGTGAATGTGTACTTCATTAGTATCTATGTGGTGGTCAAACTACTTCATCCATCCACAAGAATTATTTTGACAACTTGATTACCAGCTCAAACCTATAAATATTTTGCAATCATTTTATCTAACAAAACACATACATAGGAAGCTTACCTTAATTTCATCCCGAACACCAGCACCACCTCCTATCCGCTTAAGATTTTTCATCTCAGATAATAAGAGAGTGTGAAGATGAGGGAAGAGAGTGGTGGTTTCATATGTAGTACCGGTTTCTTCATCTTCATCATCTCTGTTTGAAACAATTTCTTCCATTGAATCACACTGCCGTATATCAATTGTCTTTATGTTGGAAAGAAGTTTCGCCATGAGAGGTGAAAACAAGTACTTAATCCTTATGCAAGATTTCAGGTATATGGATGTGAGGCTTTGGAATGAGGATTGTGTGTGTTGTTTCTGAAGAATTAAGAATTTATTCCAGTTGCTGCACTTCCACACATGACTCATGCTCTTCATCTCCTCTAAGCATAAAGTTTGGAGATAGGGTAGTAGCAGCAGTGGTTGCTGATTATGTGTAGTAGTTGTTACCAAATCTGTACTACTTAGAAGACCACTCTCTATCTCAAACACCACTTCCATACCTTCATAATCATCTAGCCAAAGAGTATCAAGGTTAAGAAAATTGTGCACGAGGCTAGATGGGATCGCAACAGTAGAAATTTTGTCATCTCTCTCTTCTTCTCCTGATAAAACTTTAGTCTGCAAGTACATATGTATACATGAGAAAAAAGTAAATTACTCTTCTTAATTCTTATCAATTAAATTTTTCCTGTTTAACCTTTCAGTTTAAAGGTGAACCTCTATCATGGCCCAACATTTGCATTTTGTAACAATTATTTGACTCATGTTAAAAATGAATGTTTAATAGTAAGAGGGTTCTTTGTGTAATTTACTTCAAAATTACAAAAAAGACGAACAATTTAAGCCTCCCAGACTCTCAATGATACAAGGTTTAATTGTTTTTCAAGAAAGTATATTTTTTTTTATAATTGGTTTTAGAGAAAGTGTTGACATTAAGAACATATATTTTATTAAAAATGTAAATAATTTAAGAGAGTTAAAAAATAAAAAGAATAAAACAAAAAAATATTTAAAAAGTAATTTGGAAACGTTTTAAAACGTAGTTAACTTCTACAAATAACTTTTTTTTTTGAAAATGTTTTGTTCAGTGGAAATCCTTGTACAACTCTAACCTAGCGGTCCCAAGTTCGAATCTCCCACACACCGGTGTCCTCCTTGCCTAAGCTCAAACCGTCACGGGGAATATTTTGTGATGTACATGGATCGAACCTGTGACCTACCCCATGATGAGAACCCCTAAGGGAAAACCCACCCTACCTCAAACGAGCTGGGCTGGAGATCATTGGCAATTCTACAAAGAACTAATTATTGATGTTTTTATTAACGTTTTAAAAAATCGTTTTTATATCATATCGGGTTAGGCTTAGACACGTTTAATCGGTTGTACCGAGCGGTTTAACCGGGTAGATCGGGCGGTTCGACCAGTTGTACTGACAAGTTCAACCGGTAATACCGGCTGGTTTTAAAACAATGCTTTTTATATAAAATACTAAATAAACGTGTTTATCAAAATGCCATTCATTCGGTAAAGTCAGTTTATGTTCGTGGTAAACGAGTGAACATGAATAATTTAATTAAACCAACAAACCTGAACACATTTCTTGTTTGTTTATTACGTTATAGGTTTATCTTCATTATATATAATATTGACGCCAACACAATGTAACCGATTTAGGTTTGAATCTAACCAAATTATGAGATCCTGACCCTTTAAATTAGATAGTTTTACTTTTTGGAGCAGTTACCAAATAACTATTCCCGCCCAAAAACCTCCTCCCTAGATGCTCTTCTTATTCCTCGCACCACGTTTACCCGGTATTTCTCATCCACGTTTCTCCCTCCTGCTATATACTTATACAGTTTTTGATCCAATGTTATTCATATCCAAATTGACTTCCTTGACCGCCAACACCTTTATCTGATTACCTGCAACTCGTCACCCCCGACCACCACCGCCCACCTTCAGTCACCACCGACCTCCAACCAAACCCACTGGCACCACCTAAACACCACCATTCCACCGTCACACAAGCACACAAGCACCCAACCGCTACCAGTGTCCCTTCAAAAAGATATGTCGTCCACTTCCTCTTCATGTTAACCTCTTCTTTTCTTTTTCTTATTAGCCTTCGACGGCTTGACTTAGGAAACTAGTAAATTAGTAAAATAAATTTGGCAGTAAAATGGATGGGTCCATGGGTTATAATGAATTTGTTAGGTCTTTTATTACACCCCTAGAAAGAGTTAATTCTACATTAACATTATGTTAGCGATGTTAAATTCCTCGCCATCTGTGTGGCTTGCTTTTTGCCTTTTACTACATGTAAGAATGCAGTGATGATAGGATATATGTTATATAAAATTTTCTTATGTTTATGGTCTAATATATGCTGGATTGAGTATGTAATATAATTATGTTGAGATTTCAGGAAAATATTGCTAAAGAGTGTCTAGACAAGATTTTGCAGTGGGTTAATATCATCAAGATTTCTGATCCATTGGAGGAAGGCTGTTGGCTTTGACCTATGGTTAGTGCTAGACATGTAAAAAGATTAAAGATAAAAACATTGAGCTGGACGAACTGCATAAGCAAAGAATCGCCATTCAAATGGACAGGGATGTTGGCTTGCATATATGCAAAATTCATCCTTGATTTCCTGAAGAATGTTGACAATATTGCAGAAGTATCGAACAAAGTTTTACATATATGTTTAGTTATATATTGTTCTAATTTGCTTTTTTATTTATTTATTTATGTTATGCATTTTAAAACTATGCTTGATATCTCTTATAGGTCACATGGTTTGATGTAGAGGCTCTTCACATTTCTAACATTCAGGTAAACCAAGCACAGTTGAGCCACCGGAACTATCACGTCAATGGAATAATTAACCCTGAGTTTTGTTCTCATTTATATTATTTAATGGAATATACACGAGTAATGTGGCATTTTAGACCAATTTACTTACAAATAGATTAGTGAAAGTTTTTGTTATTTATCTCTTATGGGTCAAACGGGTAAAGAACATTTGGTAAAATGGAACAGGTCAAGAGGTAAAAAAAAAAGAGTTGGTAAAGACTTGGCTATATACCGCCTTAGATACACCACATATGCGGAGAATATGCATTACATCACCAAGTATGAATCAGTTATAACCATACAAAAACAATGGTTTAACTTAGCATTGATGACAGTAACAATAACCATGTTGCAGTCTTCTTTATCATTTTTTTTACAATCAAGTTTTTTCTTCTTGTGTATTTATGTTTTAAGAGGGCCATATTATCTATTTCCATGATCCATCAGGTAGGTAGTGCAATAATCTGTGAGGAGAAGTTGTAATAATGTAGATACGGACATCATCGCTTATGAGTAGCGGTAGAACACGCCTATTCTTTTTTACTCCGTCGTCTTGGGCACTGACAAGCTAATCCATGCTTTTCATCACACTTAAATGAGTTCAAAATTTACACTTTTTTTTTGTAATTTTTCCTACCAACTTGGAATTAGGCGCTAAATAAAACAAACTTGATTTATCATGGATTTTAGCAGACAACTTTAGTTTAACTGATTTTACAAGCTTCTATTCTTCTCTACACATGTGTGTGTAAATACATTTGTTGTGTTCATTACTTTGTATTGTTGATTTGCCGGATGATACACATTTATTTTGCTTAGGCTACACAATGTTGGGGGCGTGGAAGGGGATGTGAAGTGAAATAATGCAATCCCTTGAATTCTCATTATGATACAATGATTATATACAAGAATAGATGATCTCTAAGTTGGAAGGTATTAACAACCTTTCCACAAATATAGTAATCACACATAAATACAATAAAAACATATGACTATAGGTGGCGATTATTATGGCACAATTATGGCGTCTATTACACCCCGTAGTCGAAGCCGGAGGTGAGCGAATGCTGAGACTGGATCGAAAATCTTCAAATAGCACTCGCGAGAGACCCTTGGTGAAGATGTCAGCAATTTGATAACGTGAGGGGACATGAAGGACTCGAACTTGGCCCTTTTGAACTTTCTCGCGGACAAAATGGATATCAAGTTCTATGTGTTTGGTTCGTTGATGTTGAACCGGATTGCCGGATAAATATATTGCGCTGACATTGTCACAGTAGATTAGTGTTGCAGAGGCGTGAGGATGGCGAAGCTCGAGCAGTAAATTCCGAAGCCAACAGATTTCAGCAACAACATTGGCAACCCCGCGATACTCAGCTTCAACACTAGAACGGGAAATAGTGGCCTGGCGTTTGGAAGACCAAGAGATGAGATTATCACCGTAGTAGACGCAGAAACCACTGGTGGAGCGGCGTGTGTCGGGGCAACCCGCCCAATCAACATCCGTGTATGCTATCAAACGTGGGTCCTTAGACGGACCAAGAGTGAGACCAAAGCTGCTTGTACCCTGAATATATCGGATGATCCGCTTAAGAGCATTCCAGTGATCAGTTTTAGGAGCATGCATATGAATACATATTTGTTGAACCGCATAGGAAATATCCGGTCTGGTGAAGGTCAAGTATTGTAAGGCACCAGCTAGACTGCGGTAGAGAGAAGGGTCATGAAAGTCTGGACCAGCATCGGCACCAAGCTTAGATTTAGTATCAACTGGTGTGTGCACGGGTTTGCAAGAGGACATGCCTGCACGTTCAATGATTTCTCGAGTATAGACGGCTTGCGAAAGAAACATAGTGTTCCCCTCGCGTTTGACGTTAAGGCCCAAAAAGAAACTGAGTGGGCCCAAATCTTTCATCGCAAATTCCGCAGATAGATGATCCATAAGGGAGGTGCGTAGAGAGTCTGATGAGGTTACAAGAACAATGTCGTCAACATAAAGAAGAAGATAGGCGACTTGAGTGTCCTGATGAAATGTGAATAATGAGGCATCGCACTTGCTTTGAGAAAACCCGAGTGTAAGAACATAATCAGTGAAGCGTTGATACCATGCTCTTGGTGCCTGTATTAACCCGTAGAGAGACTTTTTGAGGCGGCACACGTGATCTGGATAGTTTTTATCTCTAAATCCCATGGGCTGATACATATAAACGGTTTCATGCAAGTGACCATGTAGGAAGGCATTTGTGACATCTAGTTGATGAACCTGCCGAGACTGTGAGAGTGCGAGAGTGAGTACAGTGCGAATGGTAGCAGGTTTGACCACAGGGCTAAATCTCTCTCCACAATCAACACCGACCTGTTGAAGGCGACCATCGCAAACCAAGCGCGCCTTATATCTTTCCAAGGACCCATCAGATTTAAATTTATGTTTGTATAACCACATGCTTCGAATAACATTCCTGTCCGGTAACCTAGGAGTTAATTCCCATGTCTCATTTCTAATAAGAGCTTGGTATTCATCAGTCATGGCTTTATGCCATTCCGGTATGGACAAGGCTTCGGTTGGGGATTTGGGTATGGGGATGGGCGTAGATGTAGAGGTGTGGAGGTTAAGGCGATGTTTTGGTTTGGTGATACCATCCATGGCACGTGTGCGCATGGGGTGAGTGGAATGGGGCGGCTGTGGTGGTGGGATGGGTTGCGTGTTTTGGGCCGGAGAGTTATGGTGCGGGATAGGCGATGTATGGGCTGGGGGAGAGCCGGACTGGTTGAATGGGCTATGTGGGCCTGAAGCTGTGGGCGTGGGAAGTTGGTAGTGGGCCGGAGGGGTAGTGGAGATGGGGCTAGGAGTTTGGACAGGGGATTGGGTCGGGGTTTGTGGCGGGCTGGGTGGGATGTTTGGAGATGGTTGGGGTGTGGTAAATGGTTGGACATGTGGCCATAACGAGGGTGGGAAGACAGACAAGAAGTCATAGGAAGGTGGCGGGTGTATGGTGTTGGCGAACGGAAATGTGGTTTCATCAAAGGCCACATGACGAGAGATGGTAATGGTTTTGGTTTTAAGGTCGAAGCATTTGTAGCCCCGATGGGTGGTAGGGTAGCCCAAGAATACGCAAGGCGTAGAACGTGGGTCGAGTTTGTGGATAATAGTAGAGGGGGTTAATGGATAACAAAGGCAACCGAATACACGTAGATGGTCATATGTGGGTGTGCGAAGGTAGAGAAGTTCGGTGGGTGTTTTGTTTTGTAGGTGTTTGACGGGTAGGATGTTGAGGAGGTAGGTGGCGGTTTCGAGGGCATGATGCCAAAATGTGTTGGGTAATGAGGCATGGGTGAGGATGGTGCAAATCATGTTGTTGATTGTGCGAATCATACGTTCCGCTTTTCCATTTTGAGACGATGTGTGGGGGCACGATCGTCGAAATAGGATACCATGTGTGGAGAAGGTGTGAAAAGAGGAGTTAATGTATTCGGTGCCGTTATCACATTGAAAAGTTTTTATGGGACGGTCAAATTGGGTGGCGATTTGTTTGTGGAAATGACAAAATGTGGGATAAACTTGTGACTTAGTTGACAAGGGGTAGGTCCATAGAAAATTGGTTACATCATCAATAAATAAAACATAATATCTATGACCATTGGAACTTAAAATTGGTGAAGTCCACAAATCACTATGAATCAAATCAAAAGGAAAATAAGTACGAGAAGTAGAGGCAACAAATGGAAGTCTAATACTCTTGCCAATCACACACGATTGACAAACATTATTAATGTAATTTGGAAATTTAACAAAATTAGAAGTTTTTAAAGACTGAAGTGGGGCACGCCGGGGTGACCGAGACGTTGATGCCAGAGGGATGAGGTGACCGCAACAAAAGTGGCAGGGAAAGTGGTTGTGTCGGGCCCAAGCATGAGTGGATATAGATCACCGCTGCTGTTGCACCGGAGGATAGGGATCCGACTCTTGTAGTCCTTCACAAGAAAACCAAATGGGTCAAATTCAACAGAAACAGAGTTGTCGGTAGAAGAGGAGGATGCGGGAGCCTTGTCCTTGTCAACGGGTGGTGTAGCAGGCGATTGTCGGGGAAGAAGGTGGTCATACACTTGGTATGCCTTACAATGCATCTTAAATAATTCTGACCAGGTCGGCCAATGTGCAGTATCAAACTCCAGTTTTATGGGAACGAAATTGGTGATGTTTGTGACAGTCACCGCGGGGTGTAGTTTTTCAGACATGATATTATGATGTGGTGGGTACGGGATGTAGCAGAAAAGATGCAACAGGAAGGAAACGAAGGAGGTTTGGAAGGAGAGGATGGTACTGGACAGAAAAGAAAAGAGATAGGTAGGAGATGGGTGTAATCGGTCGCAGTGGGCTTCCGATTGGGAGGGATGGTTGGCGGCTAAAGCAAGGAGTACCTAGCCTGATACCATGAAATAATGCAATCCCTTGAATTCTCATTATGATACAATGATTATATACAAGAATAGATGATCTCTAAGTTGGAAGGTATTAACAACCTTTCCATACACATAAATACAATAAATACATATGACTATATGTGGCGATTATTATGGCACAACCTTCCACACCACCAGCACCGTCCCGTATGTGCGTCGGGCAGGTTGGGTGGTGATTTTCACGGACATGCGGCAAAAGGTGAGAGTGAGGTGGATTGTTGTGGTTGGTTCTTGGGTATGGATAATTTTTGATTGGTTGATTAAAAAAACCCCTTCACCGTTTCGCGCCACCACCATCTGGTGATTTTTTGGGGGTTGGATGGGAATGGATGTGGCTGCCACATGTTGCTCCATGCCTCCTTTACCCCATGACCACACCGTGTAGTCTTAGAAGATCAAATAAAGATGAAATCGAAGGTGTGTTGGATCTTACCGTATTATTACGATAAAGTACCCGGCCACCGGACGGGTATAAAACTAGTTCATATATGTTTGTGTATGTTTGACTTTTTTGTTAAAATTAAATTAACAAATACAAACAAGTGCCATTCGTGTGCATTCGAGTCATTTGCAGTCCATCATCTCAAATCTTCGAATTTATTGTTATATAAAATATTTTGTAAATTTATAAAAAGTTATACTGTAAACAACCTCCAAGTTATTAGTACTTTTTAAAACTATTTATTTTATTATGTTATTTTGAGTTAAATAATCTTTGTCATTTACATAGATAGTTTCTCATAGACTTAACAGAATACTCTAACAAAGTTAGTATCAGGGTCTAAAATTGTTACAAAATTTAAACGTAGGAGCATTATAGGTTAAAAGATCACATTTTTAACTGAAAGGATTAAGCACCCCAAACCTAAGGACTAAAGCATAATTTACTCTAGTACAAATAATGGGTTTGATTCAAGTTTAATTTTTGCATGTATAAATAATCACGTGAGTAACACGTGATTAAACATGCGAGTTATATTCATGACATATATTTACAATTGTTTTTTTTTTTGTAAATCCAAAAGATTATAAGAATTTTCAAAGGAATACATATTGTAATAATAACAAATTAGAAAAAAGTTGAATATTTAGTTACTCAAAGGAAAGATTTTTAAATTGTTACTTGGAGCACTGATCAATTCAGTACAAAAATGATTTATGTGAAATTTTTTTCTCAAAAAAGAAAATAAAATACATACAAAGTTAAAAATGTGAAATGTTTTTAAAGAAAGAAAGTAAAAGTACTGATACCTCTTCATGTTGCCTATACTCAATCAATTCCATGTTTCTCCCATGTTCTCCACATTTATGGATCCGCAGCTTTCTTAGAGCATGCATATCAAATTTGACGTTGGTGGATGTGAATATCTTTCTAAACCTCTTACACTCTTCAATTGATATCCTTTCAATAGCATCAAAGCTAAGAATACAACTTGATTTGTTTTCATCACATTTTATCCTCCACACCTCTCTTAGATTCTCTGAGTTAGATACTTCAATACTTTTCAAGCTATTGTTGCTAAGCCTCTCGACTTCACTAACGCATGATTCCAAGTCTATGTTAAATATTACTTCTATGGAGCCACACTTTGAAACTTTCAGTTCTTCTAAATGATTCACTAATCTTATTGGATTAGTTGGAAACAGACTCACAAGACTACTACATTCTTCCACTTCAATCACTCTCAACATGGAAATACCATTAACTTCCTCATCATTACTACATGCCCATATCTGCTCCAAATTACTCATAGATCTCATCTTCATTTCCTTTAGCTCTGGAATTTTTACCTGCAAAAGTAATGTCATCAAAACACCACATTAAATTAATTCCTCATAAGCTCAAAGATAACTTAGAAAAGTTGACCCTTATAAGTTCATTATAAATTATTAACTACCTGATTGTTCAAAAGTGCAGAAATATTGTTCTTGTTAGGATAAATGCTGGTGAAGTTGGGAAGCTCTTCAACTTCCAGTTTAATCAGTTGTGGCAGCTCAATTACTACATTCTCAACCACGAACAAACTTACCAGCTTTGGTAAATTTTTTAAATACATACATTTTAGCTCCTCAAATTTGATCATCTCACATCCACTATTTATCTCGCTCCCATAATCATGTACAAGTGCTTCCAAATTATCGCATGATGAAATTTTGAGGTTTTCAAGTTTCCTCAAACCAGTTGCCACAGAAATTGTGAAGAGGTATTTCACATTTTCACATTTAGAAACCTCAAGGTCACTTAAACATGAAAATGTGCTTCGATCTAAAGGATGGAAAGAACAAATATCTTCGAGACGAACCATATACTTTACCTCTAATGTAAGATTCTCTGTTTTCTTGAATAACTCACTAATTTTGCAATCGAGAAGGTCACTGCTATGGTTCGTAACAAGGTTCAATGTGTTTTTGAATGCATACTTTTCATTCCTAAGTCTTGGTTCCAATAGACGACCCACAGATATCCCGAACCTATCAAGTTTCGTAAACCAAACATTTTTTAGCTGAGTTATCTTGTTAACAAACTCCACTTCCAATGCACAAAGTTGACTTGAAAGCATCATAAATTCTTCAAAACTGGCATCCGTGAACCTAACTGCTTGCTTGCCAGAAACTCTCATGTAAAGCTCTTCAAGACCTTTTAATTTTTTGAAGACACCATCATCAATATGAAGGTTAACACATCCTGTCAAATCTAGTAATTTTAGCTTTCTTAGATTCCCTATCGTAGATGGCAACCTGTAGATGCCAGAACCAGCAAAGCTAAGCACTTCCAAATTCACAAGATCTCCAATAGAAGACATATCAAACACCAATTTGCACTCATGGAGAAATAGTGATTTAAGGTTGGCAGAGTATTCCAGTGATCTAGGAAGCAATGGATACTGCATATTATAATATGCTATGACTTTTAGATTTTCCATCTTATCATAAAAATCTTCTGGAAATATGAGCGAGAGATCTCCATCCATAAGTTGTAAAAGATACATGTTTGGATACCTGTACTTACTAGGAAACTCAGACATACCCTTGCATGTCAATGAAATTCTTTTGCAAGATTCGCCCACTTCATCTCTATCCCACTTGGATACGTCTCCATGGTTAATAATCCAACCATGATCACCTTTAGAAACTTCGCTTAACACAAAAGCAAGCACAAGATCGTGCAATTTAACACACCCAACCTTATCACTATTGATCAACAAATTTGCCTTTATGAGATTGCCCACACAAGTATTTGTCCGGTCTCTAGCCTCTCTTAAAGTGGAAACTTTTTTGAACAATTTTAGGCCCCATGCATGTCTCATGAGATCCTCTATTGGAATATCATGGTCCTCAAGAAACAAGCCACAATGCAAAAAAATCTTTTTCTCCTCATCCTTTTTTATATAGTCATAGCTTATCTTGACAATTTCCTGCACATCATCATCAACTTCTCTATTCTTCAAGCGATCACGTGCAGTTCTCCACTCAAACATTTCTTCAAATTTAAGTGTTGATGCAATGAGTTTGATGGCCAGTGGCAAATGGCCACATGCTTTGACAATGTCACATCCTATTAGATACTTATCTTCATCATTTTCTTTTGAAATTCCTGCAATTTGACAAAATAAATTTTGTGCTTCCGCCTTCTCCAAGACATCAACTTTTATTACTTGAATAGTTAAACCAGCACCCACTGCAATTTGTGAGCAAATTTTTGAATCCCTTGACGTGAGCAATAACTTAAGGCCCTTTGGGAGAGAACTTGTTATTCCAATATTTTTTAGGTTAATATTTTGCCACATGTCATCCAATATGACCAGAATCCTTTTTTTACCACCTTGTAACATTTCTTTGAATTTTTTACAAAGACTCTCTGCGCTTGCTGCTTCAGTCTTTTCGCGTAGACCTTTGCCTCCCATTTGTACTGATACGTCATTCTGAATAGAAAGCATGTTGTAACTTCTTCCAAGCACGACCTTCACAGACATATCAAACATCGTGTTTTCTTTTGCAACCCTTTCAAGTTGTTCCATCATGGTGGTTTTTCCTACACCACCCATTCCGCACAAAGCTATAACTGGACTATTGTCGACGTCTAGTTGAAGTAACTTCAATGCATCATTAAATGGCTTGTCTCTTGACCTGAAGACCTCTCCACCAGACGATGATGGTGGTGTAGTAGCGGATGATGTAGGTTTGGAAGCAACTATCCCGGAAGGTATTGGGGCATTAGTCCACTTAAACTCTTTTGTACTAAGTTCTTCGATCATAGAAGTATTCTTGCAAGCTTTTCTTCCAGCTTGGTACCTCCTTTTTATGTTTAAACATCCAATATTGTCACTTGAAATGCTTTTAACTCTTTCCTTGAGGTTTTCAACATCATTCAACCAATCAGACACCCCTGTAGGTATCTCTTCAAAATTTGTTTTGTTTGTTTCTATATGCTTTTTGACATCAGTACTTGTATCCTCCAAAACCTTCATTTTTTTTCTCATGTTGTTGACATGTTTTGTGGAGCAAGCAACATATCCGAGGTGTTTTGAGATATGATCTGTTAAAATTCTCATAACAGGACGAACGACAATCTCATATACAGACTGCTCCATTTTCTTGAGACCTACAAATCAATGAAATGGCAATTTCTTTTTTATCAAATTTATATCGACTTTAAATTAAAATGAAGTTTTACAATGTGCATTTGTGTAGAATATTGTCAAACTAAGTAATATAATAAAAAAAATAAAGCCAAATAAATAAGGATAGAACTAGATATAAGAATTGAATGTTTTTCAAATCACATGTGTACAATATCCTCATAGTTATATGACTTATATCCATGAGCGGCTGTATGTTGTATTTATAAAAAAATTTAGGGTTGTGTTTAGGGCCACAAATTATTATGGCCTCTAATTTAATATATATACACACACATTATACAACCCATTTTTTATATATGCAAACTCAACTAGTACTTTAACGAATCCATTTTAACTCCCACACAAAATGAAATTAATATACGTAATTGTCTATAATCATAATATTTGAAAATGGGTCATGAGTAAAAGGAACAACATAATTTACTTGTAACATCTTCATCATCATCCAAATTAACATATTATTTATGTGTGTACTGATGTTTAATCATATCTAAATTGTTGAAACTAATAGATATCCAATCGACATCTTTTGAATGCATTGTAGGCAAGGTCACCCATAACTAAGAAAAGCTTTTGCATGGCAAAGGCACACCGATAAGTAAGGGCAATCCTAGTAAAACAGCTAGCATTCGCACACATATAAGCACGACTCTCTAACCAACCAGAAGTTGTGTTAATCGGGTTAGTTCATGAGGCACGTGTCACGGGTCACTGATATGGTCGGGTCTAACTAACGGTCAAGAGGTTTGGTATCGAGTCATGCTAGAATAAAGGGATTATACCCATGTTTTAGAAGTTGCACGTCAATGAGAAATAGCCATGTTTAACTGAGTTTAGGGGAGATAATGTTCGCTAGCTTCCAGCTTCTATTTTGCACGTGTTTACATTTCTTTATTTTGATATAAACAGGAGTGGTGGAATTTTGTTTTTCGTACTCCCATTTTCAATATAATAGTTTTAGCAGTATAGGAGTTCCAAAGTTTATTATGTTCCTCTGCAAACTTACATACATACTTGTGAGTGTTTATTTAGGATGTGAACCAACATTTGGTATCAAAGCACCGTGTTCTGAACCGTTTGCATGCCAAAAGTCATACGCTTCAACACCATGTCGATTACTACAACCTTCAACCCTCTGAAAGACAATTTGTTTCCCTTTCAGTGTCTGATTCTTACATCTACAAACTACAATACATGGCTATAAAGATGGAAGTAATCATGGATGGATGCTCACGGGTTGGGATGCCATCGAATCAACAATTAGTGTGGTTAAGGACGAGAAGTAGAGCAAGCAAGTTCGTGCTTTCATTTCTCAATCGATCCTAAGGAATTTCTTACACAAGCCGCTAAAAAGAAAACAGCTAAAGAAGTGTGGGACTCATTAAAGTCATGGTACGTGGGTGTGGAACGTGTTTGGAAGGCACCATTGAGGATTTTGAGAAGTGGATTTGAAGGGTTACAAATGAAGGATAAAGAAACTACTTATGCTAGGAAGATCTCTTGTGTTAGACAATAAATCTTATGTGTATATGTTGTAATTTAGTTTGTATCTAAGGTGTCAAAGTGTAACATATTTGCCTATATATGTAGTTTAACTCATGTATTGAATATGAATAATTTCAATTGTTTCATGGTATCAAGCCATTACTAGATCAATTAAGTTTCCCTATCCTTCTCCCTTCCTCTTCCTTCTACCTTTCGGTTCCCTTCCCTACCCTCCCTCTTGCTCTTCCTTTATTCCTCTTTGGCCAATCTCTTGTTCATTGTTCTTTCCAGCTGATTGTTCATGGGTGCTCAAGGTTGAGACACAACCTTTCATATGTATATATATCAAACATATTGTAACATTTCATTTGTGTTAGTGAATTATCTTGTTACACCAAATTCTCTCTCAAACATCAAACCCTTTATCGATCCTGTGTGACCAACAAAATCAAGCATGCTAATTTTTGTTGTTTTCAGGCTCTTGGCTATGATTTTGACCATGATGACTACCAAATGTATCAAATCTTTTCATTTCCTTTTTCTGTATCTAAAGAAATACCAAAATCTAATATTATGAAATTGGTAACATATCTTTCCATGGGAGATTGCCTTAATGTTTGAAACCTGACTATGTTCTTATAAGGCTTTTAGTTACCTAGCCCTTATGGAAAGTGATAAGATTTTAAGTCCTTTTCAAACCGATTTAACACTTGTGATGGTTTAAACAAACACTGTTTTTGCATCAAAATGTAATTTATATATTATTTCAAAGTTTTGGATTTCCCCCATCTAATCTTATTGATTCATTCTTTTCGTCCACGTCTATGTGCTAATGGACTCAATGATTTAAGTTCTATTTTTTTATGGTGATACGTATACTGGGTTTGTTTTTTCTTGGGGTTTTGCAGAAGTATTTGAATATATGCTTATTTTGAGTGTGATTCTGATTCTGATTTTCTCAGCAGGAAGTGAGTTGCTGGAAAAATATATTTTTGTTGGTAAATTTGACATTACTATACTAATTTTAATCACTTCGTCGATTTTAATTATTTTGTCTCACAAAACTATGATTTTTTGTTCTTAAATGATTGAACTAAAGGCTGATGTAATTGAGTGATTATTATTGATAACATAGATCCCTTTATATAGGGGAGAATTACAATCAAGCTTATCTATACATGGTAAACTCTATCAATATACATGGCAACAATAATCAACAATAATGGCTATAATTAAGGAGATAATCTCTATCCTTTGACTTGAATATGATTCCCGCTAATAGCCCCCCGCAGTTTGATCGGGAGGTAAGCAGACGGTCAAACTGGATTGGAACGAAGTGAACAGCTCCCTGGACAGGCCTTTGGTAAAAATGTCCGCGTATTGCAGTGAGGATGGGACGTGGAGAACACGAATATCACCAACACGAACCTTCTCTCGAACAAAATGAATGTCAATTTCTATGTGTTTTGTTCGCTGATGCTGGACAGGATTATCTGACAAATAGACTGCGGAAACATTATCACAGTAGACAATTGAAGCCTGACGTAGTGGAACATGTAACTCGAGTAGGAGGTTGCGCAGCCACGTGACCTCTGCAACGGCATTAGCAACTCCTCTATATTCCGCTTCTGCACTGGAACGAGACACTGTAGGCTGGCGCTTGGAGGACCATGATAAAAGATTATCCCCGAGGAAAACACAGTAGCCGCTAGTGGACCTGCGTGAATCAGGACAGCCTCCCCAATCGGCGTCCGAATATGCTACGAGGGACTGAGAACTGGTACGAAGGATGCGTATGCCATAGTCAAGTGTGCCTTGGAGGTAACGGATGATACGTTTCATAAACGCAAAATGAGAGTCCCGAGGGTCATGCATGAAAAGGCAAACCTGCTGAACGACATAAGAAATGTCGGGTCTAGTGAATGTCAGGTACTGAAGTGCTCCCGCAAGGCTACGATAAAGAGTAGGGTCCTTGAATGGAGCCCCAGCAGTTGCACTTAATTTAGCGGCAAGATCCACCGGTGTGCTGCAAGGCTTACAATCTGTCATAGACGCACGGCTAATGATTTCTTTAGCGTATTGTGCCTGATTCAAGAATAAGCCGTGGGCCGTATGTGTGACTTTAATGCCGAGGAAATGATGAAGGCGGCCGAGGTCCGTCATGGCAAACTCTCGTGAGAGTGTCTGGATAATCTGTGTGAGGAATGAATCAGAGGATGCTGTAAGAACTATGTCATCAACATAGAGGAGCAAATACGCCGTGTGAGAGCCATGACGATAAACAAACAGTGAGTTGTCACATTTGCTGCTTTGGAATCCGTGACTGGTAATATAAGATGCAAACCGTGTGTACCATGCACGTGGCGCTTGTTTAAGACCATAGAGGGATTTCTTTAGGCGACACACAAAGTTGGGGTATCGTTTGTCAGTGAATCCAGCCGGTTGATGCATGTAGACTGTTTCATTTAGATTCCCATGGAGAAAAGCATTTTTCACATCAAGTTGATGAATTGGCCAAGCCCGAGATACTGCCAGTGAGAGAACGGTACGGATGGTAGCCGGTTTGACGACCGGACTGAAAGTGTCGTCATAGTCAACACCAACCGTCTGTGACTTCCCATTAACCACCAAGCGTGCCTTGTAACGCTCTAGGGACCCATCTGATTTAAACTTATGCCTGAATAACCACATACAACGAATAACCGGGTGGTCTTTCGGGCGTGGAACCAAGTCCCAAGTGTCATTAACCTGTAACGCATTAAATTCGGCCTGCATGGCTTGTACCCAATTTGGATCCGTAAAGGCTTTACTGTAGGTTGAGGGTATAGGGGAAATGGTGGTAGTGTGGAGGTTAAGTTTATGGACCGGTTTAGAAGAACCAGTTTTGGATCGGGTATTCATCGGGTGATGGTTTTGGGGAATGGAGGAGGATGGGGCTGCGGAAGTGTGAGATGGTGGAGGTTGGGCCGATGAAGTGGGCTGGATATGGGCCGGTTGAAGGTTTGGCTGTGACGCGGTGTTTGTAGCATTGGGCTTGGGTCTGCGAGAGTAAGTTATGGGTTGGGAAGGATGTGGGTTTGGTGGAGATGGGCTGAAAGTGGGCTGGCTGGGTTGGGCAGCTGTATGTGGGCTGGATTGGGCTTGGGCCGGAGGGTTTGGGGGTGTGTGGGGTGGATGGAATTGAAATCCGGGTGGTATAGGGTCATCAAGGAAGGTAAAGGAAGTAGCGGGTTGTGTAGTTGTATAGGGAAAACTGTTCTCGTCAAATGTTACGTGACGAGAGATGGAGACCTTGCCCGTTGTAGGGTCGAGACAACGATAGCCTCGGAAATCGGGGGGATAGCCGAGGAAGATACAACGGGTGGCTCACAGGTGTAGTTTGTGAGGTTGGGTTGCGGATGTGTTAGGGTAGCACGCACATCCGAAAACTCGTAAGTGGTCATAGGATGGGTGTCGGAGATATAAGGCGAATGTGGGTGTGAAAAAGTTGAGGCGTTTAGTTGGTAATATGTTGTGAAGGTAGGCGGCAGTATGGAGGGCCTCCACCCAAAACGCAGGGGGGAGATTGGCATGAATGAGAAGAGCGCGAATGATATCATTTAGACGACGTATCATTCTCTCGGCACGTCCATTTTGAGAGGACGTTTGAGGACACGCAAATCGGAAAAGGAGACCGTGTTGGTTTGCAAATTCTTTGAAAGCGTTATTATCGAATTCGCCTCCAAGATCACACTGGAAGGTTTTAATTTTTCTATGGAATTGGGTGTGAATTAAACGGTGAAATTTAGTGAATGTGGGAAAGGTTTCGGACTTGAATTTCAAGGGGTAGACCCAAACAAAATGCGTAAAATTATCTATTAAAACCATATAATATTTATAGCCTTGTTTGCTAGGTATAGGTGATGTCCATAGGTCACAATGGATAATATCAAAAGGTGCATAAGTAACGGAAGTAGAAGCATAAAAAGGCAAACGTTTGGAATTCGAAACATGACAAGAGTCGCAAAATGCGGAAACCTTGTTCTTATTACATGGAAAATTAAAAAAAAACGAATAAGCGTGTCCAAGACTTGAGCACCGGGATGTCCAAGTCGATCATGCCATGGTAGAGAAGAAGATGCCACTAAACAAGATGATGGTTCAGGTGCGGTGAATGTGTAGAGGTCCCCCGTGCTGTTATGGCGCGAAAGGTGCTCGCCAGTTGTAAAGTCCTTCAAAGAAAAACCATATGGGTCAAATTCAATGGAAACAAGATTATCACGGGTAAAACGACGTACAGACAAAAGGTTTTTAATGACTTTTGGGCTGTAGTGGATGTTGGGTAAAATGTATTTACGGTTTGGTAAGGTGTGATAGCCAGTACCGGATCCAAGGATGGGTAAACAATTTCCATCACCGACCAAAATTTTAGTACGTACAGGTAATGAAGATGGGATTTGGATCATACCTTGGTGAGCCGTGAGGTGTTCGGTTGCGCCAGTGTCCATGGTCCAGGTCGGCTCGGGTTCGTTGAGAACCATGGTTGTGAATGCTGCACCTAATTCAGAAGGCTGTAAGGCATCGAATTCCTGAGTAGCCTGAGCAAAAGTGGCTGTACCAGATGGCTGAGTAGCCTGCTGCTGCTGTTCGGATGGGTTGCCAGTAGACCCGTGGGTCTGGTCGGGTACAGGGGTGTAATTTTCGAAGCCTGGTGGAGGGTAATAAGCAGAGTTGGCTGAGGCAGATTGGTTTGCTGGTGGGTTTTGTTGTGCGTTAGGGTTGGGCTGCCAGTTGGGTTGGGTTGGGTAAGGACAAGGTGGCGGCATCCACCAAGCCCAATGAGGAGGTGTGTTGGCAGAGGGTTGTGGGTTTTGAGGAGAAGTGGTGTTCCAGTTTTGATAGGTAGTATTTGTGGAGGGATTTGGGTAATTGGAGCGATACCCACTGCTGCGACCACGACCACCACGGGAAGACCGACCCCGGCCACGACCCCTACCCCGGTTGGAGTAGTAGGTCGGAGCAGAGGATGGTTGTGTGGGTGCCGAAGGGGTAGTGGCAGCGGTAAGGGCAGATGGCTGCTGTGGTTGACGGGCTTCGAGACGGATTTTTTCGTCATTCAACATGGTTCGAGCGGTGTCCCAATCTGCCTTATTCTGATGGATTAAAGCAGCGGTGGTGTCATATTCCGCGGGTAACCCACGGACAAGTTGTAGGACGAGTCGAGACTCGGTGATGGGATGGTCCACGTCGACTAGCTGGTTGGCCAGATCCTGCAGACGTGTGCAGTAGTCGTCCAAAGACGAGCAGGCAACAAGGGTGAGGTTAATGAACGTGGTTTCCAGAGCAGCAGCGCGGGCTTGTTTGTTGCTGAGCAGGACTTTCTCGATGTGGACCCAGGCTTCGCGAGCAGTAGCAGCGGTGTGGATGACACGACCAACCAACGAGTCAGAGATCGTGTTTAAAATCCACTGAAGAACCAGCGAGTCTAGTTCCTGCCAGGCTGGATACTCTTCAGAATCAGCGGCCGGGCTTGGGGTACCGTCTATATGGTGCAGAACTTTGTATGCCATAGCGTGAAGTTTGAAGAGTTTGGTCCAGGCTGAGTATGTGATTTTTACGCCATCAAGGGTTTTGATTTTAGAGTTTATGTTTGAGACTGAGTATGCAGGGTGAAGGGTAGTGGGTTTTGGTGGTGGGTTTGAAGGTTCTGTTTTGTCTCCCATCGTAACAGGGACAGAAACAGGCTGCCGGAATATTGAATCGGAAAAGGGAAGGGGCGGCAGAAACCTAGGCGAGTGATACCATAAAGGCTGATGTAATTGAGTGATTATTATTGATAACATAGATCCCTTTATATAGGGGAGAATTACAATCAAGCTTATCTATACATGGTAAACTCTATCAATATACATGGCAACAATAATCAACAATAATGGCTATAATTAAGGAGATAATCTCTATCCTTTGACTTGAATATGATTCCCGCTAATATGAACAACTACTCAAATAGCCCCTTATACATTCATGTGCATTTGAGATGGTGACTTGGTGAGTATTATCTTATTGGGGTCTAACTGTGACATTGTAGTTTCACTAAGTTGGATTTTGTTAATACTTTGCCCTAAACGTGTCAATGGGCCAAATTTAGAAACAAAAACCAGAAATAGCAGCACTTATAATTAGTCCAAAGTCACCCAAAGTTCAGTTATAATGCATAAAGTGATAAAACCTCATCAGTTGTTTATTTCAACATAATTTATTAATGACATTGAAATCATTGTTTATGATCTTCAAGAGAAGAAAGACAAAAAAAAAGTGTTTGTGGGTCAAATTAAGTCTGTTTGACCCTCACTAAAAAAAGTTACCTAATAATATAGTAGTAAAATAAACAAGTATCAAAAAGTGAATGAAAAGAACAAGAGAGCAAAAATACAAGGAATACATAAATGGTCCAAGTTACCGCTTTATAAACAACTAACATGGAAATGGTTCCATGAATAACATTTTAAATTGGTCATGTTGGGGTAACCTGAAATACTTTATGTCCACCAATGCTAAAAACAATATACAATTATACATGAATTTAAAATTTGCTTTCCTTTACCTTTCAGATGGTGATTTGTGTCCAATTCATACTCGGAGGTCCTTATAAACTATATACCCAATCCGAACACAACTTGATAACTTAATCAGGTAGAAAAGTTGAACCCTAACCAGAACACATGTACCACAATTATCTAAGTAGGTCATATGATTGACAAGTTAAATGGGTTCTACATAAGCCAGTCAGGTAAACACGTAGTATTAGCCTATTAGGTCAAACGGATTGGTGTGTTGAATGTGTAACGTTCTCTTTTTAGTTTTTATTGAGGTTGGAAAAGGTTTGGCCAGGTAAACTTGAACCTAACATGCTATTTATACATGTTAGCTAGATGTGTCAAACTGTCAACTCATTTTTACCATCGGAATCCATTTAACCCTAACCCTAACCTATTTATTTTTCTACGGGTTATGTGTAACCTGGACCCTATTATGTTTTCTTTCTCATATACTAAATGCACACAAAAAATACTCTTATAAGGCTTAAATCCATGTCACGTATTCATGCTATATTGATATGTAGAGGGAGATATGAGCCAAGACGGGAGTCCGCGCGGCTTGGGCATAATTTTTTTCCATGTTTTATAAAATTCCTATATATGTGTGTGTATTTTTAAATATAAAATCAATTTAACACTTAAAAGTTTGGTCCAATAATAATCCATTTAAAATGTAAAAATTATTAACCTATTAGGCCCCATAACATTTAGAAATTGTTAACCTATGAGGCTCCATGCCCATATATGCTTATTACGGTATGTAATTTCACTTATTATAATACTGTGATTTTGCGAATCCAATGTTTATTACAATAACTTTGATCATAGTACATAAAAATTAGTTTAAATTACGAAGGGATTGGGTACCAAATCATGACATGGATCGGCCAAACCCGAATCTCTGACACGTACGGATGTCACCATGCGCAACTTCCCACATGCGCATCATAACGGATGCATGTGCATGGGGAGCGTGCATGGCACGTCGAAAGAGCGCGGGGCAAGGCACACACTAGATCTTGTTGTGTACAAACGGAACATCAAGTGCATCACCGACAGTGGCGAAGCTTGACCCGAAGGTTCGGGGGTCGGAAGTCACCGGGGGTTCGGAAGTCACTGGTTTCGGGGGGTCGAAAACCAGTTTCAGGGGGTCGAAACCCTATATTTTCAAAATTTTCTATACGGATACTATATAATCGGAACTTCTGCGCGAAAATCCAGGGGGTCGGCCGCCCCTCCCCGCCCCTACAAACCTTCGCCAGTGATCACCGACATTCTCCATTTATTGCCATTTGAGGAATGACACTTGTCACGAGGTTAAGGCTCTATACGTTCCTATTTCCTTATTTATTATGTTATCATTAAATATCACACTAATATAACTTAAGGTAGTGGAGATAACCCTAGTTAGGCCTGACCCACAATGATTAGGGTTTGGTGATGTTGGGCATATGTCGACCCTATATAAGGAGGTCTCACCTTCATAGGGAGGACACTTTTTGCCAACCCTAAAAGCTATCACGATAGTATTCCACATCACCACGTTTTTGTTATAAACAACTACGAAAGTAGTTATCTCCCTACCCTCAATCTTATGTCATCTTACTAGTATATCTTGAACACTAGAGTCATTAGTGAAGGATGGGTTGCCTGCCATCCGTCTTAGCTTTTATCTTTCAAACTGATACATTTGGTACCTTTACGGCCAGTCCCAACAATGCTAATGCTCCTATCATCGAGGATCTTGATAATGTAACTCCCGAAACCGTGACAAAGAAGGTTGCCCAAAAGGCTCTTAATTTGTCATTCAAGTTGAGAACGTTGTTGCCTTGTTGGGAATTTTTAAATTATAGATTATTGTCGGCCAATGGATGAAAGTTTAGATTATTTAAATCCAATATCCCTTAATGTTTTATTGATACAACTTCATGTAATTAAAAAATACAAAGTAAAACATTATAATCTATACATATAATAAACCAAAGCCATTTTAATGACATGGCACTCAAAGAGACATTCCCTTCTTTGAGTGTGCCATGTGTCATCCCATGTGGCATTGAGATATTTTAGGAAAAAAATAATTTAAAAACAAAATTGGATTTTTCATCCTCATGTTTCCTCCCATAATTTTTAAACGTTAATATCTTTAATATACGAGATTTTTTAAAGAAAAAATTACACCAAATTAACGAGCGTTTTATTATCTTTCCTACGAGTACCATAGTGCTATATAAAAAGCGGAGAAATTTTTTTATGGGGTTTTGTTCATACAAGAAAAAAACACAAAGTGTTCAGGTAAATCTTTAATTATGTATAAACAAGTCACTAATTATGTTTAAATCAGTAAATATGAATTTTTTTTTTCAACCAGAGCCGAATAGGTTAATAGAGTTATACGTTGTTTTAAGTTAGGTATCAATATTAGTATGTTAGAGTTGTACATTTGTTTAGTCTTTAGGATAGGTGTTAATATTAGAGTTACATTAAAGTTCTACATTCTTTTAGGTTAGGTGTTAGCATTGGAGTTGTATATTGTTAATTTGTTTTAGGTTAGATATTTATATTAGAGTTATACATCAGTCTATTTCATATGTAAAATTGATGTATCATATTAAATCTCTCAACCCGGGACGCTCCTGGGGTATAATCTAGTAAGTAAATAATATAATACCGTCCATATTTTTTAAAACATTTGTTGATAGATGTATGTGTTACTTGTTCAACTCGTGTGGTTTATTAAGCCGGTGCAATACATGTTTTTATTAAGATAAAATATTTTTATTATTTAATATATAAAATAACACTTAAATAACTCATGTAATACTATACACTAGACCTGACAATTTCAACCCATCTACTTAAGTTTAGGTTGTTTTGAGTTTAAAATTTGACCTTATGGGTTAAAATGGGTTTAGTATAATTTTCAAGAGGTTAGGATGGGTAATTTTAATTTTAGAAAATAAGTAAGTGGGTCAGGATGGGTATGTCAAAAAAAAAAACAAATGGTTCAGGATGGGTATCTTAAGATAACCATATACAAATTTAAATTAAAACTCACCCAAGTTGATGCCTCATAGAAATCAATATCAATAAAAACAAAAGATTATATCTTTTGCATTTGTTGATCACCCTAGTCGGTTCGAAACCGTTCAGGTCATTAACGGACGGCAATGTCGAAACAACACGGGTCGTTAACGAGACCGATCTCATCGAAACGGTCCGAGTCGTTAGGGTCTGGGTTGTTGGAATGTTTCCTCCCATAATTTCTAAACGTTAATATCTTTAATATACGAGATTTTTTAAAGAAAAAAATTACACCAAATTAACGAGCGTTTTATTATCTTTCCTATGAGTACCATAGTGCTATATAAAAAGCGGAGAATTTTTTTATGGGGTTTTGTTCATACAAGAAAAAACACAAAGTGTTCAGGTAAATCTATAAATCATGTATAGACAAGTCACTAATTATGTTTAAATCAGTAAATATGAATTTTTTTTCAACCAGAGCCGAATAGGTTAATAGAGTTATAAGTTGTTTTAAGTTAGGTATCAATATTAGTATGTTAGAGTTGTACATTTGTTTAGTCTTTAGGATAGGTGTTAATATTAGAGTTACATTAAAGTTCTACATTCTTTTAGGTTAGGTGTTAGCATTGGAGTTGTATATTGTTAATTTGTTTTAGGTTAGATATTTATATTAGAGTTATACATCAGTCTATTTCATATGTAAAATTGATGTATCATATTAAATCTCTCAACCCGAGACGCTCCCGGGGTATAATCTAGTAAGTAAATAATATAATACCGTCCATATTTTTTAAAACATTTGTTGATAGATGTATGTGTTACTTGTTCAATTCGTGTGGTTTATTAAGCCGGTGCAATACATGTTTTTTTTAAGATAAAATATTTTTATTATTTAATATATAAAATAGCACTTAAATAACTCATGTAATAGTATACACTAGACATGGCAATTTCAATCCATCTACTTAAGTTTAGATGGTTTTGAGTTTAAAATTTGACCTTGTGGGTTAAAATGGGTTTAGTATAATTTTCAAGAGGGTTAGGATTGGTAATTTTAATTTTAGAAAATAAGTAAGTGGGTCAGGATGGTTATGTCAAAAAAAAATGGGTCAGGATGGGTATTTTTAGATAACCATATACAAATTTAAATTAAAACTCACCCAAGTTGATGCCTCATAGAAATCAATATCAATAAAAACAAAAGATTATATCTTTTGCATTTGTTGATCACCCTAGTCGGTTCGAAACCGTTCGGGTCATTAACGGATGGCAATGTCGAAACAACACGGGTCATTAACGAGACCGATCTCATCGAAACGGCCTGAGTCGTTAGGGTCTGGGTTGTTGGACGGCCCGTTCGGGTCGAACTGGTCCGTGTTGCTAACGGGATCGGTCAGGTCGAAACGGTCCGAGTCACTAACGGGCCGGGTCGGGTCGAAACAGTATGGGTCGCTACGGGACGGGTCAGGTTGAAACGGTCTGGGTCGTTCCCGGTTCCGGTCGGGTCGCTAGCGGGCCCGGCCGGGTCAAAACGGTTTGAGTCGCCACGGGACGGGTCAGGTTGAAACGGCCTGGGTCGTTAACGGGCCCGGTTCGGTCGAAACGGTCCGGGTCGGGTCGAAAGAGTCCGGGTCGCTCTGGGACGAGTCAGGTTGAAACGGCCTGGGTCGTTACCAGGCCCGGTCGGGTCAAAACCGTCCGGGTCGTTAGCGGGCCCGGCCGGGTTGAAACGGTCCGAGTCGCTACGGGACGGGTCAGGTTGAAACGGTCTGGGTCGTTACCGGGCCCGGTCGGGTCGAAACGGTCCGGGTCGCTACCGGGCCCGGTCGGGTCGAAACAATCCGGGTCAGGTTGAAACGGTCTGGGTCGTTACCGGGCCCGGTCGGGTTAAAACGGACCAGGTCGCTAGTGGGCCCGGCCGGGTCGAAACGGTCCGAGTCACTACGGGACGGGTCAGGTTGAAACGGTCCGGGTCGCTACCGGGCCTGACCGAGTCGAAACGGTCCGAGTCGCTACGGGACTGGTCAGGTTGAAACGGTCTGGTTCGTTACCGGGCCCGGTCGGGTCGAAACGGTTCGGGTCGCTACCGGGCCCGACCGGGTCGAAACGGTCTGGGTCGCTGTCGGGCCCGACCGGGTCGAAACAGTTCGGGTCGCTACGGGACGAGTCAGGTTGAAACGGTTTGTGTTGTTACCGGGCCCGGTCGGGTCGAAACGGTCCGGGTCGCTACCGGGCCCGGCCGGGTCGAAACAGTCCGGGTCGCTACGGGACGTGTCAGGTTGAAACGGTCTAGGTCGTTACCGGGCCCGGTCGCTAACGGGCCCAGCCGGGTCGAAACGATCCTGGTTGCTAACGGGACCGGTCAGGTCGAAACAGTCCGGGTCGTAATGGTCTGGGTTGTTAACCAACCCGATATGGTCAAATCGGTCCGGATTAAAATGAAATATTTCGGATCCCTTTAAATTTTATTTTTAAGTTTATTTTTTTTTTAAATTTGTTTTTTTCCTTTTTTTTTATTTTTTTACTATTTTTTATTTTTTTTTACTTTTTAAATTTTTAACTTTTTATTGTTATTTAATTTTTTTAAATTTTTTTAATTTATTTTGATGTGAACCTATCCTAATCCAAACCATCTAGACCCAAACAAATCCTAACCTTTTTTTTAATTTACCCATCTTGACCCAAACCTATCCAAATCCAAACCCATCCTGACCCATTAACCAACCCAACCCAACCCAATCTACCATTTTGCCACCCCACTATACACGATTCTCTACTAACAAAAAATTCCCAAATATTGTGTGTACCAACAAATATCAAGGGCTTGCTCTACTTCAAATAAAATATTATTGATTCTTCTGGTCGGATACTCAGATCTAAGTGTTTTCTTGAAGATTTAAGTTTTTTTTTCATATATATATATATATATATATGTGTGTGTTTTTAGCTGTTCTAGTTATTTTTTTTAAGGGATCTAAATGTGTATTAACATATTTAGGTGTTTTTAGCAAGTCAGTTGTATCCAAACGCGAGGTGGAAGCTGTGGCCGTTTGGTTCAAGTTGTAAATTGTTGTTGATTTATAAAAAAAGGGTATTTGAAACCCTAATAAAACATTGTCAGGTTTTAATTGAAGATCGTCGACTGTAGTATAATTTTAATATACACCAGTGTATATAGAATGTAAACATTTCTAATATATGTATTAACTATACATTGGTGTATACAAAAATAGACTTTATGAGCTTACACCAATTGTATACACCAAATTTTAGTTAGGTTTTGGATATTCTAATTGTATACACCAATATACCTCAGTGTATATATAATATGCACATGGGTACCATATGGATTAACTATACATTGGTGTATACAATTGACTATATGATTAAAAGCATGTTTAACTTCAGTATACACTATTGTAAACAATATGTTTGGTGTGTATTTTATTTAGGTTTTGGTTACAATGTGAAGTTGACAACAAGTAAATTAACTAATGATTGTGCTTTAATACTTGGACACGGAGCTTTTGTGTTTTTAGCTGTTCTAGATATTTTTTTAAGGGATCTAAATGTGTATTAACATATTTAGGTGTTTTTAGCAAGTCAGCTGCTAATTTTTACAGGAACAAGTACTTTATACCAGATATAAGCAGCGTTGTTATGATAATCATTAGACAGCTATAACTAGGGGTGCAAACGAGTCGAGCCGAGCCCGAGCTCGACCAGGCTCGAACTCGAGCTCGATTAAGTTATAAAAGCTCGAGCTCGAGCTCGGCTCGATTCGAGCTCGGCTCGTTTGTAATTTCTCAAGATCGAGCTTGGCTCGGGCTAGGCGTTTAGTATTTATTAGTTAATATGTTAAATAAAAATAATATAAAAATAGTTCATTTAGGCTCGTGAGCTCGATAAGTGAAGCTCGAGCTCAGGGCTCGTTTACTAAGCAACTTTAAATGAATGTTAAATATTATTAAATATTCAAAAAACTAATATTATACTAGGCTCGACGAGCCTAACGAGCTTCACATGCTAGGATCGAGCTCGAGCTCGATAAATTAACGAGCTTTGTTTTAGGCTCAAGCTCGGCTTGAGCTCGATAAAGCTCGGTTCGTTTCGAGCTTTTTGCCGAGCCGAGCTCGAGTAGCTCGCGCTCGGTTCGTTTGCACCCCTAGCTATAACATAACCGTATAACTTCGTTTCCTATTCTATCCCATCGCATTACCTACAAGTATGTGTTCTAACAAACTTTTTACATTAAAAGCATGGATGAATTAAAACGTGCAAAAATCAGAAGAAAGAAGCAACGCTTATAAGAAGCTTGTAATTAAAACTAATTAATTAATTTAAGAAAATACCTTTGCTTTTTTATCTTCCTTCAAATTCGTTGGTCAAATGCTAGCTGTGATGATAATATTATCAACTATTGTGAAGAAGAAAGATATAAAAGGATTAGGTGCTGAGTACAAACAAAACAAGGGATAAAATAGTCGATCATGGCCGTCGAGTGAACTGATCCAAGCCCTTGATTATGGAGTGACATGACTAGTCATAGTAAAGAATAGAGACAAACATAACACAACAAAAGTATTTGTTATTTCATTCCAGTTGGGCATATTATATAACTTGATGGTGCTTTACTGCTTTTCTTTGTCGGTGGGGTTACCAATATTTGGGTAATTGAAGTGAAAGTTTGGATTTTTATTAGTTTAATTAGTTATTTCATTCCAGTTGGGCATATTATATAAGAATATTCGTTGTGACCCATAACATTCCATGTGGCTAGCTGGATCTATAACATGCTTGAGCGAGAGCTGGCGCGAGCTAATAGCCGTTAGTGGGCTCGCATGTGTTAGCGAGGTCAATATAGCCGTTGGTAGTCAACCAGCCGTTAGTCAACGGCTAGTTGTCCTATTTAAATACAAAAAAAAAAAAAAACTAATTTTTATTCACCAAACAAATCAAATACAATATTCAATCAAGCTACACTTCAAGAATCAAGCAAACAAAAAATGGACTCACAATGGCAAAATTGCTATCAACCCGCAATGGACTTTTTTGATGAAGAAGAGTATAATGTTAGTCTAATGAACGAAATCGAAGTTAACCTAAGCCAAATGTCACCGCTTTCACTTTCACCGGAATTAGTCCCGGATACACAACAACTCAAAGGCGAAGTGGAAGAGGTGGTGGCCGAGGACGGACGGCCGGCCGAAGTGGTGCAAGGGGTGGTGGTAGGGGCGGTGAATCGCACGACCAAGATATTCGACCAAGGCGCCAAGTGACCCCTTGGACCAAAGACGAGAAAATAGCCCTTTGTCGGGCTTGGGTTGAAGTATCGTAGGACCGAAAAGCGGGTATGTATTTTTTTTAAATATATATTTTTTAAATATACATATTTGATTTTTAACATTAATTTATTTCCTTATGTAGCCGATTATCAAAAGGCTAAGATTTTTTGGCGACGAATCCGAGACCTCTTTCATGAGCAAGTCGGGAGCACTATGCGTTCGGCCGATATGATTTCCGGCCGGTGGCGGAGATTAAGAAATATGTGGGTTTGTTTACGAACCTTCATAACAGGAACACTGCTCGAGTGCGAGTGAGCGGGTCAAGTGATCTTGACGTGTATCAATTTACTTGTAACGAATGGAAAGAGGAGGTCTTGCGCAAGTACAAGACCAACAAGACGTGGGATGAGGACTATTTGTGGAGAATCCTACGTAATTGCTCCAAATGGGTGGAGCTAATTTCTGTTGAAGACATGAGCGAAGGCGGCGGCTCATCATCAAAGCGAGCCAAGACGTCTTCATCGGGTGGGTACATCTCCTCTACGAGCTCGGATGCTCACGTGGGAGTTGACCTAAACAATGATGAGGGTCTTCCCCCGTCTCCCCTTGGTCGACCTGTTGGAAGGGACAAAACAAAGGCTAAACAACCTGTTAACGAAGCCGATGCGGAGTTCTCGGGAGAAATAACCAAAATAAGGACGACAATGGAGATAACGGCCAAAGCTAAAGTTCATAAAGTTCGAATGAGGGACATGGACTTTTTAGCGAGAGACTTTAGCAACATACCAATGCCTCGTCGAAAGATACTTGAACTAGAACAAGCGCGTCTCGTGAAGGAATACGAGATGGAACAAGAACACCCCATCGACGAGGAAGAGTAGTTTATTTCTTTTAAGTAGTTTAATTTTTTATTATTGTATGTGTTTTTAATTTTTTTATTAATGAAAAATTTACGTTCATTATTTAATTTGTGTTACAAATTTAATTATTATAAATTTAAAATAACAAAGTTTAAAAAAAATAAAAAATAAATAAAACTGGATAAAGTTGTTGTTCACCTCTAGCCACAACACCATCAGGCTAGTGAATTAGAGCTTTATCACCCTGCCAACTGGGCGCTTACGTGGCTAAATATGAGAGGATAGAATCATTGCTCACCTCTAGCCACAACTGATAGTCTAAGGATATCAGGTAGTTTAATTGTTATTGGATTTTAATAACATTAACTATCACGTTTTGGCTGCTGCCATATCTTAAACATTAACTATCACGTTTTGGCTGCTGCCATATCTTACTAACCATTTGGCCGTCATCACTCTCAACTTGTAACTTATTTTCATATGCAACTCTCAAACTAACTGAACCTTAAACCAGTTAGTTTTTGCTAACATGATAATTGTCACGTCACCAAAACAATGACATGTCAGCAAGAAAACTAATTGGGTTAAGGTTCGGTTAGTTTGGAAGTGATAGAGGAAAATAAGTTATAAGTTGGGTTGGGAGTGGTGGCGGCCAAGTGCTTAGTTGGGAGTGATAGTGGCCAGCACGTGATAGTTGAAGTTATTAAAATTCAATAACCCTAGTTTAATTGGTGTTTTTTAATTATCTAGTAAGTTTGGGTAAATTAGAATGTTTATTTTGTTATTTAAATATATATGCATGATTATCTCGTTAGAATTAGAATCTTAGTATAGTTAGACTATGTGTAGTGGGGTAAAAATTTGAAGCTCTTTAGTTGGACATTTTTTGACATGTGGCATGTGAAACCACTAGAGACTTGAAATCAAAAAAGGTGTAATGGTTTCAAGCCCCACATGCCATTTATTGTTATTATTTTTAATTTAATAAAACAAATAACATATCATTTAAATAACATAATTAAAATAAATTAAAACTACATATATAAAAAAAAACCGAAAATTTAAAAAAAATCATTTAAATAATACTAAAAAACTAACATAATACTAATAAAACTACAATTCGCCGGTTTTGTCAAAGTCGCATTCGTCGTTATTCTCGTCTTCCTCTTCTTCGTCACCCTCGTGCGGAATATGTTGAACCGACCATGCATGTTGTACCAAATCCAACGCTAAAGCGTTATGTGTATCCTCGTTACGCATCTCATGCGAGTTGAGGATTCTTTCATCCATTGTCGCTTGTGGCAATTCCGTTGGTGCGTCTGGTATATAATTTTGACACGTCGTCTTTCCTTTGTCTTCAAGAATCATGTTATGCATGATTATACACACATACATAGCATCTCTCATTTTTTATTTGCTCCATGCACGACAAGGATTTCTAATATAATGCCAACGTTGTTGAAGCCCCCAAAGCATCTCAATGTCCTTTCGAGAAGACTCTTGCACTTTCTTAAAATATACTCTTTTTTCATCATACGGATTACTAAACGTCTTCACGATAATCGAATACTTAGGATATATTCCATCAACCAAAAAGTATCCGTGTGGGTAGTAGTTTTCATTAGTATAAAAAGATGTGGTTAATGCTCTACAAGAAATGAAATCTTCGAATATGGGCGACTGGTGAAAAACGTTTATGTCATTGCATAACCCTGCTACACCAAAGTAAGCAGACCAAAACCAAAGGTCATGTTGTTGAAGCTCGTTCGTATGTTGTTGGAAATACCGAGTGGCGGCCACCGTTAACCGCCAATGATCCGATTTCATCCTTGAGGACAAGGATGGATTTAAAGAGGATGGGATTGTTACGTGCATAGGGCCATGCATGTACAGTAGTAATCTTGAGTGATAATAATAATTAATTAGTCACTTGGTTACTTATTTTGTTATGCATTTGTGGGTAGTCCATGGATAATATTAGTGGTCAAAGTGTCCAACACTTATAGCCCAGTTGGTTGAGGGCCTAAAGTTTTCTATGGGATGCTTGGGTTCAATTTCCACTAGCTACATTTGGAGGACATTGGTGGAGGGGAAATGAGGGATGACTCGGCCATTGGCTTGGGTTCGAGTCCTGATCCCGACCGGTTTTACGGATTATTTTACTGTCGTGCCTTCGGGCGGGTGAGTGGTCGGGTTTTCCGGGAATTGGTGGCAATTGGTGGTCCGGGTACTCTCGAGTACCTGACTCGCCAAAAGGGTTACCGAGAGTACTCGGAAATTGATTTGTTGGCCGTTCAAAAAAAAAAATAGTGGTCAAAGTAGTGGGTAGTTCTTTGCATCTTTCTAGGAAGTAATGGGTTACTTATGTAGTGTGTAGTTGATTTCTTTGTTGCTTATTTAATAGAGTATGTACTTGCTTTTATGATATGAATGAAATATGAATTAGTCTGAATCTTTCTCTATTTTCTAATTTGGTTTTTATCTATTTTCTTTGGCCAACGATTAACCGTTGGAACCACATCAAAGGCCCATTTAAGATGCACTTTATGGGATGCGTTTGATTATATGGAGATGCTCAAAGCCCAAATTCATACTTCTACTGTTCCACTTTTTGTTGTGACATAATTTTACGTGCCGAGGGTGTGTTTCCCGGTTGTTGTCATAAGAAGATAGTAAAAGATTTTGTTCCAACTTGAATGTGTTTTGGTGTCCATCTTGAGTTTTGGCACTATCTGTTGGTAGGAAAAGTATGTTAGGAAACAAATAAAGGATCAGTGGAGAAAAATCTGAACACAGATAAATATTAACTTACCAATACCCATTTTTACCCCTTCTCAATAAATTGTATTAGCATACGCTTTAAACGCATTAGAACCTCACTTTGCAGTGCACTGTTTTGAATTTTATGCCGGTCAATTATGTAAAACAGGTTTTATTTAGTTTCATGGATTATCCTAGTAATAAATCTACATTTTAATTTTATTTTGTACTTATTTTAAGTAGTAAAATTACCCGCTCATTGCAGCGGGAACTCGATACTGATTGGTGTTGCTTCGTTTTATTACAGTATGATATCGATATGACACTGGCACGTTATGCAAAAATACACCCCAACTATAGAAAAATACTACACCCAAAATCATGATACCAAATACAACTTCGTCGATGAACTCCAAATTATATACCTATGTACAAATCAGTTAAATAGAATTATCCAGGTTTGGAAAACAGGAACATCCAAATTCCACACCGTTTTCCTCCGAGTCAACATAACCAGCCGCATCCACTCTCGACACCTGTAACAACAAAAGGTTGCAGCTTTCACGAACCACTGCCTTTTTTCCCTCTTTTTTTTCAGTAACCAGAGAATAAGCCAGCAGTAGACATTTTAAAATGAAATAAGAAACACAAAACTCAAAATTCTATATATATATATATAGGGTTGGGTTAAATTAAAAACCCTCTTGAGTTGTAAAAACCCGTGAAAACCCTATATAAAAACATTTTTTTTTTCCTGATTTTTTCAGAATAGCTTTTATATTCAATTTTATTAGTTTTGGCAAAAAAAAATCAAAAAAGCGCCGAGTAGATTATTTGTTACACATATGTGTTACGTAATTTTTTTAAAAAAAAATCTATTCGGCGCTTTTTTGATTTTTTTGGGCCGAAACTCATACAATTAAGTATACAAGCTATTCTAAAAAAATTAGAAAAAAACAATGTTGTTACATAGGGTTTTCACAACTCAAGAGGGTTTTCACAGGATACTTAGCCTATATATATATAGTTCAAATAGGAACCAACCCTTAAGTAGGAACTATAGGAACTAATCTAAGCCATCCATCTTCAATGGCATGATTGTAAATAAGTGAAAAGTTAATTAAATATTTAATTAAAACAAGGGGTAATATTGTCTTTTGGTATGTGAATATTAATAGGTTATTTAGTATCCATTGTAACTGACAAAACACAACAACTAATATCATTTGTGCGTTCTTGTGTACATCAACAAAAGCCAAGAATGTCCAGAAATCGAATGAAGTGCAACGAATCATATACATGTATGTATCAAGATCCAAAAATTTTTTTCTTTTCTTTAATCGATCGGCTTTTGTGTAGAAAATTTTATTTTTTTAAAAAACGACGTTTACGTTTTAGGGTTTGAAAAATCTGATTAATCGTTTCAGGGTTTGATTGTTTACGTTTTAGTGTTTGAAAATCGCATTATCGAACGGCAATTATATTGAATATATATCCAAATATGTTATTGAATTTTATCTTGATTGCTAGTTGTCTGTAGAAAATTTTTGTGTTTCCAATTGAGTTAATCCATCTATTCAAGTTGTAAATTGTTGTTGATTTATAAAAAAGGGTATTTGAAACCCTAATAAAACATTGTCAGGTTTTAATTGAAGATCGTCGACTGTAGTATAATTTTAATATACACCAGTGTATATAGAATGTAAACATTTCTATTATATGTATTAACTATACATTGGTGTATACAAAAATAGACTTTATGAGCTTACACCAATTGTATACACCAAATTTTAGTTAGATTTTGGATATTCCAATTGTATACACCAATATACCTCAGTGTATATATAATATGCACATGGGTACCATATGGATTAACTATACATTGGTGTATACAATTGACTATATGATTAAAAGCATGTTTAACTTCGTCCCACCGGGAGACTCATATACGTTGCTGGACGAGGAACCTACAATAAAAAAATGTACATTAGAAATTAATTTTACCGATATTTAAAAAATAGAATCAGACATGCTACAACTTTTATACGGTACACCTGTGTATATTAATTAACACACATGATTTGTCATACTGCTGTATATTATATTACACGTCTGTATATTAATTAAAAGACTAAATTTTATACACTGGTGTATAAAAAATATGAAACTAAGAAAAAGTCATATAGTATCTGTTCGATGATAGAATTAACATACACCAGTGTATAACAAACTGTCAAAACAAAATACTATTAGTCTATCATATTACACTAGTGTATAATAATTAATATATTTGTTTTTATACACTGGTGTATAACAACCTATAAATCTAAGAAAATAATTTTGCGTCTGTACGTTATCCGACTAACATTGTAAAATACACAGGTGTATAATTCTTTACTGATACTAATTTGTACGTAAAAAACTAAACAACTGCATACAGCAAACTGCTATTTCGCACAATCAAAACATAACTCAATAATACAAATCACAAAATTCGACAAAATCAAAACTGAACTCAAGAATACAAATAAAAAAAAACTTGAATTCGAACAAAAAACAATGTAAAAAATAAAAAAAAAATACATGCATACCTTGATTGTCAACACTATTTAGCAAAAAAGGTTGTGATTGTGTTTCATGATCTTCAATGTCGTGAGGAACTGATTCAAAGTTTTCGCGAATATAATTATTATCCATCACTTAATTATCTTAGTCGATGGAAGCCGATACTTTTTTCTATTATATCTTCTATAAATCGAACGTGAGTTTTTGCAGGAGACAATAGATGATAATGGCTAGAGATGAATAACCAATTAAGATGTTGAGAAATTTTAGGAAGGTAATTGAATGTTATTCGGTAACTTCCATTAATAAAACTTTTATTTTAAATTAAAATATAAAAGATAATTGTTTAATTACCTAACTGCCCCCTAGATCAAGATTAAAGATGAATGGCTCAGATTGGTTCCTAAGTTCCTAACTAGTCACTTGGTTCCTATTTGATCTTTTTCCTATATATATATATATATATATATATATATATATATATATATATATATATAGGGTAGGGTTCAAATAGGAACCAACCCTTAAGTAGGAACTATAGGAACCAATCTGAGCCATCCATCTTCAATGGCATGATTGTAAATAAGTAAAACTTTAATTAATTGTTATTTTATTAAAGGGGTATTAATGTCTTTTGTTCAATATCATTTATTAGGTAATTAATAAGAAACTCATGTATATTTGGAAACAGCAAATTAGTGTTTATGGTATACCCAAACGTATTTATTGTATATAATATTAAAGTTATATCTCGGTATATATACAACAGTGTACATTGGTGTATATTCGTTTTTTCATTCATCATCATCACCAACACAATATATACATTGGTGTATATTCGTTTTTTCATTCATCATCATTCAACATCATCAACATAGATATACATTGGTGTATATTGGTTTTTTCATTCATAATCATCAACACAGATATACATTGGTGTATATTCGTTTTTTCATTCATCATCAACACAGATATACATTGATGTACACAGATATACATTGGTGTATATTCGTTTTTGAAGTGTACATTGGTGTATATCAGTTTTTTTTTGTTCATTCATCATCATCATCAAACACATATATACAACGGTTATATGATCTTCTATCACATGAGATTGTGATTCAATGTTTTCATGTATAGAATTATTATCCATAACTTGGAAATCTGAATCGTTGGCCGATTTTAGATTCTTTTAAATCGAAAGTTTTTTCAATTCAATCAATTTAAATCTTCTGAATTCGACTGGAAGTTATTTCGATTCAATGGAATTCAATCGAACGTGATTTTTTTTTTATTTGGGATTAGAGATGATAATAGGTTGAGAGATTTAAGGAAAGTAAAAAAAAACTTGCATATTAATTGCAGGAAGATAATTAACTGCCATATATAAAACTTTTAATTAAATTAAAATATAATATTTAATTGTCTAATTACATAACTACCCCTAGATCAAGATCAAAGATAAATGGCTCAGATTGGTTCCTAAGTTCCTAACTAGGCTCTTGGTTCCTATTTGATCTTTTTCCTATATATATATATATATATATATATATATATATATATATATATATATTAATAGGTGATATCAAATGAATAGTAACTTAACGGAGTTACTATTTAACTCTGTTAAGTTACTATTCAACCCCGTCAAGTACCATTTAACTCCGTCAAGTTAACGGAGTTATTACTCAACTTCGTTAAGTTAATATTCAACTCCGTCATGTTAACGGAGTTACTATTCAACTCTGTTAGATTACTATTTAACTCCATAAAGTTACTATTCATCTATGTCAATTTACTACTCAATCCGTGATGTTACTATTCGACGATGTTAACTTACTATTCAACTCCGTAAGGTTACTACTCAACTACGTTAACTTAACATGGTTACTATAAATTAAAGTACCAAAAAGCAACATTTGTTAAATTGAGTAAATCACCATACTTAACCTCACACATACCGGATTCCATCATACGTTAATCGTACGTTTCAACTAAACATAAAATTAAGTCATGGTTGAAAACGCCGCAATGCGCGTGAGTTATAAAAGCTAGTTAATATTAATCAATTGCAAGAATCAATAGCATCCATATAAAATAAGAAAAAAGGGACCTGGAAATCGATTACACTACATGCATAGTAAAAGCATAGTCTTTTCATTAGCACAAGGCATACCTGTAATAGAGTTGCAATTTGGAATACCACATTAATGAAGCCAGAGTTACCATAACTTGTAGATTCAATGCCCTGACTTTAGAGTTTACAATATGTTGGCAAATTAAACACTGAAACTGAAAACGGAAACGAAATCAAACATATGATCTTATGCAAATGCACACAAACATAATACATTTTTCAAAGATTAAAATTTTGATGGATACCTCCTCAAATTCCTCCAAAGGAAGCCTCATCGGCGTTTCATCATTTTGGAGACCTAGTTCACCATAAGTATATAATAATCAATCGAAAACAATTAGAATGAAAAAAAAACATCCCACAAAAACTTTAGCAAGCTGAAGAGAACTTAAAAAGTCACGATTGTTTTCATCTTCTTTGTCACTCTCGATTTGTTCTTTGTACCGATAGGTTTCTATTGAATATAAAATACGAGAAACAACTGTATGTTCCTGCTTATATAAGCAGCAATCACACATACCTTCTGATTATTCAAGGTAGATATAAAAATTTCACATGAAACGATAAACAAAAGAATGAACAACATCTTAGAACACGATGTATATGGCCTAGAATAAGATGTAGCAAGTTACCTTGTGTGACGTAGTTTTTAATTTAATTGTCATAAATAATCCTTTCTGGTTATGCCCCACTTATGGTGTGCGCATATAATGTATATATGTGTGGCCCTTGGGGGCAAAAGTAAAGTTGCACTAGTTTTAAAGTTATTTTACTAATTTCGTGAAAATAACGTTAAAAACGACGGACGGTTAATCATGCATCATGTGGTGGCGTGGATAGCCAAAAGACAAAGGGGTACATGCACCAATCGGGTTTGTCCCGATTGTTAGCTAAGGGTTTTGTGTCTTATGTCCAAGGCTTGATACCAAACCACATCAAGCCGGGGGTCTCACTGGAAACAGCTTCTCTATTCTTAGGAGTAGAGGTAAGGCTGTCTACATCTTACCCTCCTCAGACCCTACCTTAGCTTTGCTATAGGTCGGATTAACTGAGTATGATGATGATGATGATGAATCCTTTCTGGTCACAAAAGCCTTTTGGCAAAACAAATTTTATCACTAAAATTCTTGTTGGTTTTGTCACGAAATCAGCCGAAGCACATTGAAATCACTTTGAATTTAGGTGAAACACACTGAAACAACACAAAAATGCTTCAAAACTTTCCAAATCACCCCGTATTCACACGGAAATCAAGTCGAATAAAAACCGAAACACAACAAATCCCTTCATATGGCACATAAACAATACCAAATTACAACGAACGATAGGCATCAGATCCGCCTATACAATAATTAAATAAACAACATAAACTCCACAAAGAACTCATAACCCTACATTGTAAAGTCTAAATCTTATTTATAATTGCTGGGAAACTTAATTTACTCGTTTGATGAGTAACGGACCATCAACTGAAGTTCTCTTAAACAAAACTTAATAACTTTTGACGTCTGCATCCAATTTTTATATTAAGTATTAGATATTTTTACCCATTGAGTAGATGACAACATCCAACTTTAATATCCTATAATTTCGAATAACTTTCAGTCTTTCATGATATGTGATCATACCCAAAATACTGAATTACTTGTTCATCTATACACAATAATAAAAGAAAATATAAACATCCATAAATACTATTTAACCTTAAAAATAAAGTGTTCAACTACTACATGTTGATGATTACCTTCATCCACACTACCAACGTCTGATGCTTCACCAGATCATAAATAAAAACCATGATTCTTGTTAACTGGTAAAGATTTAAATAAACAATCACTTGAATCAAGGTAAAAGGGTTACCAGCCAATCACACCTTTTGCAAACATACCTCTTATTCCCTCTACCAGAGGTCTACCACCAGTAGAAGAATTTGAAGGTCCTAAATGATTGTGAACATTATTACCCTAGCCTCTGTTGGTTTCAGGCCCACAGTTAATCCCACCTATTCAATATATGTGCTAGAAAGAATCATCATCATCATCATACTCAGTTAATCCCACCTATAGCAAAGCTAAGGTAGGGTCTGAGGAGGGTAAGATGTAGACAGCCTTACCTCTACCCCTAAGAATAGAGAGGCTGCTTCCAGTGAGACCCTCGGCTCGATGTGGTTTGGTATCAAGCCTTGGACATAAGGCACAAAACACTTAGCAATCGGGACAAACCCAATCGGTGCATGTACCCCTTTGTCTTTTGGCTATCCACGCCACCACATGTGCTAGAAAGAATGCTTAATAAATAAAACTTTAGAGCCAAAACAACAAAATATTGCTATCAAAATTAACAAAGAATTAATGGTTGTAATCTAAGTTACCATTCATAATGAACAACCAGATTGTAACTTAAAAGTTAGCATCTTTATATCAACTCTTACGGTTCAATATGCAAGTTAATAAAATTTATGAGAATGTATAAATGTTAGCATGTAAGTAAAAAGAATTTAAATTCTTTTTGGCAACCTAAAAACCAAATTTACATATTCAAGTTTTACAAACCACTTTGTTTACAGTAAGCAAATAGAAATTCAATTCACATGAACCATAATCAATTAACATAAGACATAATCTAGTCACATGAAATTGTTTTACAAAATCATAACAAATACATGCCTTAAGAAAGTAAAAAAATCAAGAAAAATCAAATAATATGTGAGAGAGACAAACCTGGGACAAGAACTCAAGAAACCGAGATCCAATTGACTCCTTCTCCCGCATCACTCTCGTAACAAACACATAGTTTTGAAACGTGTAGGCATACCTTTCTGGCTCGGCATAAAAAGCATCTAATATATTAAAGTTATCAGGCCCAATATATTGACGCTTGTCAATTGGTTTAGGAACAATCTCAACAAGATCCTGAAGGTCAAGACTTTCATTAGCAATTCTCTGCAAGAAAGTCGTCTTTCCCACACTTATATTCCCTTCCACACATAAAGTAAGCCGCTTCTTTTGTGGCACGATGCTCACACAATCATCTTTATGCTCTTGATCAACACTCTAGATGAAAGTTGTTATACTTTCAGCATGATTTTTGTGTTTAATCCCAACAGAGCTTCTCAAATACTCCACCATCTTCTGGTTCAACTTCCCAAAAAACTACAAACCATATATATAAACATTAAGCCACATTTAAAACCTACACTAACAAGAGTAACAATATAAAAAAAATAACCAAATTAACAGACGACAAAGAAGAGGAACGGGGGAGTGAGGTTGCTTCATATATTAAGCTAATCAACATTCGTGTCATCACTCAGTTTACACTCATATTAACAGCAATCACTGAAACGCTCAGATTTTAAAATTAAAAGTTCATTAACATGATCAAAAGTCATCAATTGATTTTGTAATTATCAAGGGCATATCGAAATGTAGGCAACAACATTAGTAATTAGATTTACAATGGCGAAATGCTTTACCAGAGGGTTCCTAAGCTAAATAAAATCACGAATATCATGCATTTAGAATAATCATCATAATCCACATACTCTAGTTCATATTCTTCAACAATAGAGGTTTGAAGAAGATGAAGGTTGCTTAATTTCTTGATTCTTGATGATAAAAACAATGGGAATGAATTCCACACATAAATTAATAGAATCGATTTGGATTCTCGTCTTCTGATCTTCAAATATGATTCTCCTCTGCAAATCAAATAAATCTCCCGGGAGAAGAAATCGATTAATAATATTGAACTTTGGTCACAAATGTTGGTACTTGGATGACCATAATTATAGAAGGGGGTGGGGAGTGGAAGCGGAGGGGTCGGCAAGTATAGTGATTGCAGTGATCAATAATCATTCAAACGTCTGTTAACAGAAGCAATTCGGTTAATGGAAGCATTCAACGAACATTGGTGAGGATTATATGAGTTGTATTAGTGACTTATACATGTGCCATCAAATATTGTACATAGGGGTATAATAGGAAGAAAATGGTAAAAGTTAGAGATTTATGCTTGTGCCTCTTGATATGCCATCTTAAAATGGTTGTGAAGTTACTATCCTAGCCATCTCTCCTCCTTAATAAGGTAACATAGATACATTATAATTAATTATAAGTAACGAATATTGACTAGAGCTTGGGTTTGAACTTATAATATTAATTCAAAGATTTGAAATGAAACGTTCAGAATACATGAGTGACTATAACTGACAACTTGTTGAAAGATGAGGGTGACGTTTGTCACAATTTTGTGGGGTTTGTTTATGTTTTCAACATTTGTTTCAAGAAGCAAAAAAAAAAGGACACAACTAATGAAGCATATTCGAATCAGGAATCAAATCAAACACAATGGACACAACGTTTTGGAATTCGGTACCTCTTATCAACGATGGCAGCAGAATCTTCTCCTTGTCTTCGAAGTAAGGTATGTTAACGGAAAACACTTCAACATCAACATAGAAGAGATTTCAGGAAACAAACCTATAAACAGGTTGTCTACATCACAACATAAATCAAAAGATTTAGAAAACATTTCATAAAACAAACGTACAACATAACACAATTAATGTATAAACCATTCAAATATTATAACCCTTACACCATTTTAACAAACATCAATACACAAGCAACACGCTCAAAAAATATTCCTATATACACAGAACAGAACATACATAGCAAGTGTAGGGTATTATTTTACATTCTTTCTTATAAGCTATCATGGCAAAATGTTCTCTACACCCAATCACTCTTTTATATACATATCGCACTCTATCCTATATTATATTAAGTCTCACATCAACTATTAAAGAAGTAAGAAAACAAATACTAATAAGTATAACGAAAGTTATACCGGTTCAGGCGATCGCAACACCTATAAGTAAAAAAAAACAAATGTTAATTTATTAAGGGAAAATGGATTTTAATACTCTTAACTATCGCCTGTTGGTGGATATTACTCCGAATTTTCATTTTGGCCAATAGCACTCCCAACTTTTAACTTATTTTCTTCCATCACTCCCAAACTAATGGGGATCTAACCTGGTTAGTCTTCGTGGCCAAAATGTAAAAACCAAAACTTAAGGGGCATTTTTAAAACTTTTTATTATTATTATTATTATTATTATTATTATTATTATTATTATTATTATTATAAATTCTATAAATCCCAACCCTCCCCCCCTCTTTTTCTTCTTCCAGCTCCAACAACCACTCACCACCACCAAGTTCCAGCAGGCACCCCCATCCACCCATAACAACCACCACCCCCATCCACCCCTAATAACCACTGTACCACTGTCGTCTGTCACCACCGAGTCCACCATCGAAACCCCACCTTTAATAACCACCACCTCCTTGATGACAACCAACCGTCTGACTACCCGTAACCCTTCACCCTGAATCATTTGCAAGTTCAATATCAACAACCCTCATCTTACAACGATAATTACCAGGGGAAAAAGAACAGGGTTTGGGGTTTTACCTTGTTCCGGTTCAGGTTCACCGCCGCCGCCGCTTGAAACCACCATAGCTTCACCTTCTCCTTTCCTCTCTACCGGTTCTCTCTCTCCTCTACTTCTCTCTCTCTCTCTTTCTCTTTCCTCTGTCTCTTTCTCATTCTCTGCATCTCTCTTCCCACAATAATATTTGGGTGAGCAAGGTTGTGGAAGTGAAGGTGGGTGTCGAAGTGGGTGGTCGCCGGAGGGTGTTGAAGTGGGTGGTCGTCGGAGGGTGTTGAAGTGAAGGTGGGTGTTGAAGTGGATGGTCGCCGGAGTACTGCCGGAGGCGGTGGCAGATGGTGGTGGGGTGGGTTGGGTTGGGTTGCTGGTAGATGTTGCGATTTAGAGAGAGCAGGAGACAGGGAGAAGAAGGAAGGGGGAGAAGAAGGAGGGGGGGGGGTTGGGGTGGGGGGTTTGGTATTTAAAATAAAAAGTTTTAAAAAATGCCCCTTAACTTTTGATTTTTATATTTTGGCCACATAAAAGTTTTGGTTTTTACATTTTGACCACGAAGACTAACCAGGTTAGACCTCCGTTAGTTTAGGGGTGATAAAACAAACTAAGTTGAAAGTTGGGAGTACTATTGGCCAAAGTGAAAGTTTGGAGTGATATCCCCAATAAGCGATAGTTTGGAGTAATTAAATCCATTTTCCCATTTATTAAAGACGAAAATAACTCATAAGACAAAATTCAGCAATACAAAGACAAAATACCACATATATTGAAGAAAAAAGTGCAAGAAAAAAAAGGCTAAAAATCAATCTCCACACAAAAATGAAAACAATCGAGCACGAAACCTGGTCAGGATCTGAGGCTTCTCAGATCTCGGTGGTCGTGTTCTCTGATCTTCGGAAGATTATACTTATCTTAAAGCTTGCTTAATTTGTTGATCCGTGTTTTGTTTAAGCGGTAAGTTAATATAAACCGTCACTTCATAGTCACAAACAGTAAACAAATCCTATTTCCAATCATACAAACCACAATCAAAGCTATAAATCAATAGTCAAAGACATGAAGAAATCAAGAGCTACAAACAATACTAAAACACGAACACCCAACAAATCCTATTTTAATCGTATAAAAGAAAATCGTAAATTGGATCAGTAGGATATTGGAACCGCCCACTATAATCGTTCGTTTTCCCCTGATAGTTGAACCCGACGACGTCCGTGACCGTAGTCGTTTTCCCAGTTAAGCTCCCATTTTTTAGGGTGGTAACGCTTGCTCTGCGAGTTCCGTGACAGGTTAAATCGATTACTCCTATCAACAAAAGGTAAGACTCCGGTTGTTTGTAGGGGAAGAGGTTGAGGCGATGCTGATCGTTTATTTGTTTGGGTGGGCGTTTGTTTTTTGGTGGGAGAAATATGGAAACAGGTTTGAGAGATTGATGGTTAATGATGGATGATTGAAGAAGGTTGATGATTAATGATTGAAGAAGCTAAGAACATAAGGGGGGACGAGGCGCCTACCGAATTGTCCACGGGTACCAATTACCGGTAACACCGCCGCCACCTACGCTGGTAGTGGTCACGTGGACCGTTTTGCTGTTTCTCTTTACCGTGCTGGTACCGGGTTTTTGTGGTTTTTTATTTTTGTATTATTTTCACCGTTTGTTTTATGAATATCTTTACCTTTTTTAAACCGTTTGTTTAAAATTTACTTAAATAATAAGAACATTAAAGATAAATACACATAAAAAACTAAAATTCATAACCATTAAACATATAAAACTAAAAATAAAATACATTAAAAGAAATTAAAAAACCTAGGGTTTGCGCAACAGTTTCCATGCCTCGACATGGTCAAAGCTGGTGTCATATCGAGCCGCATAGTCCACATGCGTGAGCTCGATAGCCAACTCCGGTTCAATGCCTGGCTCCTCCCTCAACGTGTTCTCGTACATGTTGGTCCACCGATCACACTTATTGGTGAGATCGGTCCACTTCTGCTGCATGCTGATGGTTGTCCGGTCATTGCTGCCTACTTGTCGGCTGAAATTGGACCGTACACGTTTCCAAAAAACCTGCGAATGACGTTATTGAAGGGCCGGGATGTTCAAGGCGTCTTGGTAGCATATCACCAATGCAATCTCTTCTTCGGGGGTCCAACGAGTCATCTTCGTGTGTGTTTGATGCCAACTACGGTGGTAAAAGTGTGTTTTAACCCCACGATTTGCTATGTTTATATATAAAAAACTTCAAACAGTTTGGTGGAACGGTATCAATGCCATTGAATTCGATTAAACGGTTTCCATATTGAATTCTGACCGTGATTAGTGGGACGGTTGAAATAGTTTTGGTAATAAATTTTAAACTTAAACCGTGTGAAATAATAATAATAATAATAATAAAAGGATTAATGAAATTACAAAAAATAAATAAAAGAATCAGTGAAGTGCTGCCTACAAAAAGGTGTTTCAGTGAAGTAAACCAGTGAAGTGAAGTGATGTGACACAGCATAATTGGTTAAAATCAATGAAAGATAAAAATTTTACTACAAGGGCCCATTTCACCCTAATGGGTGAAAAGAAGCTTGATGTAAAGGTGGATGTACAGGATTATATTCGTTTTTAATTGTTGGTTCAATTATCAAAAGAATGGTGGAATAATAACTCAGCTAAGATAAAACGTGGCCAGCCAACTAACAAAACAACTGTACACTAAATCCTTTGTTTTTTTTTGCTTAAAAAATTTTGGAACAAAAAAACGGGCGTGACAAGAAACAACCCCACCCAAACCAGCTGCACCATATACTTGTTTGTTAAAATGATCAAACACATACTAAAAGAGCACTATTCATGGACACTAACAAATTAACATATATGATAACGATAATGATAATGATAATTCATGGCCATCTTGTTTTGATATATAGCTAATAATAATTAATAGACAATGACCCCAGCTTAGTTGGGGAGAGGTGAAAGGGTTTACTTCTTAGGGAGGTTCACATCCGGGAGAGGTACACGATTCAAATCCTAGGGCTAGCAAAAATACACCCTTGACGTTGAAAGGGCTTATGCCCTCAGGGACCGAAAAGGGGATTCGAAACGGGTACCTAGGAGATGTCCTTAGCCGATCAAAAAAAGCTTATAATTAATATCGCAGGTGGTCAAAAATGTGTCACAAACCTAAACATTTTGTCACCAGTGTATGTCTGGTCTAAAAACCTAAAACCATATATGGTTTGGCTGCTACGCATAAAACCCAAGCATCCAACACTTCTCCCTGTCGAACCCAAGATCCAACGGCCAGGACTCACTTTCCCACCGACTGCTCTCCGATCAACGGCGCCGATCAACTTTGACCTACTTTTGTGTAAGCTTCATTCTAATTACTCAAATCTTTTAGTTACTGGTTTAGTGTACGAAATTATACTTTCATTTCATCAGATTCACCATCTGAAAATGCAAAGACTTTTTTATGGCTAGTTTAGGATATTAGGTTGATTCCGTTCTTGTTTAAGGTTGGACTTGGTATAATTGTTTCATACCTGTTCGGACGATTATTGGCCAACTTCCGAACTTGACTTGAAAAATGCGTCTAACGGATTAAAAGTAGGGCTTTTGAAGCGAAGCGAGAAGAATATTTGTTTTAAGCAAAGAACTCTGGAATTGAGTACTGAAGTTAGTAAAATTCAGAAATTGAATAATATCAAACACGTTACACACAGATTTAAGTGTTTCCATGTTTGTTTTTGCTGAATCATGGATCATTTTGTTTGCAGAAATGTTCTTCTTGAAGCGATTTTTGGGTGACATAAAGACCGAGGTTGCATTCAAACTTATGGACAGCTTTTCGTTTTCAGGTCTGAAGTAAAATTAAACACACCTTATTACTTAATCAAATTTTCATACCGTCTCGACGGATCCGTAAAATCTAAATATTCAACTGATTCAACCTGGAAAAATGACAGAGTTCTTCAGCCATACTGCTTCCAGACAGTTATCCCAAATGTTCTTTACAGTAGTCTTCTTTCATGGTTCTGAATATCTTTTAGCAATCATATTTCACGGGAAGTCCAACGTGACTCTTAAATCGCTATTAATCAGTCAGCAATACATCTTGGCAATGATCCTATCCGTTCTTGAATATTTACTCGAGCTTTACTTTTTCCCGGAGTTAAAGGAGCGTTGGTTCATAAGCAATTTGGGGCTTTTAATGGTTGTCGTTGGGGAAATCATCCGAAAGCTAGCTATTATAACAGCCGGACGCGCTTTTACTCATCTTATTCAGAGACATCATGAGGAACATCATAAATTAGTAACTCATGGAGTCTATAGTATCGTTCGTCATCCTGGGTACACGGGTTTCTTGATTTGGTCAGTTGGTACTCAAATCATGTTGTGTAACCCTCTTTCGACTGTTGCGTTTACAGTAGTCGTTTGGAACTTTTTCAATAGAAGAATACCGTATGAAGAGTATTTCTTGAGACAGTTTTTTGGGGAATATGAGGAGTTTGCTAAACGGGTTCCTTCTGGGATCCCATTCGTGAAGTGATAAAACTAAAATTATTCAATTTGTGCTTTGATTAGTTTGTTGCAAACTTAAAGCTCTAACCTTTCTACATCGCTGCGTGAAGCTATGGATCTGCTTTTATGGCTGCTTTTGACATGTAAGTCCTTTTTGTTGCTTAGATAATGTGTGAAAATTTTAACATTTGATATGTATCAAATTGTCATGTATGCTTCTTTATTGTATATTCCCTCGATTTTGTGTAAGCATCCTTCTTTCCTTCTAATTACTACCATCATTTACTCAAATTAGGAACTTATAGTTTGATTTCTAGTCACGGGTCATGTACAAATAATATCTAATTCTGCGTTTGCATCTTAAGTAGTCTGGGATTCACCATCTGAATGATGTGTTGAAGGCATCTTAAAGCCTAAACCTTTTTATAGCTAAATCGCCATTTGTGGATATGACTTTGACCATAGTTGCCGAAGGCGCAAAGGGTGAGCCTTGGGACTCACTTCAAGGAGCTTAAAAAGAGATGTTTTTTTTATGGGCGAGGCTTATAGTATAAAAATACAGTTTTTTAGATATGTTTTAGGCTACTTTAGGCTATTAGGTTGATTCCATGCTTGTTTAGGGTTGGTATAATTGTTTGATACTTGTCTGAACTTGGCCTTAAAAATGTGCTTAAGGGCTTCAAAGTGGAGCTTTTGAAGCGAAGCGAGAAGGCTATTTGTTTTGGGTTGGTGTAATTGTTTGAAATAAGTAGTGAACTAGGCACGCACCTCGGTGTGCCTTGACAAAGAGAGTGACTATTTGTTTTAGCAAAGAACTCTAGAATTGAGTACTGAAGTTAGTAAAATTAAAAATTGGATAAATATCAAACACATTACACACAGATTTAAGCCCGTTTTGGCTGAATCATGAGTCATTTTGTTTGCAGAAATATCCTTCTTGAAGTAATGTTTTGGGTGACATAAAGTCCGAGGTTGCATTAAAACTTCTGGATAGCTTTTCCTTTTCAGGTGTGAAGTAAAACACACCTTATTACTTAAATCAAGTTTTAATTTTAATAGCTCATCAGCAGAACCCTATCCGGAATATTTCGCTGAATGAATCTGGGAGAAATGACAAAATTTCACAGGAAATCCAATGTGACTCTTATATCTCTGTTAATCGGCCAACATTACATCTTGGCGATGTTCCCCAGAGTTGAAGGAGCATTGGTGGATAAGCAATTTGGGACTTTTAATGGTTGTTGTTGGGGAAATTATAAGAAAGCTTGCAATTTGGCCCAACCGGTTTTTGTATCGGGCCATGCTTCAGGAACATGAACATATATGAGAAACATACATACTACAACCTGACCCGTAGAAAATTTATATCTATATCCACAGAAAGGGGCAATGAATGCAGAGCAAAGCTGAATATACATGGCAAAGCAGGCACAAATACACTGAGCAAAATCTTTCAGGCTCATCTTGCCAGAAGGAGAGCAGCCCATATTCAGATTTTGCTTCTTGTTATGGAAAACACCGAATGTCGTCCTTCTGCGATAATGTCCCCGGTTATTTTGTTTTCCAAAACAAGCGTTCCTTTAACCGCACCTATCCCGCCAAGAAAGAAGCTTTGCGCTAATCTCCAACTCGTTCTGCCAACAACCCACACTTTAAAACACAAACGTATAAACAAAGAACCCGTGAAATAATCAGCTTAATATATAACATCATCATAGTTATAACACCCGAAAGTCCAAAGCTGGGTGCAAATCTTGATCCATGAATCAACAGCCACAACTTCCTCCTCGGTGTGCCAGTGAGGAAAAAAATATAAAAAAAAGTCAACAGTCCAGGAATCATGATTACTGATGATAAGGGGCAGGGGGTATACAAAACCGTGGTTTGGTCTGCTTACAGTTACTTGGGTTTTGCCAATAATGACCCAAAATAATGAATTTGAGCCTAAATATAGCAGGGTACGCCCTTATTAATTTCTTATACATTACTTGATCATCCTCAAAAATAAAATTATTCTCCAATGTTTTTTTAACCTTTTAATTTGTTCTTTCGGTATTCAATTTTCGATTTTCATGATGGGTGTGGCTCAGTTCAGTCGTTTCGGGTTAAGGGTCTAGGCCAAACCAAAGCCGAAACCAAACCCGGATTTCAGTTTTCAACAAAACACTGACCCGAACTGTCGGTTTAATGTTTGGTTCAGAAAAAATCGGTTCGTTCAAACACATACTAGGCCTAGTTTTTGCTCGACAACAAAAGATTTTTCTAAAGATCGAAAGCTCCTAAGAGTGGCTATCAGGCTAACACACTATTTCTAATTAATTTTGCTGCTGCTGAACCAGTAAATCAAAAACATACACTGAGGTTACTTCTCGCCTTGGTTTGAAGATGCCTCATGCTTCTTGCCTAATAGATTGTGACCCATTTGATCATTAGATAATTTACTAGTTTCCTTTGAACATGATGTTCCACAGAAGGGCATTCACTAGTACACAAGTTTGTTGCCTATATTATTGTTAGACTTGTCTAGGCCTTAGTTCAAACTACTGTCGAGTGTCATTTACTCATCAAATATCATGAATGACTATACCACATCAACCCCTATGAGCATGTTTCCCAACTAATAACTCAATCATAATACCCAGGCATAATTCTACTTAAGTTAATGCTATTAAAATCCAACTTGCTTTACTTAAGCATTTTATCAAACACCTTGTAGGCGTCCTATAACATAGAATGTTTTTCTTTGCTAAGGAATATCATACACCCTATTCCACTCTAGAACCATTCATCGAGAGGATAAGAGTTCAAGTCTCATGATTGACTAATTTGTGATTTTGAAGTATAATTAGATGGGTGTGTTGGTTTGGTAAAAAAGAAAAGAAAACTAAATTCCACACTCACATTTTACTATTTTTAGCATATTTTTACTACACATGTTTTCACCTCAATTCACTATATGCTATACCAAATTTTACTACTAAACGTAACTTGATCACATAATCTTTTCATGTTGTTGAAAAGTAACACATAAATGACATTACCCAGCAAACATTGCCATTGCCATTGCCATTTAAAAATAAAATCCTAAACCATTTTTTGTCCACTTGAAATTGCCTCTGTACGCTGACTTTATCACCACTAACACCTGATTCGGTAACTATCGTATCGTATCCTGTTTGCTGTTAATTTCATTTTTATTATGTGTGGTGTTTACATATTGGGTAGTAATTTTGGATATATATGAATTGCGTAGTAATTGCTAATTTGCTATTGATTATTTGTATTTACAGATTCTCTTAAAGGGGATATTAATGATCGTTTTATGTAATTTTAATAGAATTTTAAATACCACAAAATGCTCTATAATGAAAGTAATGTAGTTGATTGGTGTATGAGATCATAAGAATATTTCTCGCGTTTGCAAAAAGAATAAAAAAAATAAAAATAAAAAGGAAGTTAGGGACATTTACTCTGATTTATTCCAGTTATAAATACGGTTGCTATTAGGATATTGCTGGTACATTAGCAACTAAGACAGCAGAAGACTTGGCACAAGTAGCAAGACTCCGTTCAGCTCTGGAGTCAGAAGATCACAAGAGAAGAAAGGTAAGCCTATATTACTTTTTTATTGTGATTATTAATACTAATTTATTTCTATTCTAATAAGTTGTGTTATACTGTGATCAGATTCTGCAACAGATGAAAGGTGATAATGCGTTATTAACATTAGAAGATGGTGATTCACCAATCCGGAATCCTCCTTTTGCTGTTGGAGACGCCTGACTTACATCTTTGATTGCTCTTGTAACATTCTAAAGCAAATCAAGGTTCTTAATTTTTGCATATAATTAACCTTAAAATATACATCTAATCAGTTTTTGATTAATTAACTCTTAATCTAAACAGGAAAAAGAGGCATTCTTCGGTTAATATAATGACTAACAGTAAGAAAAAGGAACTGGTTACGTCATTAAATGATCTCTCTGCACAATTGTCTTCCTTACTAGAGATTGACCATCCATTTGGTCAGAGGCACATTGCAGATGCACGTCGTGTTGTAGAGGTAAGATACCTGTTTAAAAGTAACAGGCCTACAAACATCAATTTCATTAGGTGATTTTTGTAACACAGTCAAAACCGAGTAGGTGATTTTTATACCAGATTTATAAAATGATCATTTGTGTAATTTTAATAGATGTTAGGCAACACGAGATGATCCATAACGAAAGTGGTGTAGTTGGTTGGTATGTTAGATCATAAGAATGTGTAATCAATCAGATGTTCATAGTTAAATGTATAATCAATCAGATGCTCAAAGTTATGGACGGTTTAATAATCTACGGTGCAATCGGGTTCTAACTGCAGCCCTTTACTTCCTCAAATCAGATTAATAATAAGTAGTTTCTGAAACTGTATATGTGCGTTCCTCGAGGCATTTTTAGGCGCATAGGCTTGCACTTGAGACTGCGAAAAGTGAGGTGCGTACAGAAAGTGCACTTGAAGTACAAAAGGCGCACATTAAAAAGTACAAAAGGCGCACATAAAATCGGCATCAGGTGTGCCTTTCATCCGTGGGAAGGTTTTGTGCATCAGGATGTTGTACGTATAAGTTAGAATAAATTAAAAGAGTTCATACAAATAAACTGTCCCTTGTACCTCGGCTTTAGACTTTAGACCATATCGTGTCCGCGCGCCTCATGCTTTTTGAAACCAATAGTATATGTGTACATATGTGCATTTTTAAGGTGTCAATGTTATCAATTCGTGCTTTTAACTTTCAAACAAATGAGCCTTTGAGATTTGACTTGCAGGAAGTGGATTCCATTAGAGTAAAGCTTAATACTACTGAAGCGCGGCATCAAAGTGGGAGTGATCTTGTGGACTATAGAGCAGCTTTCAGTGGTACTGGTGTAAACTTGCTTATCTTTATTATTTTTTATATAATGATTTGTTTTTAGTGTCAAAATTTTACTAAATTCGTTTGTATCAGGACATGACTCATGCTACTCCTACTCAAGACTATTAGCCCTTGATCTACATGGCATCAAGCGTAAGTTCAAGCATATCTTTAGGGGTCAATCAAGAAGGCATCTGCTAACACCTAGACGGAGTACCTTTGTTAGTAACACGAGATTAGTGGCTGTACACCTAGATGAACAAAGTGTAGTTTTTGTTTCCTTAATGTACCAACTTGTAATACTGAACTAAACCAACGCTGCACTCGCGTAACGCGCGACGGTTAAAGACACTGGTTACAGTGAATTTGCAACTCAATCACACAAAATTACTATTTTCAACCCAAATTGATTCTGTCACCAAATTCACTGGATTGAGTGAATTATCTTTTTTTTTTTTTTTTTTTTAACTCATGGAAGGATTAGACAATCTAAAACCGTTGTTGACCATTTGATTAACCCACTTTCAAATCATAATGTTACTACCTTAAAGAAAGGGAAGACGTCTGGGAATGGAAAACAAACGCAGGTGAGCTGCTCACTGTGGCAGTATTAGACATAACATAGCAAGGGTAAGCAATAGTCGTGATGATGCTGAGTGGGTATTTTGGAACAATTGGGTACCACAAAAGGTCAACTATTTTGCATGGAGGGCGTGTATTAATCAGATTCATTCAAAGGCTGTGCTTGCGCGATGTGGGGTGTTTGTGCGGTAGGGAGGAGGAAACCACAAATCACTTGATTGTTTTGTGTTTGATTGCGAAATCAATGTGGTGGCAGGTTATGGTTTGGCTGAAAATCCCAGTTAGGAGAAGCAAGACTTCGTGTAGTGAGGTGCTACAGGTCATAAAAGATTCAAATGGGTCAAAGGTGTGGAAGGAGGTCATTGGGGCTATTTTTGTCACAAACTTAGTAGCAGCTTTGGAAAACTCGTAACGATAAGGAGTTCAATGGTTCACAACATTTCAATTTCAAAGATGACGAAGGATGTAAAAACAAACTCGTTCTTATGGATTAAAGGTATATACATCCAAACTCGTTCTTATGGGTTAAAGGTATATCTAAATTTGTTAGTTTGAAGTGGGAGAGATGGAGTGATTTTAAGTTTTTTGACGTAAGGGATGTAAGGGTCTGTTTGGTATGGGGTAATGGAATGGATGGGGGAATGGAATGGACGAGGTAATGGAATGGACAAGGTAATGGAATGGATCATTACCATTCCATGTCTTGTTTGGTTGTCATGTGGGAATGAAACAAAATATTACATTGTGTTGTTGGATAGACAAGAAAAAACGAATGAATAAAATCGATGGTTAGTGGCGGTGGTGGGTGGTGGTCAGTGGCGGTGATGGTGGGTGGTGATATGTGGTGGTAGCGACGGTGGTGGGCGGCGACGGCTGTGGTCGGTGGCGGTGGCGGCGACGGTGGAAGGTGGAGGTGGATGGTCGTAATGGTGGGTGGGTGACGATGGTGAGTAGTGGCGGTGGTGGTGGGTGGCGGTTGGTGGTGGTGATGGTAGGTGGTGGTGTGTGACGGTAGCGTGGTGGTGGATGGCGACGACGGTGATAGGTGGTGGCGACGACGGTGGTGGTTGGCGGCAACGGTAGCGATGGCGATGGGTGGAGGTGAATGGCGATGATGGTGGGTGGGTGACACTGACAATGGTGAGTAGTGGCGGTGGTGGGTGGAGGAGACGGCGGTGATGGGTGGCGGCGGTAGTGGTGGGTAAAGGAAATTGTGGTGAGTGATGGTGGTAGGTGGTGGAGGTGGCGGTGGGTGGATGACGGTGGTGGGTGGTTTTGTATGGCGGCGGTGGGGGTGGGTGACGGTGGTGGGTGGTGGCGGTGGTGGGAGGGTGAAGGTAGTGGGTGGTGGCGGTGGTGGTGGTTGGTGGCGGTGGTGAGTGGCGGCGGTGGTGGGTGGTGACGGTGGTGGTGGGTGGTGGCGGTGGTTGGTAGCGGTGGTGGTGGGTGGTGACGGCGGTGGTGGGTGGTGGTGGCGGCGGGTGGTGACGGCGGTGGTGGTGGGTGGTGGCGGCAGCAGTGGGTGGTGACGATAGTGGTGGTGGGTGGTGGCGATAGTGGTGGTGGGTTATGCTTTTGTTAGTAAAGGGTGAATGGGGATGGAATGAAAAAAAAACATGGGGGGTGGATGGAATGGTTTTGAGGGAATGGAATGCCTTGTGGAATGGGTGATTCCATTCCTTTAGGCAACCAAACACATTATTTTTCATTACCTTGTAATGGTCCATTCCATTCCCCCTTTCATTCCATCATACCAAACGCTACCTAATTGTGTGATTTGTAGTTGGTTGGGTTCTGTATTATATTATTATATATACATGTGTCCTGTTCAAAAAACTTTTAATAATATTATTAATGAGTTTATCCAAAATTAGTGTCTTAAACACAACAATATTATCCAAAACCCAACTGCTGGTCATTTTTCATCAAATTTGGCCAGTCTCATCCACATGCATTACCAATTATTCGCATTAAATATGTATAGCAAGACCCATCATACCATTTCTAACCTACTAGAAGTGTTAATACAAGTCCAACATAAAGACTTTCAGGTAAAAGCCCACTTATAGTTGCGCATAATTTCAACCTCTCTCGTCAATTTTCTCAGTGGTCTTTTGCGCTAATACGAAGCCCTCGTTGTCCAAGCGGATCTCTTATCAGGCCATGCCTCAGGAATATAAAACATATATGAGAAACATACATACTACAACCTGACCCATAGAAACTCTCATATCTATATATTCACAGAAGAGGGCTATGATTCCATACAAAAGATGTATACAGATGGCAAAGTAGGCCCAAATACACAGAGCAAATTCTTTGAACAAAATGTTTCAGGCTCATCTTACCAGAAGAAGACCAGCCTGTATTCAGATTTTGCTTCTTGTTATGGAAAACAAAGAATGTCGTCCTTCTGCGATAATCTCCCCGGTTATTTTGTTTTTCAAAACAACAAGCGTTCCTTTAACCGCCCCTTTCCCGCCAAGAAGCTTTGCGCTAATCTCCAACTCGTCCTGTCAACAACCCACATTTAAAAACATAAATATATAAAATTATAAACAAAGAACCCGTCACATAATCAGCTTATGCATAACATCACCATAGTTGTAACACCCAAAGCCTAAAGCCGGGTACAAATCTTAATCCATGACTCAACGCCCTCAACTTCCTCATTAGTGTGCCACTGATAATATAAAGAGTATAAAAAAAGTCATGTTCTCAATTAGTGATGGTAAGGCCCTGGGGGTATACATCTCAGATTTTCAAGTCCTCTTGGGCATGAGTGTAAAAGAGTCGAGCCACTTATGATCAGCTTGTTAAAAGCTCCAAACAAACATAGCTTAAACGAGCCTGTGCTCAAGCCTAAATAGGGGCTCTTCTAATAATCAAGCTTCACATACCGAGCTTAACTAAGCTCATGAGCTTAAATGAGCCAGAACATATATAAAATAACAAATTTATATAGAAATAACCCATAATTATATATGTAATAACAACTGAAAAATATCAAACGAGCCGAGCTTAGGCTGTCGAAACAAGCTGAGGTCAAGCTATTGTAAATTAAACGAGCGAAACATCGGTTTTAGGTTGGTTCTGTTATCTTAATTATTATGTTTGGCAACAAAAGAGTTGTTTAAAAATGGAAAGCTAATTAGTGTTTTGGGAAAAAAAAAATAACAACAGCAGCAAATAACTTAAAGAAGGGGTGGGCTAAACGTACCCCCCTTGTTACTTGCCATACCCCTCCCTGAAAAACCACTTTAAAATTTGTCAACTTTTCCCCTCTAATTTTTCAGATTTATCAAATCGTTTAGCCCACACATGAATATCAATTTAACGAACTTATCAACTCAAATCTTGTGTTATCCATCAAAACAATTCTACAATTTTGTAATATATATAAATTTAGATTATATCTTTAAAATTATGAAAAAGGATATTGATAATCTTTATAAAATTATATATAAGTATATAAATTCAAAAGATTATGGAATAAAGTTTAGCAAAAAAGAAAGTAAAAGGTTAACTTTGTATTATACAAAAACTTGAAGGGGGAGTATATTTAGTAAAAATAATATAAAGGGGTACGTTTAGCAGCCCCCCTTAAAGAATTGCATAAGAAATGATAAACAGATAACAAAACATACACTGAGATTGGCCGTAGAAAGATAAGAAATAGACATATCAACAGAAACATTCATTGGCACATCTTTTTCATACACCATCACCGCACCTATCTCATCTACCAAATTCGCAATCGCACCCACTGCCAGCTTTCCATTCCTGTCCTGATTTAATAAAAACAAATCAAACCCATTATAACTTTTAAATAATAATAATAATAATAATAATAATAATAATAATAATAATAATAATAATGGGTAGAATAAGATCAATTATTACAGTGAGACGAGGGGGGACTGTGAAAGAGCAGGAGATGGAACCGGGTTGGAACCGGTCGACTCGGATGCCTCTAAGGGTGAAGTCTTCGTAGAAGCTATGGAGGGCTTCTGGTGGTTGGGGTGGGATGGTGAGTTGGGTGACTCGGTCTGAGTCTTGTTGGCTTACTTGTAGATGCTCTCTAGGGTTCTGCTTCTTCTTCTTCTCCATGTGTGTGACTTGATAAATGTTCTGATTGGTATTCTTGAATAGTGTAGCTGCCACTAAAATGAGCCCTGCCACGTGGCGTACAATAATTGGCATAGTTATTTTTCCTCTTTTTTACTATCAGTGTCCCACCATCTATTTATCATTTGATGTATCAGCATGTACCATTTAAGCTCATGAGGTATACTCTAACCATCGTTAACTCCGTTTAGATGTTACATCTTCTACTTTGTCTTCATTCACACTAGCTCACTTCAAGAAACTGGTTTAATGCTCCTTAACTCTACTTTATTCCTTTAATTTTCTGTCTTTTGATTCATTTTAACATGTTAACTTAGTGCCACTTTAATGTCTATTAACACGGGAAGGGAGAGGCATACAATGAAAGTTAAAATGATCACGTCACCATTAGCACCCTTAGTGTTAAGGTACATCCCATGGCCTAACACTTCCCATTTATTGAAATCAATTTATTACATTACTTTATAACTTCTAACACATTAATTATTTGTTAGTTTTTAATGATAATTTCATGAGTGGGCAGGGCACTCTACGGCTAGGGTGGTTCGGCTACCATAGCTGAACCGCTACATTGCCGTCACCCCTTCGGCTATGGTTCAAACCATAAACAAACGATAAGATGTAACAGAGTAAAATCTATCATCTGGTTCTTGCTTTGGATAAAAATGTACATACATGTGTTATGGAATCACAAAATATAGTTTAGAACTTATCGACTTAGTAACTATTATGCACAAACATAAAATTGACATAAATTTATAAACCCGATTGAAAGTAATGGTTTTTGTTTGTGACTCATCATATAAAGGTTGAGAAAGAAAGATCAGATGTGTACGAACAGAATGAACCCCAGATAGAGAAAGCGGACCAAGGTGGCGCAACATCCCTTTCGATTGGAGTTCTACGGTGGGAAAGAAAGTATCGCTTTGAAATCGCCTCCCTTCTTCCCTGATAGAAAGAGCTAGTACAGGGATTAGGCTCTTCTACCTACATAGAAAGCAACCTTACCTTAGATTATATCCCAGCCTGGTAAGTAAGAAATGGATTAGCATATCACCCTACTAGAAAAAAGAAAAGAATATCCAAGCATCCAGCCCATCTGAAACTTGGGTCTGGGCCATCTCTATTTCATGGGCCGAAGGCTAAGGCTTATTATATAAGTTACATAAAAAATATTGATAAAGAATTCAAAGCAACCATCTATGAATGGTATCTTCTTTTGTCATTTTAACAAATACTTTCGGTACTAGTTTATATTCCGGAAATGTCTCGGGTTGAGAAATCTAAGTAAAGTGAATATTATTATTATTATTATTATTATTATTATTATTATTATTATTATTATTATTATTATTGTTGTTGTTGTTGTTGTTGTTGTTTTTTTAAACAAATCTCTGTCATAAGTTATCATATTCTAATATAAAAAAAGGGTAATTGGTTACAACCCAAATAAACCTTCACTAACTTAATTACTTAAATAACTTATAATAACCAAGTAAAAAAAAAACTAAATACACTATATTTCTTAACTTTTTTTTGTAAACATCCCGATGTAAACTTTATTAAAAACCGAGTTCGTTTAAAAAAATATTTTTAGGTTGAGTTGGGTTGTGAATGTGTGTTAGGATTGGGTTGGGTTGTGTAGATAGAAGAGAGAGAAATTATTTTTTATTGAAATGTTGGGTTGTGAATGGGGATGGTCTTAAGACCTTCTGGAGTGGTGGTTTCGAATTTCTAACTTGCCCAATTTCAAATATACTTTTTTGCTATAATCATAAATCATTCCAAACCTCCACTTTATAATAACATCTTGGGATGAAGAAATCTTGGTTCGTTTGGATGATTGACCATCGACTACTAAAGGAACTAAGTGCCACTTTGTAGAAGTTTTCAAAATCTCCAAGACGGGCCTTTGAGAAGACATGACTTTCTTCCATTGAAAATACTTGTTCATCACATAATTGTAAACATCAAAGTCATTTTCCCCGCTTTTCCAGGCCGGCCAATTTTTATTATAAAAATTACCAAAAAAAACGACTTTCCAATGACCCGGAATCATATTGACGGTACGACTTTTATTCCCCACAATAGCCTAAAAAAACATTCGAATCCGGTTACAAAATATTATTTTAGTTTGCTTGACGCCTAAAAAAAATAGAAGTAGGTTATGTTGTTTTTATAAAAAATAATTAGTGTAATGATTATAAACAATTAAACATGATAGAATAAATAAAATAAACTTATCAACAAGTGGATCTTCTGAGACATCAACCCAAGCTCGAGCTAACACGCAATCTTCCTCGACCGTTCAACGCTTAGCCTTTCGTTGTGGGGTCCTGATGGCTCACCGACTTGTTTTTTTTCTTGTGTGGGCGTTTTTTTGTTGTGGTTCATGTTCGTGTTGGGGGTTCAGGTAAGGCATACATCAGCCGTCCAACAAGCAGGTGGGCGTTTTTTAAAGTGCCCTCGCCTGGGATGCACGTGTTCACAGATAACCAGGTTTTAGACTGGGTTAAGCTTAAAGGTTTTAACTTGTATCGTTTTTTAAACATAAAATATAATTTTTACAATTTTTCTTTCTAAAGGACATGATTTGCAATTCGATACAAACATAAAGGACGTTTTCTGTAATTCACTCAAAAAAGGTAAGATCAGTTGTTAGTGGTTTAATTAGCCTATGTCATGCCCGCCTAATTTTTTGGGCGTTACACATAATTAACGTTGTTCACGAGCTGAGCCAATGGGACTTTGCTCGTGCTTGGTTCGTTTATAAAATGAACCGAACAAAGCAACTCGTTTACAACCGAATCGAAAACTGAGCTAGGATTTTTTGAGGGTGAATTTTTCACGGCGAGCATCGGACAGAGAGTAATTTTAACAACCACAAAAGATAATAAGAGATAAGTTTCTTTTTCTTTTTTACTAAATTTATACGAACAAGGCCATGTGTTAAGACCTTCTGGAGTGGTGGTTTGGAATTTCTAACTTGCCAAAATTCAAATTTACTTTTTTTTTCTTTATAATCATAAATCATTCCAAACCTCCATTTTATTATGGGGGGGGGGGGGGGGGGGGGGGCGAGGGGCCCTTACTTAGGGTATGTTTGGCAAAACTAGCTGGAGGCTGGTAGCTGGAAGCTTTTTAAATATATTTTGGTGTTTGGCAGAGTAGCTGGAGCTTTTAATAAAATGTATAAAATGACCAAAATGGTCATAATTAAAAGATTGTAAAGAAGGTTTTTATTTTATTTTTAAAATAGAATGGGTATTTTTGTTATTTATTAACTAAAAGCTTGTAGCTAGTAGAGCTTTTTCTTAAAAGCTACTACTAGTAGCTTTTCACTGTAGAGCTTTTTCTCTAACCTAAAAGCTTCCAGCCCTTCAACCAAACAAGGCTTTTTATTAAGTAGGAGCTTTTTCTTAAAAGCTTGAAGCTTGAAGCTCCTAAAAGCTCTTAAAAGCTCCTTGCCAAACATACCCTTAAGCTTTTTTCACTTAACTGATTTTAACCAATCATGCACTGATACATCACTTCACTAAAACACATTTTTGAAGGCAACACTCTACTGATTTTTTTTTTGTTTTCATTTAAATACAAACTTAAACATTTTTTTTTAAATTCACACGGTTTTTATAATTTACCACCTAACGGTCAACACACAATTAATTTCCATAAACCGTTCCACCCAAAATGGTCAAAAATATTTATTTGCATTAAAATTGGTCTCACCTAACCGTCAGAAACTTCAATTTTGCATGCAATACGGTTGGATTTTTTACTATATAAACCACCATACGACGGTGGTGAAAACACACTTAAACACCAACACAACAACAACAACACCCACACCCTTCAAAATGACCCGTTGGACTAAAAATGAAGAAATGGCTCTGGTTGTGTGTGTCAAAGACGCACAAAGCGACCCATCCTTGCAACGACAACGTCGCCAAGGCTCAGGTGGCAGGGACACATGGTTCTGGGATCGTGTTTTGGCCGACTTCAACCAACAAGTCAGCCAAAGCGCCCGCACAATAAAAAAAAATGGACCGATCTAAACAACAAGTGTGATCGGTGGACAACATGCTACGAGCGCACCATGAGCCGCACCCGGGAATTGGGCCAGAGTTGGCTATGGAGATGAACTAGGTGACCTATGCGGGTTAATACCGCGGCACATTTGTCCATGACCAGGTGTGGCAACTCATACGCCAACTTTAACTTTAAATTTTTTATGTTTTGATGTATTTTTATTAATGTTTAATATTAATGAATTATGTTTATGTTTATGTTTTGTTTATTTAATTTTGTTTTAATTTATTTTTTATCTTTAAAACACACGGTTTAAATTAAAAAAAAAACAATAACATAAATGTGATAACACTGACGGTTATAATAAACAAATTGAATTATATTAATTCAAAAAAAAATACGGTTACCAGCCTGTTAGCTAGATAAAACCAGAAACGGTTTACAGGACCCCTACTATCAATGATGGCGATGGTGTTACCGTGCTGGTAGTGGGGTACCCGTGACTTTTCTGGTGGCGCCCCCTTCCCCCTAATAACATCTTGGGATGAAGAATTCTTGGTTCGTTTGGATGATTGACCATCCACTACTAAAGGAACCAAGTGCCACTTTGTAGAAGTGTTCAAAATCTCCCAGATGAGCCTTTGAGAAGACATGACTTTCTTCTATTGAAAATACTTGTCCATCGTATAGTTGTAAACATCAAAGTCACTTCCCCCGCTTTTTCAGGCCGGCCAATTTTTATTATAAAGATTACCAAATAAACGCACTTTCCAATGACCCGAAATCATATCGAAGGTACGACTTTTATTCCCCACACTAGCCAAAAAAACACTCGAATCTAGTTCCAAAATATTGCTTTAGTTTGCTTGACGCTACAAAAAAAAATAGAAGTAGGTTATGTTATTTTTTTATAAAAAATAATTAGTGTAATGAATATAAAACAAATAAACATGTTGGAATAAATAAAATAAACTTATCAACAAGTGGATCTTCTGAGACGTCCCAAGCTCGAGCTAACACGCAATCTTCCTCGACCGTTCAACGCTTAGCCTTTCATTGTTCGGATCCCGATGGCTCACCGACTTGTTTTTTTTCTTGTGTGGGCGCTTTTTGTTGTGGTTCAGGTTCGTGTTGGGGTTAAGGTAAGGCATGCATCAGTCGTCCAACAAGTAGTTGGACGATTTTAAACTGCACGTGGGATGCACATTTTCATAGATAACCAGGTTTTTAAATTGGGTTAAGCTTAAAGGATATAACTTGTATCATTTTTTAAACATAAAATATAATTTTGCAATTTTTCTTTCTAAAAGACATGATTTGCAATTCGATACATACATAAAGGACATTTTTTGTAATTCACTCAAAAAAGGTAAGATCGGTTGTTAGTAGTTTAATTAGCCTAATGTCATGCCTGCCTAATTTTTTGGGCATTACACATAATTAACGCTGATCACGAGCTGAGCCAAGGGGACTTTGCTTGTGCTTGGTTCGTCTATAAAATGAACCGAACAAAGCAATTCGTTTACAACCAAATCGAAAACTGAGCTAGGATTTTTCGAGGGTGAATTTTTCAAGGTGAGCGTCGGCGGAGAGTAATTTGGACAACCATAAAACTAGGTTGTTTCCTTTGAAGAATTTGTTTTTGGGTGATGACTAAGGTTGAACTGTCTAATGGCAACACTAGTATTCAAGGATGAGGCTTAGTTTTAGGCCGGTGAGGTGAAGCATACTGCATAGAACAATTTTCGCATTGTAGCGTGGGGTGATATCAAGCGACGATTGGCGACGGGCGACTAATAAGATAAAAAAAAGTCAAGACTGCCACTTCATGACTTATGGTTTTACTGTTAAACTTAGTCTTAGGTTTTTTATTGGTTAAGTGGGCTCGTTATATTTTATTTGCATAGGGGTGTGCAAAGGTTCAGAACCGGACCAAACTGAGCCGAACCAGAACCGAACTGGGACCGTTTAGTGCTAATTATAAGAACCGGATCCAGACCATATAAAAACCTAGCGGTTCGGTTCGGAACCGGGTTAAACGGTTCTCGTGTATGGTTCTTCCGTAACCGATTGTCAATTAAATCCTAAAATTAACGATTAAGTAAAAGACAACTTAGTAAACTTAAGTTGTGGTATAGTAGTCATATTAACGACCTATAATATATTTTTAGAAGTGCATGGTATTAACCGCATAGATGCGATGATTGTAATTTGACACTATGAAGAAATAAGGCTTTTAAGGCAAATATTATCGAAACGATATTCCATGCATATTTCAATCAAATTACAATTATACCGAAGTGGGAATCTTTTCAAAAACAAAGAAAAGATGCTTGTACTCTCTGCACTTGGTACCTGCATCTGCAAAAAGATAATAGAGCTCATCTCTTTTCTTTATATATATATATATATATATATATATATATATATATATATATATATATATATATAGGGGATGGTTATAATAAAAACCCTCCAAAATGAGAAAACCATGTAAACTCATTTGTGGCCATTGATTAAACTTGATGGAGGGTCTAGATTTAATCTCTATATTAAAATCCAATAAAGTACATTAAAGGATGAGAGAGGCATTAATAAGGGTATTGTAGTAATTGACCATCAAACTCTGTTGGTTACTGCATGCTTGCAGAAACCGTCACATCATTCCTCTCTCTATCAATAAGATCTCCCTCTCTCTTATTGCATATACAAACCTCCAAATTTCAAAAATCCCCCCAACCCCTGTTCTCTCTAACAGTCCATCGAGAGTGGTTGTTCATCAACAAACAAGATTATTTGAAGAAACCAAAAAAACAATTACTGATCAACCATCAACGAAAGGATGGCATCGTTCATGGGGAGCCTATCGTCGTTTGCTCGACGGTTAGGTTCGAAGAAAACTTCAAAAAGGTATGTGTTTAATGTTTTTGATTACCATTGTTATTCACTGTAAAAAAGTTTTGATGGTTCTCGGGTCTGGTGGAGTAAATTACTGGTATCGAAGTTTTTGAATTTGGAATAGTTGATATGCCCTGAAATGGGGGTTCTGGAAATTGTTTATAAGAGTATGAATAATTATAGGGTGGGGTATCTTGTGAATGGGGGCCTTGTGAATGTGACATACTCATGTTGAAAAATGGACATATGGCCTGAATACCTTGATACTTTGTTTGAAACAGGAAGAAAAGGAAAGTGATCATTTTGTCTGATGATTCAAAATCAAAAAGACGTGGTAAACGAACTACAAAAAAAACCACTGACCCCAAAGAAGTAAAGCGTCAATTAGGTAAGTATTACATATGTTATGGATATTAATGATTGAGGATATTTTCATTTATATGCTGCTGTGCTTCTATTTGTGTTTGTACTAATCCTGTATTAATGATGATATGTTGTTTAGAATGTAATTATGTTTTCTTAACTGTTCTGTTATTAGAGTATGATTCGGACACACCGCTTGTCAATTTAAAAAGACGGTGTAAAAAAGTCGTCAAACATTGTCCGAATGATGATCCAGGGCCGTCTAGGGGGAAAACTACAGATGACGAGGAGGGTGGAGAAACATCAGTTGAAGCGTCTGATGATAGTGATGCGGAGTTTTCCGGGACTGCAAAAAGTGACGATGATGAATCAAGCGTGAAGCCACATAAGGGTAAGGGTCAGTATTGAAAATAGATTTTAAATCCATGTTAAGTATATTACTATGCCTTAATTTCCGAATTGTTGTGTTTTGTGTCAAGCAGAGAAGCCGTCGTTCTTTTCTAACCGTCGCCTTCGACAGGCAGCGAAAAATAAAGGTATGTGATAAGATATGTTTTCGATTCTTTGCCCGTTACGTATGTAAATCAGTTTTATGTGATGGCGTTCAGCCATATCTCCTGATTTCTTATGTTTTGTAGAAGCAAACAAGAATATAGCATCTGGAGAAGTTCAAACAAAAACAAAGAAAGGTGGATCAGTTCACATAAATTGATATTTACATTGCTATAGTGACTAAACAGTTAACACCTAAAATGGTTACATGTGTAACAGGTGAAGAAGTCATGCATGTCTATGATGTGTCCTCGAGCTCACCAGTTAGGATGACCAGATCAAAAGCACGAGCGTTACAGATTTCACCTGAAAAACCAAGGGCCAAAAATGCCAAACCAAAGAAGGCAAACAAACATAAGAGGGCAGAGAAGTCGTCGAACGATAGCATGAAGCCTCGTAAGCAGCGCAAAAGGTCGAAGTTGAACGAGTGGCTGGGAATACGTACTAGGTCATCACCAACACAGTTTACAAGGTGCATAAACATACTAAGCGACGAACAACGACTGGCGGTGAAGGAAATGGGTTTTGGCCGGCTGCTGAGTATAAAAATGGATGGGATACCAGCAAAGTTAGGGCATTATGTTGTGGATAACTTCGACCCAGATAGTTTGGAGTTGACCTTGCCGTCTGCAACTCTTAGCATTGACGCTGAAGTCGTACACAAGATACTCGGTATTCCAATTGGAGGGGTGTCTTTCAATGCGCTAGAGAGTAGGGACGAACATGATGAAGGGATAGCTAAATGGAAAAAGAGGTACCCGCCGAGCTGATTTATATCTCCAAAACAAATGGTTGATATGATTGAGAAAGAGTCCAATGGTGAGGATGACTTCAATTTCCGAATGGATTTTATAATGTGCTTCTATACTATCATGGTTGATTGCCACAAACAAGGCAGTTTGAAGGACAACATACTAGACTATCTGACGGATGACTTGGATTTTGCTGGACTTGACTGGTGTGAGTTAGTTGTGGAGGTGCTTAGGAGTTGTAAAGTTGGTTGGAGGCGAGACAGTTTGGATCCACCTTTTACAGGGCCGCTAACCTTTTTGACAGTAAGTTAATTTTTTACGTATGTTACATATTCACTTAGGTACTACTGACCGTATTTGTTTTCTTGATACTAATCATGTATACGACATCTATTTTGCAGCTTTTGTACGTGGATAGTTTTAAATGCAAAGGTGTTGATGTTGATTCTTCGGTGGTTCCTATGAGTTTCTGGACATTCCAAAGGTTAAGAGACAGGGAAAGGATTGAGATAAAAGAAGGGGGTTTCGAAAGGGGTACTTTGAAACCGTTAACTTCGTACGAGGGTGTGAAGCTTGGAATAGATGAGCCAAGCATCGAGGTTTGTAAAATATTATGTATTACAACAAAACAGTTCATGTATTCCCCGTATTACATATTTATGGCATGCTAACAAAAAATTACCAAACAGGAAAGGGTAGCAAGTGTGGGGGATCTCGTCGATGTTTTGATTAGAACGAGAAAGAGGGTTGAATCGGCCATCTGCAAGTTAGATGAGGACTATCCAGGTAGAAAAGAAGTTGTTGCTGTCAAGGCTAGGTATGGTGAGTTCATTAAAGACATGGGGAAGGCGAGTGAGGTCGAAGCTGTTGCGCGTGTAAATGCTGATGGAGAAATCTCCTCTGTTATAGCTGCCATAGGTAAATGTACCACCATTGGTAAGTGCAAGTTTGATGTTTAAGCACAATACCCAATTTTGTTAAATATAAATCCATTGAACGTCTATATCGAAAAATTAGCAGATAAGGCTGAACAAAGCAACAAAGGAAAAGCAGTCGAGGATGATGTGTTGAGTTTGGGTGATTCGCCGCTAAACAAGTCCCCAATCACACGATCAAAAAAGAAAAGCGTTGGTGGCACGTTGGATGAGGCAGGGGCATTGGAAAGTCCGATTCTAAGCCAATACAGGAAGAATCTGCATGACAGTGCAAAGCAGAAAAATGATGGTTCCAAAACAGGTGCTACATGTGTTACACACATTAGGAACATTATGTTTAACTGTTTATGTATTTAACACTATGCACATTCCATTCATTAGGAAGCATTGTGTGTGACTGTTTATATGTTTAACATACGTAACAGGAGATGAAGATCTGGCCAGGAATTTAACCAACAAATTTTCTGAGGTTAGTGAAGACGGGCAAAATGAACAGGATGTAGCAGGACAATCAGGGGGACTAGAAAAAGAAGGTAAGTAAAATATAGCTAGGGTAGGTTCGGTTACATACGCATAGGTCAGCGGGTGGGGAGAATTTGTTAAGATTGTAATGTTATGATCTGTTACAGATGTCGATGCCAGCAGACAAAATGCTGAAAATGTGTTAGGTGATGTGTTTCCCACTTGCAATGAAGAGGAATTGGTGAGCACACAACCCTTGGGTGCAACACAAGAGGCCGAATTAGGTAAATAATGAATTCTTTTTTATACACGTGTAAAATCGTAATAAACCACAAACTGAAAATTAACTAGCTGTTAAATGTTAATTAACTTTAAGCACGGGATAATATTGTTGTTTCAGAACTGGATGCACCAAACAATGAGATTGAACAGGAGGTTGTGACCACACAAACACAGGCAGCAACACAAAGTGAACCAATAGGTATGCCGGTTGACTGTTATAAAATTGCTAATGTATACATCGGTTTTATGATTGTTATCTGGTTACGTATGTTACACAGTCTCCTCAGGCGGCACTCCATCACATGAAGCTACTGGTGAAGACAACAAAGATGACTCAAGTGTGAAGGTGGGAGACACAAAAACAGATGAACAACTGCAAGAGGAGAAAACAGGTATTGTTATAAAAACCATATATACCCACAACTAAAGGCTGGTATAACGCATCGCCAAACATATTAATCATGTGTTTTAAACGTTGTATTTCAGGCGATGAGAAAATTTCAACAAGCGAAGCAGATGTGCACACAACCAGTAACAAAGAGTCAGGTATGATATTGTAATATTTATAAGTACATGGATAGCTGATTTGGATGTGTGATAAGTGGGCTCGTGCGAAAATGTCCTATAGAAGTACAGCCGGATAGGGCAGAAACTAGTGATAGGGGCAAGCAGGTTGCTGAGCCGGGGGAAGATACACAAGCAGGTATGCAAATAAAACCAAATTGAAATACGTCTATAATCCACAAAAAAGTCCACATATTATTTGGGGTAACACATTTGCAGGAATCTCCTGGATTATTCCATGTATGTCGACACCGGATAGCAACGATGCGCCAACTTTTAGCTTTGGCTTAACACAGGCAGAACCAGCAGATCAGGGGGAGTCAGGTGTGAATTCACTTCTTAAAAATAAAAAAATATAGAAATGTTATATAAATGCTCTGTGTTTTTAACAGTTTTTAATGCTTATCTTACAGGATCTGTCACAATGTCTCAGACAATGGAACCTGGTTTGAAGGACCAACCAGGTGAATCAGGTATCAACTCTATATCTTAACAATGTTGAACTGCTGGATCGGATCAGTCAGCTAATGAAAGTTGTGACGTACGTTACAGATGGTGGCGGTGTGGCTCCAAATGAAAAGACAGTTTCCAGGACGTTGTCGCATCAATGGTGTATCCGTTGGTGCAACCTGTGAGTTCATATGACGCACAGACTCAGGTTTACAATGAGTATGCCCCTAGTGGAAATCTGCAAGAAGATGACGACAACATGACCTTGGCGATGCGTCAAGAAATGATCGCCAAGATGGATGCAACCAAGAGAAACCCCCTACGTGAAAGGAATGTGACATACGTTCATAAGTCACCTTTTCACATAAGGGGGGTAAATTTGGGAGAGGGGGTGACGAAGGATGATGATGCTGTGTGGAACTTTGTTTACAAGGACGAGGATCCGTTGAATATGTTGTGTGGTTCTGAGGAAAGAAGGAGGGTAGCCATAAGTAATCGGTAAGTAACATGAACAATGCATGTGGTAAATAAGTTCTTGAACTGCTGTAACATGTGTAACTGGTGGCATTTTGGTTTCTGTTTTTTTCAGCATAGAACATGGAGAACAGGTGGAAAATGTAGACATACCAGATGATGAAATAGATAACGCACTTGCCAAGTAAGACCATGACCAATGTTTAAACTTATAAGACTGCTTCAAAAAATTTATCTTGGTTAACATGTGTACAGTGAGGTGTTGTTCAAAAGTTTATGTGACGTGGAAGCCACACGTAGCATGATCAAAACTTTGAAGCCGGGGAAGCAGGTGATGGATGTGATCATTGACTGTTGGGTGGATGTCTTAAACTACGAGGAGAGGTTAAAATCGGACGGGGCCCCTCTTCGTTTGTTTGTAAGCACAACCGCAGTGGTAAGTTATTTAAAAAGACAACATCGGTTTACGTATGTTATGAAAACTGGTATTGATTTTTTTTTCTAACAAAAAAAATAGGTTCCATGGATGCTTAATGATACCAAGTGTGATCCGATCCGACGAGCTTCGCGGTTTTCAAACGCGATGTCTGCCGCAGTGCCGGCCTATGAGACCAACCGTGACTTCAAACGATATGATATCGTCTTTTTCCCGATCCTTGAAAGGGCCCACTACTACTTATTGGTCTTTGAGCTAAAGAATATCGCCATAATGCTGATTGATAATGACAAAAAACGAGGGAGGCGAACATGCAAGGATCATGCTGACTTTCACAAAAAGGATACTGTGCACAAATATGTAAGTTGTTTTAATCACTTTTGAAAACGTAAAACATTGGTCATTTAAAGCAAATGTTTCTTTCGCTGATGTATTGTTTTTGGGTTTCATGATCCATGATTATTGCAGAAGCACATGTTTGTGGAGTTCCTTAAAAGCATCAACCATCCGAAGGCGGGAAAGATCGGAGGGGCGGAGATACATAGGTTGGATGTAGAGTGGGGAACGACTGGTAATGCCACAGATTGTGGGGTCTTCCTAATGAGACACATGGAGAGATTCATGGGGCTTCATGTACCGTTTGAATGCAATTTCAGTAAGCATTGGCGCACTAAAGAAGGCGAGATCAACAAGCTACGTTCGAAGTACACAGCGCATATTTTGCGTTCACCGGTTAACACAAAGAAGGGTGAGGTGGAAGCTAGGGCACATTTGAAGTAAGGAGGAACGTTCGTGAAGGGGGGGTTGTTTAACTGTGTATGACAATTATGTAGTGTTTAAAACTGTTTTTTGGGTGATAATACACCTAACATACTGCTGGGTTCTGTAACATAACTTAACTAGTATGGTCACTTGTTGAACACCTAACTGTGTTGATTATAATATTATTCTGTTACGTATGTAAAAGTGTTGTTAGCAAATCTGTTACATACATAACAGGTGCCTACATGGTTAGGTGGTACGGTAATCTGAGTGTTATGGATATTGAGTTATAGGTTAAATGATTAAGAGAGGGTTAATATGTTATTTGACTACTTAACAAATCTGTTACATACATAACAGGTGCCTACATGGTTAGGGTGTGACGGGACATACCATACTAGTCTTAGAAAGGTAAGATGTTTTTTTATGAAAGAAATGGTAACTGATATGGAATGCAACAAGTATTAAAAGTGCATAATTATAACGGCTCTGTAATCCAAAGTCATGCACATACTGTACACTGACAAAAAATATATTTACACAAAGAACTTCTTACACATTTAGCAATATTTCTAAGAGTTATAGGAAAAAACAGGGAATTTTGACATACAAAAACTAAATAACCAGAAGTACCAACCGATCAAATACCAAATATGGTGTTTGGTGAAATCAACTTGTTACACATGTAACATGAGGGTTTCTTATGTCTATGATTAATATTCACCCCCAATCACCTTGGCTACACAACAGGGACTGTTCAATACACCTGGTTTGTGGGGCACAACTGACTTGTTACACATGTAGCAGAAGGTTTTTAACAGAAAACCCTAAAAGACAAACAAGTTGCAAAATGGGTACAGGACAAGTGTTAAGGTATAGGGGGCTCAAATGTGTTATTTTACTATTTAACAAATCTGTTACGTACATAACAGATAGCTACCTGGTTAGAGTGTGACATACCATGTTAGTCTTAAAAAGGAAAGCTGATTTTTGATGATAGTAATGGTAATACATATGGAATCCAACAAGTATTAAAAGTACATAATTATAACGGCTCTATAATCCAGAGTGATGCACATACTGTACACTGACAAAACTATGTTGGCACATCTAACTTCTTAAACATGTAGCAATATTTCTAGCAGTCATAATAAACTTCAGGGAATTTTGAGGGAGAAGAACTAAATAACCAGACGTACAAAACCATCAAATGCCAAACTGATTGAAAATTAACCTGTTACACATGTAACATGAGGGTTTATTATGTCTCGGATTAATATTCACCCCCAATCACATTGGAAACACCACAAGGGATGTTCAATATCCCTGATTGGTGTGGCACAACTAAGTTGTTACACATGTAGCACAATGTTTTTAACAAAAAACCCTAAAAGACAAACATGTTTAAAAATGGGTACATGACAATTGTTAAAGCATAGGGGTTAATATGTTATTTTACTACTTAACAAATCTGTTACATACATAACAGATAGCTACATAGTCAGACTGTGACATACCACACTAGTCTTAAGCAAACACATGATAATAAAAAACTACATAGACAGTCCTTAATAAGGTTAAGACTTAGACAATAACACATAACAAAGGTACGACTACCCAGCAAAAACAGCTTAATCAACAAAAGCATAACCATCGTAAGTTGCAGCCATTATGGCGAGAATGATCCATACTGCGCTTCCAAGCTCAGCTCCGACATTTCACTGTCCTCGTCTTCCCAAGGGTTATAACTTGCCCACCTGGCGAGGGTATTTGGTGAATTTGGACACAATGGACAACCGCAATACTCGTGATCATACTCAACACCTGGACATGCAACAGCCGATATTGATACAGGCTCTTTGGTTACCGAGTACGCAGTGCCAACTGACACCCCTCCGTCAACTTCCATCTGTGCATCGCCCGACGTCGCCGGTGTACTATTACCATCTTCCATCATTACAGTTTCGACACCTTTTTTCGGTAGTTTGCTCTCGTTGGGATCATTAACATCCTTCCAAGCATGAATGGCTTGGTGTTCAGTACGCTCCAGTAACGCCCAAAAATCAGTTACTTTTGAAGTGACCTCCTCTTCGCTTTTTGTCTTCTGGCGCTTGGCTGCATGAGGTTTTGAAGGGCTTTCCATTTGCAGAAAGTGTTTCTTTTGGTAAGTTAGGAACACTATTATTATGGGATGGAACAATGATTTCTATTTTACCAAAATGAGGTATATAAACTAAGTTCAAGGATGGGTGGTTGGGTGGTTGGTGATAATTTAATTTGTGTTTAATGCTATAGTGGTAGATTTTGCTTTATGTCAAATCAACATGTCATAAATATTTTTGGGTGCTAGGGAGTGCATCATGATTTTATATTTTATTCTCTTCATTTATTACTTTGTGAAGTACATATTTTATTAGATTTTGGTAGTTCCCTAGGTCTTCCGTACCAAAACTACAACACATACCCATGCTTTTTTCTGTCCATGGGCCCTATGGTAATTAATGATATGTAATATAGGGGATCTAATATAATAATCACATTGCCCCAGCTACCTTTTTGTTGCGTATGTTACCAATGCGGCCCTTGTTACCAACTACTTATAAGACAGAACATAGATCCTAAAACACACCACATTATATATTACAAAACACAAAGAAGCATGTCTAGTGGGTGAAGATTATACATAAAAGTAGTTCTACCAAATAAAAATAGAAGTAGCTGGGGAACAACAAACACACCAAAATGTGGCAACCATGTTACACACGTAACAACAAAAAGGGACTGCATGTGCTTCTAACTGTTACCAGTGTCCAACATGGTTCAAAAAGCAGGGATAGTAATGCTGCCCCATTAATTACCATAAACCTAACTAGGCTTTCCGGGCTTGTGCCGCCTCCTCCTTGGCCCTTTTCATCGCAGCAACCTTCTCACAATTCCTTGCATCATGATCCGTGACATATTGGTGGCAGTTGTTGCATAGGCGTGGGGCCTTAGGCATTTTTCGGACGCTTTGGGTTTCCCTTCTCACCAGCTCCAGATATTCTTCGAGTTTTCCCACAACCCTTGTTGCGTGCCACATCAGGATTGGCAACCACAGTTTCAGTATCGGCCGATTGGCCAATAATTTCTTCCACGTCGGTTGGAGACGGTTGGTCCGGAATAACAGAAATTGGTTCCCTGGATAACAAGTGCAGCTTGATAGATTTGAGCTGTTCAACTAAGTCCGCCAGGGCAGTTTCATCAGTTCTGGCAACATCTACACATTCAGTTACAAGTTCAAGTACCTCATTCCTCAACAGTGAACCTGGATGAGTGTCAACACCGTAACGTCCAGAAATGGAGAACACTCTCTTGGGTAAAATATCACGTAACCACCTTTCGACCACATATTGCTGCGGGATGCGGTCAACTTTCTTAATCATGTAAACTGCAAAAACATGGCGGCAAAGGTAGCCGAGACGCGTAAAACATCGGCATGAGCATTCAGCCGTTGAATCAATGCTATCAAACCGCACCTGCATAATTGATGCTAGAAATGGTAAGACCTAGGAATGCAACAAGTATTAAAGGAACATAATTATAAACAGCTGTGTAATCCAAAGTCATGCACATACTGTACTCTGACAAAAGTATATTGGCACAGCTAACTTGTTACACATGTAGCCAACTTTCTAACAGTTCTAATAAACTTTTGGGAATTTTGACAGAGAAAAACTAAATAACCAGAAGTACAAAACAATCAAATTCCAGATATGGTGTTTGATGCAATTAAATTGTTACATATGTAACAAGAGGGTTTATTATGTCTAAGATTAATATTCAGCCTAAATCACATTGGCTACACTGCAAGGGCTGTTCAATAACCATGACTGCTGTGGTACAAGTAACTTGTTACACATGTAGCAATTAGTTTTTTTAACAGAAACCCCTAAAAGACAAAAAGGTTGAAAATTTCAACTTATTAAAAGTCCAATAGCCTGAACTGGTGTGGTACAACTAACTTGTTACACAGGTAACATAAATTTTTAAAACATTTATAACAATAACATCAGTAGTTTCTAACAATAACATAAATGGGTACCTGGTAAACATTGGTAACATCACGACGCTTGTCAAGTTGGGTGACTGAAAAGACGGTAGGCATGTTGTCCTTTTCATCAACATTGGAGATGTAGCATGAAAACTTCCCCTTCATAATCTCCTTCTTAACTTCCTGGAAAACAGTATTGGTGTACAAGGTAAACGCATGCTGCTCAATGGGAAAGTCCGTAGACCCATAAAAAACCGTTGATGATGTTTTGTACTCGGCAACACGCTGACGGTAACGTTGGCTATCGAGACGGGATTCAAAACATAACATGAACTGAACAAGTGTGTGGGCACTAGTGGAATTGACCTTGAATGCACTGTTTGAACTCTCACTTCTGGATGTTGTTTTCATCAAGCATGACATTGGAATCTCCCTAAAGTACGCCGGCACCCACAGTTCTTTGATTGCAAACATATCGCTCAACCACTGGTTTTCCTGAATCCTAAATGTCTCTAGCAGCGCATTCCATCGACTCTCAAATGTTGAAGGTTTTATGAAAATGTTCCACACCAATTTGTGAATGCAGGACCGGAATTCAGTGTTGGATAAAATATCAGCACCAACCTAGGTGCAGAAGCATAAATAAATGTAAGACATCTTTAACATAAAACACTTAAGTACGTGCCTACATAACATTACCTTGTTGGGTAGTTTTTTCATTATATGCCACATACATAGCCTGTGGCGAGCCTCACTGAACACTTGTGGTACAGCCTGCATCATCGACGGGTCTTGGTCGGTCAACACTAGCCTGGGCTGTGAACCATGAGCTTTTAAAAAACATTCAAGCAACCAAACGTAGGAATCTATGGTCTCATTAATTATCAATCCTGCACCAAAAGTCACACACTGCTTGTGGTGGTCCACACCGGTGAAAGGGACAAAAACCATGTTGTACCTACACGTTAAATGAACAGCCACATGTTATTTACGTATGTTAAGCAGTAAAAAATGCAAACACATAAAACCTGTAACGCACGTTAAGGTAACTTACTTGTTTGTGTTGTATGTTGCATCGAACGCCACAACATCACCGAAGGCCTTGTAGTTCAATTTTGAAATTTCATCCGCCCAAAAAACAGAATGCAGTTTACCATCGCGCACAACAAAGTCATAAAAAAAGTCTGGCAAGTTTTCAAACCGATCACGCAGGCGGTCAAGGAATAAAGACGAGTCCCTCTCGCCGATAAAAATTCGAAGCTCCTTACTAAAGTTCTTGAAATCAGAAGCAGTTCCATGCACATTGTGGTGACCACCTTTAAGAGACACTAAGTAACGATGAGCTTTCACAGGTCCAACTCGGTTAAGAGACATGTTATGAATGAATTGTTTAGTTGAGAAAGAAAGTTTACGAGAAATCTTACTAAGGTCAATGTTATCTTTATCACACAGCTGATGGTTGTGAACATCGTTAAAACGAATGACTTTAAACAACGAACCTCCACAAGTGATTGACACTAACACATGCGCTTGGCAATTGGAAAGGCTGAACGAAGTTTTACGGGGTTTAACAGAAGATTCAACTAAGGTGTCAAAGGTTTTGTTAAACTGAGGTTTACCATATTTGCAACAACGCATGTACTTGTGTGTCGGTTCCCCCATCCAAACCTTGGTTTGTCCCTTCTTAACTGAAAAACCGGCCTGCCTGGCATATTCTTTGTACATGGACATTGCAGCCTCAAACGTCGGGAAAACCTGACCAATAGCAGGCAAATACCGGGGGCTAACATTGGGGATCCAGAATTGGGTGCCGTTCGGGGTTGCAATAACATAGTACGGCTCAATGTCTTGGTTTTCACCTGTTAAATAAAAAACAGGTTAGATTTCTATATTTATAATCCCCTTATGTGTTACATACGTTATAAGTCTATTCTTTAACACAAAGCATGTTGTACCTAAAACATATAAGACACAAAAAAGGCTATAAAAATATATATTCAAGTAAAAAAGTTGGTAAACCAAAACAGTTTCTATGTAACACATGTAACATATATAATGTAGATTCTCTCCATGGTTTAAAAAATTTCTGGTTTGGCCAAAAAATAGCTTTCACCACACAATGCTATGACCAACACAAAGAGCATGATAGTAAAGTCAATGTTGGGCAAAAGTTTCTTACCAGACTCAACACCTACATATATCTCTTCATTCCCTCCTATTTCATTTCCATCAACAGGATCCCCTCCATCAACATTCCTCAACAAAGATGAAGACCCAGCTGAGAAACCAAAATTAAGGCCTGAAAACAGCAAAAAAAAAATATAAAACATTACAAAACAACCTAAAACAAAATAACTAAAAACCTTAGATAGTAGTAAAACCATTAAAAAACATCCTAACACTATATAACCCTGTTAACAACAAAATTTGAAAACTTTAAAAAAACTATAACTAAATCAGTATAACTATGAGAAACACTATAAACATGAACAAACAAAAAAATGCTACTTTCTAAACTATATAAAAACCTGCTACAAACCCTGTGATCATGAGCAGTGCTATAAAAAAAGTAGGAAATATTATATGATCGGCGTTAAAAAAATCATATAGAAACCTTGAGATCCAGTATCACCACTATCATCCTCTGTTTCTGATACAAAATCAGACGGTGCATGGCTATTCACGGAATCCAAGATCATTGAATGTGGCTTGATTTGAGGATTCGATTCCATCGCATGAAAGAGTTAATGAGGCAGGAAGAACTTTAAGTGAACTTATTGAGGTTTCAGGGAAGTTAATGAGAGGAAGAAGACGGCCCAGAAGAAGACATCTGTGTTGGTGTGGGTTATTGAGAGTGGAAAGGGTGGGAAGGTGTATGGGGAAAGTAAATAATAATGATCTAGACTTTAGTACAAATCAGGTGTCATAAAACATTGAAAAAGCAACCAAAGCAAATGTCTAATATACCCTTTCCCTCCCAAATAAAACATAGTGAGGTGGATTAATTAGAACCACTAGTTAGGTTTCCATGGTTTTCTCATTTTAGGGGGTTTCTCTTTTCCCTTTCCCCTATATATATATATATATATATATATATATATATATATATATATATATATATATAGGGTTGGGTTATTTTGAGAACCATAGTGAGTTGTGAGAACCATAAGAACCATTTTAAACCATTGATCTTGTGAAACCAATGGTTAAGATTACATCTTAACATTTTTGTCTTCACATGATACCCTTTTGTCTTTACATGTGGATTAAAAAATAATAAAGTACAATTAAGGGTGTTTAGGTAAAAACACATAGAAAGAGAAAGAAAAGTATTATAATAAATATATTAATTTTTATTTAATTATTTAAAATATAATATTTTTTTGATGTATTTAATTTTTAATTTCTTAACTTTTTTAAAACAAATAATCAGATAAAGTTGACGAGGATGATTTACACTGGTGTAATTATTTACACCAATGTAAATCTACCATCATTTACATTGGTGTAATTATTTTACACCAATGTAATCTACCATACAAAATTTGTATTACGCCAGTGTAATTATTTTACACTGATGTAATTATTTTACACCAGCGTAAAAAAACAAAAACAAAACATATATACAATCATAGTACACCAATGTAAATGCCCACAACATCAACAAAAAAATGTATTACATCAATTTAAGTCAAACCAAAACTTCTATACATTCATACTAACACAAAAACCAAACAAAAACATCTATAATTGTTATGATTTACACTGGTGTAGTGTATACTAACTCAAAACATCTATAATTGGTATGATTTACATTGATGTTATTTACACCAGTGTAAATCTGTATACACAAACTTCTACAAAAAACGCTAGTGTAAAAAACCAAACCATCTATTCATTCGTATTTACACCACTGTAACGCCCCACAACATCAACAAAATTTGTGTATTACATCAATGTAAAAAATCCAACATCTATAAAAAAAACCCACAACATCATCATTATCTTCAAAGAGCATCATCATCTTCTTCATATTATCATCATCTTCACACAAATAATAATAATAGTTGAAACAATCACAAAAATAAAAAACATGAGAATTTATACCTCAGTTTTGCATCTCTTTGCATTTCCCCTGCAAAATAAAAAACATGAGAATTTAACATTAATGTTTGATGCAAAACAGATGAACCACCCCATAAAGTCCTGTTCTTCCCATTCTAACAGATCCAACCCATTTAATAATATTAATAATAATAATAATAATAATAATAATAATAATAATAATAATAATAATAATACCTGAACCACCATCACCATCACAGCGCCTCCCCCCGTCACCACCATCGAACCACCAAAAACCATCGAACCACCCACCATCTGTTCAGATCTATTCATTCAGATCTGTTCGTTTGACACCCATCGGAAAAACCACCACCGTCCTCCGTCGTCCCCCTGCCACCATTCACCATCGACCCCGTCACCAAAGCACCACCATCGATTCATCTGTTCATCTGTTCAGATGTGTGTGTGTGTGTGTTTGTATGTGTGTGTGTGTGTTTGTATGTGTGTGTGTGTGTGAGAGAGAGAGGTGTATGTGTGTGAGCGAGAGAGAGTTTCTTAGATGTTCAGATGAGAGAGAGAGAGAGAGAGAGAGAGAAAGAGAGAGAACAGTGTATGTGTGAGAGAGAGAGAGTGAGTTGTTTGTGGTGATATTATGATTTAAAAAAAAAAATTCAGTAAACTTTAAAGGGGGCATGGAGTGGGGGTGGGGGTGAGGTGGGGTAGGGGAGGTGAAAAATTACTTGCTTACCCTTTAATTTTATAATTGTAGGTTGCATATGTGTCACCTAGTTATTGGTTCATATAAGTTCTCTAGTTCTCACAGCTCAGTGGAGTTCTCACATGATCCGGATCCTATATATATATATATATGGTCGAGATCCTGTGCAAAGTGTGTTTTGTGTGAGAAGGGTAAGAAGTGTTTTGGACCATTAGATCATCTTAATCAATGGTTTAGATTTAATGAGTGGCATTATTGTAAATAATGTTATAGTTATAATAACTAATTAGGCTACTTAGGGGTATAATGGTAAAACACACCCTACATTTAATTCACATTTAAAGGGTCTAATTAAAAATATGGAAGGTCTAATAAATTCAATCTTCCTATTTACGTCCTCCATTTAATTCACATTTAAGTGTCTCTCTCTCTCTCTCTCTCTCTCTTTCTCTCTCTTTCTCTTCTCTCTCTCCCTGCGCCACCTACACAACCGTCATCAACCACCACAAACCACCACCATCAACCGAACCATCATTCGACAGCCACCATCACAAACATAAATAATCGGAGTGTTTTTTTAGGGATGAAGGTGAAGACGACATGAGGTGATAATGGATCAGTGTGTTTTATGGTGGATTATTTTAAACAACATTCATATTGTTGTGTTTTATGTTCAAAGGATTTTTGTGTGGTTTAGTGTTTTTTGAATTTAAAACACATTTTAAATGTATGTATAGTTGTGTTTTTGAATGTGTTACTAATTGTGTATGATGAAGATAAAACACACTGGATTATGGAGAAGATGATGATAAAACACACGGGACTGTTTAAAACACAAAGTTAAGAATATGGTGATAAAACACACGGGTATGAACGTAAAAACACCTTGTTGATGAAGCAACTTACAAGACTATAATAAAACACCAATGTGCATAAAAAAAACCATATTTTCCGCATCAGTAAAACTCCTTATAAAAAAACACAAAAGGTGTGTTATACCTTCAAACCTTATGGTATACCAGTAAAACACCATTTGCTCGCATCAGTAAAACACACCAATATGAATGCTGTTTTGGTCGTATATAATTCAGTAAATGAATGATAATGTGCTGAATGTTAATAAAAACTCTATAAAAATTCGTGAGATGTGAAACAAAATCCCTAAGAATGCTCCTAAATTAAACACGAAATTAATTAGCCATTATCTCCTAAAATAAGATTAGCAATGCAATTTACAATGTTACCCTTTTATATAATAAAATAGGCCGCACTATTATTGGTTCTCATACTTCTCACAAAAAATAGGTTTTGTACATGATCCTAAACCTATATATATATATATATATATGTGTGTGTGTGTGTGTGTGTGTGTGTATATATAGGGGAAGGATAAATTGAAAACCCTCTTGAGTTGAGAAAACCCATGTAAAAAATCATTTTTTTTTTGAAAAAAATAACCAATGTAAAATACATGTTTTTAAGCATTTTGGGCCAACAAAAATATAAAAAGCGCCGACGGGATTTTTTTTAAAAAAATAAACAAAGTTGCGCTTTTTGCATATGTTTTCAGCTATTTGCTGTTGTAAAGCTCTTGTAAACATGTGTTTTCGCAGCATTGTTTATTTTTTTAAAAAAAATCCCTTCGGCGCTTTTTTATTTTTTTTGGCCCAAAACACTTAAAAACATGTATTTTACATTGGTTATTTTTTTCAAAAAAAAAATAATGATTTTTTACATGGGTTTCCAAGGTTTTCTCAACTCAAGAGGGTTTTCATTTTATAATTGCCCTGTGTGTATATATATATATATATATATATATATATATATATATATATATATATAGGGGATGGTTTAATAGAGAATTCATTTTATTGAGAGAACTCAAGAACTTTATATTACATATGTGCAATATATCATATATTGCATATGTGTAGTATATATTGCATATGTGTAATATATATTACACATGTGTAACATATGATATATTACACATGTGTAATATATGATATATTGAGTGTATTACATATGTGTAATATATATTACACATGTGTAACATATGATACATTGCACATGTGCAACATATGCAATAATAATATATTACACAAATGTAATATACAACACATTATATATTACATATGTGTAATATAGAGTTCTCGAGTTTTCTCTCTAACTATGAGTTCTCAATTGAACTTTCCCCATAACCTATAATTATTATATATGTAATAACAACTGAAAAATAATAAACGAGCCGAGCCTAGGATGTGGAAACAAGCTGAGGTCGAGCTATTGTAAATTAAACGAGCTGAAACGTCGGTTTTTGTTGGGTTCGGTTATCTCAATTATTATGTTTGGAAAGCTAATTAGTGTTTTGGGAAAAACCAGAAGCAACAAATAATTGAATGAATTGCATTAAATTCTAATGCAATTCGTTCAATTATTTGCTGCTTCTGTTTTTTCCCAAAACACTAATTAGCTTTCCAAACACTAATTTAGAATTGATAACCAGAAAGCAAAACATACACTGAGCTTAGCTGTAGAAAGATAAGAAATAGACATATCAACTGAAACATTCATTGGCACATCTTTTTCATACACCATTACCGCACCTATCTCATCTACCAAATTTGCAATCGCACCCACTGCCAGGTTTCCATTCCTGTCCTGATTTAATAAAAACAAATCAAGCCCATTATAACTTTTTAAATATGCAAAATAATAATAATAATGAATAGAATAAGATCAATTATTACAGTGAGACGAAGGGGGACTGTGAAAGAGCAGGAGATGGAACCGGTCGACTCGGATGCCTCGAAGGGTGAAGTCTTCATAGAAGCTGTGGAGGGCTTCTGGTGGTTGGGGTGGGATGGTGAGTTGGGTGACTCGGTCTGAGTCTTGTTGGGTTACTTGTAGATGCTCTCTAGGGTTCATCTTCTTGCTCTTGCTCTTCTCCTCATTCTCCATGGGTATCATGATTGATTGGCGACTTTATTTGACAAATAAATGTGATATTTGTTCCACAAAAAGGGAAGATCGTTTGTTAGGGCCTAATGGTTTAATAAGGAGAAAATTGTTCGAATGGTCCCTGTTGTTTGCACTTTTTTCACCTATAGTCCCCAAGTTTTTAAAATTACAGCCATAGTTCTGAAACAATGAATTTTTTTTTAACTCAGATAGTCCCTAGAGCTAACTGAGGTTAAATAATCCAGTTAAGTGGGTGTGAAATTACAAAACTACCCTTACTTTAATAAAAAAATAATACTAATTAATGTGGGTCTCACACTTCATCTTCTTCACCTCATCACCTCCACAAACCACCACCACCCATATCCACCCTCCATCATCACCACCCTTCATCTTCCCCACCAACCAAACCCTACATATAAAACTCCTCCTCCTTCATCTTCCACACCAGACGTGGTTTCTCCTCCTCCGGTCGGTGCTGCTTCTAACCGACGCAACCCCTCACTCTCATCCATCACTGCTATCTAAACACACACACACACACACACACACACACACTCACACTCACAAATCTATTAACCAAGAGAATCGAGAAGAGAGAGAGAGAGAGAGAGAGAGGGAGAACGATAGAGAAAGCTAAAGGAAAGAGAGAGAGAGAACCGAAGAGGAAAGGAAGCAGAGGAGGAGATGCGGTGGTGGTGGTTTGTGAAGGTGATGAGGTGAAGAAGATGAAGTGGTGGTGGTGGTGGTTTGTCACCTGATTCATCATAAAACCAAGGTAAACCCGATTAACTCCCTGTTCGTCTATCGATTGTGAGGATATTGTTGGGGGATTGGTCCAGGTTCGGTGGTTGTCGGTCAATGACGAACAGGGGTGGTAGTTGTGATGGTTCTGGTGGTGCTGGGTGATGGTGACGGTCTGGTTATGGTTGGTGGTGACGGTTTGGTTATGGTTGGTGGTGACAATCTGGTGGTGGTGGTGGTGGTGGGGATGGTGGTAGTGGTGGTGGTGGTGGTGGGTTTTTTTATATATTTAATTATAAAACGTGGGGCCACTAGTGTTATATTTTATTTGTTTTATAGAAAGGGTAGTTTAGTAATTTCACACCCACTTAACTGGACTATTTAACATTAGTTAGCTCCAGGGACTATCTGAGTTAAAAAAAATTCACTGTTTCAGGACTATGGCTGTAATTTTGAAGACTTGGGGATTATAGGTGAAAAAAGTGCAAACCACAGGGACTATTCGAGCAATTTTCTCTTTAATAAGCCTAAGGTATGTGAGAGTTGTTTAGTAACGCTCGGCATGTAAGTAATGCAAATTAACCTTGTGATTGAAACGTATACAATGTACCCACAAATGAGTCCAACTGTTGAGCAGGAAAAAGACTTCTACCGGTCAGTGAGTAAGAACCTCTACCGATTGTTGAGCAGGTGCGATAGCCTCTACCACTCGTTGAGCAGGTTGTATGGCCTCTACCGACTGTTGAGCAGGCATGTTGACATCTACCAATCGTCGAGTAGGTTATTTGGTACTCTACTAACTGTTGAGCAAGTACTCTATCCTCTATCAGTTGTTTGATTAAGTGTAGCAATTATTTGATAGTATGTTTATGTAAGCAAGTTTATAAGTATAACGAGTATAGTAATTCTATTGATATTAATATAGCAATTAGTTCACATTATCCAAGTGTTACTAAACAACTCTCACATAAAATTTCAATACTAGAATTTATTACTTGAATCCAAGTGCATCAATACATAGAATAAAAAGCAAACAACATTCAAATGGTGGGGCTTGTCGTTAAGTAGTTGGAGGGTCCTTAGCAGGATTATTCTGAGCAACAGGGGCATTAGCAGGAGGAATTCGACAAACATTCACGAGATGCCCATACTTTTGACAATTAGTACAATGACGACAAGGCACATGAGTTGGGTGGTGATATTGGTAGGTGTTACACAAAGGATGGGGTCCAGTATATGGTTTCTTGTTGGGTGGAGGAGTGGCATTTATTGCGAAATTGCTGGCCTTGCGTCTTCCGTTGGTTGAGGACTCAGTTTTAATTTCGATAGCAGGTTGAGGAGTATCCTTCACAACAGTTTTCTTTTCCCTTTTCCGAGTCAAAGTTCCTGCCTTCACATGGTTATCTGTTAGGGTGGCCGCCAAACGCTTTGCTTCCTCGAGAGTAGCAGGGTTCCTTCCTCACACCGTGTCTTGAATCTGCATGGGTAAGCCACAAATGTACTTTTCGATTGCAACAGGCAAGGGGGTGACCTTATGTGGTAGCAGTAGGCTAAGTTCGTGGAAACGAGTGTTGTAGGCTAGGTTTTCTCCACTGTCTTGGGCAAGATCGTGAAACTCATCTTCTAACTTCTTGATTTCATTATGAGGGCATAACTCCGCCTTCATAACGTCTTTAGTTTGTTCCCAAGTTAAGGCCAGTGCGACTTTAGCTCCACGAGTCCGTTTTTCTTCGTTCCACCGTGTGAGTTCTCGCTTGTGGAGGACACTCATTGCATAGCGAACTTTGAGATTGTTAGGGCACTCGCTATTAATGAAGGTATTTTCGATACCTTCGAACCACTGAAGGAGACCAGTGGCTCCTTCGTCACCGCTAAACTTAGGAGGGTTGCAAGAGTTGAAGTGCTTAAGGGTGCAAACAGGGTGAGCATTTCCGTTTCCATTCCCATTCCCATTGTGATTTCCATTTCCATTGCCATTTCCATTTTCGTTGCTGTTTCCATTTATTTGGATGACTTGAGCCACCAAGTTGGGAACCAAAGTTGCTATTTGTTGCGCCATTTGTTGAGAAACGACCGCAGCCAGTTGGACATCAATGCCATTGTTGTTGTTGTTATTATTATTGTTGTTGTTGTTGTTGTGGTTGTTGTTGTTGCTCTCATCGTCATGTTCGTTGTCATTGTTAAGACGAGTGCTGCGACGAGGAGGCATGATCTGTAAGAGACACGATGAAGGTTCAATGAGACATAGGATGAATCAAGGATAATGAGATAATATAAGGAATGTAATCATTTATTCATTAATTAAAACGGATAAACGAAAATGTTGACTTATCAAAGCTTCTAGATTCTAATAACATAGTGAAGACATGCTTTAGCCTATAAGTGAACACTCATCCCGAGAATTCCCAGGTAGGCATCCGGGTCCCTCGTCTGATTGGGATTTATGCGCAATGCCAGTCCTAGACAGAAAACTCAGAATACATGCGTTCACCCTTCCAGATTGCACGTGTTCGTTATTAAAATCTAGAACTTCGATGTCAGGCTAAACCTGAGGATTTTGTCCTATTAATCTAAAGGTGGATCCAGTGGTGGAGAACAATCTTCTTGTAGGGACTAAAGTGAAGATAAGAAGTAGGAGGGAGAATAGAAACAAGTAGGGTTGCAAGTAAAAGAAGCAAGTACTGGTTAAATCTTATAGTTATAGACTAGATTATTTTTCTAATAACCTAATTCCCTATAACCATGGATCTGATACCAATCTGTAACGCCCCAACCGATGGCGAAAACATCGAGGTGTCACGTATGAATGATTGTTCAGTAGCTCATGGTAATACATATGTTTAAATAATCCTTTATTTCATTACAATATTGAATTACATTAAAGTCTTGAATGAAATCTAATACATCAATCAAACAAACGAACTTAAAACTTCATATAACTCCTCATGCTAGCTTTAGACTTCAAGCATCAATATTTCCTGTTGAGTTTGGAAAGGGGGGGGGGGGTCAACTAGAAGTTGGTGAGAATACATAAGCCAAGTCAAGCAATTAAGTTTTAGAATAAAAGTTTAGCAATTCATATGTCTAATGTAAGTTTAAGTCTACATGAATAAACAACAAGTATAGTATGCGCATAATCAATCCTCCGAAAAAGTTTAGGTCCATCCCGCATCCACGGTTCACCTTAATATAACGTTGGAACGATAACAATCACCCGCGCTCCCCATACAAGATGGTCAACGAATCTAGGTGGGGTTATCAATCCAATAGATCTATCATTGTATACCGCCGGCTTGATCAGGGTTAATGATTATGCAAGTTGAAGTTTAAGTCTAATAGTATTTGTCTAAGTCATGAGGCATTAAAGTTTACAACTAGACATGTATGTAGAATTGCTTAAGTATAAAGTTTCAAGTATAAAGAATTGCATAAACAAGGTTACCTAAACTCACCTTAGCAAAGTGTTAAGTATCGTGAAATAGAATAAGTGTGGTCCAACGTTGCCAAGTATTACCCTATGTTAAGGCAATAAATAAGTCTAAGTCTTTCTAGTCTACAAGCATTTCTAGGGTTCCTAATTTGGGGATAAGTAATTGTTTAATTATTAATTAGGTAAATTGTTAATAAATAAAAGAAATTTGAAAAATAAATAAATAAAAGACTATCTGTAGATTTTTTATTAAGGATGGTCATATTATAAGATGTTAAGTATGAAAATAATTTTTATAAAATTATTTTCTCACATATTGAATACTTAGTATATTTATTTCTATTTGTCCATAATATAATTTTAATATCTAAAAATATATTAAAATTAAAGAATTTTCAAATTTAAAATTTGTATTTCTGTTCTAAATGAATAGAAATAATTTATGTAAAATTTTGGTATGAAAATATTGAAAAATGAATTTATTGTGATTTATTTATGATTAAAATAACAAAAATTAATTAAAAATAATAAATAAACGGCTTTTCTGGAATAAAATTTATTTCTGAAATAATTATTGATCTACAAGTTTAAAATAATTTTTGTGGAATTTTATAAAGTCATTTAGATATTTTTATAGGATTTTAAAATTATAAATGAATAAACTTGTAATATTTATAATATATATTAAATAAATAATTTTTGAAAAACTAGAAATTTTATAGTGAACCTTGTCGTTAGAAGAACATAAAATAATTTTTATAGAATTTATAAACCTCTTTTGGTATTTAAAAAATGATTTTAAAATATTAATAGGTAAAATATATAACTAAAGAGGGTTTAAAAAAATGTTGCTGTGGCTAGGCCTCGAACTCGCGCCTAGCATCGGTTCAATGGTTTTAATCAGCAAGGGTATCACCAACTGCTCTATAGGACAATTAGTGATTTATTTCAGATTGTTTTTAATAAGTGTGATAGCTGCATGAGTCATCTTCTCCAAATCATTATGAACGAACCCTAGATTTCTAATCTAACAAATTGGCAAACAATAACCCCAGAAACATTGGGGTTATTGATCGACTAGTATGCGGAAACAAAACCATGTATTTAATTTATACTTACAATGCTTCTATGATGCAGAAACAATAAGTCAACGAAGAGTCAACCAGCGACGAATTCTAACTTATAACGAGGATTTGACATAAATTGAAGGTGAGGATATGTTTTTCGGCTCCTTTAGCTTATCTAGGTTGGTTCAATTTATACACAAACACCCGTATTGAGAGAATTGGAATGTTGACCCGTACCAAAAATATAAACGCGTAATTAGACTCAAATTGGAAAGTTTTAAATCATGATTTGCGTGGAAATCAAGCAGGCAGGGTCGGCCAAGCTCATTCCATAAATAATCACGCGTAATTGATCTTGATTTGGTATGTTCGATTGGGTGTTTGACTCGCATTAGTCAACTGATGATTTTTAGGATGTTGTTAAGTTTTAAATCATTAGAATATTATCAAAAAGTCTTGGTGGTTCAGTTGGTGAGGATGTTGCTTTGTTTGGTACCTTGCTCGGGTTCGAGTCCCGGCTCCAACCCCTATATTTTTTTTCTTTAAAAAACAAAAGAGGGGGAAGAAAGAAATAGTTTGGTTGGGCCGGTTGGGTGTTGGGCCAGGAAAGTGGGCTCTGAAAATAATAATGGTTTTAGGGTGGGCTTGGTTTGGTTATGTGTTGGGTTAGGTTTAGTTATTTGTTTAAAAAAATTTAAGCTCAAAGTAATCAAAATCTAATGATGAGCGAGAGGAAATTCACATTGCTTGGGAACAGGGGTAGGAGGATGCTGGGCACTGATTTCGGATATCGTGATCTTGGATCCCGGTCTAGGTACTTTTTCTGATTCAAATTCTCTTGTATGCCACGAGGTCCCGTCTCTTTCGGGGATCCATTAAAGGGATTGGAGTGGAATATCATAAGATTATCATTATTATTATTATTATTATTATTATTATTATTATTATTATTATTATTTTAAAAAAATATTATTAGACAAGGTTAGTATATTTGTATAAAAGAAAACATAATATAGGTAAAGTGGTGGTTTAACTAGTTCAAAATTTTTGGTGAAAATTTGTGATGTTACAGTGGTGGACGGTGGTGGTGGACCGTGATGGTGGTGGACGGTGGTGGTGGTGATGGGTGAGGATAAGAGAAGAGGAGAAGACCTTGGAATAAGTCTGCACCAAGAAGATGTCAGGAAGACCTTTTTGAGTAAAAGGTCTTCCAAAAAACAAACAATCTGCAGACCCTAAACGTCTACACGGCGCAGACAAAAGAGGTCAGAAGTGCTTTTAAGCAAAAAACAAACAGCCCCTAACTCTACCAATTTACATACTAACCATTCACGTAATTACGTTATCATAAGAGACTCTAAACAAATCTATTTACTATTTAAAAACTTGACCCGTTAACTTTACATGGGGTAAAAAATTATGTGGCCAACATATTTATACATGTTTGCTATAAACGGTAGCGAATCTAGAAGAAATATTGAGGGGTATCCTAAAAATGATTTTTTTTGGACCTAGGGGTATTTTAATATTTGGTTAGGGCTATGTTGTCAAAGCCTGCTCAAGCACGCATCTAGGCCCACTTTTTAGGCCCAACGCAACCTTCTCGCTTTGGTTCAAACGTCTTACTCTTAGGCACTTAGATGCATTTTTTAGGCTAAGTTCAGATGAAATTCTGGCTAAGAATAGTCTGAACAGGTCTGAAACAATTATACAAGTCTAAATAAGTCTATACTCAACCTAAAACAACCTAAACTAACCTTAAACAAGTCTAAAACATGTTTAAACCTCTAAATGTGTATTTTTGTACTGTGTGTCTCTTTAAAAAAACTCTATTGAATCCCAAGGCTCATCCTTTGCGCATTGAGTGCGCCTTGCGCCTTTAACAACTATGGGTTCGGGGTATACTTTGAAGAAAAAAAAATTACATTAATTTTGTACTTTGTTGACAAAGTTGAGGGGTAGCCCAGGCTACACCTAGTTACATGCTAGATCCACAGCCGGTTATAAACATAAACATGATACAAAGCGTAATTAAAAATACATCTTACAGCCGAAGAAAGAAAAACTAAAAAATATGAGAGGGAGCCGAAGAGGTGACAGCCGAAGAGGCGATAATTTCCGTCAACACAAACCACAAGGTGTTCATGACAGTAGGCCGATTACGACTTTCTTCATCAGCAATCTACCAGATGGGGTCCCAGATTCGCTATTATGGACCTCCTTCAGATCATATGGGGTCATCAAAGACGCCTATGTAGCTCGGAAAAAAGATGCTAGAGGCAACTGGTTCGGGTTCGTCAGATTTATGGGGGTGAAAGATGTGATGTAAGAATATATTTATATATTCTATTATGTGGCCCTTATAATCATTTATCTAATAAATGATCAATGACCTAAATACCCCTATTGGTTTAACTGGTCTTTATGTGATGGACGTAATTACCCTTAATGAACCATTAAATAGGGTTTCCCCTTGGGTGTATATATAGAGGTTATTAGGAGAGATTAAAGGCTAATGAAACACCATTACTCTTAACCCTAATTCTTTCATCCTCTCCTCTCTAAAACTGAGATCTCTGATTTCCTTAAGCCATCCTAACTGTACACCCTAAACGGGAACCCGATCATCCTGTAGATCATGAAGTATTCCCTCTCAGTGGTTACTGGCTAATAAGGTACATATCCGATTTACTTATTCATGTTTATGTATTATTATTAAAGAATTGATCAACATGTGAATGAAGTGCTTAGAAATATGAACATAGTAAAGATCTTTAATGCAAAAGTTAGCGTCTCAATTGCCAAGTTTGCGAAGGGTTCAACAAGGGAGGTGCCCCCTGGTTTTAAAGAGTTTCAAAAACAAAAGCAGGAACCAATTAGAAGACCGACGTTTGACTTTCAACAAAGACAATTCGCGTGGAAAGTGCCGGGGGACGGTGCAAATGAAAGACAATCCAATGTTGCAGGTACAGGGGTGGCTGGACAACCGTCGGAAATGGTGAAAAGGCTGGTGGTGACGGAGAGAGCATCACTATATCCTAATCATTGTATTATGAGGTCGGTTGATGACCTGTCGTTAGGGTCATGCAAAACCTAAATAACCTAAGTAGCCAGGGTAAGTAGGGAATATCGAATCCACGAGGAGCATGTGGTTAGCGTCACAATGGTTGTTTATTTGTCTAAGCTAGTTACCAAAATAAATATACCAAATACAATTATGAAGTTTGCTCGTTTTATCTTTTTGTTTGTTTTATAAAAATGCTGAAATGATAACAAAATAATCTAAATAAATAATAAAGATAAATGTAACTTCCACCCGGGATCCTATTTGTATAATCTTGCAACCTATTCGATTTAACTACAAGAACACCACATAGACATGGCCTTGGTTATCATGTCACAATAACTAGCTATCCTGTCACAATAACTATTCAGATTGAAATAATAACTAGGGACATGTTTTCAACGTAAACCGTACGCCTAGCTATCCCTATACAAATATCAACCAACCTCCCTATGATGCCAGAAATCACAGTTAATAGATAAATTGGTTCAAATATAAGCAAGGTTTATTCAATCTAACACAAGTAGTAAAAATACTAGTTCATACATAATCAAAACGAGTTCAGAATATAAAATCAATACAAAGATTCACCCGGGGGTTGCTCATGGCTAGGGTAGAAGCCTCCATCTCCTCTCCCCTTCTTTCTCTTTCTGCTGTGTTCAAACTGCTCTCTCGACAGCCAAATAGGCTGCCGTCCTCTGTTCCCTTTCGTACCTCTTCTGTGCCGTCCAAACTTTATTCCAACCCCTCGTGCTCTTTCGAGAATAATAATACCCCAATCGTTTATCTTGGGCCTCCACAAAAAGTTTAATCCTCACCTTTCACAAGCTTGTGAAATGGGCTTGTTAATTTTTTTTCTTTCTTAATTACTTCACGTGGCCTCATGCCTTTTTCATTAAAGTTTTACTTTTTTTTTTCTTTTCTTTTTATTATTATTATTATTATATTAATATTATTATCTTTCAACTCGGGTGTTCTTCGCTCGACCAAAATTTCTCGCTTACGCTTCAACGTCTATGAACACCAGCTCTCAAGTGTTTGTGTCTCGATTAAAGTTCTTTTGTTTTGAGCTCACTATCTACGAACACCTATAAAACACATGCGCAATAATAAATAACTAAAACCGACTAAAATTACACAATAAAAGACTAAAATATATACAAAACTAAATATTAACAAGGTGTGTTTCACAACACATCATCGGTTATCGGGGAGCTAAAGGATATAGAGTCTTTCAAGAAGGTGAAACCAATGATGATATCAGGAGGCTATAGTGAAAGTCCGGTGAGTTTTATTGGTGGCATGAAGATTTTGTGTGTGTTTAGAGACAAGCGAACTGCACTAGAATTCATAGGCAGGAAACAAGACTTGTGGGGTGATGTTCTGACTTGAGCTATCCTTTGGGTTGGGGAAACTCCCCCTCCTGGTAGGGTCGCTTGCCTGAGAGTTTCAGGTTTGCCATTACAACTTAGAGAGGATTACATGTATGATAGGGTTGGTGGTCTTTTCGGAAGAGTAGTCAAACGCTGCAACTTCTCGTGGTTGTCAACTGATAATGGGGACGGGAGAGTTTGGGTTTTGGTGGAGGACTTAGCTAGGGTCCATTCAGAGGTAGTATTGGAATGGAATGATAATATGTTCCATGTTTGGGTTATTGAGGAAGAAAGTAATATCATGCAATCCGTTCCGAGGGACTTATCGATGCCTGAAAGCCCTGGTCTGGGTGCGTCTGCAGAATCAGTGGCTGATGAGTCTGGAGAGGAAATGGAAGAGGGTGAATTTAGGAAAGGAGGGGAGTCACCGGAGTTACGTCGGGAGTCACCGGAACAGATGCCGGTACAGGGTAATCGAAGGGACGTGCATGGGGAGGTGGACTTGCATGGGGAAGTCCAAACTGTGGATCAAGCCACGTCAGCACTAAAGGTGGATAATTTATTTAATACAGGTGGGGCCGCTGATTTTAAAAAACAATTCCTGGACTTGAATGTATCGTGGGCCTCTGGTGAAGATAGAAATGGGCCAACTTTGACTATGAAGACAGACCCAAGATCCAAGAAAAGACAAAGGGCTCAAAGGAGCCCAACTACTTCCCCTATTGAAAGAGCAAAACAGCCAAAAGAGGTGGGACCTGAGATAGCGAATGAACAAACATACGAGGTGAGACCTGTGTTCCAAAAGGATGTGGGTGGGTGTGAAACTAATAATTCTAACAACGATCATACCGAAGATGAGGGGTCCCATTTTGACACGGTGGTACCAAACACACAAGAGGATGATCCGGACGACAACCATGATGCGGTTGAAGTGCAGCAGGGTAACGTAGTGGGGCTGGGTTCTGGGTTGGGTCAAGCTGAGCCACATGTAAATGGGGCTGTAAATGAAGTGGATGCAACAATTAATGCAGGGACACTACTTGGGGTCGAACTCGGGAGGTTCAAAGAGAAGGTACAAGCATTGGTGGACGAAGAAGGGGACGCCAATGGTTCAAGATGAATTTCTTATCCATAAATCTTAGGGGGGTGAGGGATGACCGGAAGGCGTCCTGGGTAAAGGGTCTCAAAACAAGTCATGGGGTGCACTTTATTGGAATTCAGGAATCCAAGCTAGGTTCGGATTCAAATTTTTTATTGGCATCATTTTGGGGGAAATCGTGTTTCAGATCAGAGATGGTTCCGGCGGTAGGAAGATCTGGGGGAATCATATGCCTATGGGATCCATCGGTGTTCCAGAAAACAGGTGTCGTTAAAAGCAGGTATTTTCTTACAGTCTCAGGTTTTTTAGTTGCTACGGGTGAAATAATTAATGTCATGAATGTATATGAGCCAAACGATGCTGTTCTTAGAAGAGGTGTCTGGGAAGAAATAATACTTCTTAAAGAATCTACGCAGGGTTTATGGGTTATTTTTGGGGATTTTAATGATGTTCGTTGGGAGTCGGAGAGATTAAATACAGAGTTCGTGCGAGCGAACGCTACATTCTTCAATGATTTCATCAGTAGGGCGGACCTTAGAGAGTTTAACATGGGTGGTCACAAATTTACGTACTACTCAGATAATGGTGTGAAGCTAAGTAAACTTGATCGGTATTTAGTATGTGACCGTTTTGTAGAACGGTGGCCAGAGGCGTCGGTAACCGCGTTGTCTAGGTATGTTTCGGACCACAGTCCAATTGTGTTATCGGTCATGAATGCGGATTTTGGGCATATACCATTTCGGTTTTTTAACACTTGGCTCGACTTACCGGGATTTAAAGAATTTGTACTTGGGGCCTGTTCAAGTTTCACTTTTAAGGATCGGCTGATTTGGCTTTAGCAACGAAACTGAAGTTTATAAAAAATAAAGTTAAAAGGTGGGTAGAGGAACATCGTCGTGCAGCGGGGGAATCATATAAGGAAAAGACCAGTGAGTTGGGTCGGTTAGATCGTTTGGCTGAATTCAGACCACTGACGGGAATTGAGCTGGAGGTTAGAAATGAATGCAGGATGTTTGTACTTGAACAGGATCGTTGTAGAGCAATGGACGCAAGGCAGAAAGCGAGAATTAGGTGGGCAATTGAGGGAGACGAGAATACCGGTTTTTTTCATGGGATGATAAACGCAAATACCACGAGTAATAGGATTAACGGTATCAAACACCAAGGGGAGTGGGTGACTTGTCCGAGCTTGATTAAGGATTTAGCGTTTGAGTTTTTTGAAAAGAAATTTAAGGAGCTGTGACATCCGTCACCCTCATCTCTTAGCGGGTTGTCAATTTTAGCCCTCTGTCTATGTTGAAATTTCACCTTTAATCCTCATCAACTATTATTTTATTTTATTTTTGAAGGGTGACATTTTCGTAATGTTATAAAACGTTGTATGTTAAAAGTTATAAAAGAAAAACGAGTTAAGCCAGCTTAATTAAATATTAATAATAGAATAATAGATATTAGATATTAAGATGAATTTCGAAGGGAACTAAAATGATAGATGAATATACAAACTTATGTATTTTCAGATACCAACGTATTATTGTGGCTTTAAATTCACCCAAGATATGGATAAAATTCATATAGAATTCTTCATCACGGATAAATTGTATTTGTTTGGCAACATCCGCAAATTGTAATAGTGTACTGTATATCAAAAAAATCTTAGTACCTATACATACAACATTTAATAAATATATCAACTTTGAATAAAACTTTTCCATCTTTGCACTCGCTTCCGGACAAAAAAAAAAAAAAAAAAAAAAAAACCAAGTCTCCGGCGGCGACTAAACAATTCCGGCGAGCATCGATTTAGCCGTTTGATGATCTTCAATTGTCTTAATTAGCTCCTAATCGTTTCTTCAACAGTTTCGAACATTATATCGAGCATTTAACGTATTTAAATCTTGATTTAATTGGACCTTTATGAGTAACTGTCAACTTCAAGTTTAAATCATCGGTTTCGTTGAACAATTATATAAATTGTTATGGCCATACGTATTCTGCACTCAATATCGTTCCAAACCTACTTCCAACAATCACGTTCTAGTCGCTTTGAACCATTGTCTGCCCATAAATAATCAAGCGTTTTGATCAACCACTAACAACTAATTGATGGGTAATCAAACCCATAACATTCGGTTGTTCATAGCAAAACTAATTTCCGAGATCGATGACTTGATTTATATATTTAAAACCATACGTTTCATCCACAACCATCGACCATTCACACATTCGCCTTTGGGTATTCTTTCACATGAGCCGAAGCTTCCGGCCGCACCATCTCGGCTCCTTCTCTGTACCTCAGGCCGGGCCTCACCGCCATTGCCACCGGGATTGAAATCAGTCAAGACATAACTATTGTTGTCCTTGCCACCTTGATTCGTTTTCCGTTTAGTCGTTCAAATAGCTATAGTAGGTGGCATTATATTAACTCAACTCGGCAAGCAAGGTAACGAATTTAACTTTTGCCTAGTACGTAAGTATTGACTAGAGTTTTGACTTAATCATTGTTCGGCGATTAGGAGTTCAAACTATATGGGTGTTGTAAACCTCCTTCGTGTTTCCTTATGGCCAGATAAGTTTCATGGATTATAGATATTTAATTAGTCAGAAATGGTTTATGTTTAACATTGTTGAACAACCCATTTGATGTAGTATCATACGTTAGCAAAAAAAATGTTATAGGAAATAAATATATAACATATTTTTTAGCATCAGAAGATGCGTATATATATTTTGTTATTAGATGAATTTTTACATGTCATGTAATGGTTAAATTATTGTGTCATTGTTATAATAAAATACCTGAGTCTAAATTTCATTAAGATAAATACATGTAACCCATTATAATAACTAATCAAGAGTCAAAAGGTCTCCATCGCCGAACAAGCAAGGAGTTAAAGAATTATAAAGCCAAATTATTGCTCATAAATTTTAATAATGAAATATAGGTTCAAGCATAATTCATTAACTCCCGTTCAATTCTTGCAAATTCATCTTTCGCAACCAAGGTGAGTATATCTTCCCCTTTTTACTGTTTTACTACTTTGGGGTGACACATGTACCTATATATTAATCAAGTTTCAATTTCTTATACCTAATGCAATTCTCATGTGTGTTTGCTTTATGTTAATTGGTGTGTCTATAACTTGTCAAAATCATTAACCGCTGGGCGGCCTAGCTTTTCAATGAATAGTACCATGGTATACCCCCTTGAGACTCTGTTGAGAGAATCTTGGTCATTGTCTTGTTAATTCATTATTCAGTTGGTTAGTCATGTGTTAGTCATTATTCTCAGGTTTGGTTTTGAACGGATATTACTTATTACATAATTGCAAATGGTACCGCACATGAATTGCTAAACACTTTTCTTACTATATGTATTCAAACAGGGTATGCTCACCAATACATTTTTGTATTGACATATACTATTTTCGTACATGTTTCAGGTTATTTATGAGATGATTTTTAAGCTTTTGGAATTTTTACTTAGATTTTGGATTCATTGTATTTCAGTTTAGTTGACATTTAGAAACGTTGTATTTCATTTCAATGTAATAAATTATTTAATCAATGAATCAATATTTACGCTTTTAGTCCATGAGCTATTGAACAATCGTCACTACGTGACACCTCGATGTTTCCGCCATCGGTTGGGGTGTTACAGATTGGTATCAGAGCCATGGTTATAGTGAATTAGGTTATTAGAATGCGTTTTAGCCTAGTCTATAACTTAGCTTACTTTCACGAGTCCTCTCGTGTATATTTCTCTTATTCTTATATATTTTTTTTCAAGATATTTTAGCTATGATTATTTCTCGTTTTTCTTTTGGTATTTTGCTTGGATTAGAATACATTCGTATTTCACAAACGAAACGATATCACCAAGTTAGGAGTGACATCCATACCTTGGTGATTAGTTTCACTCCTCTATATGTTAATTATCTTTGGAATATATCTTTGAGATAGGAGTGACAGCCACACCTCAAAAAGTATTTCCTTCAAAAAGAAACTTAACCACTAAGCTGGGAGTGATGTCCTTAACTTAGTGATTGGTTTCATTCCACAATAGTTTCAATTTTGAAATAACATCTTTGAGTTAGGAGTGAATTCCACATCTCAAGGATCTATTTCTACATCCCGTTTTTAATCTCGCTAAAGTTTTGGAATTTACTAATATTCTCATTCACTCAATACTAATTTACCAATATAGCTACACCTAGTCTCCTAAGCCTATTTTCCAGATTAGCACACACACTTAATATACACCTTGTGCCTTGAAACAAGTAGCCCGCTATGAGGCCAAAGGGATGCCTTAACGATCCTTACAAACAAACGATCTTTCAATGTATAAATTTCATAAAAGTTTGACAATTAAAGGGTTTCAAGTTTACCCAGCCCTAACGGGTAATAAGTAGATTTTCTCAACATTTCATAACAATTAAAAGTTTTTCGACTTTTCAACCCACTAGTAAAAAAAAAAAAGTTTTAATACATAAAATTTTATTTTCCAAAAAAATCGTCAAGGCATCTGGGATTATTCACAATTTTCACGCCATTCTAAATCTTGGTCTTTTAAAACACATTAGATCTACACATACTTCATGAAATGATTTCATCTTGCATTTTATAAACTTGTATTGCATATTTTACAAGTCAAATGTAAATCTGTTTGTTTTCATATAACGTATTCAATATATATTTTCGGGAGAAATTTGCAACTAATAATAAGCCTTATAACATTTTTTTCAAACTCGACTTCTTGTAAACACATGAAAATGTGTACCTACGAAATCTTTTCAAGTGAACCTGTTTTGAACCTAAAACATTCTTTGGTTACTAAAAAGTTATCTTTTTACACTCGCACTCTTTCAGTCGCAAAAATTTTGGTCTAACAAAATATTGGACATATCCTCTTATCATAAGGTTGCTAAATGTCTTTCATAGTATAACGTATATATGTAAAATTACTAAATTCTAACTCGCATGCCAATAGGCTATACACCTATTTCGTGCACCCTCATTTGCTGTAAATTTCATTATTTTATTCTTGCACCATTTTTATTCATAGTTATTTCTAACACGTTATTTGTGATTATTTTCACACTACTAATTTGCAAGAGTTCAACTAGTTTACTTTCATTTTGTGCAAATTGTGCTAGTTACTCGATTTACATTATATTATTCTTTTAATTGAAATTTTATGCTATACTTATATAATTACATGAACGCATATTTGATATGCATATTTTTCCTGTTTTGAGCAAAACCCTGTTATACTTTACCTTATTTTGTTCATCATCATGGCCAATGAACATACTAGCTGATAACTCCTATGAGATCTAAGCCAGTGCCCACGTACGACTTGGATTAGAGTATTTCTTTAATCCGAGGGGAACGGTGTAAACCTCAGAGTTTATCAATATGAGTGTTTAGAGCCAACGATGTGAACAGAAGTTACCAGTTAAGGGTGAACCCGAAAGGGGATAACCTCTTACCATGTCTTACACTTACATGTTATTCTCATTACGGTTAAATGGAAAACCCGAAAGGGAAGGACCTCTAACCATGTCATGATTGAACATTATTACAGTCGCTATTATGTATTGGTTGCACGCATTTGTTTCTGGTATTATTTATGTTAGTGTTATGGAAAAGCATGACACCCTAGTGTAAGGTAAGTCGATGATTACGGTCCGGAACGCAATCATGGATTTACATGTACATGGGGGTGGTGTGTAATTCTATTTAGGCTATTGGTAGACAATCAGTACGAGTCCAAAGTATCGGGAGTGTGGTGGGTTAGCTGTGGTACACCCTATATATAAGCATAAATGATACTGCGGGAGCGGACTAGAAGTCTGACCAAGAACCTACCCATTACTACCTCTTCATTAGATGGTTGACTAATAGCTGGAATTTTTGATAAGAACGTTCTTACACGAGCTTTAATTCGTCTTCCTAGAGTCTTTCTCTTGACCACCCACACGGAAAACACAAACCTTGTATACTCTTACACTCTCGATTATTTGGATTCTTGTTGCATACTCTAATAAAGTTCAGTCAGAAAACTTTTTATAAAGTAGAGGAGACTGCTATATCAGTGCCTCTGCCCTTACCAGTTACACAATCCCAAAACCTTACTCATTTAAATTTTAACTTTGGATATTAGACACATACTTTAAATTTTGTCAAAACATGGCTGATGATTTTTTTTAAAAAAAAGAACCTACTTGACTTTTACAACACCTTTTGTTTTCATAGAAACCTCCACTTAAAAGAAATTTCGAGACGAAATTTTCTAAAGTAGGGGAGACTGTGACATCCGTCACCCTCATCTCTTAGCGGGTTGTCAATTTTAGCCCTCTGTCTATGTTGAAATTTCACCTTTAATCCTCATCAACTATTATTTTATTTTATTTTTGAAGGGTGACATTTTCGTAATGTTATAAAACGTTGTATGTTAAAAGTTATAAAAGAAAAACGAGTTAAGCAAGCTTAATTAAATATTAATAATAGAATAATAGATATTAGATATTAAGATGAATTTCGAAGGGAACTAAAATGATAGATGAATATACAAACTTATGTATTTTCAGATACCAACGTATTATTGTGGCTTTAAATTCACCCAAGATATGGATAAAATTCATATAGAATTCTTCATCACGGATAAATTGTATTTGTTTGGCAACATCCGCAAATTGTAATAGTGTACTGTATATCAAAAAAATCTTAGTACCTATACATACAACATTTAATAAATATATCAACTTTGAATAAAACTTTTCCATCTTTGCACTCGCTTCCGGCCAAAAAAAAAAAAAAAAACCAAGTCTCCGGCGGCGACTAAACAATTCCGGCGAGCATCGATTTAGCCGTTTGATGATCTTCAATTGTCTTAATTAGCTCCTAATCGTTTCTTCAACAGTTTCGAACATTATATCGAGCATTTAACGTATTTAAATCTTGATTTAATTGGACCTTTATGAGTAACTGTCAACTTCAAGTTTAAATCATCGGTTTCGTTGAACAATTATATAAATTGTTATGGCCATACGTATTCTGCACTCAATATCGTTCCAAACCTACTTCCAACAATCACGTTCTAGTCGCTTTGAACCATTGTCTGCCCATAAATAATCAAGCGTTTTGATCAACCACTAACAACTAATTGATGAGTAATCAAACCCATAACATTCGGTTGTTCATAGCAAAACTAATTTCCGAGATCGATGACTTGATTTATATATTTAAAACCATACGTTTCATCCACAACCATCGACCATTCACACATTCGCCTTTGGGTATTCTTTCACATGAGCCGAAGCTTCCGGCCGCACCATCTCGGCTCCTTCTCTGTACCTCAGGCCGGGCCTCACCGCCATTGCCACCGGGATTGAAATCAGTCAAGACATAACTATTGTTGTCCTTGCCACCTTGATTCGTTTTCCGTTTAGTCGTTCAAATAGCTATAGTAGGTGGCATTATATTAACTCAACTCGGCAAGCAAGGTAACGAATTTAACTTTTGCCTAGTACGTAAGTATTGACTAGAGTTTTGACTTAATCATTGTTCGGCGATTAGGAGTTCAAACTATATGGGTGTTGTAAACCTCCTTCGTGTTTCCTTATGGCCAGATAAGTTTCATGGATTATAGATATTTAATTAGTCAGAAATGGTTTATGTTTAACATTGTTGAACAACCCATTTGATGTAGTATCATACGTTAGCAAAAAAAATGTTATAGGAAATAAATATATAACATATTTTTTAGCATCAGAAGATGCGTATATATATTTTGTTATTAGATGAATTTTTACATGTCATGTAATGGTTAAATTATTGTGTCATTGTTATAATAAAATACCTGAGTCTAAATTTCATTAAGATAAATACATGTAACCCATTATAATAACTAATCAAGAGTCAAAAGGTCTCCATCGCCGAACAAGCAAGGAGTTAAAGAATTATAAAGCCAAATTATTGCTCATAAATTTTAATAATGAAATATAGGTTCAAGCATAATTCATTAACTCCCGTTCAATTCTTGCAAATTCATCTTTCGCAACCAAGGTGAGTATATCTTCCCCTTTTTACTGTTTTACTACTTTGGGGTGACTCATGTACCTATATATTAATCAAGTTTCAATTTCTTATACTTAATGCAATTCTCATGTGTGTTTGCTTTATGTTAATTGGTGTGTCTATGACTTGTCAAAATTATTAACCGCTGGGCGGCCTAGCTTTTCAATGAATAGTACTATGGTATACCCCCTTGAGACTCTGTTGAGAGAATCTTGGTCATTGTCTTGTTAATTCATTATTCAGTTGGTTAGTCATGTGTTAGTCATTATTCTCAGGTTTAGTTTTGAACGGATATTACTTATTACATAATTGCAAATGGTACCGCACATGAATTGCTAAACACTTTTCTTACTATATGTATTCAAACAGGGTATGCTCACCAATACATTTTTGTATTGACATATACTATTTTCGTACATGTTTCAGGTTATTTATGAGATGATTTTTAAGCTTTTGGAATTTTTACTTAGATTTTGGATTCATTGTATTTCAGTTTAGTTGACATTTAGAAACGTTGTATTTCATTTCAATGTAATAAATTATTTAAACAATGTATCAATATTTACACTTTTAGTCCATGAGCTATTGAACAATCGTCACTACGTGACACCTCGATGTTTCCGCCATCGGTTGGGGTGTTACAGGAGCCGATGGATGATAGACCTTTACTAGATTGCTCACATGTGAATCGGTTAACAGATGGGGAAGCAAATGGCTTGATACAACCTTTCACTTTGGTAGAAATAAAGAATGCGGTGTGGGATTGCGATGGAGATAAGGCGCCGGGCCCCGATGGCTTCAACTTCAAGTTCATTAGGCGATGTTGGGAGGGATTTGAAGCTGATTTTCTGCGGTTATTCCAGAATTTTTTTGACCAGCCAACTCTGGGTCATTATTGTTCCTCTTCGTTCATTGCTCTCATTCCAAAAGTTGCGGATCCTTTGGGTTTTCACGCATTTAGACCGATTAGTTTGGTCGGTGTTATTAATAAGGTTATTTCTAAAGTATTGGTGGCGAGATTGAAAGGGGTGATTGGTAAATTGGTGTCGAAGGAACAATCGGCTTTTTTGTCCGGTAGAAGCATCACAGATGGTCCGCTAATGCTCAACGAAGTTATCGGCCGGTTGAAACGTATGAAAAAGAGGGGCATGATTTTTAAAGTAGACATTGAGAAGGCATACGACTCTGTACATTGGGGCTTCTTGGAATTGGTATTGGTGTAAATGAACTTCCCGAGACTTTGGATCAGGTGGATAATGGCTATCGTCACAACAGTCCGCGCATCTGTACTCATCAATGGATCCCCAACAAACGAGTTCGGTTGCTCCCGCGGGCTAAGGCAAGGGGATCCATTGTCACCGTTCTTATTTGTCCTTGTCATGGAGGCGATGTAGGGAGTTATTAGACGAGCCTGTGAGGTGGGGCTGTATAAAGGATTGGAATGTGGAAATGGAAGTTTGGTGCTGACCCATATGCTTTATGCTGATGACGTTGTTTTCCTAGGTGAATGGTCCGAAACAAATGCGCGGAATTTAAAACGGATACTCAGGTTTTTCTACTTGGCCTCGGGTTTAAAGGTTAATCTGCTGAAAAGCTGTGTCTATGGTACGGGTGTCGAAAATCTGGAAATCCAAGATATGGCAGGTATCCTCAACTGTAAGTCGGGCATGTTTCCATTCACGTATTTGGGACTTACCGTGGGTGCGAATATGAACCTCATCAAACATTGGAAACCGGTATTGGAGGCGTTTCGTAATAGATTGTGGCTTTAAATTCACCCAAGATATGGATAAAATTCATATAGAATTCTTCATCACGGATAAATTGTATTTGTTTGGCAACATCCGCAAATTGTAATAGTGTACTGTATATCAAAAAAATCTTAGTACCTATACATACAACATTTAATAAATATATCAACTTTGAATAAAACTTTTCCATCTTTGCACTCGCTTCCGGCCAAAAAAAAAAAAAAAAAAACCAAGTCTCCGGCGGCGACTAAACAATTCCGGCGAGCATCGATTTAGCCGTTTGATGATCTTCAATTGTCTTAATTAGCTCCTAATTGTTTCTTCAACAGTTTCGAACATTATATCGAGCATTTAACGTATTTAAATCTTGATTTAATTGGACCTTTATGAGTAACTGTCAACTTCAAGTTTAAATCATCGGTTTCGTTGAACAATTATATAAATTGTTATGGCCATACGTATTCTGCACTCAATATCGTTCCAAACCTACTTCCAACAATCACGTTCTAGTCGCTTTGAACCATTGTCTGCCCATAAATAATCAAGCGTTTTGATCAACCACTAACAACTAATTGATGGGTAATCAAACCCATAACATTCGGTTGTTCATAGCAAAACTAATTTCCGAGATCGATGACTTGATTTATATATTTAAAACCATACGTTTCATCCACAACCATCGACCATTCACACATTCGTCTTTGGGTATTCTTTCACATGAGCCGAAGCTTCCGGCCGCACCATCTCGGCTCCTTCTCTGTACCTCAGGCCGGGCCTCACCGCCATTGCCACCGGGATTGAAATCAGTCAAGACATAACTATTGTTGTCCTTGCCACCTTGATTCGTTTTCCGTTTAGTCGTTCAAATAGCTATAGTAGGTGGCATTATATTAACTCAACTCGGCAAGCAAGGTAACGAATTTAACTTTTGCCTAGTACGTAAGTATTGACTAGAGTTTTGACTTAATCATTGTTCGGCGATTAGGAGTTCAAACTATATGGGTGTTGTAAACCTCCTTCGTGTTTCCTTATGGCCAGATAAGTTTCATGGATTATAGATATTTAATTAGTCAGAAATGGTTTATGTTTAACATTGTTGAACAACCCATTTGATGTAGTATCATACGTTAGCAAAAAAAATGTTATAGGAAATAAATATATAACATATTTTTTAGCATCAGAAGATGCGTATATATATTTTGTTATTAGATGAATTTTTACATGTCATGTAATGGTTAAATTATTGTGTCATTGTTATAATAAAATACCTGAGTCTAAATTTCATTAAGATAAATACATGTAACCCATTATAATAACTAATCAAGAGTCAAAAGGTCTCCATCGCCGAACAAGCAAGGAGTTAAAGAATTATAAAGCCAAATTATTGCTCATAAATTTTAATAATGAAATATAGGTTCAAGCATAATTCATTAACTCCCGTTCAATTCTTGCAAATTCATCTTTCGCAACCAAGGTGAGTATATCTTCCCCTTTTTACTGTTTTACTACTTTGGGGTGACTCATGTACCTATATATTAATCAAGTTTCAATTTCTTATACTTAATGCAATTCTCATGTGTGTTTGCTTTATGTTAATTGGTGTGTCTATGACTTGTCAAAATTATTAACCGCTGGGCGGCCTAGCTTTTCAATGAATAGTACTATGGTATACCCCCTTGAGACTCTGTTGAGAGAATCTTGGTCATTGTCTTGTTAATTCATTATTCAGTTGGTTAGTCATGTGTTAGTCATTATTCTCAGGTTTAGTTTTGAACGGATATTACTTATTACATAATTGCAAATGGTACCGCACATGAATTGCTAAACACTTTTCTTACTATATGTATTCAAACAGGGTATGCTCACCAATACATTTTTGTATTGACATATACTATTTTCGTACATGTTTCAGGTTATTTATGAGATGATTTTTAAGCTTTTGGAATTTTTACTTAGATTTTGGATTCATTGTATTTCAGTTTAGTTGACATTTAGAAACGTTGTATTTCATTTCAATGTAATAAATTATTTAAACAATGTATCAATATTTACACTTTTAGTCCATGAGCTATTGAACAATCGTCACTACGTGACACCTCGATGTTTCCGCCATCGGTTGGGGTGTTACAGGAGCCGATGGATGATAGACCTTTACTAGATTGCTCACATGTGAATCGGTTAACAGATGGGGAAGCAAATGGCTTGATACAACCTTTCACTTTGGTAGAAATAAAGAATGCGGTGTGGGATTGCGATGGAGATAAGGCGCCGGGCCCCGATGGCTTCAACTTCAAGTTCATTAGGCGATGTTGGGAGGGATTTGAAGCTGATTTTCTGCGGTTATTCCAGAATTTTTTTGACCAGCCAACTCTGGGTCATTATTGTTCCTCTTCGTTCATTGCTCTCATTCCAAAAGTTGCGGATCCTTTGGGTTTTCACGCATTTAGACCGATTAGTTTGGTCGGTGTTATTAATAAGGTTATTTCTAAAGTATTGGTGGCGAGATTGAAAGGGGTGATTGGTAAATTGGTGTCGAAGGAACAATCGGCTTTTTTGTCCGGTAGAAGCATCACAGATGGTCCGCTAATGCTCAACGAAGTTATCGGCCGGTTGAAACGTATGAAAAAGAGGGGCATGATTTTTAAAGTAGACATTGAGAAGGCATACGACTCTGTACATTGGGGCTTCTTGGAATCGGTATTGGTGTAAATGAACTTCCCGAGACTTTGGATCAGGTGGATAATGGCTATCGTCACAACAGTCCGCGCATCTGTACTCATCAATGGATCCCCAACAAACGAGTTCGGTTGCTCCCGCGGGCTAAGGCAAGGGGATCCATTGTCACCGTTCTTATTTGTCCTTGTCATGGAGGCGATGTAGGGAGTTATTAGACGAGCCTGTGAGGTGGGGCTGTATAAAGGATTGGAATGTGGAAATGGAAGTTTGGTGCTGACCCATATGCTTTATGCTGATGACGTTGTTTTCCTAGGTGAATGGTCCGAAACAAATGCGCGGAATTTAAAACGGATACTCAGGTTTTTCTACTTGGCCTCGGGTTTAAAGGTTAATCTGCTGAAAAGCTGTGTCTATGGTACGGGTGTCGAAAATCTGGAAATCCAAGATATGGCAGGTATCCTCAACTGTAAGTCGGGCATGTTTCCATTCACGTATTTGGGACTTACCGTGGGTGCGAATATGAACCTCATCAAACATTGGAAACCGGTATTGGAGGCGTTTCGTAATAGATTGTCTATACGGAAGGCCAAGAATCTCTCGTTTGGAGGCCGGGTAACTCTTATAAAGGCGGTGCTAAACTCGCTGCCGACGTATTTCTTTTCTTTATATAAGGCCCCTATGAAAGTTTTGAAGGATTTAGACCACATGAGGAGGGTGTTTTTTTGGGGAGGTTCGAAGGAGAAAGCTCGTACGAATTGGATTGCGTGGGAAAAGGTGATTGGTCCTTCGGATCGAGGCGGCCTTGGTTTTGGATCATTAAAGGACGCAAATCTCTCCATGTTAGCAAAGTGATGTGTTGCCAAATGCATCACATTTATATATTAGTTTTGTATAGTTTTTAATCGTTTATCGTTCGTTTATATCGTGTCTTAGATACTTATTTGTGTCTTGGTGTTAAGCAGGTGTTCGTGGGCTAAAACGAGAGAAAAAGAGCTTAGTTGGAGAGGAGACGAGCATTCGATGAAATTGGAAATCAAAAAAGAAACAAATCTGGAAGAACTGAAATTCGAGACCCTCTAATTTCAGTAAAAGTTATTCGCGGGTCTCCAGGAAGTAAAACAGAGGAAAAATGACGATTTTACCCTTAATGAATTGTGGTAATTACAAAAGATGCCCTCGCGTCACTTTGAGGTTGTTAGAGACCCTCTAATTCCATAAACAGTTGTTCATGGGTCTCTAATAACTCTTCAGCCCATAAAAAGCCCATTTTCGCAATTAAAAACCTAGCAGCCGTATGGGGATGCAATCTTCGACTTCCAGAGCTTCCAAAGGGCGATTTTGAGTACTTTTTGCAGTTCCATTCATTCCGGTTGATGCCAGAGCAATCCAGAACAAGTTTTGAAGCCGAAATCATGAAGATGCAAGGCTAATCATCTTGCGGTTTCTCCGGGTGAAAGATTCGGTTATTTTGTAAGGACTTTTCTGTTTTGAACTATGTTTTAGGACCAGGTTTCATGAACATACTTATGTGTCTTTGAATCTGGTTGTATGTTTGACTTATTTGAACAGTTTGACTGATTTTCACAATTACAATTCGTTATCGTTTCTTGGTTTTCTTGCACTAGGAATAATTTAACTTTGTGATTTGTGTTGTGATGTTGAATTGGGTTGAACAATTTAAACAGAGTCATGTCTATGTGATTGCCTAGCTAGGTTAATTCAGATTGTCTTTACAGTTACCGAGTCAGAAACCCGGAGTGACCGTGTTTCCATATTATTATCTTTTCTAAAAAAATCAATTATCAATCCGTTTTGCAGCACTGCAGCACTTTTACATTAAACTTCATAAAATTACTTTAGTTAATCTTAATTTAATTAGAAATTAGTAATTTAGCACTTTCCACAAACTCCCTGAGGTTCGACAACCCTACTTCCTATACTGCGGTCAGTTGTAGCTAAGGAGTAGTTTTTTAAATATTTTTTTTGATTAGCACTTCGACACGCGATCAGTTAGCAAAGTGGTGGTGGCGGTTCAAGACGGATCAAGACGGTCTATGGCGAAAGGTGGTTTGGAATATCCATCATACTTCCAGGGATTGGAACTCGATTCCGGTTAGGCTGACGGCTCTAGGACCTTGGAAGAATATTGCTGAATCTATACATCTCTTGAAAGAGAACGGTGTCGACATTGAGCGTGCTATTAAAGGGGTGGTGGGGAACGGGTTGGGCACTTATTTCTGGCTGGACGTCTGGGCGTTAGAGGTTCCTCTAGCTACTAGATTTCCAGCTCTCTTCGCTGCAGATAGCAACAAACTTGCTGCTGTGGCGGACCGGGTTTCACCTGTGGGATCGGGTTGGGTCTGGAACTGGGGCTCTATGGGTTGGGGTCGGCTGCAGAAGCGGAACTGCAGGTTTTTCTGCAGTCTGTTACCTGACCGTTGCTGCTGCCAAATGAAGACAGGTGGGTGTGGGCTTTGGGTGAAACAAGTGGGTCAGGGTTCAGGGTTGGGGATGTTAAACTGCAACTGCTGGGCAGCCGTTTTCAGCATACTGACCAGGGGACTTCGACGACTGTAAAGCAGAATTCTTGGGTTCCGAAGCGGGTTTGGATTGTGGCGTGGAGAGCGGCTCTTGGTAGACTTCCAACACGTACGGCTCTCCTTAGAAGAAACATAAATGTGGGTACAAATCTATGTCCAATGTGTTTGGATCAGCCTGAAACCATCGACCATTTGTTTACTTCATGTTTGTTGGCGCAATCGATCTGGCATATCATCTCACAGTGGTGCAAGGTGAACAACATATTTGCTTTCGACTTTTCAGATTTAATTACAATGCACTCGTACTATGGGGATCGAAAGTGAAAAAGAAGGTACTCTACACGGTGTCGTTAACAACTATTTGGTGCATATGGAAATGTAGAAATGAAACGGTTTTTAATCAGAGACAATGCTCACTACAAAGTATGATTGGTGAAATTAAAGCAAGAAGCTATCTTTGGGTTAAAGCGAGGGCGAAACAACAAGGTTTGGATTGGGATAAATTGCGTGGCTTCAACTTCTCAAGTATAGGGTGGTAGGCGTATATGTGGGTGTGTTCTTTTGATGTAATGCTTTGTCATTTGGTGGCTATGTAGTTTATGGTTTGTATCGGGTGTTTGCTAGTATCCCGCTAGCACTGGTGATTAATAAAATTTTGTTGGCCGTTCAAAAAAAAAAAAAAATACAAAACATGAAAATGGAGATCCTAGTCCCAACACTTTTGGGTTCGACTTTCAAGCTCCATTACCCACTTTTTAAAATTAACATTCAATAATAAATAAAAAAAGAAACCAAAAAACTTGAAAATGCAGATCCTAGCCACAACGCTTTTGTGCTCCCCTTGCAAGCTTCGTTACTCCTTCCTGGAATTGCTAATTGTTTGATGTGCTCTGCATCAACAGAAATGTTTATTAATATGTTTGATTACGACATAAAATATACGAAAAAAAAAAAAGTTTATTATCTCTTAGTTCTAACCCTTTCCTCCTGTATCTTGACAATTGCCTCCATAGAAGAGTTGATGTCTTTTTTTACAGAACACCTCCCAAAACTTGTATCAAATGCTTTTAGTGCTGGAGTAGCCACCTGTCCTCTACTGAAAACCTTTACTTTTGAACATCCCCTGATTTCCAAAGTATTTAATGATGGCAATGAAAAGTCCTCCATCCCTAAGTAAAATCCCTCGAGACTATCTAGCCTCTCAAGTTTCAAGGACTTTAGACAAGGTAACACAATCTCTTTCCCTTTGGCATCACATTCTAAATTTTCTTCTTCTTCTACCTTGACAACTTCCTTCATATTTGAGCAGATACTTACATGTAGGTGTTGAAGTTGTTGAAGACTACCAACCGTGGAACTAGTAATTACATAATTTAGACTGTGACACTCATCAATTAACATTGTTGTTAGGTTTGGGAACAACCAAACTGTCCTATTATTATTATGATGATGATTTCTCTTCCATATATACTCAAGGCTATATAGACTCTTTAACTGCAGTTGTGTTAGGTTTGGAATTTCAAGAATAGTTTGTGATTCACTATTTGCCCCTTCCTTTGCTTCTTCTTCAAATACCACCTCTGGGAACTTACAGCGTTGTAGTAGAATTTTTTCCAGCCTTTGCAGATGTGGCACGTCATTGGAGGAAATAATGATTTTATTGCATTCACGCCAAATATCATTCAACCCAGGTACTAATGCTATGTATATTTCAATCAAATTTGGAAAATAGCAAACTGGGAATTGTTTAAAAAATGAAGAACATAGGCTTGTACTCTCTGCACTTGGTACCTGTGTCTGCAAGCCCAAAAGATATAGAGCACATCTCATCATCATCATCATCATCATACTCAGTTAATCCCACCTATAGCAAAGCTAAGGTAGGGTCTGAGGAGGGTAAGATGTAGACAGCCTTACCTCTACCCTTAAGAATAGAGAGGCTGCTTCCAGTGAGACCCTCGGCTCGATGTGGTTTGGTATCAAGCCTTGGACATAAGGTACAGAACACTTAGCAATCGGGACAAACCCGATCAGTGCATGTACCCCTTTGTCTTTTGGCTATCCACGCCACCACATGATGCATGATTAACCGTTCGTCGTTTTTAACGTTATTTTCACAAAATTAGTAAAATAACGTTAAAACTAGTGCAACTTTACTTTTGCCCCCCAAAGGCCATACATATATACATTATATGCGCACACCGTAAGTGGGGCGTTATATAGAGCACATCTCTTATTGATAAAAAAAAAGTGTGTATCTGAATTAAATATATCTTTTCATTGTTGAAATATACAATCAAACACTTGAACAATTGAAAAAAATACATGTAAAGGGAAGTCTTTTTATTAAATTTTGAAATAAAAGATAATTATCAGAGTTGATATTAATAAATAATTAATGTGAACTCCAACTAAAAGTTTGCTGAATTATGATTTATTTAAACTAAACTTTTTTAACTTGTTTATTTAGGATTGATTCGATGTTGTTTATTTATTTATTTATTATACATGTTATGTAAATAGTTTAACTTTAGAATAGTTATTAGTATGTAGAAGGACTGGACGAGCATCAGCCTAAAGATTTATGTGCAGTATTACAAGAGGCGTGCTTCAAAGAAGTAAAGACAGAATTACAAAACTGCCCCTGCAGTCTCTTAAGTCCGTTAACAGTTATTGGCGCCAAAATGAAACTGAATTTAACCACCAAACGGTTGTGTTTGTCTTAAGTATAAATACGAATGGACATATGCTTGTATTCGGTACCAAGATTGTTTGTTAATTATCATCAATCTGATTAAAAGTTTGTGTTCTTTAAGTTTTGTGTTCTTATAACCCTTGTACTGTTCCATCGATTTTGATTGCATTAATCTGTTTTGTGATCATAATCTCTGTTCGAATTCTTTTGTCTATACCCACCACTTCCAACAAAGCTCATGTTGGGTTTGGTGTTTTTAGTCTGAGATTCAGCTATATTTGTATGAAGACATATCTTAAGGGGTGGCTTTTTAATTAAGTTCTGTGAATAAATTAGAAATATACCTGTTGTAACTCTCTAGTCAAATCAAAGTTAAGGCCACCTTCATCAAGAATATGCTTGCCTAAGTCTGTACGTATGTACTTGAGCTTCGGAGCTATTGATGCACCAGAAGTGAACACCACCATTTGTGGGCATTTCTTGATTAGAACAGTTACTAGTAATGGCCACTCGAAGCCATTCATCCCCAAGAAGAACCCCTGCAGGTTTGGTAGATATGTAAGGCTAATGGATCTCAGACGAGGAAACATCACATCCTTTCTTTGTTCTTCATTTTCTCTCTTAACAACTACTTCCATTGCCGAGCAACGCCAAATCACCAACTCTTCTAGTTGTTTGAGGCTTTCAAGTGTGGAAAATGTGAACACATGTTGCAAAAGATGACATCTTGAGATTACCAGTTTCTTGAGATTGGACAATTGGGGGACATGAATATTTTCTAGTCTTGGAATTGCCAATGTTGTAGTATCAGTACCACCCCTTCCAGTTTCATCAATGTCCGTATGACTACCAAAACCACCACCGTTGTTGGTGATCCCCTGAGTTTCAAATATCTCCACCAACTCACTACAGTACGCTATACTTATCACTCTGGGGTATTGGCATAAGGACCAAGAAACAATATTGACTTGTGAAAACTACAATGAATGAAAGTCAACGTTAATAAACAAAACAAACAATATATGAGATCAATATCTAACAAAATTATGCAATAATCAAAGCAAATTAATTAATTCAAGTTTTGTTGAGTAGTCATTGTTAGTTGAGGCCCCACAAAATACACACACAAACACTAGAGACTGTTTAATGTAAATAAGCTTGTGCTTTCAAGCTCTCAAATATGGAATGGAAATGTGTACGTAAATGTGCAGGAAAGTAAGAGGGTGTTTGGGATTGAGTTTGGAAATGCAAAAGTGCTTTTTGTCAAAATTGCTTATTGGCGACTTATGACTTTTTGAAAAAGAGTTTTAAAAAAAGTGTTTGGATTAGCTTTTCGGATGAGAAACGTCAAAAAGTCAATAAATTGTTGTTTTTTAAGTGTTTCGCTTAACCTATTGTGAATATTGGTTGTATGGGTGGTAAATTTGTAATTTTTTTCCAAAAGTCAAAAGTCAAAAGCCAGGATTTCTAACTTTTCAAAAACAGTTTTTCCACCCTTAAAAGCCAAAAGTCAAAACATAAAGTGCTTTTTGGTTACACAAACAGCTTATTGACTTACTGGGTTTTTGAAAAAGCCAATAAGTCAATAAGTTATTTTCAAACTCAATCCCAAACACCCTCATCTTATTAGATAAAATATGGGAAACGTTAACAAAGAATAACTAACCAACTTCCTATTTATTTGACTAAATCAAAAGACTCGTACCAAAATTTATTTAACAACTCCTACTTTTTTGGTCAACCAAGACCAAGTAGGATGACCCATAGCCATCACCCATGATCCGTATGCTGGACCTGTGACCCTAAACGAACCCGAATCCCGATTAACCCAACAGTCTTGGAGACGGCCAAAATAATCAAGAAAAGTATGGGTGGCAAAATGGGTAGGTTGGGTGGGTTTGGTTGTTGGGTTAGGATGGGTATGGGTCAAGATGGGTAGATTAAAAAAATGGGTTAGGATGTGTTGGCTCATGATGGGTTTGGGTCTAGATGGTTTGATTTGGATAGGTCAAATCAAAAAAGATTAAAATTAAAAAAAAATAAAATAACAATAAAAAATTTAAAAAGTAAATAAAAAAAAAAGTAAACAAAAAAAAAAAAACAAATTATCTCTATATTAAAGAAACTACACATCAACAGTAAATCATTGTGATTGGTCCAAGCCACTTATTTTCTCGCCCATTGATTGTTTTTTTGCCACCACAATGTTTTGCATATTTTTATATTTATTAAGTAAATCACTTGTCCACATACAACTATATATAAAACGGATTTTTTTTACAAACTCTTGTGACCTTAGATTTTCATTAAGAGTATCTAAAAACGAATTATACTCTTAAATATTAATGATTTTTTTCAGTATCGGTATAGTGATATTTTATTTATCGTGGAGGACCGGCCATGTATTTCTTATTACCGGTATCAATGTCGTATTCGTTTTTGTAGTTTTCTCAACGTGACTTTATAAAATTCTCAACGTGATAATATAAAATTCATTGAAAATGGAGTATTATTACCAATAAAACATTTATTCGGTATCATTAGCATTTCTGTTTCAATACGTACGACGTTCAAACAACGTCCTGTGAATACAAACGGGTGTAAACCGCATCCCACGGTAACAATTACATAATGTTATCTCTAATGCCCACTAAACTCTCAACGAAACAGGCTTCCCGACAGTGAAGCGTTGTACCGATCATTTTAGGTATCCTTACCTATACCAATTCTTGCCGTTTTCAGGATCGATGCTTTTGGTAATGGTACCGGTTCCAAACCAATATAATGATATCGCGTCCCACGGCAACACGTATGTGTAAACCGCGCCCCGCGGCAACGCGCGGGTAACTACCACTAGTTTATAATAAAAAAAACAAAAATAAACTTAAAAAATAAAATTTTAAGGAATTTAAAATATTTCATTTCCAACCGGACCGGTTCGACCCTATCGGGCTGGTTATCAACCCGGACCGTTACGACCCGGCCGGGCCAGGCCCTGTAGCAACCCGAACCGTTTCGACGCTGCTTGGCCCGGTAGCGACCCGGAACGTTTCGACCCGGACGGGCCCGGTAACAATCCACGCCGTTTCAACCTGACCTGTCCCGTAGCGACCCGGACTGTTTCGAACCGGACGGGCCCGGTAGCGACCCGGACAGTTTCGACCCGAACGGGCCCGGTAACGACCCAGACCGTTTCAACCCGACCCGTCCCGTAACGACCCGGACGGGCCCGGTAACGACCAGTAACGTTTCGACCCAGCCGGGTCCGGTAACGACCCATACCGTTTCAACCTGACCCGTCCCATAGCGACCCCGACTGTTTCAAACCGGACGGGCCCGGTAGCGACCCGGACAGTTTCGAACCGACCGGGCCCAGTAACGACCCATACCGTTTCAACCCGACCCATCCCGTAGCGACCCGGACTGTTTCAACCCGGATGGGCCCGGTAGCGACCCGGATAGTTTCGACCCGACCGGGCCCGGTAACGACCCAGACCGTTTCAACCTGACCCATCCCGTAGCGACCCAGACTGTTTCGACCCGCCCTGGCCCGGTAACGACCTGGAACGTTTCGATCCGGCCGAGCACGGTAACGACCCAGACCGTTTCAACCTGACCCGTCCCGTAGCGACCCGGACTGTTTCGAACCGGCCTGGCCCGGTAGCGACCCGGAACGTTTCGATCCGGCCGGGCACGGTTTCAACCTGACCCGTCCCGTAGCGACCCGGACTGTTTCGAACCGGACGGGCCCGGTAGCGACCCGGACAGTTTCGACCCGACCTTGCCCGGTAACGACCCAGACCGTTTCAACCCGACCCGTCCCGTAGCGACCCGGACTGTTTCGACCTGGATGGGCCCGATAGCGACCCGGACAGTTTTGACCCGACCGGGCCCGGTAACGACCCAGACCGTCTCAACTTGACCCGTCCCGTAGCGACCCGGACTGCTTCGACCCGGCCTGGCCCGGTAGCGACCCGAAACTTTTCGGCCCGGACGGGCCCGTAACGACCCATACCGTTTCAACCTGACCCGTCCTGTAGCGACCCGGACAGTTTCGACTCGTCCGGGCCCGGTAACGACCCATACCGTTTCAACCTGATCCGTCCCGTAGCGACCCGGACTGTTTCGACCCGGCCGGGCCCGGTAGCGACCTGGAACGTTTCGACCCGACCCGACCGGACCCGGTAACGACCCAGACCGTTTCAACCTGACCCGTCTCGTAGTGACCCGTACTGTTTCGACCCGGCCTGGCCCGGTAGCGACCTGGAACGTTTCGACCCGGCCGGGCGTGGTAACGACCCAGACCGTTTCAACCTGACCCGTCCCTTAGCGACCCGGACTGTTTTGACCCGGGCAGGCCCAGTAGCGACTCGGACCGTTTCGACGCGGCCAGGCCCCTGACCCGTCCCGTAGCGACCCGGACCGTTTCTGTAGCGACCCGGACCGTTTCGAACCGACCGGGCCGGTAACGACCCAGACCGTTTCAGCCTATTCCGTCACGTAGTGACCTGTACTGTTTCGACCCGACTGGAGTTATCAACAAATGCAAAAGATATAATTTTTTTTTATTGACATTGAATTCTATGAGGCATCTACGCTTTTGGTGTTGGGTTAGTTTTGATTTAGATTTGTATATGGTTATCTAAAAATACCCATCCTGACCCATTTGTTTTTTTAACGTACCCATCCTGACCCAATTACTTATTTCCTACAATTAAAATTACCCATCCTAACCTCCTTGAAAATTATATTAAACCTATTTTAACCCACAAGGTCAAATTTTAAACCCAAAACAACCAAAACTCAACTAGATGGGTTGAAATTGTCAGGTTTAAAGAAAAGTATATCTCTCATCAGCCCAGTTTTTATACAAACCATTCAGAAATTCTCAATTTGTTTAGTAACTGATGTGGCAACTTCATTCACAGATGAATGCTAATGCAAGACATCAATATCAGTTAATCTTGAACCCTCACACCCACTTTAGGAATATAATATGTGCTTTATCATGAATGTGTTTTATAAACTACTACTTCATTAGTATTTGTGTGATTTATAATTTAATTTTCATTTTTTATATAATGTGAATGTGAATATCATCTATGTGGTGGCCGACCATTAAATTTTGTAAGCTTTAGTGAGTTGTACGTATATGCTTTTTGTTGGGTAATTAAAATTACCATCAACCATGTGGTGGTCAACTACTTGATTACCATCCACAAGAATTATCTAACAAAACACATACATAGGAAGCTTACCTTAATTTCATCCCGAACACCAGCACCACCTCCTATCCGCTTAAGATTTTCCATGCCATATAAGTAGAGAGAGTGAAGATGAGGGAAGAGAGTGGTGGTTTCATATGTAGTAGCGGTTTCTTCATCTTCATCATCTCTGTTTGAAACAATTTCTTCCATGGAATCACACCCGCCTATCACGATTGTTTTTAGGTTGGAAAGAAGTTTTGCCATGAGAGGTGAAAACAAGTACTTAATCCTTTCGCAAGACTCCAAGCGTATGGTTGTGAGGCTTTGGAATGAGGATTGTGTGGGTTGTTTCTGAAGAATTAAAAATTTATTCCAGTTGCTGCACTTCCACACATGACTCATGCTCTCCATATTACGTAACCGTAAAGTTTGGAGATAGGGTAGTAGGAGTGGTGGTTGTTGATTATGTGTAGTAGTTGTTACCAAATCTGTACTACTTAGAAGACCACTCTCTATCTCAAACACCACTTCCATACCATCATAATTACTTAGCTGAAGAGTATCAAGGTTAAGAAAATTGTGCACGAGGCTAGATGGGATTGCAACAGCAGAAGTATTGGTATTGTCATCTTTGTCTTCTCCTGATAAAACTTTAGTCTGCAAGTACACATGTATACATGAGAGAAAAGTAAATTACTCTTCTTAATTCTTATCACTTATTAGATTTTTCCTGTTTAATCCTTTCAGTTTAAAGGTGAACCTTTTTGAACTATCATGCCCAACATTCGCATTTTGTAACTTACTTGATTTAAAAATGAATGTTTAATAGTAAGAGGGTTCTTTGTGTAATTTACTTCCAAAATTACAAAAAGGACGACCAATTTAAGCTTCTCTAACTCAATGATCCAAGGTTTAATTATTTTTCAATAAAGTGTATTTTTTATATGGAATTGTTTTGCAATAAATTCATCTTGCTGTTAACATAAACTATAAAGAATATTTAAAAGTAATTTAGAAACGTTTTAAAACGTAACTAAATTCTAAAAAAGAACTAATTGGTCTTTGTATTAGTGTTTTAAAATCGGTTTTATATCATATCGGGTTAGGCTTAGAAACGTTTAATCGGTTGTACCGAGCGGTTTAACTGGATTGATCAGGCGGTTCAACCAGTTGTACTAAGCGGTTTAACCAGGTTAATCGGGCAGTTCAACCGGTTGTACTGACCAGTTTAATCGGTAATACCGATCGGTTTTTTAAACAACGCTTTTTATATAAAATACTAAATAAACGTGTTAATAAAAATATCTTTCATTCAGTAAAGTCAGTTTATGTCCATAGTAAATGAGTGAACATGACAAATTTAATTAAACCAACAAACCTGAAAACATTTCTTGTTTGTTTATTATGTTGTGGGTTTATCTTCATTGATATATGTATGTGTAAATCAAAAAGATTTATAAGAATTTTCAAAGGAATACATATTGCAATAATAAACAAATAAGAAAAAAGTTGAATATTTAGTTACTCAAAGGAAAGATTTTTTAAATTGTTGCTAGGAGCGCTGATTGAGCACAAAAAGGATTTATGTGATTTTTTTTTCTCAAAATAAATAAAAATAAAATACATACAAAGTTAGAAATGTGAAATGTTTTCAAAGAAAGAAAGTGAAAGTGATACCTCTTCATGTTGCCTATACTCAATCAATTCCATGTTTCTCACCTGTTCTCCACAATTACTTATCCACAGGTTTCTTAGAGCATGCATATCAAATTTGACGTTGGTGGATGTGAATATCTTTCTAAACCTCTCACACTTTCTAAGTGATATCTTTTCAATAGCATCAAAGCTAAGAATACAACTTGATTTGTTTTCATCACATTTTATCCTCCACACCTCTCTTAGATTCTCTGAGTCAGATACTTCAATACTTTTCAAGCTATTGTTGCTAAGCCTCTCGACTTCACTAACGCATGATTCCAAGTCTATGTTAAATATTACTTCTATGGAGCCACACTTTGAAACTTTCAGTTCTTCTAAATGATTCACAAATCTTATTGGATTAGTTGGAAACAGACTCACAAGACTACTACATTTTTCCACTTCAATCACTCTCAACATGGAAATACCATTAACTTCCTCATCATTACTACATGCCCATATCTGCTCCAAATTACTCATAGATCTAATCTTCATTTCCTTTAGCTCTGGAATTTTTACCTACAAAAGTAATGTCATCAAAACACCACATTAAATTAATTCCTCATAAGCTCAAAGATAACTTAGAAAAGTTGACCCTTATAAGTTCATTATAAATTATTAACTACCTGATTGTTCAAAAGTGCAGAAATATTGGTCTTGTTAGGATAAATGCTGGTGAAGTTGGGAAGCTCTTCAACTTCCAGTTTAATCAGTTGTGGCAGCTCAATTACTACATTCTCAACCAGGAACAAACTTACTAGCTTTGGTAAATTTTTTAAAGACATAAATTTTAGATCCCCAAATTTGATCATCTCACATCCACTTTTTATCTCGCTTCCATAATCATGTACCAGTGCTTCCAAATTATCGCATGACGAAATTTTGAGCTTTTCAAGTTTCTTCAAACCAGTTGCCACGGAAATCGGGAAGAGGTATTTCATCTTTTCACATTTAGAAACCTCAAGGTCACTTAAACATGAAAATGTGCTTCGATCTAAAGGATGGAAAGAACAAATATCTTCCATATACTTTACCTCTAATGTAAGATTCTCTGTTTTCTTGAATAACTCACAAATTTTGCAATCGAGAAGGTCACTGCTATGGTTCATAACAAGGTTCAATGTGTTTTTGAATGCATACTTTTCATTCTTAAGTTTTGGTTCCAATAGACGACCTACAGATATCCTGAACCTATCAAGTTTCGTAAAGCACGCATTTTTTAGGTGAGTTATCGTGTTAACGAACTCCACCTCCAATGCACAAAGTTGACTTGAAAGCATCACCAATTCTTCAAAACTGGCATTTTCGAACCTAACTGCTTCCTCGCCAGAAACTCTCATATAGAGCTCTTCAAGACAGTTTAATTTTTTAAAGACACCATCATCAATATGAAGCTTAACACATCCCGTCAAATCCAGTAATTTTAGCTTTTTAAGATTCCCTATCGTAGATGGTAACTTGTTAATGCCAGAATCAACAAAGCTAAGCACTTCCAAATTCACAAGATCTCCAATAGAAGAGAGATCAATCACCAAAGAGCAATTATGGAGACATAGTGATTTAAGGTTGGTAGAGTATTCAAGTGATCTTGGTGGCAATGGGGGCAATGGATAGTGCATAGCATAATATGCTATGACTTTGAGCTCTTCCACCTTATCATAAAAATCTTCAGGAAATATGAGTGAGCGATCTCCATTCATAAGTTGTAAAAGAGACATGTTTGGATACCTATACTTACTAGGAAGCTCAGACATACCCTTGCATGTTAATGACATTCTTTCACAAGACTCACTCATTTCATCTCTGTCCCACTTGGATACATCGCCATGTTTAATAATCCATGCATGATCACTTTTAGAAACTTCACTTAACACAAAAGCAAGCACAAGGTCGTGCATTTTAACACACCCAACCTGATCACTATTGATTAACAAATTTGCCTTTATGAGATTGCTCACACATGTATCTGTCCGGTCTCTAGCCTCTCTTAAAGTGGAAACGTTTTTGAACAATTTTAAGCCCCATGCATGTCTCATAAGATCCTCTATTGGAATATCATAGTCCTCTGGAAACAAGCCACAATGCAAAAAAATCTTTTTATCATCATCCTCCTTTATATAGTCATAACTAATCTTGATAATTTCCTTCACATCATCATCAAATTCTCTATTCTTCAAGCGATCAAGTGCAGTTCTCCACACAAACATTTTTTCAGATTTCACTGCTGATGCAATGAGTTTGATGGCTAATGGCAAATGGCCACATGCTTTGACAATGTCACGTCCTATTAGATACTTATCCGTATCATTTTCTTGTGAAACTTCTGCAATTTGAGAAAATAAATTTTGTGCTTCCGCCTCCTCCAAGACATCGACTTTAACTACTTGAATAGTTGAACCAGCACATGCTGCAATTTGTGAGCAAATTCTTGAATCCCTTGACGTGAGCAATAACTTGAGGCCCTTTGGGAGAGGACTTATTATTCCAATATTTTTTAGGTTAATATTTTGCCACACATCATCCAGTATAACCAAAATCCTTGTTTTACCGTCTTGTAACATTTCTTTGAATTTTCTACAAAGACTATCTGCGCTTGCTGCTTCTGTCTTTTCACGTAAACCTTCGCCTCCCAAGCATACCGATATATCATTCTGAATAGAAAGCATGTTGGGACTTCCCCCAATCACCACCTTCACAAACATATCAAACATCTTGTTTTCTTTTGCAACCCTTTCAAGTTGTTCCATCATGGTGGTTTTTCCTACACCACCCATTCCGCACAAAGCTATAACTTGACTCTTGTCGGCGTCTAGTTGAAGTAACTTGAATGCATAGTTAAATGGCTTGTCTCTTGACTTGAAGACCTCTGCACCAGATGATGACGTAGTAGCGGATGATGCAGGTTTGGAATCAACTATTCCAGTAGGTTTTGGGGCATCAGTCCACCTAAACCCTGAGTTTGTTGTAATAAGTTCTTCGATCGTAGCGGTATCCTTGCAAGCTTTTCTTCCAGCTTGGTACCTCATTTTCATGTTTAAACATCCAATGTTGTCACTTGAAATGCTTTGAACTTTTTCCTTGATATTTTCAACAGCATTCAACCAATCAGACACACCTGCAGGTATCTCTTTATTATTAATTCTATTTGTGTCCATGTGGCTTTTGACATCAGCGCTTGTATCCTCCAAAAGCTTCATTTTGTTTCTCATATTGTTGACATGTTTTGTGGAGCAAGCAGCATATCCGAGGTGTTTGGAGATATGATCTGTTAAAATTCTCATAACAGGACGAACAACAATCTCATATACAGACTGCTCCATTTTCTTGAGACCTACAAATCATGTAAACATATCAATGAAATGGCAAAAAAATTTTTATCAAATTTATGGCGACTTTAAATTAAAAAGAAGTTTTACAAAGTGCATTTCTGTAGAATATTGTCAAACTAAGTAATATAATAAAAAAAATAAAGCCAAATAAATAAGGATATAACTAGGTATAAGAATTGAATAATTTTCAAATCACATGTGTACAATATCCTCATAGTTATATGACTTATATCCATGGGAGGCTGTATGCTGTATGTAGAAAAAAAATTAGGGTGTTGTGTTTAAGGCCACAAATTATTATGGCCTCTAATTTAATATATATATATATATACACACACACACACATTATACAGCCCATTTTTTATATATGCAAACTCAACAAGTACTTTAACGAATCCATTTTAACTCCCACACAAAAAGAAATTATACACCCACCATTGTCTATGATCAGAATATTTGAAAAAGGGTCATGAGTAAAAGGAACAACATAATTTACTCTATAACATCTTCATCATCATCTGAATTAACATATTATTTATGTGCATTGATGTTTAATCATTTCTAAATTGTTGAAAATAATAGATATCCAATCGATGTCTTTATGAATGCATTGATAGCAATACATAATAATATCTAGTCAAGGTTCAAAAGGCACACATATGTAGGCAAGGTCACGCCCATAACTAAGACAAGCTTTTGCATGGCAAAGGCACACCGATAAGTAAGGGCAATCCTAGTAAAACAACTAGCAATCGCACACATATAAGCACGACTCTCTAGCCAACCAGATGTTGGGTTAATCGGGTTAGTTCATTAGTCACGTGTCACGGGTCAGTGATATGGTTAGGTCCAACTAACGGTCAATAGGTTTGGTATCGAGTCATGCTAGAATAAAGGGATTATACCCATGTTTTAGAAGTTGCACGACAATGAGAAATAGCCATGTTTGACTGAGTTTATGGGAGATAATGTTCGCTAGCTTCTAGCTTCTATTTTGCATGTGTTTACATTTCTTTATTTTGATATAAATAGGAGTGGTGGAATTTTGTTTTTCGTACACCCATTTTCAATATAACAGTTTTAGCAGTATTGGAGTTCCAAAGTTTATTTAGGACGTGAACCAACATTTGGTATCAAAGCACCGTGTTCTGAACCGTTTGCATGCCAAAAGTCCTACGCTTCAACACCATGTCGATTACTACAACCTTCAACCCTCTGAAAGACAATTTGTTCCCCTTTCAATGTCTGATTCTTACATCTACAAACTACAATACATGGGCTATAAAGATGGAAGTACTCATGGGTGGATGCTCACGGGGATGCCATTGAATCACAATTAGTGTGGTTAAGGACGAGAAGAAGAGCAAGCATGTTTGTGCTTTCATTTCTCAATCGATCCTAAGGAATTTCTTGCACAAGCTGCTAAGAAGAAAACGGCTAAAGAAGTGTGGGACTCGTTAAAGTCATGGTACGTGGGTGTGGAACGGGTTTGGATGGCACGATTGAGGATTTTGAGAAGTGAATTTGAAGGGTTACAAATGAAGGATGAAGAAACTACTTATGCTCGGAAGATCTCTTGTGTTAGACAATAAATCTTATGTGTATATGTTGTAATTTAGTTTGTATCTAAGGTGTCAAAGTGTAACATATTTGCCTATATATATGTACTCTAACTCATGTATTGAATATGAAGAATTTCAATTGTTTCATGGTATCAAGCCATTACTAGATCGATTAAGTTTCCCCATGCTTCTCCCTTCCTCTTCCTTCTACCTTTCGGTTCCCTTCCATGCCTTCCCTCTTGCTCTTCCTTTCTTCCTCTTTGGCCGATCTCTTGTTTATTGTTCTTTCCAGCCGATTGTCCTTTCCAACGTATTGTTCTTTCCAGCCGATTGCTCATGGCTGCATCATCTTCATCCTCATCCTCTCTCACTCATTCCCCTACGAATGGCCTAGCACCAATGATCGCCATCAAACTCAATTCCACAAACTTCATATATTGGCGAACTCAAATGCTTCCCTTCCTTGTGTATCAAAAGGTTGCTCCTCATATTGATGGCACCGCTACCGCCCCTTCCCATACAGTCTCAATTGATGGCAAAGAAACCGTGAATCTCGAATATTTGAAATGGTTAACCGAAGAGCAACAAGCCATTGTTTTGTTAAACGCGTCTCTCACCGAAGAAGCATTATCGGTCACTGATGGTTTATCGAGTACTAGAGAAATATGGGTCGCACTTGAAAATGCGTTCTGTAATACTTCCATTGAACGTGTTCAAAATCTCTGTGATAGTCTTCGTATACTTCAAAAGGGGGACAAATCGGTTGCGAATTATGGTCGTGTTTTCAAAAGTATTTGCAATCAACTCCATGCTATCGGCCATCCAGCCGACCCAATGGATCAATTACACTGGTTTTTAGTGGTTTAGGAACCGCTTTTGAAGGCTTTTCTACGCATATCCGGTCCGTTCGTCGGATCCCTGATCTTGCAGATTTGTTGGCTCGCGTTGAGAGTCATGAATTGTTTGTGAAGGCGCTTCATAATTATACTCCTGCTCTTGTTGAATTTATGGCTCATAATCAAAATAATAAAGCTTCTTATCAGCCCACCAACAATAAAGGTAATCGACCCACTTATTATTCTAAGAACGGTACATCAAACTATAACTATCAAGGTCCATCAAACTACAACTATCAGCCCAATAAGCGCCCTCCCACATGTCAACTTTGCAAGAAAATGGGTCACTTTGCAACCCAATGATACCAGCTGGCCCAATTTGCGTGGTTGCCGGTTCCTCTGAAGCCCAACTTGCGCAAGCCTTCCATGCGCAATGTGCTTTGAACCCTTCTGTTCCCGATTGGACGGGTGATATAGGTGCATCGGATCATATGGTTCCTAATAATAATTCTCTTCCATTGGCCACTCCCACTAAGGGTAGCCCTCATGTTTTCTTTGGAAATGGCCAATCATTGCTTGTTACTCATGTCTAGAGATGAGCATTTTACACTAAATACTGAACCGATACCGATATCGACCCCAAACCGATCCCGTACCGAACCGAGGGTGTTCGGTATCGGTATCTGTTACTTACATTGAGAGGTTTTCGGTTTTGGTATTTTCGGTATCAGTATGGTATAGGTATTTTAAGATAAAATACCGATACTATCGATACCGAACCGATATCGTACCGTACCATATGTTTTCGGTATCGGTATTGGGTTTTGAGAGTTTTCAGGATCGATATTTTCAGGATTGGTATCGGTTGGTACCGATACCGTCCCGAGCTCATCCCTACCCATGTCGGTAATACTAAACTCCTTGGTTACCTTAATCTTAAAAACGTTGTGTTAGTTCCTATTCTCACCAAAAATCTTGTCAATTAGTAAATTAACCGAAGATAATCCTGTTGATGTTTTTTCTTATCCTCGTTTCTATATTCAGTATCGCCACAACAAGAAAATCCTAGCCCATGGGTGCCGTGAAGATGGTCTCTATATTCTCCACGACACTCATCAAGCTTTTCTTTCGTCTACCAAATGTCCTAAAGCTTCATTTAAATTGTGGAACTCCTGTTTGGGACATGTCAATTTTGATGTTGTCTTTATTAAAAATAATGGTCTTACTTCTTTCACTTTTGTTTTGCCAAAACCGGGTGTTTATACCCCATGTGAAATTGCGAAGTCTAAACGACTTCCTTTTTATCCTAATAACAAACATGCAACTTCACCTGTTGAGTTAGTTCATTGTTACTTATGGGTCTATCTCCAATTAAATATGCTGGAAGTTACTTATACTATGTGGCTTTTGTTGATGGCTTCTCTCATGTTACATGGTTGTTTCCATTGAAGACAAAATCTAAATTTGTTGATGTGTTATCCTTCTTTATACCTTTGGTTCAAACTCAGTTTTCCACCAAAATTAAAACTTTTCAAAAGTGATGGAGGTACCGAATTTACTAATAAAATGTTTCGTTGTCTATTTGAACAAAATGGTACGTTTCATCGCATGTCATGCCCTCACACTCCCAAACAAAATGGGAGAGTTGAACGCAAACATAGACACATCGTTGAAACTGGTTTGGCTATGTTATTTCATGCTAAGTTATCTCCTAGTTATTGGGTGGACGCGTTCTCTATGGCGGTTTTCATAATTAACTGCCTACCATCTTTGTTTCTTGGGTAAATCTCCGTTTGAACTTTTACACAATCGCCTGATTACTCCATTTTTTGATCCTTTGGTTGTCGGATCTTTCCTTTTTTACGGATTATGCCGATAACAAGCTTACCCAAGGAGTATTCCTTGCATTTTTCTTGGTCCTTGATTCAAGTATAAGGGCTTCAAGTGCCTCGATCCATCCACTCAGCGTGTTTATATCTCTAGACATGCCCGTTTTGATGAAAAATTTTCGCCTTTATCCTTTCACCAAGTTCACACCCATTGAAAACCTTGATATTGTGGCTTTTTTGAATCGTACAAATGATATACATGTCGGCCCTCCTATGCAAACCGGCCAACCGTACACATCCAATAACACCTTTCAACAAAAGATTATAACTGCCCCATATTTTCCTACCCCTATGCCATCAACACCTACGACTCCTCACACCCCTCTTTCAATACCACCTTCAACTCCTCCTAATACTCCCCACTCTACTCCCTTTATTAGCCCACCAAACTCACCAGCTCATCAAAGCTCCTCATCCAGTGGTCCTACTTCGCTAGCGGCCATCCATCCTCCTCGGCCTTTACCATCCCATCCGATGGTAACTCATGCCAAAGTTGGGATATTTAAGCCTCAGCATCAATTAGACTTGGCTCACACCAAACAACTTCCTCTTCATCGTGCTCTTTTTGCCTCCTCTGGTCCTAAGACCTTTACTTCCGCTTGCAAGATTGAAAAATGGATTCATGCGATGCAATGTGAGTATGATGCCCTTCTTTGAAATGACACATGGTCCTTTATCCCTAGACCAAACAATGCCAATGTTGTGGGTTCAAAATGGTTGTTTCGCATAAAATTTCATTCGGATGGATCCATTGATCGCCACAAGGTGAGATTGGTGGCGCAAGGATTTACACAGGTTCCGGGTGTTGATTATTTTCATACCTTTAGTCTAGTTATTAAGGCGACTACGGTCCACACTGTTCTTGCCCTTACTGTTATAAATAACCGGCCTCTTCATCAACCAGATGTTAATAATGTTGTTTTACATGGTCGCCGTCTTTATGGAACAACCAAAGGGCTTCACTGGCCCATGATTTCCATCTTATGTTTACAAGTTAAACAAAGCTATTTATGGTCTTAAGCATGCACATCGGGCTTGGTTTCGTCGTTTGAGTGTGTTTCTCACTCAAAATGGGTTCATGTGCAGTCGTGCCGATCCATCTCTTTTCATTTTTAAACGTGACTCCTTCATCATGTAGTTTTTGGTCTATGTTGATGATCTCATTCTCATTGGGAATAAACCTGACACTCTTCGGTCCTTTGTCCTTTCCCTAAACTAAGAATTTTCCATTAAAGATACGGGAAACTTAATTATTTTCTAGGATTGGAGGTTACCTACACTAACAATGGTTTATTTTTAAATTAGTCAAAATATACTTTGGATATTCTTGCTCGTGCTAAGATGTTGGATGCTAAACCTGCTCCAACACCCTTAAGCATGAATGTTTCTTTTGTTTCTACAGACGATTTATTTCAGGATGCTACTCATTATCGGTCTGTTATTGGGGCTCTCCAGTACTTACAATTACGAGGCCTGACATTTCTTATATTGTTAATCAAGTTCTGCACTCACCAACTGTGGATCAGTATCAAGATGTTAAACGTATTTTGCGGTATCATAAGGTAACTATTGCTTATAGTCTTCATTATAATCGAGGGGAACATGTTGCTTTGTTTGGTTATTCCGATGCTGATTGGGCTCGTTGTTTGGAAACTCGTCACTCGACGTATGGCTACGCTATATTCTTAGGTGGCAATCTCATTTCTTGAAGTGCGAAGAAACAACCTACCATTGCTCGTTCCAATTGTGAATCTGAATATCGTCCAATGGCCAACACTGCTACTAAAATCATATGGATAACACATCTTTTACAAGAACTTCATACGGTACCCCCGGACCGATCTACTATTCTCTGCGACAATCAAAGTGTCATATTTCTCACCCAGAATCCTGTCTCTCACAAGCGGGCCAAAAATATTGACTTAGACTATCACTTCTTACGGGAACTTGTAACATCACGACAACTCATTACAAAATTTGTTCCAACCAAGCTTCGGGTGGCAGACATCTTTACCCAAAGTCTTCCTGGTCCTCAATTCTCCTAGTTTCGCAAAATGCTCAATCTTGGTCCACCACCATTCAGCTTGAAGGGGGATGTTAGACAATAAACCTTATATGTATATGTTGTAATTTAGTTTGTATCTAAGGTGTCAAAGTGTAACATATTTTCCTATATATATGTACTCTAACTCATGTATTGAATATGAAGAATGTTGGAAAATGGTAGTGAAAATGATTTTTCACTAATTTTGGACTTAAATAAATATATTTATATATGCGTTATATAAATAATTATTTCCGTGTTTGTGTACTACATTGTGAGATTATCACAACAAACCAAACCATGTCCAAAATAGAGCTAAGAAGAATGAGATATTAAAGCTTGAAAGTTGTAGGTTGGAACAACCAAGATAAGAAAATGGATTAAGTTTTATCAACTTGTCCCACATTGGTAGGATGACAAAACATGAACTGGTTTATAAAGAGGAGCACTCCTTGTATATTGTTTAGCTTGAGCCAAACACTAGTGGGGACCCTAAAGGGTGCGAAGCACCCTTAACTCGCACTCGCACACGCAGCCTAGGCGCAATGTGACGCTTTCATGGCACACTTTGCACTTCGCACACTCGCAACGCGTGAGAGCCACCTTTGTATTTTTGACCTTGTGCGCATGGTCTGGTACATGGCGAAAGACCAGGTAGCATCTTGGCTTCGCGGTTGACATAAACCGTAACTACACGGGCGCGTGTACTAGCCCGCAAACGCGCAGGACCAGATGGCGTTCAAGTCCGCACGCGGGTGATGTGCTGTCCGTGTGGTGAGTTCCAAATGACACCGGTGGTCATCCGCGGATGACATAGAGTTACATGGACTGCGCGCGCGCATGACTAGGTAGCGCCTTGGTCTGTGCATTAGGTTCCAAACGCGTTTTATAGCACGCAGTATGTCGTACTCGTAACGCGTTCTCGAGCAACTGTTTCAACTTGGTTGACTGTTTCAACTCGTTCCATAAAGGAAATGGAAGTTACAAGTTTGACCACCTCAATACTAGTAAATCCATTTTATTGGTATTTATTATTGTTTATTTGAAGGTTTATGATCTTGTTAATTACAATATTAGTTTTTGTCAATATAAAGATGAGTCTTGTGCTCATTTTTACGTAAGGAAGATGAGAGATTCTCATGACAAAATCACTAGAAATATTTTCTACAAAACGAGAGGAGTACTCTCAATTTGTTCAACAACTTTTTTTTCCTTATGTTTCATAAACACCATATAACCCGGTGCTATCTCTGGCATGACAGACATCTCGAGCAGTACACTACTGTTCCGGTTGTTGTACCCTGGGATACAAACCGTCTAAGATGAGGCGCAAAATCTGTTTCAAGGGCCTAGTGTCTAACACGATCCTGAACCAAAACCGTCAACAACAAGTGTGATTTCTTGCAGCAGAGCTTGATTCAAGATGGTGTGGTTGAAGTTCTTCAAAAACGTATGCTTGAATCTCGATTAGATACATTTATTTTGTATCTTAATTTCGTTATATTTAGTTTGTATACGGTGTTGTACTTTTGTATTTCCTAGGAATAACGAGAATATCGTTATTATATTTAATTTTATTACTGTTTTAATAAAATAGTGAACCCTATTTCCTACAAAGAATTTCAATTGTTACATCTTTTATTATTTCCAAATTCAATAGTGGAGCAACTTTGGAAGATGAGGAACTAGTGAGAAAATTGTTTGATACGGTGCCAAAGAAGGTCATAAATCTAGTGGCCTCTATCGAGCAAGCAAAGTTTTGATGTAGAAGCATGATAGGTGCCTAGCTTTGTCTTAGGATTAATAACTACTATATTTCTTATTTAAGTATTTCATTTATGTTCTATTTGGTCATGTCTTGTTTATTTTGATTATCAGTGTTTTTGTATTGGAGACTAGCCCCTCTCGAATCGGGCCAACTATCTTAGTATTATTTGAATAAAATCAGCCTTTGATTTTCTTGTTCCTAACAATGGTTCCATTGCCGGGAAATCTGATGGGGCAGACCCGGAGCAACCACATTGATTCATTCGCTGCTCGATTGGAGATCATTTCAGAAAAACTCGATTTATTGTTATCCCTAAAGAATGATATTGCAGCGATTAGGGAAGCGTGGCTAGCAAGACCTACACAGCTAACCAAGGCGAGGATGAACCTCACGGACCACTTCCGGATCCGGTCAAAGAGAAAGATCCTGATAGTGTCAACGAAGATCGATTTGAGCACGCCTTGGGTGGTCAACTAAATATCAGCGACCATGTCTTGGGTGGTGTTCGATTGAAGGTAGGAGATGGCATCTCATTGCAGATTGGAGATTCGGAAGAAAAACAAATTCCCGTGAAGTTGTGTAGCAAATTATCTCTTGTTCACATGACTTCATGGGTTGTCCAAACTAATAAATGGGCTAAACATGGTGGGTGGAATTGTCCATATATGTCGAAAATAGGGAACAAAAGCTACACTTACCCTTATCGAGTGGGGGTTGGCCAACTTGCACTTAACACAACTACTGCCTATGGGTTTGAAATAGGTTTCAACTTGAGATCAGTCAAGGGACAGATCTCGGCGACCATTGAATGGTTTATTGCCTGGTATTTGTTGAATATTGGTCTCAACTCGAGATCATTAAAAGGACGGATCTTGGCTGCCATTGAATGGCTTATTTCCTATGGTACAACTTCATTCTTTTCGACTTGAGGACAAGTCGATTTTCGGGGCCGGTAGTATCGATACGAACCTGCTAATTCACTTCTAGATGGACTGAATTTTAGGGGAGTCAAATGTCTAGTCAAAGTCAAAGTCAAGAGGCTAAGTTCGTGGGCTGGAATTTAGGATTAATAACTACTATATTTCTTATTTAAGCATTTCATTTCTGTTCTGTTTGGTCATGTCTTGTTTATTTTGATTATCAATGTTTTTGTATTGGAGACTAGCCCCTCTTGAATCGGGCCAACTATCTTAGTATTATTTAAATAAAATCAGCCTTTGATTTTCTTTCCTAACACTAACACAAGAAGAAGAGCCTACAGTATTATTAATTGTACATGGTGAAGAGCCATCCAATCTTGTGTTATTGAATGAAGACAAATTCATACCAAAAAAAAAAAAGAAAATCATAGGTCAGAGAGAACCGAAACATATGGTACCTGGATAACAAAGCCAGCAACCACATGACCGAACATAGAGAATCGTTTGAAGAGTTGGATTCTAACGTCACATGACAAGTTCGGTTTGGTGACGGTTTGAAGGTTCAAATCAAAGGCAAAGGATCATTTATATTACATTCCGACATTTAACAAGTAATAACCTAAGTCTAGGACAACTAACATAAGTAGGTTATTACGTTCGAATGCATATAGACCTATTAAGGATGAGTGATGAATCTGAAAAACATGTATTTCTCTCAGGATGGTGGCCTATTTCTCTCACAAGCATCATACGCCACCTATTTCTCTCATAACATGATTTAGAGTATTCGTGAATTTAATTGTGTACAGCTTTAAAGTTTAAAGCATGGGAGATGGTTTGATCAGTTGGGTTGAGGAATTTCACGCTTTGCATTTTCTAGAGTTGTATGGCGACTAAACTTGATATAGAAGAAATTAAAGGACTAGGAATTTGTGTTTAGCCTACACGGTACAACAATGGTTGGTCGTGGGTACGATCTCAACCCTAAAAATGGTTCATAATCACCGCAAATCTAAAATCAACAATGCTAATTTTTTCTGCTTTCAGGCTCTAGGCTATGATTTTGACCATGATGACTACCAATGTATCGAATCTTTTCATTTCCTTTTTCTGTATCTAAAGAAATACCATAATCTAATATTATGAAATTGGTAGCATATATTTCCATGGGAGATTGCCTTAATGTTTGAAACCTGACTATGTTCTTATAAGGCTTTTAGTTACCTAGCCCTTATGAAAAGTGATAAGATTTTAAGTCCTTTTTAAACCGATTTAACACTTGTGATGGTTTAAACAAACACTGTTTTTGCATCAAAATGTAATTTATATATTATTTCAAAGTTTTGGATTTCCCCCATCTAATCTTATTGATTCATTCTTTTCTTCCACGTCTATGTGCTAATGGACTCAATGATTTAAGTTCTATTTTTTATCGTGATAAGTATACTGGAATTGTTTTTTCTTGGGGTTTTGCAGAAATATTTGAATATATGCTTATTTTGAGTGTGATTCTGATTCTGATTCTGATTTTCTCAGCAGGAAGTGAGTTGCTGGAAAAATATATTTTTGTTGGTAAATTTGACATTACCATACCTAATTTTAATCACTTTGTCGATTTTAATCATATTGTCGCAGAAAACTATGATTTTTTTGTTCTTAAATGATTGAACAACTACTTTAGAAGTGGACACTCAAATTGCCCCTTATACATTCATGTGCATTTGAGATGGTGACTTGGTGAGTATTATCTTATTGGGGTCTAACTGTGACATTGTAGTTTCACTAACTTGGATTTTGTTAATACTTTGCCCTTAACGGGTCACTGGGTCAAATTTAGAAACAAAAACCAGAAATAGCAACATTTTTAACTAGTCCAAAGTTCAATTATAATGCATAAAGTGATAAAACCTCATAGTTGTTTATTTCAACATAATTTATTAATGACATTTAAATCACTGTTTATGATCTTCAAGAGGAGAAAGACTAAAAAAAAAGTGTTTGCGGGTCAAATTAAGTCTGTTTGATCCTCACTAAAAAAGTTACCTAATAATAGTAAAATTATAAATGAGTATAAAAAAGTGAATAAAAAGAACAAGAGAGAGAGTAAAAATACAAGGAATACATAAATGGTCCAAGTTGCCACTTTATAAACAACTAACATGGAAATGGTTCCATGAATAACATTTTAAATGGGCCATGTTGGGTTTACCAGAAATACTTTATGTCCACAAATGCTAAACACAATATACAATTATACATGAATTTAAAATTTGCTTTCCTTTACCTTTCAGATGGCGATTTGTGTCCAATTCATACCGGGAGGTCTTTATAAACTATATACCCAATCCGAACACAACTTGATAACTTAATCAGGTGGAAAAGTTGAACCCTAACCAGAACACGTGTACCCTGATTATCTAAGTAGGTCATATGATTGACAGGTTAAATGGGTTCTACATAAGCTAGTCAGGTAAACACGTAGTATTAGGTCAAACGGGTTGGTGTGTTGAATGTGTAACGATTTCTTTTTAGTTTTAATTGTGGCTGGAAAAGGTTTGGCCAGGTAAACTTGAACCTAACATGCTATTTATACATGTTAGCTAGATGTGTCAAACTGTCAACTCATTTTTGCCGAAAAGGCTCATAATTTGTCATTCAAGTTAGGATCGTTGTTGGTAAATTTTGAAGTACATATTATTGTCGGCCAATGGATGAAAGTTTAGATTATTTAAATCCATAACCCCTTAATATTTTATTGATACAACTTCGTGCAATTAAAAAAAAAACAAAGTAAAATATTATAAGTAAATAGATATTATAGTCCATATTTAATGGAAATAAATAATCCTAACTATTGACTATTGGCCAATAACAATCCTAACTACGAAAATTACCAATAGTGGTCCCAACTTTCAGCATATTGGAATATAATGGACCCAAACTAACGGAGGTCTAACTCCGTTAGTGTAATGCTGACGTGGCATCCTATGTGGCAAAATGATCCTACATGGCATGCCACGTCAGCACCTCACTAACGGAGTTAGACCTCCGTTAGTTTGAATCCATTATATTCCAATATGTCGAAAGTTGGGATCCCTATTGGTAATTTTCGTAGTTAGGACTGTTATTGGCCAATAGTCAATAGTTGGGATTATTTATTTCCATTATTCCTTTTTAAAACGTTTGTTGATAGATGTATGTGTTACTTATTCAACTCGTGTGGTTTATTAAGCCGGTGCAATACACTTTTTTATTAAGATAAAATATTTTTATTATTTTTATTATTATTATATACTAAAAAGCAAAATCTCTTTGTAAGACTTCAGGAACTGTGGCTATTTGTTTAAGTTGTTAAACCTTGGTGGTTAAGATTGTATTAACCTGCTATGCGTGTAGGTAACCGTTTCATCCGGTTACCTATTCCTAATGTTTTAAAAACCGGTTTAAACCGGCTGGTTGAACCGGTTATACCACTTACCGGTGTCTTGCCCGGCACGAATTAATCCGGTATTTTAGGAGAACGGTAAAGGATTTGAACCGCCGGTAAATTTCGGTATACCGGTACCGGCACAAGGTTAAACTTTGGACTTAATCGGCTCAAAGTAATGATACAAATAACATGTGTGATGAGAAAGAGCATGAAGTCATGAACCGGTTTCTTAGACACAAAGTTATTTGTTATATATGTTACGTGTCTAATGTAATTTTAGTATATTTTGATTATTGGTAATTAAAACTTCTTATCAAAGATTGTAGAAAACGAAAATGGTTATAATTTTGTTGACGGCATGGCAATGATTATGAATTTTATCAATTAAGCAATTATACATTTGATGCATTCAACACTTCAATGGTATAAACCTAGTATACCCTTTCATATAAAAAAAATTGTTGAAAAAATTGGTACTTTTGGATTATTATTTTATGGAATAATGGAAATAAATAATCCCAACTATTGACTATTGGCCAATAACAGTCCCAACTACGAAAATTACCAACAGTGGTCCAAACTATCGACATATTGGAATATAATGGACCCAAACTAACGGAGGTCTAACTCCGTTAGTGTGGTGCTGACGTAGCATGCAACGTAGGATCATTTTGCCACCTAGGATGCCACGTCAGATGCCACGTAGGATCATTTTGTTTAGTTAATCTGGTTGAACCGCCCGATACAACCCGATTCAACCGGTTAAACCATTTTTTAGTCCAATCCGACATGGTTAAAAAACCGGTTTTTAAAACATTGCCTATTCCCACTTTTCCAGCACCTCATAAAACCCTTTCTCTCTCCATTGTCATGTTCTTTTTTCTATCTAAACACACTTATTTCTCTCTTTTTAGAAGGCAGCACCACCCTTAGTCAAACACTTGCACCAAGCTCTAATTGTTTCCACCCGAAAGCCAAACAATTGCACCAAGCTCTAATTTTTGTTTCCCAGACTCATAGTTATCAATAGCGGCAATAGCGACCGCGATTACGAATAGCGTCGCGTATCGACTATGCCTCGCTATATGGTGTATATCGACTGGATAGCAAGTAAATAGCGACATTCGGCGACAAATTCCGTCGGCGTCGCTGTAATTTTTGCCGGAAACAAGGAAGAAGATGAAGAGGAAACAAGGAGAAAGATGAATAGCGGCTGTGTATTTGTGTTTCTCTGTTTTCACCCTTTTTAGGGTTAAAGTTAACAAATTTCGGCGATGTCTCTGTACAAGGAAGAAGGTGAAAAGGAAACGAGAAGAAGAGGAATAACGGCTAAGAAATTTGTGTTTCTCTGCTTTCAGCTTTTTAGGGTTAAGAGCATGGTTTTGAAAACCGGACCGGACCGGCCGGTCGGACCGGGCTCCGGGGCCTGGACCGGTCCGGTTCGGGTGTTCGGACCGCTGGTGCAGTGAACTGGCTTCGGACCGGTGAACCGGCCGGTCGAACCGGAAAACCAGGAGGTCGGACCGGAAAACCGGGAGGTTGGACCGGTTTTTGTATTTTTTGTATTTTTTTTAATTTTTTTTTGTTTTTGGGCCGGTTCGTTGGACCGGTCGAACCGGTTGGACCAGTCGAACCGGTGAACCGGCCGGGGGTCCGGTTCGACGTCCGGTCCGGTTCTGAAAACCTTGGTTAAGAGCATTCACATCCCCTCCACCAAATCCCATCCATCAAATTACACTAAAAATCACTACTTCACCCCTAAATCTTCTCTCTCCTAATTAAGATAATAATACTTTTTTCATACTTTTATCATTACATTTTCTCTCTCCTCACTCACACCTAATTACAAAAATATTAAAATATATATATAGGGGTGAACAGTAGCTTTTCATATTTAGGGTGGAACAGTGCTTCCACCAAATATTTTCTCTCACGTTCACTCACAACCACTTACACTCACCCCATATAATTTGGTGGACACACTCACATACATTTGGTGGATGGGATGGGAGTGCTCTAAGAGCATTCACAACCCACCCATCAAACATTCCCCCATCTTTAAAATTTAAAAAAACCTACTAAAAACACATCACAACCCATCCATCATTTTATACCTCATCTTTATAATATGAAAAAATGTTATCATAGCTTTTCATATATGAAAAGTTACTATTCACCCTACACCAAATTATTGTGAGTGTATTATAACGAGAAATATAATAAAATAAGTGTTTGTGAGTAAGATAAAGATAAATATGGTGGATGGGATGTGGAAGGTTTTTTAAAGTGAGAGATAAATTTTGAAAAGTATGATTTTTAATTAAATTATAAGGTAAAAAATGGTGGATGGGATGTGAATGCTCTAAGAGACTTTAACTATTTTCACATTTAACCCTTTATCTTTCATTTGTTTACATATAGTATCTAAAACTTTATAAAATTAGTTTGTGTATATTCACATTTGGTCCTTATACTTGTAAATTTTTACATAAAAATATTTTTAAATTTTTTAATACCTTATCGCTATTTACGAAATAGCGGGTGCTATTTCATCGCTATCACTGCGTAGCATATCAGTAGGCCGTTACTATTTACCGCTATTCGCTATCGATAACTATGCCCAGGCTACAACAACACAACAACAACAACAACCGTATCCAGGAAAATCCCACGAATAGCGACGCTATTAGTAGGGTCTGGGGAGGGTAGGATGTAGGCAAACCTTACCCCTATCTTTAGCGATAGAGAGGCTGCTTCCAGAGAGACCCCCGGCTCGACAAAAACAAATGCACACTGTATATCAAAGAATAATTAGGCAAAAAAAAAAAAAAAAAAAAAAAAGGAATGTATAACATACTATAACATACAAATATATTTATATATATATATATATATAAACATGCATAGAGACCATCCCTAATTCCTAGTTAATCTTAAAATCCTAAAAATCTTTAACTTTAATCCTACGCCTCCACGAATTTCTATCTTGGACTATATAGAAAATGATTTAATTTTGTGAAGTGGCATGAAAAGAAAGCTATGGTGCATGGTGCAAGTATTGGGTTTCGTATGTGCTTCTAATAGTCATACTAAACTAGCTTGAATTAATATTTGAATTCCGAGTATGGAATTTAATTTCATATAAGATCTCAATTTAAATTTTGCATCTATAATATAGCTTAAAATTTATGGAGTATATGTTCGGCTTGATGGTGTCAATGTGTCATGCTATTCAAAAGTCAAGACGTTTCTGTTAACTAGCGATGGTTCAAAAGGTAAAGCTTGAATACATATGTTTACTTTATACGCTACATGCTCGCGGAACAACGTCTGCGGGTAAAATACTAGTTTAATATATAAAATATTACTTAAATAACTCACATAATAGTGTAATACACGGTTCTCTACTAACAAAAAATTCTCAAATATTGTGTGTGTATATATCACTTGAAGTACCAACAAATATCAAGGGCTTACTCTCCTTCAAATAAAACATTATTGATTCCTCTCTTCAGATCAAATAAAACATTAAGTTTTTTTTTTTCTTCATATAAACGTGTTTAGCTGTTCTAATTATTTTTTATTTTTTATTTTTAAGGGATCTAAATGTTTATTAACATATTTAGGTGTTTTTAGCAGGTCAGCAGCTAAATTTTACAGGATCGAGTACTTTATACCAGATGACAATGATCTTCAGCATAGCTGGTTTGAGGTAGAGTGTGTTTTTCCTTAGGGGTTCTCATCCTAGGATAGGTCACAAGTTCGATCCATGCACACCACAAAAAAAAATTCCCCATTCCGGTTTGAGCTTAGGCAAGGAGAACACCGGTGTATCGGTAGTGTTCAAACTTGGGATCGCCAGGTTAGGATTGTACAAGGATTTCCACATAATTAAGCCTTTTAAAAAAAGTACTTTATACCATATATAAGCAGCATTGTTATGATAATATTAGACAGCTATAATTTAACCGTATAAATTCGTTTCCTTTTCTATCCCATCGCATTACCTACAATTATGTGTAACAAACTTTTTACACAGGTCAGTTAATGTGTGTTACATATAAACCTGGTTAATTAAATCTTATTAAGAACCGTACTAAACTAAATGAATATAAGGTGACCAAGACAAACAAAGAAAGAAGCGTGGATGAATTAAACTTGCAAAAAGCAGAAGAAAGAAGCACCACCTATAAGAAGCTTGTAAATAAACTAATTAATTAATTTAAGGAAATACCTTTGCTTTTTGATCTTCCTTCAAATTCGTTGATCAAAAGCTTTGATGATAATATTATCAACTATTGTAAAGAAGAAATATATAAAAGCATTAGCTGCTGAGAAGAAACAAAACAATGGAGAAAAGAGTAGATCACGGCCGTCGATTAAACCGTGTACAGTTGGAGCCTTAAATTTTCCTTTTGGTCCACCAAGCAGTTGGAGCTTTAAATTTTCCTTCAATTTTCTTTACAAGAGAGAGACATAAACTCGTTGGATTACCAATATATAGGGGGGAGGGCCACTACCTGTTTTGTTTTTTAATTACTAATTTTTATCAATAATGCACTGTCATACCATTTTAGTGATTCACTTCACTGATACACGATTTTAAAAACAACGTTTTACTGAAATGTTTATTTATTTTTCATTTAAATAAATATATGTTGAAAGTTTATTTTTTTCAGAAAGAGTGGCGGCGCAACTTGTTTTCTTAAGATTTTTTTCATATATACATGTTTTTAGTTGTTCTAATTATTTTATTTTATTTATTTTTTAAGGGATCTAAATTTGTGTTAACATGTTTAGGTGTTTTTAGCAAGTCAACTGCTAATTTTTACAGGATCAAGTACTTTATATCAGATATAAGCCGCGGTTATTATGATAATATTAGACAGCTATAATATAACAGTATAACTTCGTTTCCTTTTCTATCCCATCGCATTACCTATAGGTATGTATAATGCATCAAACATGTCCGTGAATGTATGTTGCATGTAAACCTAGTTAATTAAATAAATTAAGAAGACTACTAAACTAAATGATTGTAAGGTGACTAAGACAAACAAAAAAATAAGCATGGATGATTGAACTTGCAAAAAACAGAAGAAAGAAGTACCGCTTATAAGAAGCTTGTAACTAAAAGTAAGTAAGTAATTTAAGAAAATACCTCTCAAACTTTGCTAATACGATCTTCCTTCAAATTCTTTGATGGTAACTAGTAAGATGTAAAGTATTGTAAATAAGAAAGATATAAAACTATAAAAGGATTTGTTGTAGATTAGAAATAGGAGAATGGGGAAGAGAGTCGATCCAAGCCGTTGATTATGGAGGGACATGACTTGTCATAGTAATGAATGGAGAGAGAACATAGCAATGCAATAATGAATGGATAGAGAGACATAAACCGTGTAGAATTAATTGTATTTGAAATTTTCTTTTGGGACACCATTCAAAGTAAAACTTTATGGGCTGAATATTAATGGGGTGTGGACTAATACCATTCATATTTGGTCTATATGTATATGGGGTGGGTGTAAGCGGTTGTCAGTGGAGGATAGAGAAAATATTTGGTGAAAGCATTGTTCACCCCTATATTTAGGGGACACTATTCACCCCTAAAAATCTACCCTACTTAATAAAAGAGTAACTCGGGCGACACGTGGCCATTTACTAGCGCCTCCACATAGCCTCTTCACTTCTAACAATTTTATCACTCTGATTTTTCTTCGGAAGACAGCCGCTACATTCCGTCATAAACACCATGCCTTCATCTCCTTCGCTCAGCATCCTCTCTTCTTCATCTCCTTCAATCGGCTCTCCTTCATCTCATTCATATCCTTGTACGTCTACTAAATATGCACCTTAAACTGTTTGATAATTTTAAGATATTTTATAAAAACCGGATATGGATCGATGGATCGGACACGTCTCTTTTTTCTTCAAACCGAGCCCCGCTTGATGGATTTTATTTGTGCATATTTTCCGGAAGATATGTGCATCTCAAGAAATATGTGTATCAGGAAGTTTGATGTTCATTTTGTTTGAAGAAACTCTGGATGTTAAGAATAAACCGATTGAATATATCAATTTTTGATGTTTTAAATTTAGCTTTTGAAGGGGAATTTTGATGTTCAATATGTTTGAAGAAAATCCAGATGTTCAGTATAAATTGATTGAATTTATGAACTTTGATGTTTTAAATTGGTTTTTAAAGGGGATTTGGTTTAACTTCTTTGATTTTGCTTGCATTCATACGGCACAAGAGAATTTGGTTTTTCATCAAATTTTAAATCGCATTGATCAATTTCATCGACTACTTTTGGGCTAAGCACCCGGATGATGTTAGCTACAACCAACTTTAGAAGGGACTTTTATCAGATTTGATCTTGGATTAATATATATAATTGTATGGTTTAAATTTTTTATTTGGTTATTCTTTGCAATTTGATTAAAGTTGTTCATGGATTTTAAAAAGGGTTTATGATTCTGAGGTGCATTTGGTTAGTAATAAAAAGTAGGTTTCTCGTTATTGCAATGTTGAAAGTTGTTTTCTGTTCATATGGACTTCATTTTTAGAGCATCAAATATTTTAAGACTTACAATGAAGAAAGTAATTGTTGGATATATAGTATGTCCGATGTAATTAAATGTCGAGGTTAACGTAACCCGACCCGGTACGATCCGAAGAGTTACACATTGGTACACGAATCAGATAAGTTCATGTGTTGGTGGATTATTATTTATGAAATAATAATAGTTTTGAACTCGAGGGACCAAATAGTAAAGTTTACACTTTGACTAGTCAAATGGTCAAGTGTATGACTTTGACTAATTAATTGGTCAAGTCCTTGACTAGTCAATGATCAAGTGAATGACTTTGACTAATTAAGTGGTCAAGTGCCTTTTATCTTTATAAATAGGTGTGATAGAAACTCTAATCACACACATGTTTTGAAAAAGATAAAACAACATAACCCTTGTCTCCTCTTCAAGATTTGCGGCCACCCTTAGGAGCCACCGCCCCTTTGTCCGCCGCAAACCACCATCATCGCCGCCTCCGTCTTGCAAAGTGTTGCTTTCGGTTGGCCAGTGCTCGGGTGTGAACTTCCTACTAGCGAGGATTCGTTGTAACCCGCGTGTTACAATTCCGGTGTAGTCGTCAAAGGTTGATTACTAAACCCCCTATGGTTGTTCATTATTTATTTGTTTATACGCGTTTAACCGAGATCCTGATTGGGAATATTTTGTTAATTGGATTAATAAAATTAAACATATATTTATATATATAAATCGGCTCATATTATATATTGTATATAATCGATTTTATTAATAAATTAAACTGCTTCCGCTGTGTATTTGATACCATGATTCCCAACAGTGGTATCAGAGCCACGGTTACGCGCGTATAGATGGTAAAGTTATAATTTTGATCTATGTTTTATTTGTCAAAAATTTATTTATTTTTTGACAAAAGATCAAACGCTTTTTGTTGTTCATGGATTGTGATGTGAATCGAGCCCTAGGTATTTTGACCCTTGTCATGGTTGTGTTTGTGATGTTTTATTTTTTTTATTGATTTGTATTTTTTATTACGGATATTGGATCCGGTGTAATAGATAGGATTAGAATAGATTTGTTTTATTTGTATTTCAAATTTATTTGTAATCCTACAAGTACAAGATCAAGACGAAGATAAAAAGGCGAACAGGTTCCATGAAGATAGAGATCTCGGGTCAAGTGGGAGCTATATCAAAAATAGTTTTGAAACCCTTTTGACTGGTTCGTTTCGTTTCTGGCTAAAACGAAACGAACAACCTATTAGGGGCTCGATTCGTTTAATTTTATTATTATGTTTTATGGTTGTGGTTTATTTATTGTAAATAATTTAGATAACCCAAAATAAATAAAATTTTCACAATCATGGCAACGGTTTTATTAAAACAAGTTTTATAAAAACCGAACATAGGCCGGTGTTACAGTTAACAGTAAAGGACCAAACATTGCTTGTTTGACAAGTGGGCATAGTTGGGGTTAAACATACATCGCTCTTAGCGATAACCCCAAATGGAGAGTTGTGTAGTGGACACAATTAACAATCGTTGTTTACCTACCTAATCGTACCAGTGGACAGTGCTAAGCCAGTTCACTGTGTATTGATGAATCGGGGTCTCATCCTAATTAATTTTGCTTTTTGGGTCATAAAATAATTAGGATACTTAAAACATGAAATACTAATAAATTAGATTTTGAACTTTGTAGATGTCAACTGAAAACAATTCCGCCTCCCAATTCTCTCTCAAGTCCATCTTAGAGAAGGACAAACTTAACCACTCCAACTTCATGGACTGGCACCGCAACTTGAAAATTGTTCTCAAAGCGGAGAACAAATTGTATGTTCTTGAAGAACCAGTCCCTGATGAACCCATAAATCCTAAGAGTGAGCTTTATAAAACCTGGGCTAAGCATTTTGATGACTCTTTGAAAGTCTCATGTCTGATGCTGGCTTCCATGATCCCTGAACTTCAAAGGACCATGGAGGACATGGATGCATATGACATGAATCAGCATCTGATGGAAATGTTCCAACAAAATGCTCGCCATGAGAGGTTTGATGTGATGCGATCACTTATAACCACTCGTGTAACACCCCAACCGATGGCGGAATCATCGAGGTGTCACGTAGTGACGATTGTTCAAAAGCACATGGTACTAAAATGTAAATATATTATTGAATAATTTAAATTGTCTTACATAGATGAAATGGGAAAAATACAAAAGTTGAACGAAACATGATATTTGAAATAACTAATTAAAAGCAAGCACTAAAATCTAATGCTATGGAACTAAGATCAAACTGCACCTGAACAAGTGCAAGCTACAGTGCAAATATGTAAACTATGTATCATACAAATGAGCAAAATCAATCCTGTGACTGTATAATGTACTAAATGAACGGCGGTGTACTTATCCAATAAATGGATAAAAACTTAACAATGACCACGGATTCTCCGATGAAAAAGGGGGAGAATCAACCTAGGCGGGTTGTGTAACACCCCAACCGATGGCGGAATCATCGAGGTGCCACGTAGTGACGATTGTTCAAAAGCTCATGGTACTAAAATGTAAATATTTGATTATTGAATATTGTTTTACAACATGTGAAATTAAATACAAGACAACATAAATAAAGATAATTGATTGATTTAATCTAAGTCCAAAGTCCTATGTGAAGCGTCAAGCAGCTTATCCTGAAACATGCACGAAAATAATTTTGTCAACATATGATGTTGGTGAGTACTACTTAGCTTTGTACATATAGTATAAGTTTGAAAAGAGTAGTACAATTCATGTGTCTAGCATCACCAAGGCATTATGTAAACACGCAAGTAACCAAACAAGACAAAGATCAAATGTAAAGTTTGTACAATGAAGTTGATAATGAGCACCTCAACACGTGTGAGTCTAAAAGAGCACTCTAACATAAGTTATGTCTAAATGAGCACCGTAACATAAGTTACGTCTGTATGTAAAGAGCACCATAACATAAGTTATGTCTAGATGTATGATTTTGTATGTAAGCTACATTCATGTTCAAACATAAGCACAAAGATAATCAAGACACGTATATGAATTGTAAATGAACAAAAATGTATGTGTAAATGAATCTGCAAGTTTTGTATACTTGTGCATGAATCACCCCAAAAGTGTAAAAACGAAAAAGGGGATAAGTAATACTCACCTTAGCAAGGTGGTAAGTCTTGTGTAATTGAATAAGTGTAATCCAACGTTACCAAGTGTCACCCTATGTATAAGGGAACAAATAAGTCTAAGTCCATCTAGCCTATAAGTATTTTCTAGGGTTTCGAATTGGGGATAAGTATTCGTCTGATTAATAAATGAAATGTTTAATAAATAAGAGAAATTTGCTAAATAAATAAACAAAAAGTCTTTTTGTAAATTTTAGATTAAAGATGGTCACATCATAATGTTTTAAGTGTGAAAATAATTTTTATAAAATTATTTTCTTGAAAATAGAATATTTAATCTATTTATTTCAATTTGTCAAAATATAACTTTAATATCTAAAAGTATTATAATTGAAGAATTTTTGAATTAAAAATTGTATTTCAGTTCTAGATAGTTAGAAATAATTTATATAAAATTTTGGTGCAAAAATATTGAAAAATGAATTTATTATGCTTTATTTATGATTAAAATAAACAAAAATTAATTAAAAATATAAAATGAGCGGTTTTTCTGAAATAAAAATATATTCTGAATTGCTTATTGCTATACAAGTTTAGTATAATTTTTGTGGAATTTTATAAAATCGTTTAGCTATTTTTATTGAATTTTATAAATATAATAGAATAAAATTGAAATATTTATTATATATATTAAATAAATGATTTTTGAAAATCTAAAAATTGGATAATAAACATTACCATTTGAATTGCATAAAATAAATTTTATAGGATTTATAAAGTTGTTTTGGTATTTAAAATGTATAATAAAAGTTTAGAATAAAAGAATATATGTTTAGCTTTATCAAAAAAATAATGTGGTGGTTATGAGGTTCGAACCCGGGTCTATGACCGGGTTGGATTTTATCACAAGTGTGGCCACCACCAAGCCAACACCCTGAGAACGATTCTAACACAGAAAGAAATAATTATATAGTTTAATTGAACTGTTTCAATAATTTGTTTTCAAAAAAAAAAATGAAAGGGACAGGAGTCGAACCCTTGTCACTGGGCGGCCCTATGTTGTCACACCCTCAAATTACCACTTACGGGGTTTTACCGCGAGGCGCATGACAAACCAGGATCCAAGTCAACGATCACAATAAACAACTCTATATGAAAAACGTAAAACCATAAACAACAATTTTATGAGCAGAAGCATTAAGAAGTATTTAAACAGCTATGCTATGATTCAAAGTAACTAAAACACTTTTTATTACAAAACGTGCAACTATGCCTAGGTGCCAATGCAGACCCGTGCGCCTAGTTCCATTTGTTGCTACCTTAGCGACCTGAGAAAAACATGCCAAAAAGATATCAACATATAATGCTGGTGAGTTCACAGGTTTGTTCAATATGTTACCAAAACGTTACCATGTCCATACTATATCAATGTTACCAAGTACGCTAGCTAGGCGTATGTTTTATTACTACTACGATTGGAAACCATTACTAGACACGTTTAGCAATGTTTAGCATGTTTAAGCAGCCCGTATGTTCAGCATGATACCAATGTTCCTGTTCGAGACAATATGCACCCGCCCGACCCTCCAAGCCGACGAGTGGGGCAGGTCACGCCCAATAGATCTATCCACATTTCCCCCGTTGTGCATCCCCGCACATTCATGGTTTCCTCCGGGACTTCCAAAGATCGTATAGCAATACAAAGTTAAAACCATAGTATGACATATGTTACCAAAATAGTTTAGCGCATGTTTTCTCCCCCAAAAGTTAAAAGCAGTAAAAGTGGGGCCGTGAACTCACCTTAAATAGCGTTCTTCGATTACAAGTAAAGATGTTTAGCCCTTGATAATCCCTCTACCGGAGATCTATCAAAATGTTCACATAAGTGTTCCGACTAATAACCATAAGGTTATCTAGTACCCGATTGTCCAGATCGTAACCAAGTATGTTTTAAAACGTGTTTGAATGTTTAACCGACACACTAGACCGACCCGACATCCCGTTGGTGACCCATTTGTAACGACCCGAAGTGTTACGGGTCTCTTAAACGGGTCGGATCGTACCCGACCACCCGATTATTTATTTAAATATTCCAGTTCGAATCTCGCGACTAACCGTTTTAATCGATTTTATAAATAATAATTATTGGATTTTTATTATCTCGGTAAAACGCTCCTTATCTATTATTTAATCGTTGCCAAATATTCCTTGTCTTGTTGTTATACCCGTTACCAAACACCCGCATCTCAGTTATTATCCTTGTTGCCAAACACCTCTTATTATAATTATGTTTTATAAACCACCCTCTCCTTATCTCGCTGCCCTCTCTCTTTCTATACGTTATACATACACACACACTTTGTGTGTGTAGACTTCAACTCACTGATAAGAGGCTCGCCGGACCACCACATCTCCGGCCGCCGCGCCGCCGCTCGTCTTCTTCCTCCCCAACTATCAAACCTCTAACCCGATAATAATCATACCCGGTAACCTTTAATCTATTCCGAACTAAACCCAACCCGCAAACCATCTTATAACCACCCTGTTCGTCTTCCTCTGTTCTGTTCCGAACCAATAATCATCATCAAACTCAACCCGGTAATCCTTTGTGTCTGTTCTGAACCAAACCCGGTACCTAACCCATTAATCCATTTTAGTCTACTCGCTATTACTGTTAAACGAACCAGACAGTCACCGGTGAAGGTGACTGTCATCAGATCTGTAACCTTTGTCTGCTCGGGAATCATAACCGGGTTTGGTAACATATTCTATGTCTTAATCGGGTTCCTGTTCCATCCGATAACCTACTGATTCGGGTCTTGTATTGACCGGTTAACTAGAGTCAACATCAATCCAACCCGTGACCTGTTTCTATCTTGTTAACCGGACAGTCACCTGTTCCGGTGACTGTCATCGGGTCTTAACCATCTGTTGCTTCTTATGGGTATTTGATAAGTTACCCACGACTCTCTTTCGGTTGTCTCATAATCTATACAGTTGTTGTTATGAGTATGTTCGTGTATTATAATCGGACGGACTGGGCCTTCGGTTGATTCCCGTTATATTCTGGTTGGTGTTATGTTCTCTGTCGAGCTTCCGGTCACTCTCCGGTAAGGTCCGGTTGACCTCTGGTTTCATACCAATGATTATTAGAGAGGTTCATCTCAATCTGATACGATTCAGATTACAAACCCGAAAGGTATAATCTTTAACAGTTGTTATAAATATGTTGGTATTAATCGTTGATACCCGATTATAATACTGTTTCTGTGATTATTGCGAGGTACCGTTAATCCAATCGGAGAGTTAAACTGATACCGAGTCGACTCAGTAACTCAGTCAACACCCGGAATAGAATCCGGTCCATTGACAAGACGAGGATTATTAGAATTATACGATTATATATATATAATACGAATAACGTACGGACTTGATAATAATAATAAGAGAATAATAATCATATATACTATATATACGTTTATATATATAAGATTCGATATATAAAACGATATACTAGACTCAGGTTAATGATAATATTTTCTATTCTTTTATTAGCTACGAGTGCCAAGCTGTAATGGCCATCTTATGAGTGCCAAGCTGTAATGGCCAGCTAGATTTTAGGATGTCCGTGTCGTGTCAATAATAAACCCGGGTTTAGGACTATCTAATATATACCGAATTCTATATATATATAAATTGTATATACGATATATATCCTAAATAATACAATCTAACGAGTCCCACGCGTAAAACGTATCAATATATATATATTTGACATATAATTGTAATAAAAGAGACTATAGAAGAATATACGCAAACCAGTGAGTATCGTGAACTCCCCTCTTTTATTGTTTTATTAAACGTTTTAGGGGAAACACATGTCATTTATTAGAAAATATAGAAATGCTTTACATAATAGATTTTATAAAGGAAAGATAATAGAAAAGGGGATAATAGAAAAGACTAGGACAGTACTGACCGGTATCTAGCCATTTCCTTTATTGTCCAACTAGAGGATAATAACCAGTCTTACCTGAGTAGAGGGTAGAAATAATTAAGATTTACCACAAACAGAGTGGTACCATCGATAGGAATGGCAACTAATAGAATATAATAGATTGACATATAATCGGTACAATTTAATCGAATTGGTATAATAGAATATATTTTCCCCTCCAGAATTAGAATTGTAAAGCATGTTATAAAAGAATATTATAAAAGAATTATAAATAAACGAACTGGCCATTCACTTTATAAAATACACGACCTCACCAACTTTATGTTGACAGAAACTATTTTTGGCATGTGTTCAGGTAACCCAACAGATATGATGACGTGGATCCTGGAAGAGTCAAGACTGTCAATATCCTGAAGTCCGTTGCGTAACTCCGATAACCCGACCCGATGACCCGGCACCGACTGCTGGGTCGTTACAGGTTGGTATCAGAGCGGCGCTTATGGACAGTCTTGAAATATTTATTAATCCAGGATTTACCAGAAATATCTTTTAAAAGAAATCTTGATTAGAAATATGGATAGGATAAAAGAATATTAGAAGGTAAAATTTTGGGTACCTAAATGCCAAACCATTATAAAGTTGGTGAGAACCATAACAGTATATTAGAAATTAAAACAAATCCACTACAGGATATTACTAGAATGATTATGTGGGGTAAATTGACAATTATGTACACAATTGTGAATTTACATACACATTTAATTTCTGGGAAATCTTACAGGATATTAAGGCCATATGAAATATGAAAGAATATAAAATAGAAATCACGGCATTAAAAGAAATAAGACAGAAATACAGAACATAAACCAGATAAATATTAAAAGAAATCAGAAAATAAATCAGGATATAAAATGACGAAAGCTATAAAAGTATATATATATATATATATAGAAAAATAAATAGATTATAAAACATAATTCATCCATCGTTGATTCAAGAAACTTCAGATAAGTTTATTGAATTATTCCGGCCCCAGTGGCTATTTATATTTGATCTTTGATCGTTAACCTCACGGTTATTCCAATATTATAAATAGAATATAAATATTACGCTCCGACTTGAACATTCCTATGATCGAGTCTCCAGAAATATTATTTTTATTCCGAAAATTCCAAAATTTTATCAGATATGCTAGAGACATATTAATATTGTGTTTCTAAAGAATTCTCTCCAATCTTTTTAATCGAAAATCAGACATATTCCCACGGTGATATCGATGGTTTTTATAAATTCCTTCAGAATATTTCGTTAATTTACTGAATTTATTCCTAGATATTTCTGTTCGATAAATCAATCTATATTGGCGATTCTATTCATTAACCAGTATTATTATAATTAATCCTCCCTAAAAGTTTTTATTTCAAATTATGAAAGAATCACGACCATACCATTTTGTCCGAATATATTTCACTCCATATTCGGTACCATTTTTCGTGAAGATTTTTAATCGAATTTGTATCCGTATATATGTCAAGATTATTTTTGGCATGATTCTATATTCATACTCGCTCGAATAACTTCCTTGATATTTTATCTCGATATGAACAATAAATATTTACCACGTTCTATAAATCTCTCTTTGAATATATATAGAGAAACCTCAGCCAAATGATATCTTCGATCTTTTCTTCCGAGAATTAAGATAATATTTTGAATAGAAATATTATTATTTCGAAATTCTCGTGACAAAAATAATTTGGATTCTCTCTAAAGAAACCGAATTCTTACTCGCTCGATTATGCGACAATATAAGTACCGTCTTAATCCTGTGACTTGAGCAAGTCAAAGATTAAAAGATTGGATGATTATATTGGACATCTTTTGGCATGATCAAATTCTTAAACGATTGACAGTCTATTTCGTTAGACTCGGATCAACATGTTTTATTCCGGAATAATATAATTTCAAATTTAAAGAGAAAATAAAGAAAAGAATATCAAAATAATATGTGAAGGACACATACCTATTGTGATTAAAATAAATAAGTACTGGAATGTTAGGTGAGGTGGAATAATAATTATGATCGCGACATAATTATGAATGCCACAGGCACAGTAACATTCGAGTAGGAGTTTATCGAGATCACAGTATGTTTGTATCATAAACATATTAAAAGAAATAATAAGAAATAATAAGAAGAAATATATAGTCGAACCATCGGCGTATTATATGTGGAGAATACGACCACAGAACTGGCAATCTAGTTGGAATTTCTTCGTGAAATACGACTAAGAATATGTTCGCAGAATAAAAACCATCGATTGGTTAATTTCTACGAATTATAGAAATCAGTATATTGATTTCTGATTGCCAACCAAAGATAGTTGTATGTCCTCTGTGCAATTTCAGGGGCAAATGATATCTGGACCCTTACAGAAGGTATATCCGGACATTTGTCACCAAGTCACAGAATTCTTTATAAGGATATATGATGCTATGAACAAATCTTTGTAGTCACTTCGTATAAAGACTCGTGCGAGTTATAATGAAATCAAATTGGTAAAACGGTAAAGTGTTACCAAGTTGAAAGTCAAGAAGTGATGGAGGAATTGTTAAATCCTTAAAATATAATAGATATAAATTTATATGGATTCAGAAACCAGAAATGGTAAAATCCAACGAATCATTAAAAGAAATAATTTATCGAATATATTGAAATACGATTGATACCAAACGAAATCGCGTAGAGATTCGCAAGGTATAATCGAAGTGAAAATGAAAAATGAATAGAATTATGCTCATTTTTCCAGTGAAACTCTCTGGCCAAGGAAGGATGGAATCCCTGTTCCGAGTTAAAGGCTTGTGAGACATAAATTGAGAAATCATTATTTTGGCAAGAACTATCTATACGAAGATCCAAATGAAATAAGCCTCGCTTATAATAAGTTGGGTTAAGGACATGTGATAGACTGCCTATATATAAGTTTATCAGAAAGTGTTGTCAGACACTAAAAGTATAAACCTTAATTGAATACATAAAAGAATTATTCCAAGCATATATTATAGAAGTGATGGAATTTATAGTGTGTGCTATAAATATTATCAGTATTTGCTTGGATATAAAAGAATATAAATAGATAAATAAAAGAATATAAACCGAAGAATAAAAAGAATTATAACCTAGAAAGACATCCGATATGTCTGAATAAAAGAAAGGCATAGGAAATGCCAGGTATCACGAGAAGGCATTTGAAATGCCAAATATTATTTAAAAGGCATCCGATATGCCAAGAAATATAATTATCAAATGAGAATATTAGTCGTAAGAAGAACGACTAGAATTTTTATAAAGAATAATTTATAAAAAGAAATTATAGAATCTTTTACCGAGAGTGTAACTAATTCCGAAATAATGATATCAAGAAGGAATAACTGCAGGAATACTTAACGCAATAAGTACTCATGCATTAAACCTAAATGATAATCATGATTTTGAGAAAGAATGTATGATGCATTGTTCGTAGAATTCTAAAGTCAAAGAATTGTAACGATGACTGTTACCAGTAGATTCTGAGACTATAAAAAGAAAGTTACATAAATTGACTGTAGAATTGTGAAAGACCTTATTCACAATAATATAATGAGAAAAGTCAAATAATATGTAATGAGATACAATGCAGTTAATCATCAATGAAATAGTCAGTATGACTATTATCAAATGATTTAAAAGAAATCTCAATAATCGATTTCAGTAAATCAAGATGATAAAAAGGAACTGTTGAAACCGTAAAATTCAACAAGTTCAATTAGTCTTTTCCGGCACCTTTAAATTCCGGATAAGATACGTTTAATGATTTAAAGAAATCATTTCTACTCTTTAAGAATCAAATTTACAATGATGACAGATTCTAAAGTTCGAATATAAAAGGTAGTAGCTCGGATCCCATTCAAGTCATGATAATGAAGGGACTTCCGTATTTATCTCTTAAGAACCAACTAGAATCCATCATTGTAAATGAATCCGACGATGATTATATCATATCACTTTGAGACTCTAGCGATGTTTGCTGGAAGATTGTAAATCTTTCAGAAGAAAAATGATTAGAATCTCAAAGTATGTTAAATCATCTTTTGTAACACCCCAACCGATGGCGGAAACATCGAGGTGTCACGTAGTGACGATTGTTCAATAGCACATGGACTAAAGTGTAAATTTGGATACATTGATTAAATAATTTATTACATTGAAATGAAATACAACGATTCTAACTGCCAACTAAATTGAAATACAATGAATCAAAATCTAAATATAAATCCGAAAGCTTAAAGGATGCATCTCAAAACAACCTGAAACATGTACAAAATAATTTTGGTCAATACAAAAATTGTATTGGTGAGCATACCCTGTTTGAATAAATATAGTAGGAAAAATGTTTAGCAATTCATGTGCGGTACCATTTGCAATTATGTAATAAGTAATATCCGTTCAAAACCAAACCTGAAGAATAATGACTAACTCATGACTAACCAACTGAATAATGAATTAACAAGACAATGACCAAGATTCTCTCAACAGAGTCTCAAGGGGATATACCATAGTACTATTCATTGAAAAGCTAGGCCGCCCAGCGGTTAATGATTTTGACAAGTCATAGACACACCAATTATCATAAAGCAAACACACATGAGAATTGCATTAAGTATAAGAAATTGAAACTTGATTAATATATAAGTACATGAGTCACCCCAAAGTAGTAAAACGGTAAAAAGGAGAAAGATATACTCACAGTTTGCGAAAGCGATCAAAATCCAACTTAAGCGGTCGTGAGCTAAGTAATGGGAATTCCGAGGAATTCAACCTATAATGTGTAAGAATACTAATAAGGAAATGTCTAAAAAGTCTAAGGTATCTAGGGTCTAAGGCATTAGGGTTTGCTAAGTCGATTTGGGGAATTAGAGTTTTTACGATCAGTCGCGTTAATGTAAAAGTTGTATATCACAAATAATAAATGAAAGGTTGTAAATGTGGTTTAAATAATATAATTATTACCTATTGAATATTTAGTTAAAAATATGTTTGAATAAATAAGACAAAAATGATTTAGTTAGTTATTTTAACTAAATTACAATAATCATAAATATATAAATAAATAATTTTGAGTTACACAATGATTCAATAAAAGATAATAAAGACATTAAACCATATGAGTATTTCTATCTTATAAGAAAAATATTTATAAAATAAATGTTTAAATTGTATAAATAACTAAATGTTTTATTATGTCTAATAAAACGTAAATAAGACTAATAATACCATACATGATTCAAAGATACTAGTTTTATAGAAAATGAATGATTTATGATGTAAACAAATTAGAATAAATTTCCCATAATTTATTTAAACTTATTTATTTTTAAAACTGATTTATTGAGATTAAATCATTTTTAAATGATTAAAAATAGGGAAATTAATAAAAATAAATCTTTTCTGAACCAATAATTTTTATATCAGTTCTTGATGATGTGAAATAATACCCAAAAAGTTTGAGATAAAAATCATTAAAAATGAATTTTTTATCAATTAATTATGATTAAATCGATTTAAATTAATAAAATCATGAAAATAGATATTTTTCAGAAAACTAAAAATATGACAATTTTCTATGAGATATCAAGAAGCTACACCTAAATTTTCATAATTTTTGGAGCAAAAATGGATTTATTATAAATGTTATAAGAATAATGTATTTATATAAATAATATAAATAACAAAACAAGAAATTTCAAAAAAAACAAAAAAAAAAGGAACAGACCCGTGGTCTAAGGGACTCGAACCCGGGTCCATTATCAGCACAACACACACACACTTACCACTAGGCCACAAGCCTCACATGTTAATAAGTTTAAACAAGAATTGTATTTATACAATAACTAAAACATCATCTTCTTCCCCAAATTAACCTACACATAAACCCTAACCCTAGAAATTCAATAACATGATTCAAGCTCGATTACAAGTCTGTTATAGGGGGTTTTTGAAGAGGGATGATCAAGAAACAAAACGACATGTAAAAGAAATACTCACGTCGCGGATTAAGGTCGCACCCCAAGCTTCTAGGACCGAACTAACTTTTGCGAATTGAGGGCTTAGAACTCGTTTTTGTGTGATTTTTCTTGGGGGTTTATGAAGTGTGTAAGTGCAGCAATAATTTGGTAGCAATCATTTATAAGATTTTCAATACAAAACGCATTCATGGATGTTAATAAAATTCCGATCGTTCCCTTCATTAAACCCGATTAAAACTGGAGTAAATCGCGTTAATAACTCGATTAATGGAGTGGAAACCGTTGGGTCATGATAGAAAAACGTATAGGAAGCATTTAAGACAAGTGGTAACCGCTAATCGGCCCCAGAAGATGCTCGCCGGAATACAAATCGCCGGCCGGAAAACTGGGTAGCCGGAAAAAGCGTGGAGACAAGCTGGTGGGAAAATCTTTTATTTTTTTTAAAACTTTGGGAGATTGGCAATTATAGTCCCTCTAGTTAGTTTAGTTAAGTTTATTATATCTTAGTTAGTTTGTTTCCATTATAAAAACTAACCATGTTAATTATCCTAACTTAAAATGTTTTTAAAGCTTTATAAAACTATTTTTTTTTTTATAAAATCTTTTACGAACACGTTTCACCTACGCATTTGATTAAAACTTATACCCGATCTATAATTAGTATAAATGATAAAAAAAAATTACTTCGCTTTAAAATTAAATTTGAAAACGACGAAACTTACGAGGGCTATAATGGAAATATCAGAAGGGCTATTATTGCCAATTATATGAAAGACGAAGGTGACGGATGTCACATCTTTATATAAGAATAATATTCAGTCCGTTTCTCATTCTAATGAGGAACAAGATTAGAAGAATATTCGTAGTATAAAGAAAAATATCAATCTATACGGAAAACCTTTAATAGTCATACCAAGAAATACAGACAGTCCATGTATCTGTATTAACATGACTATAGCAAGAAAGGTTAAAACGTAGATGTGAATTGATATAAAGATCGATTTCCTCGCAAACCACGAGTACTGATTATGACTCGTGACGAGTGTTCAAGTTTGCATTATAACATCCTTATCGATCAAGGGTGTAAAATACAAGATCACTCAAATTTCGGGGACGAAATTTCCTAAGGGGGGGGGCGAATGTAACGACCCGAAGTGTTACGGGTCTCTTAAACGGGTCGGATCGTACCCGACCACCCGATTATTTATTTAAATATTCCAGTTCGAATCTCGCGACTAACCGTTTTAATCGATTTTATAAATAATAATTATTGGATTTTTATTATCTCGGTAAAACGCTCCTTATCTATTATTTAATCGTTGCCAAATATTCCTTGTCTTGTTGTTATACCCGTTACCAAACACCCGCATCTCAGTTATTATCCTTGTTGCCAAACACCCCTTATTATAATTATGTTTTATAAACCACCCTCTCCTTATCTCGCTGCCCTCTCTCTTTCTATACGTTATACATACACACACACTTTGTGTGTGTAGACTTCAACTCACTGATAAGAGGCTCGCCGGACCACCACATCTCCGGCCGCCGCGCCGCCGCTCGTCTTCTTCCTCCCCAACTATCAAACCTCTAACCCGATAATAATCATACCCGGTAACCTTTAATCTGTTCCGAACTAAACCCAACCCGCAAACCATCTTATAACCACCCTGTTCGTCTTCCTCTGTTCTGTTCCGAACCAATAATCATCATCAAACTCAACCCGGTAATCCTTTGTGTCTGTTCTGAACCAAACCCGGTACCTAACCCATTAATCCATTTTAGTCTACTCGCTATTACTGTTAAACGAACCAGACAGTCACCGGTGAAGGTGACTGTCATCAGATCTGTAACCTTTGTCTGCTCGGGAATCATAACCGGGTTTGGTAACATATTCTATGTCTTAATCGGGTTCCTGTTCCATCCGATAACCTACTGATTCGGGTCTTGTATTGACCGGTTAACTAGAGTCAACATCAAACCAACCCGTGACCTGTTTCTATCTTGTTAACCGGACAGTCACCTGTTCCGGTGACTGTCATCGGGTCTTAACCATCTGTTGCTTCTTATGGGTATTTGATAAGTTACCCACGACTCTCTTTCGGTTGTCTCATAATCTATACAGTGGTTGTTATGAGTATGTTCGTGTATTATAATCGGACGGACTGGGCCTTCGGTTGATTCCCGTTATATTCTGGTTGGTGTTATGTTCTCTGTCGAGCTTCCGGTCAGTCTCCGGTAAGGTCCGGTTGACCTCTGGTTTCATACCAATGATTATTAGAGAGGTTCATCTCAATCTGATACGATTCAGATTACAAACCCGAAAGGTATAATCTTTAACAGTTGTTATAAATATGTTGGTATTAATCATTGATACCCGATTATAATACTGTTTCTGTGATTATTGCGAGGTACCGTTAATCCAATCGGAGAGTTAAACTGATACCGAGTCGACTCAGTAACTCAGTCAACACCCGGAATAGAACCCGGTCCATTGACAAGACGAGGATTATTAGAATTATACGATTATATATATATAATACGAATAACGTACGGAATTGATAATAATAATAAGAGAATAATAATCATATATAGAATATATACGTTTATATATATAAGATTCGATATATAAAACGATATACTAGACTCGGGTTAATGATAATATTTTCTATTCTTTTATTAGCTACGAGTGCCAAGCTGTAATGGCCAGCTTATTAGTGCCAAGCTGTAATGGCCAGCTAGATTTTAGGATGTCCGTGTCGTGTCAATAATAAACCCGGGTTTAGGACTATCTAATATATACCGAATTCTATATATATATAAATTGTATATACGATATATATCCTAAATAATACAATCTAACGAGTCCCACGCGTAAAACGTATCAATATATATATTTGACATATAATTGTAATAAAAGAGACTATAGAAGATTATACGCAAACCAGTGAGTATCGTGAACTCCCCTCTTTTATTGTTTTATTAAACGTTTTAGGGGAAACACATGTCATTTATTAGAAAATATAGAAATGCTTTACATAATAGATTTTATAAAGGAAAGATAATAGAAAAGGGGATAATAGAAACGACTAGGACAGTACTGACCGGTATCTAGCCATTTCCTTTATTGTCCAACTAGAGGATAATAACCAGTCTTACCCGAGTAGAGGGTAGAAATAATTAAGATTTACCACAAACAGAGTGGTACCATCGATAGGAATGGCAACTAATAGAATATAATAGATTGACATATAATCGGTACAATTTAATCGAATTGGTATAATAGAATATATTTTCCCCTCCAGAATTAGAATTGTAAAGCATGTTATAAAAGAATATTATAAAAGAATTATAGATAAACGAACTGGCCATTCACTTTATAAAATACACGACCTCACCAACTTTATGTTGACAGAAACTATTTTTGGCATGTGTTCAGGTAACCCAACAGATATGATGACGTGGATCCTGGAAGAGTCAAGACTGTCAATATCCTGAAGTCCGCTGCGTAACTCCGATAACCCGACCCGATGACCCGGCACCGACTGCTGGGTCGTTACACCATTACCCTAACTAATCAAGTACACATAGATTACACACAAGGATCAAGCATAAAACACTTAGTTTGTATCAAAAATCTCATTTCTGCATCAGAACGGTCGAACCAGTCAGTTTTAAGTCTCCTTCGCCCGTTTTACATTTCGTTCGACCGTTTGATGCCTCGTTCGCCCGTTTAACTACGTTCGCCCACCGAAACCTAGGTTCGACCCTGGATTCCCTCCTTCGCACCTTCGATTGGTCGAAGGAGGCCAGGTTCGCCCCTGTTGTGAAATTTTCCTAAAAAACGCTTCAAACACATTCAAAACGACTCGAAACATCATCAAACACAGCAGTCAAGCATGGATAACTTATCCCTACAAAACCCCACCGATTTCCCCCGATAATACGTCCGTTTCAGCCATTTCCCAAAATGGTAAAGATTATGGAAACATCACTTTCATGCATGAATAATTTACCCAATTTGGAAACTTTTGAAATCGATTCTTATTCAACTTGAAATGCTCCGTTTGTCGAGTGTTCGATCTTTTCTTATCAATTCTATTGATCATAAATATCATGCATCAAGTCTAGATTCGTTAAAACCCCCAAATACCCATAATATCATCATATCCAATCCTAACCCTAAATAACAATAATCTAACATCAATAACAATCCTATATCATGTTTCTATCATAGACATAGCAGCAAATCATTTAACACACATAACACCACATAACACACAATTTACATATGTTATTCACCATGAAAACCTATGTTAAATGATAATGTTTTGATTTAGAAAGATATTTAAAAGGTTTTTAATCATAAAACACCCTTAGAACAGATCCGGACAATTAGGGTTAGATGAAAACGAATTAAAATGCTTTAAAAAAGGTTTAGGATCAAGAACACACCTTGGATTCTTGTTTAGATGTTGTAGATAGGTTAGATTATGAAAAAGAAGAGCAAAAACTCCTTCCTTAGTGATTAAGATCGTTTGAGAGCGTTTTGGGACGGTTAGGGTTTGTGAAATGATGAAAAATGACAAAGGTTGGTATTTATACTAATCCTCCTTCGCCCCATTTCAATGGTCGAAGGTGGTCTCCTTCGACCCTTCCACAGGGTCGAATGAGCCATGTCCTGGTCGAAAGGAATTCTTTCAATTCCACTTCTCAGGTTCGCCCATTTACAAAGGGTCGAACCAGGCAATTGTTCTCCTTCGACCACTCGAAGTGGTCGAACCAGAACTCCTTTTTAACTAGTTTTCCAGTTTGTCGTGTTTAACGCATTCTAACACATCTTAACACATAAGCATGCATCCTTAATCTATATTTGACATATTTAAGCATAGATAATCATTTACACATCATTTAAACACATCTATGTATATAATCCACCACACGATCCATAATCTACACATATACTTAATTAGTTCATGTAATGTCACCAACAACGGGATCCGGTACTAGTGTATTACCAAAACGACTCCCAATGATCCTCCAGATCATTGTACCCTGGACAATCCTAACTTGACCCGACTCAACTAACCCAGTTAAGTTCGTTTATAAACGTTTCTCGCTAAGGTAGACTTAGACGTTACTAATATGTTTAAGCCAAACATGCCGGGTGTCACATCATCCCCACGTTGAAAGAATTTTCGTCCCGAAAATTGCGCAAAGCCCCAAAAAGAAAGAAACGAAAAGATCAGAATGAAAAGAAAATTACCGGATGTCACATCATCCCCACGTTGAAAGGAATCTCGACCCGAGATTCATTCCGCTTCAGCAGTAACATGCTCGATTCAAACGCGCGTTTCGGAAAAAGATGAGGATACTTAGCTTTCATTTGATCCTCCCATTCCCATGTGAACTCCGGTCCACGGTTCGAGTTCCAACGGACTTTAACGATGCGGATTTTACTCCGACGAAGGCTACGAATCTTGTAGTCGAGGATCTCGACAGGTTCCTCCACAATGCGAAGACGATCATCAACCTTGATCTCTTCCAGTGGTACAATGAGAGATTCATCAGCCAAACACTTCTTCAAGTTAGACACATGGAAGACGTTGTGCACACTACCGAGCTCCGCCGGTAAGTCAAGTCTGTATGCCACCGGTCCAATCCGATCCAGGATTGCGAATGGTCCGACATAACGAGGGTTAAGCTTGCCACGCTTTCCAAAGCGTATGACGCCCTTCCATGGTGAAACTTTCAGAAGTACCCTGTCCCCAACCTGGAACTCTAAAGGTTTTCGACGGCGATCGGCATAGCTCTTCTGACGATCCCGTGCAGCAGCCAAACGTTGACGGATCTGTACGATTTTCTTCAAAGTTTCGTACACAAGTTCCGGACCAGTGAGCTGACTCTCGCCCACCTCGGCCCAACAAAGTGGTGATCGACATTTCCGTCCGTAAAGAGCCTCGAACGGAGCTGCCTTGATGCTAGAGTGATAGCTGTTGTTGTAAGAGAACTCTACTAAGGGTAGGTGGATCTCCCAACTTTTGCCAAAATCGATAACACATGCCCGAAGCATGTCTTCCAAGGTTTGAATCGTCCGCTCACTCTGTCCATCAGTTTGCGGATGATAAGCCGTACTCATATCCAACTGAGTACCTAAAGCCTTGTGCAGAGCCTTCCAGAAACGCGAAGCGAAACGAGAATCACGATCAGAGATAATAGAAACAGGCACCCCATGCCGAGCAACCACCTCCTTAAGGTAAAGTCGAGTCAACCGCTCGAGTCCATCGGTTTCCTTAATAGGTATAAAACGTGCCGATTTTGTCAGCCGGTCAACAATCACCCAGATCATATCATAACCACTAGGTGACCTTGGCAGTTTGGTGACAAAATCCATCGTGATTCGCTCCCACTTCCATTTCGGAACCTCTGGTTGTTGTAGGAGACCAGACGGCCTCTGATACTCCACCTTGACTTTAGCACAAGTCAAACATTTGCTGACATAAGAAGCTATATCAGCTTTCATGTTCGGCCACCAATAAAGTATCTTCAAATCCTGATACATCTTATCGGAGCCAGGGTGAATAGAATACCGTGATTTGTGAGCTTCATCCAAAACAAGCTCGCGCAATCCCCCGAACAATGGGACCCAAACACGTCCCGCAAAATAGTGTAAGCCATCGGTCCTGAGCTCAAGATGCTTGTCGGCACTGTGCATAGTTTCAGCCTTAAGGTTTTCCTCCTTCAAGGCCTCCAACTGTGCAGAACGGATTCGGTCAGGCAATGACGAATGAATGGTGAGCTGTAAGGCTCGAACACGACGAGGATTCGCAGACTCCTTCCTGCTCAAGGCGTCCGCCACAACGTTCGCCTTACCAGGATGGTATTTGATGGCACAGTCATAATCGTTCAGGAGTTCAACCCAGCGACGCTGCCACATGTTCAACACCTTCTGGTCGAAAATATGCTGAAGACTCTTGTGATCGGTATATACTTCACACTTGGTACCGTACAAGTAATGTCTCTAGATTTTCAACGCAAAGACTACCACACCCAGTTACAAGTCATGAGTAGTGTAGTTCTTCTCATGAACTTTGAGTTGACGAGAAGCATAAGCAATAACCTTCCCGCGTTGCATCAACACACAACCGAGACCACGAATAGAAGCGTCACAGTACACAACAAAGTCATCCGTACCCTCTGGCAAGGATAAGATAGGTGCAGAACAAAGTTTAAGCTTCAGCATCTGAAATGCTGATTCTTGTGGTTCATCCCAGTCGAACTTTCGGTCCTTCTGGGTAAGGGCAGTGAGGGGTTGAGCGATCTTCGAAAATCCCTCAATGAAGCGACGATAGTAACCTGTAAGACCTAGGAATTGCCGCACCTCAGATGGCGTCTTTGGTGCTTCCCAGTCCTTAATAGCTTCGATCTTAGCCGGATCGACATGAATTCCCAGTTCATTCACCACATGTCCTAGGAATTGAACTTCACGTAACCAAAAATCACACTTTGAGAGCTTAGCATACAACTGCTCCTGTCTCAAAAGTTCCAAGACCAACCGTAGATGTTCCTCATGATCCGCCTTGTTCTTGGAATAAATCAGAATATCGTCAATGAACACGATGACGAACTTATCAAGATAAGGTTTGCAAACGCGGTTCATTAAATCCATGAACACCGCCGGTGCGTTAGTGAGACCAAAAGGCATGACCAAGAACTCAAAATGGCCATAACGAGTGCGAAAAGCAGTCTTCTGAATGTCAGCTTCACTGACGCGCAACTGGTGGTAACCGGACCGCAAATCAATCTTCGAATAGTAGCTGGAGCCCTGTAGCTGGTCAAAGAGATCATCAATGCGAGGAAGAGGATAACGATTCTTGATGGTCACTTTGTTCAGCTCACGATAATCAATACACATGCGAAGACTTCCGTCCTTCTTCACAAATAAAATAGGAGCTCCCCACGGGGAAGAACTCGGTCGGATGAAACCCTTTTCCAAGAGTTCCTGTAACTGGCTGGACAACTCTTGCATCTCGGGAGGTGCAAGACGATACGGAGCTCGGGCAATAGGAGCTGCGCCCGGAGTGAGATCAATACCAAACTCAACCTGACGATGGGGAGGAAGACCAGGTAAATCATCAGGAAACACATCAGAAAAGTCACGAACCACCGGAATATCCCCGATCTTCTTCTCATCATCAGTAGAAACATTAACAAGTGCCAGAATGGCCGAACAGCCCTTCCGAAGGTACTTACGGGCTTTCATGCTAGAAATGATACTCAGCGGAGCATCGCTTTTCTCGCCACGAACCGAAAGAATCTCTCCATCAGGGAGAGGGATCCGAATAACCTTGTCAAAACAAACGATCTCCGCGCGGTACAACGATAACCAATCCATGCCGACCACGACATCAAAACTACCCAGGGGTACCGGCATAAGGTCAATGGGGAAAGACAAACCCGACAGTTCCAAGCGACATTCCCTAAGGGTGTGTGTCGCTTCGATTTTCTTACCATCAGCCAATTCTATTAAGTACTTAGCCTCTAAAGGTGTGGGTACTATATCTTGCAATCGACTAACATCCAAAGATACGAAACTCTTATCGGCACCAGAATCAAACAAGACAGAAACATAGCGATCATTAAGAAGGAACGTACCAGTAACTGTGTCTGGATCCTGCCTAGCCTCCTCAGATCCAATGACGAAAGCACGTGCAGTCCTGCCTCCACCGCCGTTGTTCCCGTTACCGTTCCCGCCCCTCCCATTATCGCCCTGCTTCAGTTTAGGACATTCACGCTTGAAGTGTCCCGCATCACCACAGTTGTAACACCCCTGCCTCCCCTGAGTCCCCTGAGCAGCAGGAGCAGGAGTAGCCGCAGGAGTCTGAGTTGGGGTGAGTGCCACCTTGCAATCCTTAGCATGGTGCCCCAACTGATGGCACCGATGACAACGAGCCCTATCATAACCCCCAGAATGGTGAAAACCACACTTGTTGCACTTGGGATGCTTCCCAACATACCCACCCGTCTTCTGCCCAGAAGAAGACCCAGATGAATCAAACTTCTTTGCCGGCTGAGCTGGCACCACACTCTTCCCCACACTATCCCACTTCCTCTTGTTCCCTTCAATAGCCTTCACAGCAGCACCCTTGGGTGGCAAAACGCCTTCTGCCACATTCAGGTTAGTCATCCGATGAGCTGATCGGACAACTTCAGCAATAGTAGGAAGATTCCCAGCAACCACCAACCCAGCAATCTCCGGCACCAGTCCAGACACATAGTGCTCGATTCTCCTGTACTCAGGTGTCTGCTAATCAGGGCACAACACCGCCAGCTCGTTCCTCCTCACAGTGTATTCTTCAATCTCAGACCCAACCATCTTGTAGATCCAGACCTCATGCTCTAACTTCTGTATCTCCTCCCTCGGACAGTACTCACCTCTCAACAGCTGCACAAACTCCGCCCAAGGCATAGCAATAGCCTCCCCCAATCCCATATTCTGAGTAGTAGCATTCCACCACGACAGTGCAGGCCCCTCAAATGTCGCGGTAGCATACTTCACCCGGTCCCCAGCAGGACAGTTACACATCACGAACACAGACTCAACCTTCTCCAGCCATCGGAGCAGTCCCACCGCTCCCTCAGTTCCAGCGAAGTTATGTTGCTGACAGTCCCGAAACTTCTTATAAGAGCACTGAGGTGGGGGTGGATTGGCACCAATACCTGAAACACGGTACACGAGTAAAACACAAACGAAAGGACACGAAACCCGAAAATGAGGCAAGGTCGACAGAAATCATCTCACCACCCATGGCATTAATCCCAGCCTGGAAATTTGCCATAGCCATGTTCACTTGCTGTTGTAGCAAGTTGTTCAGTTCAGCTTAGGTCATGTTGATGTTTCCACGACCACTGCCTCCAGCACGACCACCGCCGCCAGCACGGCCACCACCGCCACCACGACGTCCACCACCGCGAGCACCAGACATGATCTAATTAAATCAAGAAATCGAGGGATTCAGATTCATCTCCAGTGTCAACCACTAGAAATTTACAAAAGTTAACCTAGGGGCAAATCCAGGACTATACATCCAAACTTGAAGTCCATCGGGATTTTCATGCATTCCAGTTTATTACTTCGTGTGCACCCGAAATGATAAACTGCTCTACATGGTCCTCCAGATGTACCCCCAATCCAGACCCCAGTCACCGAATATCGTCGCCCAGTAACGTGTGACGATAGGTGCAAGTGTAAGTGTAAGAAGGCATGTGTGTGCTAGAACCAACAAATCAACCCCTCCTTCTTCAATCCAGAAGAAGAAGACAAAAGTAAGTAAGAACCCAAATAAAAGCGGATGATGTAACGGAGAAGCATGATGATGATGTAAGGACACCCCGACAACGTTAGTACGTATCCCACTAATAGACTCAAAGTATGTGACCGTCTAGTGTGTGCGACTCGGCTATAGACCAGACTCTACATGCAGTCCTAGTTCACTATAACCATTGGCTCTGATACCAATCTGTCACACCCTTAAATTACCACTTACGGGGTTTTACCGCGAGGCGCATGACAAACCAGGATCCAAGTCAACGATCACAATAAACAACTCTATATGAAAAGCGTAAAACCATAAACAACAATTTTATGAGCGGAAGCATTAAGAAGTATTTAAACAGCTATGCTATGATTCAAAGTATTCAAAACACTTTTTATTACAAAACGTGCAACTATGCCTAGGTGCCAATGCAGACCCGTGCGCCTAGTTCCATTTGTTGCTACCTTAGCGACCTGAGAAAAACATGCCAAAAAGATATCAACATATAATGCTGGTGAGTTCACAGGTTTGTTCAATATGTTACCAAAACGTTACCATGTCCATACTATATCAATGTTACCAAGTACGCTAGCTAGGCGTATGTTTTATTACTACTATGATTGGAAACCATTACTAGACACGTTTAGCAATGTTTAGCATGTTTAAGCAGCCCGTATGTTCAGCATGATACCAATGTTCCTGTTCGAGACAATATGCACCCGCCCGGCCCTCCAAGCCGACGAGTGGGGCAGGTCACGCCCAATAGATCTATCCACATTTCCCCCGTTGTGCATCCCCGCACATTCATGGTTTCCTCCGGGACTTCCAAAGATCGTATAGCAATACAAAGTTAAAACCATAGTATGACATATGTTACCAAAATAGCTTAGCGCATGTTTTCTCCCCCAAAAGTTAAAAGCAGTAAAAGTGGGGCCGTGAACTCACCTTAAATAGCGTTCTTCGATTACAAGTAAAGATGTTTAGCCCTTGATAATCCCTCTACCGGAGATCTATCAAAATGTTCACATAAGTGTTCCGACTAATAACCATAAGGTTATCTAGTACCCGATTGTCCAGATCGTAACCAAGTATGTTTTAAAACGTGTTTGAATGTTTAACCGACACACTAGACAGACCCGACATCCCGTTGGTGACCCATTACCCTAACTAATCAAGTACACATAGATTACACACAAGGTTCAAGCATAAAACACTTAGTTTGTATCAAAAATCTCATTTCTGCATTAGAACGGTCGAACCAGTCAGTTTTAAGTCTCCTTCGCCCGTTTTACATTTCGTTCGACCGTTTTACTACGTTCGCCCACCAAAACCCAGGTTCGACCCTGGATTCCCTCCTTCGCACCTTCGATTGGTCGAAAGAGGCCAGGTTCGCCCCTGTTGTGCAATTTTCCTAAAAACGCTTCAAACACATTCAAAACGACTCGAAACATCATCAAACACAACAGTCAAGCATGGATAACTTATCCCTACAAAACCCCACCGATTTCCCCCAATAATACGTCCGTTTCAGCCCTTTCCCAAAATGGTAAAGATTATGGAAACATCACTTTCATGCATGAATAATTTACCCAATTTGGAAACTTTTGAAATCGATTCTTATTCAACTTGAAATGCTCCGTTTGTCGAGTGTTCGATCTTTTCTTATCAATTCTATTGATCATAAATATCATGCATCAAGTCTAGATTCGTTAAAACCCCCAAATACCCATAATATCATCATATCCAATCCTAACCCTAAATAACAATAATCTAACATCAATAACAATCCTATATCATGTTTCTATCATAGACATAGCAACAAATCATTTAACACACATAACACCACATAACACACAATTTACATATGTTATTCGCCATGAAAACCTATGTTAAATGATAATGTTTTGATTTAGAAAGTTATTTAAAAGGTTTTTAATCATAAAACACCCTTAGAACAGATCCGGACAATTAGGGTTAGATGAAAACGAATTAAAATGCTTTTAAAAAGGTTTAGGATCAAGAACACACCTTGGATTCTTGTTTAGATGTTGTAGATAGGTTAGATTATGAAAAAGAAGAGCAAAAACTCCTTCCATAGTGATTAAGATCGTTTGAGAGCGTTTTGGGACGGTTAGGGTTTGTGAAATGATGAAAAATGACAAAGGTTGGTATTTATACTAATCCTCCTTCGCCCCATTTCAATGGTCGAAGGTGGTCTCCTTCGACCCTTCCACAGGGTCGAATGAGCCCTGTCCTGGTCGAAAGGAATTCTTTCAATTCCACTTCTCAGGTTCGCCCATTTACAAAGGGTCGAACCAGGCAATTGTTCTCCTTCGACCACTCGAAGTGGTCGAACCAGAACTCCTTTTTAACTAGTTTTCCAGTTTGTCGTGTTTAACGCATTCTAACACATCTTAACACATAAGCATGCATCCTTAATCTATATTTGACATATTTAAGCATAGATAATCATTTACACATCATTTAAACACATCTATGTATATAATCCACCACACGATCCATAATCTACACATATACTTAATTAGTTCATGTAATGTCACCAACAACGGGACCCGGTACTAGTGTATTACCAAAACGACTCCCAATGATCCTCCAGATCATTGTACCCTGGACAATCCTAACTTGACCCGACTCAACTAACCCAGTTAAGTTCGTTTATAAACGTTTCTCGCCAAGGTAGACTTAGACGTTACTAATATGTTTAAGCCAAACATGCCGGGTGTCACATATGTTTTTAACAAAAGGCACATACCAACTGATCTACTAATCAGTTGGGGATAAACCTCTGTGCGTTTGGAATATAAACAATGGTCTGTATGATGCTTCATCCCCAAATCGTATCACATGAACCCTAACCATATAATAATTGAAATTAACAGACAATAGCCTCTGATTTGTTGGGGTTATTGTCTGTCAATGGCCGATAAACGAAACCAAGGTATGAATTGTTACCTTATCACTTGTTAACGGCTATGAACGAATGGTCAACAACAACGTCAAACCGAGCACGATTAGGCAAACCAGGACGAGTTGTGAGAATGAATGAATGTGTGCGAGTATTGTTCGGCTCATTCAGAAGTTATGTACGTGTTCAATTTATACTATCGTTGCGTAAATGGAAGGTTTGATTGTTTGACCAGAGTTTGGTCAAAAACGAGGATTTAGGCTTAATTGCTGTATGTGGACGCGTATTACCAGTCAACAGCAGTTAATAGGGTTCAACCTTCCTAAAATTATGTCAATTTAATGGTCAAGGTGGAAGCTTCATAGTCAACTCTGCTGAGTTGCTGCTCGTTTGCACAGAGAGGAAAAAAGAAAAGGGAAGGTGGGTTTGGGCCGGATTCAAGGTGAAGGACAAGAGAAGAGGTGGGCCGAGTTTGAGTTGGGCTGGTTTGTGGGCTCTGGACTATTTTTTCTGGGCTCCAAAAATTTCAAAGGTATTAAGGGTGGGTTTTTGTTTTGATCAAAAGAAATGAGCATGTTATAACCCCATAAAATCTGATTTTTTTTATGTATATATTATTATTATTATTATTATTATTATTATTATTATTATTATTATTATTATTATTATTATTATTATTATTATTATTATTATTAGATGAGAATAAAATGTGACGTACAAGATAGGTGGTACGAAACAAAATAAATGTATATATATATATAATAATAATAGTGATAAAAGTGACGGATGTCACAGCATCCCCTACTTTTAGAAACTTCGTCCCGAAGTTATTAGAAACATAAGGTTTCGGATGTTTGGGTAGGAACTAAGATAACCGTGGTTTGAAAAATTTGAGTTAAGGCACAACGTGAATTTATAGGTAACAGAGTAAACTATTTCGAATGATTTGAATAAGAGGTGGGTGTGAGTTAAGGATTGGATTAGGTTTGTCTCGAATAATAAGGAGAATAAAAATTTAGTAAATCACTAAATTTCAAGTTTTAGGAATCCTAAAATGAATGTATAAGTTGGTTGACTATAAAAGACCAAATGAACTACCAAGTAACTAGAGTTTGTTACTGGTTTGACTTCCAGTCTCATTTTCGATGCGTCATTAGTGTTTATATATAGGGTGTACTGCAGCTAACCCACCACACCTTTGACACATCGAAAACGTACTTGACGTCTACCAAAAACTCTAATAGAATTTCATACCACCTTAACGTACCTGTAAATTCATGATTACGTTCCGGACCGGAATCATCAATTTACATTACATTAAGGTTTTATGTCCTTCTATGATCCTAATCTAACACACATTAAAGCAAATAAGTTTCACAAGAAGATGACACAACAACACGTTTATCAATGAAATGAGGCTATGTAATTATGAGGTCAATTGCATTGGTTTGCAACGACTTGTAAGCATTACAGTATTTAAGTATGGGCTACCACTCGTCCGAGGAGCCCTTTAAATGAAATGTTTATCTGAGTTGAGTGGATAATGTAGTAGTTGTCTTTCATAGATCAACATGCAAATTTATAATACACACATGCAAGTAAGTTTATAAGTACGACAACCATTAAGTGTAAGTGTTATCTTGGTGGCCTATAGAAATAGTTTACGAGTATCATGAATAATTAAATGTTCAATGGATAGTCAAATTAAGGGAAAAATCAAGTTTCATATGACAAACAATGATGTTTTTAGAAAAGCTCTGTAGGATCAAATAAGTAGTTTGATTTTCATGGAAGTCAAGACCAAATGTTTCAAATAAATGTAAGGTAGAGTCTTTAAACTTCTACGATTAAAATAAACATAACCAAATATGATAAATTTCCAATCTGTGTCCGTACACAATAGTATGCAAAGAAATTTCCAGATGTTATATGCTACTGAGTGTGACAAAATTGGGTACAAAATGAAAATAGAATCAAGAAAATGAAAACGCAAGTATTGAATTTCCAGGTCTTAAGGAGATTCCGTCCATGGCTTAGCCAGTGGGATTAACGTCATCCTGACCGTTTGCTTCGTTGATATTGATATTGAAAGCCCGTCCATGTGCCACCAGGTTTACATTATTCAATTTAGGGCATTGAGGTCGCATGTGGTTAGGGTCTCTACAATGATAACATGCCCGACCGTTAGTAATCTGTAGTGGTTCCTGGGCAGCTGTTTGATGATTATCTTGTGTCCTAACCGTTGCACGACAAGTAGTGACAAAGTGTCCAAACCTTCCACATCTAGTGCATTGACGACATGGAAGATTTGCAGGGTGATGGTACTTGCAAGTGTTGCATTGAGGATGGGTTCCCGTGTAGGCTTTCTTGATAGGGGGTTGAGTCACCGGATCAACAACAGCATGGTTCTGATCATCGCCCATTCGTTTCTTAGAGTTCGAAGCAGTAGTGGCGGCCTTTGCTAAAATAGTCTTAGATGATTCAACGACATGGGTGGTTTTCTCAGAAGACGTCTTGGTGCCCTTCCTTACCAAGCTTCCTTTCCTTACGTGTTTGTCTGTTGAAGTGGCTGCAAGCTGGATGGCTTCTTCCACCGTAGTAGATTTGCTTCCAGTGACAACGTCTTGAATCAGGTCAGGTAATCCCTCGATATATTTCTCGATTGCTTGAGAGACCGGGGTGACCATGTGTGGAACCAGTATGCTAAGTTCATGATATCGAGTATTATACGCAAGATTCTCACCACTGTCTTGTTTGAGTTCTCGAAACTCATCCTCCAGTTTCCTGATTTCGTTCCTAGGGCAGAATTTGGCTATCATGAGTTCCTTAACCTCAGCCCAAGACAAAGATAAAGCAACATCAGCGCCCCGATTGCGCTTTTCGCCGTTCCACCAAGTTAATGCCCCCTTTTGAAGGACACTGGTAGCATAGCGAACGCGGAGTTCATCAGGACATTCACTGTTCACAAAGGTGCTCTCCATGCTTTCAAACCATTGGAGGAGGCCGGTAGCACCCTCCTCACCTGTGAATTTTGTGGGGTTGCAGGAGTTAAAGAGTTTGAAAGTGCACCGAAATTGAGTCGTACTCCCTGTGTTGGCACTGTTACTATTCTGGGTTATCTCATTGACAAGGTTTGGGATCACTGCAGCAATTTGCTCAGCGACTAAGGATGCGAGGCGACGGTCTGAACGTTGTCCAGAAGCACGAACAGGACGTTGGCTGGCATCACGGAGCATGCGGCGAGCAGACATCTATGAGGTAGTCAATGAATAATCATGGGATTAGAAAATGTAAGTGTATAACCGTACAGGTGATTATGAAAGTATGAACTTGTAAGCAATATATGAAAATCATGGAATACAAAATATTGTATATGAAACGAGAAAGTATTATTGAAAAACTTGCATAAAATGCTTGGAGTGCCCTTGTCTAGCTGTAAAGCCCAACAAGAACGTTGACTTTTCAAAGGAATTGAACCCAATGGTGATCAAAGAAGACATGCTTTAGCCTATAAGTGGACACTCACTCCAGGAATCTCCAGGTAAGCATAACAGGTCCGTTATTGGATTTATGCGCTATGCTTGCCTATGCCAGAAAACCCAGTGTACAGGCGTCCACCCTTCCAGATTGCACGTGTTCTATCACACTCATTAAAGCTCAACAACTTTTAAGGAGCAGGCATTATGTCTAAGAGTGTCTTCATGAAAGGTACTGCTTCCATTCCATGATGATGTAAACTTTCCACTCCGTGTAGGACACCATCTCTATGCACCATGATGAAAGATGAGAAGAATGGAGAGAGAGAAGAAGGGAAAGATAGAAGAAGGAAAGTAGAGGGAAATGAGGGGTAGGGTAATTCAGGAAATATTATGCATGAAGGTTAAAGTTCGGTTATAGTCTAGGCCATTTTATCCAATAACCTAGTTCCCTATAACCATGGCTCTGATACCAATCTGTAACACCCCAACCGATGGCGGAATCATCGAGGTGCCACGTAGTGACGATTGTTCAAAAGCTCATGGTACTAAAATGTAAATATTTGATTATTGAATATTGTTTTACAACATGTGAAATTAAATACAAGACAACATAAATAAAGATAATTGATTGATTTAATCTAAGTCCAAATTCCTATGTGAAGCGTCAAGCAGCTTATCCTGAAACATGCATGAAAATAATTTTGTCAACATATGATGTTGGTGAGTACTACTTAGCTTTGTACATATAGTATAAGTTTGAAAAGAGTAGTACAATTCATGTGTCTAGCATCACCAAGGCATTATGTAAACACGCAAGTAACCAAACAAGACAAAGATCAAATGTAAAGTTTGTACAATGAAGTTGATAATGAGCACCTCAACACGTGTGAGTCTAAAAGAGCACCATAACATAAGTTATGTCTAAATGAGCACCGTAACATAAGTTACGTCTGTATGTAAAGAGCACCATAACATAAGTTATGTCTAGATGTATGATTTTGTATGTAAGCTACATTCATGTTCAAACATAAGCACAAAGATAATCAAGACACGTATATGAATTGTAAATGAACAAAAATGTATGTGTAAATGAATCTGCAAGTTTTGTATACTTGTGCATGAATCACCCCAAAAGTGTAAAAACGAAAAAGGGGATAAGTAATACTCACCTTAGCAAGGTGGTAAGTCTTGTGTAATTGAATAAGTGTAATCCAACGTTACCAAGTGTCACCCTATGTATAAGGGAACAAATAAGTCTAAGTCCATTTAGTCTATAAGTATTTTCTAGGGTTTCGAATTGGGGATAAGTATTCGTCTGATTAATAAATGAAATGTTTAATAAATAAGAGAAATTTGCTAAATAAATAAACAAAAAGTCTTTTTGTAAATTTTAGATTAAAGATGGTCACATCATAATGTTTTAAGTGTGAAAATAATTTTTATAAAATTATTTTCTTGAAAATAGAATATTTAATCTATTTATTTCAATTTGTCAAAATATAACTTTAATATCTAAAAGTATTATAATTGAAGAATTTTTGAATTAAAAATTGTATTTCAGTTCTAGATAGTTAGAAATAATTTATATAAAATTTTGGTGCAAAAATATTGAAAAATGAATTTATTATGCTTTATTTATGATTAAAATAAACAAAAATTAATTAAAAATATAAAATGAGCGGTTTTACTGAAATAAAAATATATTCTGAATTGCTTATTGCTATACAAGTTTAGTATAATTTTTGTGGAATTTTATAAAATCGTTTAGCTATTTTTATTGAATTTTATAAATATAATAGAATAAAATTGAAATATTTATTATATATAATAAATAAATGATTTTTGAAAATCTAAAAATTGGATAATAAACATTACCATTTGAATTGCATAAAATAAATTTTATAGGATTTATAAAGTTGTTTTGGTATTTAAAATGTATAATAAAAGTTTAGAATAAAGGAATATATGTTTAGCTTTATCAAAAAAATAATGTGGTGGTTATGAGGTTCGAACCCGGGTCTATGACCGGGTTGGATTTTATCACAAGTGTGGCCACCACCAAGCCAACACCCTGAGAACGATTCTAACACAGAAAGAAATAATTATATAGTTTAATTGAACTGTTTCATTAATTTGTTTTCAAAAAAAAAAAATGAAAGGGACAGGAGTCGAACCCTTATCACTGGGCGGCCCTATGTTTTTAACAAAAGGCACATACCAACTGATCTACTGATCAGTTGGTGATAAACCTCTGTGCGTTTGGAATATAAACAATGGTCTGTATGATGCTTCATCCCCAAATCGTATCACATGAACCCTAACCATCTAATAATTGAAATTAACAGACAATAGCCTCTGATTTGTTGGGGCTATTGTCTGTCAATGGCCGATAAACGAAACCAAGGTATGAATTGTTACCTTATCACGCGTTAACGGCTATGAACGAATGGTCAACAACAACGTCAAACCGAGCACGATTACGCAAACCAGGACGAGTTGTGAGAATGAATGAATGTGTGCGAGTATTGTTCGGCTCATTCAGAAGTTATGTACGTGTTCAATTTATACTATCGTTGCGTAAATGGAAGGTTTGATTGTTTGACCAGAGTTTGGTCAAAAACGAGGATTTAGGCTTAATTGCTGTATGTGGACGCGTATTACCAGTCAACAGCAGTTAATAGGGTTCAACCTTCCTAAAATTATGTCAATTTAATGGTCAAGGTGGAAGCTTCATAGTCAACTCTGCTGAGTTGCTGCTCGTTTGCACAGAGAGGAAAAAAGAAAAGGGAAGGTGGGTTTGGGCCGGATTCAAGGTGAAGGACAAGAGAAGAGGTGGGCCGAGTTTGTGTTGGGCCGGTTTGTGGGCTCTGGACTATTTTTTCTGGGCTCCAAAAATTTCAAAGGTATTAAGGGTGGGTTTTTGTTTTGATCAAAAGAAATGATCATGTTATAACCCCATAAAATCTGATTTTTTTTATGTATATATTATTATTATTATTATTATTATTATTATTATTATTATTATTATTATTATTATTATTATTATTATTATTATAAATGAGAATAAAATGTGACGTACAAGATAGGTATACGGGTCCCTCGTCTGATTGGGATTTATATGAAATACCAGGCCAAGACAGAAAACTCAGGATACAGGCGCTCACCCTTCTAGATTGCACGTGCCCCATCACTAGTGAATTCCAAAACTTTAGCGAGTTTAAAAACGAGATGCAAAAATAGATCCTTGAGATTTGGATTTCACTCCTAACTCAAAGATGTATTTCAAAGTTGAAAACGATTGTGGAATGAAACAAATCACTAAGTTAAGGATATCACTCCCAGCTTAGTGGTTAAGTTCCTTTTTGAAAAAAATATTCTTTGAGGTGTGGATGTCACTCCTATCTCAAAGATATATTCCTAAGATAAATAACATATAGAGGGGTGAAACTAATCACCAAGGTATGGATGTCACTCCTAACATGTGATATCGTTTCGTTTGTGAAATACGAGTATCTTCTTCTTTAAACAACACACCGAAAGAATAACGAGAAAGAATCATAGCGAAAATATCTTGAAAGAAAATAATAGGATAAAGAGAAATAAACACGAGAGGACTCGTGAATGTAAGCTTGGTTATAGACTAGGCTAAAAGGCATTCTAATAACCTAATTCCCTATAACCATGGCTCTGATACCAATCTATAACACCCCAACCGATGGCGGAATCATCGAGGTGTCACGTAGTGACGATTGTTCAAAAGCACATGGTACTAAAATGTAAATATATTATTGAATAATTTAAATTGTCTTACATAGATGAAATGGGAAAAATACAAAAGTTGAACGAAACATGATATTTGAAATAACTAATTAAAAGCAAGCACTAAAATCTAATGCTATGGAACTAAGATCAAACTGCACCTGAACAAGTGCAAGCTACAGTGCAAATATGTAAACTATGTATCATACAAATGAGCGAAATCAATCCTGTGACTGTATAATGTACTAAATGAACGGCGGTGTACTTATCCAATAAATGGATAAAAACTTAACAATGACCACGGATTCTCCGATGAAAAAGGGGGAGAATCAACCTAGGCGGGTTGTCAATCCAATAGCGCTATCCAATGTTAAGGTCGGCTTGTACAATGTTAATGATTTCACTAAGTACAAATGTATTCTACATGTAATGTCTAAGCATAAAGCACGTTTGTAAGCAAATGCACATAGTACTTGAATTGTATTGTAAAAATATGAACTTGTATTTGTAATTTGTATAAGTGTACATGTAACACCCCAAAAGTGAATAAAAGCAAAAAGGGGATAGGAAATACTCACATTGATTATGATTAATGCGAATAAGTGAATTACGCTTCAACCTTAAACGCGGAGAACAACTTGTCAAGAATTTCTAATGACGCACTCGAAGTTTAAGACAACCTAAGCATAAATATATTCGAGATTAATTTTCATTATAGGACTCATTGACTTAATGATTGACCGGCGACAAGGACCTTTTTGACTCTTGATGAATTACTATGATAGGTTGAAAAATGTATTGGTCCAAAAGAAGTTTAGCACTTACGGTTTTAATAAATAATCCTTTGATTACTAATAACTAGAAAGACTTGTTTTAATTGAACATATTATACACATGCACGTAGGTATGAATTGGTCATTGTTAAAATACCATGTTTTATGTTTAGTATATATACAAAATTATGTATAAAATTATACTTCATTTGTATGTTTGGTGGATAGAATCGATGCAACTCATCTATATTATATTATTAAGGAAGAGTTATGTACACAATTGTAATTTTATTATGAGTACAAGTTTTGTACCTACATATACAAGTTACTAAAGCTTATTAGAGAAGGGTAAATTAGTCAACTATGTGTAAATTAAGACACTTATAAGGGTATGGTTGTAATTTTAATATGATCTCATGCCTCACATTCTAAAATCTTGTTCCAATCCTACCCTCATGTCCATACCAATCATTTGTATATTCAATTGCTCTTTAATTGTGTTTATTACAAGGAAGACAAATTGTAACAACCGGCAAAATTAAGGTAATTCCGTACTAATTAATTAAACGCGATTAACGTAATTAACCGTAATTATGTGCTGAATATTTAATTGAGGCCTTAGAAAGATAGGAATTCCCAAATAATGCATAGGAATGCATGAGTTTAATAGCAAAGCATGATAGGATCGTGCGCAGACAAAACTATCCGGTATGGACACTGGCGATTACCCGGTAAAACTGAAATAAGCGAAACGAACACCGGACACCCGGAATGTAAAATAAATAATATTTTCACAAAATATTATGAGTTTTGGAAACCCAAAGCCATACGTAAAAGCTTATTGCACAAATCTCCCGGTAACGAATAAAGTGCGCGTACCGCACCCGATACGCGCGTAACACGTAAATTCACCCGACAGAAACCGAAATAAATTATCAGTAATTTAACTGGACATAATTTTATGAATATTAACGGTATTTTAATATCGAGGGAAAACGCGACGAAAATTCGAGAAATACCCGGGCGGTACCCGAAAGGAACTAACTTAACAAGTAATGGGGTATTATTTAGCAAAGTGGACCCCACCTAGACACCCCTTGGGGCCGGCCATGGCCCACCCAAGTGGGAGATTACTTGTGTTATCTAATTAAATCATTAGAGATAATGTTAATCATGAGCTTGCATGTACAAGGATTGGGCAATGAGATTAACCAAATCATCCTCACTCTCTCTCTCTTAAACTCACGGCCCAAAGCACCCTCTTAATATCCTTGTGGATTTTTCATAATCTCACACAATCTTGCCAAGATATTACATAATCTAGTGAAGATACATGTAATCTTGTGGATTTGAGAAAGATTATATAAAGATACATACTCACATCCTTGAAGCAAGAACACCAAAAATCCTCTTCCTTTTCTTCCTCTTGGCCGTAGCCATCTACCCCCATATTAACATTTTCTTTCAATTTTTACTACTCCAAATTACCTCTAGTTCATCCTCATTCAAACCCCTTCTTGTGTGTTTAAAAGCTTGGAGCATAACCCACTTGGAAGAACACACTAAACCACATCCAAAATCCAAGATTTTGTCTTCCCTAGCCTTGAGCTAGTTGTAAGTCTTGCATTGTTTTATTAATTTAAATATCATGTTTTTGTGCTATGAAGCAAGTTGTACAATGTGGGTAATAAAAATGAGTTCTAAAGAAGTAATGGGTTTTTATTAAAAATGAAGATGAGAGAATAATAATGTGATGAAATCTTAGTTTATTTTTAATAAAAGTGGTATTTTGAAGAAAGTGTAATAATAAGAACATATTTGGATGATTGAAGATGAGAAAAGCTATATTTTGAAAAGTAACTTGAATATGATGAAAAGTGGTTTTAATCATCTTAGGATGATATAATAAAGTCGTAAAAGTATTAAAATGGGTTAGAAAGCCATAGATGGAAAAATTAGTTCTTCAAAGTCCACTCACTTAGATGAGTGAAAGTTTGATGTTTTGGATAAAAATATGAAATAAACATGTTATTGATACCTTGAATGGATTAAAAGAGCATTAGAAGTAAAAAGAGGTAAAAACAATTAAACATGGTAAAAAGGATTCTTCAAAGTCCACTAAAGTGGAAGAAAAATAATAACCTTGAAAGATTTAGTGAAAAATGCTACAAGTGTAAATTAAAGTACTAATATGACAACATTGGAAGCCAATGGACTAAAATAAATATTTTAGAAAGTTATTGGACCAAAAACACAAAGATGGAAATATCGGTGTCAAAAAGTATAAGTAAGGATTTACAAGGTTGAGTTGGTAAATAATAATAGCCTACTTGGGCATTTTAAGCAAAAAGTATATTTTTATAAAATGGACGTTTTATAAAAATAAATAGAGTAACGCGAGTATTTTATAAAGTAAGATTTCATAAAATAAATACTTGGAAAGACTTGTACAAAAATAAGGTACTTTTATATAAATGGGAATATAAAGGTATCGGAGACATTTTTGGTAACAAGTTGGACGAGTCGGACTAAAACGTACATGATATATTTACCGAGAGATAAACGTTCGGAATCGGAAGTTGGAACAATACTTCCATAAGAACACGCAACGGGAATAAATATGAAAAACGCTAACTAACAAACTTAGTTACACGAACCAACGTAAACGGACTTATTACGTCGAGATAAAAATATACATATATATTTTACGGAAATAAAATATATATAACAAGGGTGAAACGTGCGTAACACTTTCCTAAGTGTAGTAACAATATTCGTGGGAAAGGAGAGACATAACATAACGCTAAACGACACATGAACTTAACAAGTAGTATCCACGCGACGATACATGTACATATACTCGTTTCCGACGGAATTCTAGTACAATTATTTAAATGGGAAAATAGATATGCGAGAAGGAAAACCGAGACGAGTAGATGAGATATATCTACGAACGCGTGAATACCGACAAGATTCTAGTACATTTATTTAAATGGGAAAATAAATGTACGGTGTGGTAAGTCTAGTCGGGCGTTAAGATTATGTTACCAAACGACAAAGACTTAGCATATTTATTTAAATGGGAAAATAAATATGTGGCAAAGTAAGTCGGGTCGGTTAATAAGAAAACACTTTATATTGAGCGAAAAGATCCTAAGTATAATTATCTGAATGGGAAAATAATTATACGTTGGGTGGAGTCGTGTCAAGTATAAGGTTGTACAAGTCATAAAGAATAATTATAAGAATAATATATGACTTGTAAGGAAAGGGTAATCCATCGCCATTGAACCTAGGATACGAAACTATTAAACGGGAATTCGGATAAAGACGTGGTCGGGAAGTTGGGTGTACAACTTGCCAAGGCACATACACCATAGGTGTAAGTGACTTATACGCCTAGAACCTTTGTAGGTACGGGATCACAAACTTTACTATTTTCTTTGAGCCGAGCACAGTTACAGGTGAGTCTCACGGCCCCATTTCTAAACTATTTAACGTTTTTACGGGGGAAAGATATGTTGGGATTGTATGACGGGTTGGATACTTGAGTAAAGATCGCCACTCGGGGTTGAGACCTCCCCACTATAATCATTTGTTCAGGAATGAGAAACCAAAGGGATATTTGGATAGTACTATTGGTGCCTGACAAGGCCCACCCCTAATCGATAGCGTCGATTATGCATCGGCGTATGCCTGGGGTGCACTTATTCTGAAATAAAGTCGTAGAAATACCGAGCAACGACTTTGGGCGGGGGCATTATTAATTGTCTTGGTTTGGTTATAGGCTCAAGTAAATTATAGGACTTTGCAACTCCTATAAATGTCATAACAAGGATATTCCCACTCTATAAAGATTTATTAAATTAAAACCTGTGAACTCACCAATATTTATATATTGACGATTTTCAAACATATCTTTCAGGTAATTGATTGATGGAAGTTAGCATGGCGAGCAGGGTCGGGGATGTCTCCAAATTGGGCGTTGGGAATGTCGTGACGGGGTCTTATCTCTTTATTCCATGGATTTAGGGATAAAGGGAGAAGCCTCTTTATCATTTTCGAAAACAATTTATAATTATGTATGAATAATTTGACATGATTATTAGCATTGAATAAATGCCCGTTTTCTAATTAATATTGTGCTTTGCATTAATCTTGGCTTAATACTTTTGAACCGTCGCGCCACGTGTTTCCGCCTTAGACGTGGTGTGACAGAAAGTGGTATCAGAGCCAAGGTTATAGCGAATTAGCATTTTAAAAATCTAAACTATAACCGGATATGGTTCATAATCTTTCAAAGTAAATGCGAAACGCAATAAAATAAATTTTTCCAACGACCATTTGGGTATATGGAGATTCCGACCAAGCTAGCCATGGTAAGTATGCGTATTATTTTTGTTAGAAGGTTAGGAAGAGTACCTTAGATGTGTGCCTTAACTACCTAACGAATAATACTTAAATATTAGTACGGTTCTTTTGCCAGGATGTCGAACGCAGGGAGCGTAGCACCGAGCTACGACAGTAGCCTCCAGATCATCCCAGCACCACCAGCGGAGCCGATCGAGGTGGTGATACTCGATCCCGAGGATGATGAGATGGACGTTGATGTCGCCATGGAGGGCGCCGACGGAGATAGCTCCGACGAGACAGACCCGAGCGAGGACCCAGCGTGGGCCCCCGCTGGAGACGACATGGCCGCCGTGGCCGACCTACCGATGGCCGAGGCCGACTTGCCATTCCAGGCAGCACCACTGCCAGCACTACCTATTCGCGCCGTCAGGGACTTCCCTGTAGGTTGCGCAGGTCCTTCGAGACCTATCCCTACACAGTCGGAGACTGTCGAGTCTCCATACGACCGACGCGCACCCGTCGATCGTGAGCCTTTACCCACCCCACCTATCCCCGTTCCCTCCGGCATGAGGCTCGTTCCTGTCTGCCGGGGACACAACGGGTGGATCTCCGATGACTCTGACGATGAGTCAACTGCGTCGGTAGAGCACATTGCTGTGCCTATCCCACCAGCAGGCCAGGAGGAGCACGTTGCTCCGATGATAGGGCATGCTACCACTACCCCAGCCACCTTACCTACCATGCCCGAGCCCATACCACAGGATGGGCCAACTTCTACTGGGCACATCCTTGAGGGCAGCTCAGCCCGCAGTTCTGAGTTGCACCGAGCAGGACTGGCAGCTCATGCCACTGCTAGCCCTCCCACCCCTACCACTGTGATGTCTACTCTAGAGTGGGTCGCTGTCACCCAGCCACTCATGGTTCCACTCGCCGAGCTCATAGTCCCCACACCCTTATCCATGACACTACCCATCACCACTTTTCCCACATTACCACCCCTACCCGAGATGCTCCCTACACCACCACCTGCACCATTCACTATGGATGCAGGAGCCCCATTTCTGACACCCCCATTCGCACCGTATACTCTAGGTGCAGGAGACCCATACCAGGTACCACCCTACTGCTTCACTGGATTACCGGGCTTTGCCCCACCCTTCACACCACTACCCATACCCGATATCGTCGGCCCGTCTCAGCCGACATACACTGACATCCCCGGGCCGTCGCAGCCCCACGGGATGGCCCCACTGTCAGGACCCGCATGGTCCACGGTGATCTCACTGGAGAGAGATTTCCAGACCCTCACCGACACGGTGCAGCGCACCGTGAGTCAGATGGAGCAGCAGGCCCAGCTCATGTGGGCCAGGATCATTGATGCCAGGGATGCACTGGCACATTATGCTGAGGAGCTGCTGAGCATGGATGCTCATTGTGGCCTTACGGGCGACGCACACTTTGCGCATCGCCAATTCTTGTACGATCGCATTATGGCGATCAGTATGACCATCAGCATGTGCGCACCCCAGTACCAGTACCAGCACCCGCCGCCGCCACCACCACAGTAGCATTACATCAGAGACGCTTGGGAGATCACTCCAGGACATAGCAGTAGTAGTAGTAGTATGATAGCACAGCATGGGTTATAGCACCCATCTGCATTTTTGCCTAGCCGAGCGAGATTGTGCCGGCATATGACATTATATTTCTAGTGTATTTCAAAGAGCAATGTATGAGGAATGTATCCTCGGTTTTTGTTATTATGAACAAATCATTGTACTTGGTATTGAAATTAATGAAAATTTTGTTATGGTAAAATATGTGTTGTGATTGTCTACGATTATTATTACTTGTTCTGTTTATATTGTGATTGTGTGATGTTGTTATGGTGATTATTGTGTTCATATGTTGTGTGGTTGTTTATACTATATATGTGATGATATTGTATGAATGATCGTCGGAAATTAACCTTTGATGTTGGTTATTGAAGAAACATGGCCCCAGCCACAAGAAGCAACAGTGGAAACGAAAGACTGCCCACGACACCCGAGGAGCTTGAAACCCTAGTTTCGGGACGTATCGCTCAAGCTCTCGCAGAACACAATGCCACGCGCACCGAAAGGTCGCGAGACCGAACCGGGAGCGACAGACGCGAAACCTCCCCTACTGGTAAGAAGACGTCGGGTATATGCGACAGGAGTCTTCGTGAAACTCCTACCTTATATTTAACATTGCTTTATTAATGCAGAAACGGCCTCACGAGAACGTGGCTGCACGTTTAAGGCTTTCCTGGACTGCAAACCACTGAATTTCAGCGGCACTGAAGGTTCTGTCGGACTAGTCAAATGGTTCGAGAAAACCGAAGCTGTGATCCGTATTAGCAGCTGTACCCCACGACAGGCTGTCATGTATGCCACCAACCTGTTTCTGGACCAAGTTCTGACCTGGTGGAACAACCAAGTGCAGACACTGGGAGATGATGCTGCTTACTCCTTATCATGGTTGGAGTTGAAAGAACTAATGATCGCCGAGTACTGCCCGGCAAGTGAAGTGCAGAAGCTAGAGACTGAGTTCTGGAACCTCACCATGGTTGGACCGGACGTAGCTGGTTACACGTCCAGATTCCATGACCTCTCCCGGTTAGTGCCTCGCCTGGTCACCCCGGAAAGCAAAAAGGTGGAAAGATACCTCTTCGGACTGGCACCACAGATACGCGGCATGGTCACTGCTTCCAAGCCTACAACCATGCGCGAAGCTATCGACCTCGCTTTGAGCCTCACTGAAGACGCCATCCGAATGGGCACTCTAATCCGGAAAGTGTCAGGGTTGAAACTTACTGAGTCCAGCAGCGTTGAGGGTAAGAATCTGGGTACAAGTTCAGCCGTTGGGTCAAGTGAACAGGGAAATAGGCCAAGGTTTGGGAAGCGTAAGCGCGACGAGAGGAAGAAGGATGGATCATCAGGTTCAGGGAAGAAGGGAAAAGGGTATGTGGCCACTGGACGTGGAAATAATGGGAAGCAAGGTTATCAGGGCAAGAACGAAGTAATCTGCGGTAAGTGCCGTCGTTCGGGGCACAAGACTGAAGACTGCAGATCAGGAGCGCCAAAGAACAGTGGAGCGAGGCCCTGTTTCTCATGTGGATCGCTCGATCATTGGAAGAGGGACTGCCCCAAACTTAACAACCAAGCCCGTGGGCGAGCGTTCGTGATTGGTGCCGGTGACGCACGACAAGACCCTAATGTGGTCACTGGTACGTTCCCTCTAAATGGTCATTATGCTTCAGTATTGTTTGATACTGGCGCTGATTTTAGCTTCGTATCTGTCGAATTTAAAAGATTACTTGGTTTAAAGACTAGTAAGCTAGACACACCATATTCCATTGAACTAGCTAACGGTAAGACTATAGAAACTCGAGAGGTAGCAAAGGGTTGTAAGTTGGATCTCTGTGGTCATGAGTTTGACATTGACCTATTACCAGTCGTACTGGGTAGCTTTGACATAGTCGTTGGCATGGATTGGCTATCCGCACACCGCGCCATCGTCGTGTGCAATGACAAAGTAATTCAAGTTCCCCTCGCGAGCGGTGAAACCCTATCGATCCAAGGGGAAAGGCGTGGAACGCCATTGAGGATTATTACCAGCATGAAAGCCAGGAAGTGCCTAAGGAAAGGTCTCGTCGCATTCTTGGCGCATGTGGTAGACAAAAAGGCTGACGAGCGAAAGCTAGAAGACATTCCGATAGCCAGAAACTTTCCAGATGTGTTCCCAGAAGACTTGCCAGGATTGCCACCACCCCGACAAGTCGAGTTTCGTATCGACCTTGTTCCAGGAGCAGCACCTGTAGCGCGATCGCCATATCGCCTAGCTCCTTCAGAAATGCAGGAACTGTCTGAACAACTGCAAGAGTTGTTGGACAAAGGCTTCATAAGACCAAGCTTCTCACCCTGGGGAGCTCCCGTCTTATTCGTGAAGAAGAAGGATGGCACCTTTCGAATGTGCATTGACTATCGGGAACTGAACAAGTTAACTATTAAAAATCGCTATCCTCTTCCCAGGATCGACGATTTGTTTGATCAACTTCAAGGATCCAGTTTCTACTCCAAGATCGACCTAAGGTCCGGTTATCATCAGTTGCGTATTCAAGAAGAAGACGTGCCAAAAACAGCATTCAGGACTCGTTATGGACACTATGAGTTTCTGGTTATGCCTTTCGGTTTAACTAACGCCCCAGCTGTTTTCATGGACTTGATGAACCGAGTGTGCAAACCATACTTGGACAAATTTGTTATTGTCTTCATTGATGACATCTTGATCTACTCACGCACGAAAGAGGAACACGAGGAACATCTCCGATTAATCCTCGAGGTACTTCGCAAAGAGAAGCTCTATGCTAAGTTTTCAAAATGTGATTTTTGGATTCGAGAGGTTCACTTTTTAGGCCACGTGGTGAATGAAAGGGGTATACATGTCGATCCCGCCAAGATCGAAGCAATCAAGAATTGGGACGCCCCTAGAACGCCTACTGAAGTACGACAATTTCTTGGCCTTGCGGGTTACTACAGAAGGTTCATCGAGAACTTTTCTAAAATAGCACAGTCCTTAACCATGCTAACCCAAAAGGATAAGAAGTTTGAATGGACGGAAAGGCAGGAAGCAGCGTTTCAGTTGCTAAAGGATAAGTTATGTGGCGCACCAATACTATCACTCCCCGATGGTACAGAAGACTTCGTAGTCTACTGTGACGCCTCTCATCAGGGATTGGGTTGTGTATTGATGCAGCGAGAGAAGGTCATAGCCTATGCTTCCAGACAGCTAAAACTTCACGAGAAGAATTACACCACACATGATCTGGAACTAGGAGCCGTGGTATTCGCACTCAAGATATGGAGACACTATCTGTACGGAACCAAGTGTACAATCTTCACCGATCACAAAAGTTTGCAGCACATCTTTGACCAGAAGGAACTGAACATGCGACAACGGCGATGGGTCGAATTATTGAACGATTACGATTGTGAGATAAAGTACCATCCCGGGAAGGCAAACGTCGTAGCCGATGCCTTGAGTCGCAAGGAACGGGTTAAGCCACTGCGTGTCCGAGCTTTGGGTCTAACCATCCACACGAACCTGACTGACCGGATTCGTGAAGCTCAAACTAACGCTCTTAAACCCGAGAATGTCAAAGGAGAAAGATTGCGGAAGATGGTTGAGTCACTGGAGTCAAAAGCGGATCAAGCTCTGTATTTCATGAATAGAATTTGGGTACCAGTATACGGTGGATTGCGTGAACTGGTATTAGCCGAAGCCCACAGTTCGCGATATTCGGTTCACCCTGGAGCAGACAAGATGTTCCATGATCTAAAGGAATTTTACTGGTGGCCGAATTTCAAGAGAGATATAGCGGCATATGTTGCGCGATGCTTAACTTGCGCAAAGGTCAAGGCCGAGCATCAGAGACCATCCGGATTGCTCCAGCAACCAGAAATACCGGAATGGAAATGGGAAAGGATCACTATGGACTTCATTACCAAATTGCCCAGGACAACAAGCGGCCATGACATGATCTGGGTAATCATTGATCGATTGACAAAATCTGCACACTTCCTCCCCATTCGCGAAACGGATAAGTTGGAGAAACTAACCCGTTTGTACATTAAGGAAGTTGTGTCAAAGCACGGTGTACCTATTTCTATCATCTCCGATCGAGATAGTCGTTTCACCTCAAGATTTTGGGAAAGTCTGAATAAAGCCCTAGGTACTCGCCTTGATATGAGTACCGCATATCATCCACAAACCGATGGTCAGAGTGAACGAACCATCCAGACCCTGGAGGATATGCTACGGGCATGCGCAATCGATTTCAGCGGAAATTGGGATACTCACTTGCCACTGGTAGAGTTTTCGTATAACAACAGCTACCACACGAGCATTCAAGCTGCACCTTTCGAAGCTCTGTATGGACGCAAGTGTAGATCGCCTCTATGTTGGGCCGAAGTTGGCGAAAAGCAACTTACCGGGCCCGAAATTGTTCAAGAAACGACGGATAAGGTCTTTCTGATTAGAGAACGTCTCAAAGCGGCACGTGACCGACAGAAAAGCTACGCAGACATGAGGAGGAAGCCTTTGGAATTTCAAGTCGGAGACAGGGTCCTACTAAAGGTGTCACCTTGGAAAGGTGTCGCGCGTTTCGGGAAACGCGGAAAGCTAAACCCACGATATGTTGGACCATTTGAAATCTTGTCCAGAGTAGGCCCCGTAGCATACAAGCTCAAGTTACCACAAGAACTTAACGGTGTACACGACACGTTCCACGTGTCGAACTTGAAAAAGTGCTTATCCGACGAGACCCTCATCATCCCCGCAGACGAAATCCACATTGACGACAAGTTACACTTCGTCGAAGAGCCAGTCGAAGTAACCGATTGGAAGGTCCAAAAACTAAGACGCAGTAAGATCAGATTGGTCAAAGTGCGTTGGAATGCCAAGCGTGGATCGGAGTTCACGTGGGAAAGGCTGGACCAGATGAAGCAAAAGTATCCCGCCCTATTTAAGAAGACCCCTATACCGGAGGGCTCAAAGTGAATTCCGAGACGGAATTCTCTTAACGGGGGGAGAATGTAACAACCGGCAAAATTAAGGTAATTCCGTACTAATTAATTAAACGCGATTAACGTAATTAACCGTAATTATGTGCTGAATATTTAATTGAGGCCTTAGAAAGATAGGAATTCCCAAATAATGCATAGAAATGCATGAGTTTAATAGCAAAGCATGATAGGATCGTGCGCAGACAAAACTATCCGGTATGGACACTGGCGATTACCCGGTAAAACTGAAATAAGCGAAACGAACACCGGACACCCGGAATGTAAAATAAATAATATTTTCACAAAATATTATGAGTTTTGGAAACCCAAAGCCATACGTAAAAGCTTATTGCACAAATCTCCCGGTAACGAATAAAGTGCGCGTACCGCACCCGATACGCGCGTAACACGTAAATTCACCCGACAGAAACCGAAATAAATTATCAGTAATTTAACTGGACATAATTTTATGAATATTAACGGTATTTTAATATCGAGGGAAAACGCGACGAAAATTCGAGAAATACCCGGGCGGTACCCGAAAGGAACTAACTTAACAAGTAATGGGGTATTATTTAGCAAAGTGGACCCCACCTAGACACCCCTTGGGGCCGGCCATGGCCCACCCAAGTGGGAGATTACTTGTGTTATCTAATTAAATCATTAGAGATAATGTTAATCATGAGCTTGCATGTACAAGGATTGGGCAATGAGATTAACCAAATCATCCTCACTCTCTCTCTCTTAAACTCACGGCCCAAAGCACCCTCTTAATATCCTTGTGGATTTTTCATAATCTCACACAATCTTGCCAAGATATTACATAATCTAGTGAAGATACATGTAATCTTGTGGATTTGAGAAAGATTATATAAAGATACATACTCACATCCTTGAAGCAAGAACACCAAAAATCCTCTTCCTTTTCTTCCTCTTGGCCGTAGCCATCCACCCCCATATTAACATTTTCTTTCAATTTTTACTACTCCAAATTACCTCTAGTTCATCCTCATTCAAACCCCTTCTTGTGTGTTTAAAAGCTTGGAGCATAACCCACTTGGAAGAACACACTAAACCACATCCAAAATCCAAGATTTTGTCTTCCCTAGCCTTGAGCTAGTTGTAAGTCTTGCATTGTTTTATTAATTTAAATATCATGTTTTTGTGCTATGAAGCAAGTTGTACAATGTGGGTAATAAAAATGAGTTCTAAAGAAGTAATGGGTTTTTATTAAAAATGAAGATGAGAGAATAATAATGTGATGAAATCTTAGTTTATTTTTAATAAAAGTGGTATTTTGAAGAAAGTGTAATAATAAGAACATATTTGGATGATTGAAGATGAGAAAAGCTATATTTTGAAAAGTAACTTGAATATGATGAAAAGTGGTTTTAATCATCTTAGGATGATATAATAAAGTCGTAAAAGTATTAAAATGGGTTAGAAAGCCATAGATGGAAAAATTAGTTCTTCAAAGTCCACTCACTTAGATGAGTGAAAGTTTGATGTTTTGGATAAAAATATGAAATAAACATGTTATTGATACCTTGAATGGATTAAAAGAGCATTAGAAGTAAAAAGAGGTAAAAACAATTAAACATGGTAAAAAGGATTCTTCAAAGTCCACTAAAGTGGAAGAAAAATAATAACCTTGAAAGATTTAGTGAAAAATGCTACAAGTGTAAATTAAAGTACTAATATGACAACATTGGAAGCCAATGGACTAAAATAAATATTTTAGAAAGTTATTGGACCAAAAACACAAAGATGGAAATATCGGTGTCAAAAAGTATAAGTAAGGATTTACAAGGTTGAGTTGGTAAATAATAATAGCCTACTTGGGCATTTTAAGCAAAAAGTATATTTTTATAAAATGGACGTTTTATAAAAATAAATAGAGTAACGCGAGTATTTTATAAAGTAAGATTTCATAAAATAAATACTTGGAAAGACTTGTACAAAAATAAGGTACTTTTATATAAATGGGAATATAAAGGTATCGGAGACATTTTTGGTAACAAGTTGGACGAGTCGGACTAAAACGTACATGATATATTTACCGAGAGATAAACGTTCGGAATCGGAAGTTGGAACAATACTTCCATAAGAACACGCAACGGGAATAAATATGAAAAACGCTAACTAACAAACTTAGTTACACGAACCAACGTAAACGGACTTATTACGTCGAGATAAAAATATACATATATATTTTACGGAAATAAAATATATATAACAAGGGTGAAACGTGCGTAACACTTTCCTAAGTGTAGTAACAATATTCGTGGGAAAGGAGAGACATAACATAACGCTAAACGACACATGAACTTAACAAGTAGTATCCACGCGACGATACATGTACATATACTCGTTTCCGACGGAATTCTAGTACAATTATTTAAATGGGAAAATAGATATGCGAGAAGGAAAACCGAGACGAGTAGATGAGATATATCTACGAACGCGTGAATACCGACAAGATTCTAGTACATTTATTTAAATGGGAAAATAAATGTACGGTGTGGTAAGTCTAGTCGGGCGTTAAGATTATGTTACCAAACGACAAAGACTTAGCATATTTATTTAAATGGGAAAATAAATATGTGGCAAAGTAAGTCGGGTCGGTTAATAAGAAAACACTTTATATTGAGCGAAAAGATCCTAAGTATAATTATCTGAATGGGAAAATAATTATACGTTGGGTGGAGTCGTGTCAAGTATAAGGTTGTACAAGTCATAAAGAATAATTATAAGAATAATATATGACTTGTAAGGAAAGGGTAATCCATCGCCATTGAACCTAGGATACGAAACTATTAAACGGGAATTCGGATAAAGACGTGGTCGGGAAGTTGGGTGTACAACTTGCCAAGGCACATACACCATAGGTGTAAGTGACTTATACGCCTAGAACCTTTGTAGGTACGGGATCACAAACTTTACTATTTTCTTTGAGCCGAGCACAGTTACAGGTGAGTCTCACGGCCCCATTTCTAAACTATTTAACGTTTTTACGGGGGAAAGATATGTTGGGATTGTATGACGGGTTGGATACTTGAGTAAAGATCGCCACTCGGGGTTGAGACCTCCCCACTATAATCATTTGTTCAGGAATGAGAAACCAAAGGGATATTTGGATAGTACTATTGGTGCCTGACAAGGCCCACCCCTAATCGATAGCGTCGATTATGCATCGGCGTATGCCTGGGGTGCACTTATTCTGAAATAAAGTCGTAGAAATACCGAGCAACGACTTTGGGCGGGGGCATTATTAATTGTCTTGGTTTGGTTATAGGCTCAAGTAAATTATAGGACTTTGCAACTCCTATAAATGTCATAACAAGGATATTCCCACTCTATAAAGATTTATTAAATTAAAACCTGTGAACTCACCAATATTTATATATTGACGATTTTCAAACATATCTTTCAGGTAATTGATTGATGGAAGTTAGCATGGCGAGCAGGGTCGGGGATGTCTCCAAATTGGGCGTTGGGAATGTCGTGACGGGGTCTTATCTCTTTATTCCATGGATTTAGGGATAAAGGGAGAAGCCTCTTTATCATTTTCGAAAACAATTTATAATTATGTATGAATAATTTGACATGATTATTAGCATTGAATAAATGCCCGTTTTCTAATTAATATTGTGCTTTGCATTAATCTTGGCTTAATACTTTTGAACCGTCGCGCCACGTGTTTCCACCTTAGACGTGGTGTGACACAAATAGAGCGACAGAAGGAGAGATGGATGTGTTCCATTTGCCCATTCACCTCCGTCTCTACTCTGTTCATATGCGTTAGGTTTTAATCCAAAAGTTAGAGACATCTACGAGTTGAGCGATGATCATCACCTCAAAATTTTGTCAATTCTTTCAACAACAATTACCTCCTTGTATACTCGCTCATGATGGTATTTTTATTATTACGTTTCTGATTTGTTCTACATTATTATTTTATGTGTTTCTTTTTTTTTTTTGTCATTAATTGTTCTTGATTTGAGTTTTTTCTTCCGGTGTGGTGTTTATGAGGTTGAAATTGATTTGGGTTGTTCAAGATTTGGGTTGGGTGTTGATAAAGCATAGTCACAGGACACACCCCCACCCTCGCGATCCAGATCGCTGTACAAAATCAACCTGAATTTGTTTGTTTGCTTTAATTACGGTATGTATAGCTTTAATTATCTCTCCCTGCTGATGGGTTTGCTTTAATTACAGTTCTTGATTGTTGATTGTATCTTGATTTTCTTGATTATTATTCTTTGGATAAGCAGGAAGGGAATCGTGACAACTAAGGTAAACCTCTAAAATCCAATCCAGTTTCCAGCTGTTTAAACGCTTTATAAACACCGATATGTGGTTGTGGTTATGTTGTTAAAGCGTCCACATTGCATTTTCAGACTTCTATTTCGGGTTATCTTCATGATTATGAAGCTTTAAAATAGTTGGGTGCATATTAATAAAATGTTTTTAGAGACTGCAGAGGGCTTAATCAATTCATCATTTAGAAACAAACGAATGGGTTCGTCCGATCATTTTCTGTCCTGAAAATGTTACAGAAAGTGCAGTGAGTTCTAAAAGACATGTTAATGTAACAAATCATGAAATCAACGATGAAAAGATTGTTGGACAATGACAAACCAAGGCTTGTAAAACTGAAAAATCATCTTCGCCTCCACCGTAAGCTCAAAAAAATTGTTCATATCTTACAAAATTATGATTGTGTTAGTTCATCTATCCCAGTAGGTATTGTGCTTATGATATTTTATTACTAATTCTGGTAGGAGCATCAACAAGCCGGTGTTCATGCATATCCTGATTGGGCAGCGATGCAGGTTTGCTAATTACATGTCATTACCATCTAAGATATTGTTTTTGTTTCACGAAACTTGATCCAATCACTAACCCAAATCTTTTTTAATCTTTTTGCTTTCTTCCAGTCTTATTATGGCCCTAGAATGGCGGTGCCACCGTACTTCAACTCAGTTGTTGCACCTGGCATGCCCCTCCACCTTACATGTGGGGACCACATTACGTTACGGTTCATTTAAATATGTTGAAAGCATATCATGGTGTTCAACTGGTCATCATGTTGACTATTAGATGTGCTTGCAATTTCAGCATATGATACCACTTTGTGCTGCTATGTATCCACATGGAGGTGTTTATCCACATCCTCGAGTTCCTACTGTGAGTCTTTACTGAACATTTTAAAAAATATTTCTATCACTAAACCATATGTTATATTAGACCTTGTAAATTTAATTTTCCATCATGTTTGGAATGATGCAGGTGACTCTATGAGTATTGATTCTCCTGCTAAGTCATCAGGGAATTCTGATCGTGGCTTGATGAAAAAACTGAAAGGATTCGATGGGTTGGCAATGTCAATAGGCAATGGAAACGACAATGACGATGGGAATTCTCACAGGTACTAACCTTTTTCTCACCATTAATATTCTCAAATCTCATCTCTTAAATGCATGTGGGCTTTTTTAACATCCTGGCAATGTTACATATTTAACAGTTAGTCATATCTTTAGATACCCCTTTTCTGCTACATAGAGTTGACCTTATTAAACATAAATCATATTTTTTTTCAACAGTGGGGAGACTGAAGGTTCAAGTGAAGGAAGTGATGGAAATACAACTGAGGTAGTGACAATACTAAGAGTTGAATGTATTAAATATAAATCATTTAACTTATTTCTGGAAATTATGTTAGAAATGACTATTTCTTTCCATTTAGTAGTGTATATGTTTGGGTCGAATCAAGGTTTTTAGCTAAACGGTAAATGGGTCTAACTGGTCAAACGGGTGGAATATTAATCATATAGCATTTACATTAGGATCATTTTTTAGCTAATAAGTAACACATTCATTATATAATCTAAAAAAGACCAGGGTGTATCAATGTTTATGGGTCAACTCTACTTGTCTCATTACCCAAAATGCCTGACCCTCTGCCATCGCTAATGTATGTAAATTTTCTTGGCAGTTTTGGTAGATTGATATTAAATTTGTTCACTTGTTTTTTCAGCGGGGGGTCAAAATAATGGAAAAAGGAGTCGTGAAGATTCACCTAATGCTCGTAAGTCTAACAATCTATCAAGTTTTTTCAATTCTTTTTTGGAATTGATGTATGAGAACTATACCTGTTTACAACGATTGTCCTTGAATGTTTACACCAGCTGCGGTAGTTGGCAAGAATTAGCCATTCACCGGTCAATTATATCCTGCAGAAAAAAAATGAAGCTTATAAAAAAGTGACTGCTCTCACTATCAGCCCTTATAAGGCCTCCTGGTGCGCTCTCAAATCCTTTTCTCTATGTTTCTGTATAGTTTGTTCTACATTGTGAAAATTTGGTATATGAATTCTATAGGTGAAATTCAATGAAGGATGGAAGGTGATCTAACCATACTTCCTCAGGGCAACTGTTAGTAAGTCTTCAATTCTATCCCATATATAAAAAATTTCACTTATGTTGTAGTTTTCTTTTTTAGTTTTGTTAATAAAATCCCATCTATTTAGTTAGAATAATTACTATTAGAAAAGCAACTGCTGACATAATGAACCTTATTATGTCAAGCTAATTACGCCAAATTATTATTTAATGTTATAGTTTTGCTTTGTAATTCTATGCATCACATGTTACTGATACATGATCGACAAATGGCCATTTGTTGAGTCAATAGACTTTAGTTTTAGGGTGCTCGGAGTGGGGCGGGAAGGGGGGGGGGGGACACCGCCGCAGGCAGGCGTGGGAAGGGGCGGGAGTGAGGGGGCGGGGGGCAGTCCGATGGCGTGGGGCATTTTTGGGGGACACGTGGCATGATCTGATTGGTCAGTTTTTTTTATAACTTTAACACAATATAATATTATTTCCTTCCCCCTCTCCCCCCCCCCCCCCCCCTCTTCCACTCCCCACAATTTCCCTCCCCCCCCCCCCCCACATGGGTCCCACAAATGCCACATGTCGCTTCATCCCCCTCTTTCCCCCCTCCAACTCCGAGTAGTCTTATGGTTTATTTAAATTAATGTATTGATTCATATGTTATGGTGGATATGAAATTGTTATATGGCCTGATAACCAACCAGCAGATCTAAGAAACTTTGAGCAAAATGTTAAGTTTATTAATTCATACACGCTAATGGGGCTGCACAAAAGTGCTTACATTCACATGGCGAAGTTCATGCAATAAACGGATAAAAGCTACTATGTCGTTGAATGTGTTGCTTTAGCTGATGGAGAAGAAAAGCGCAAACCATCCCCCAAAATTTAGGAATACACAAGTGTCATTTCCCAAAGTGTTGGTATAGAGAAGAAGAGTTATTTAAACTCACAGTTGGTTCTGTCCAACAGTTAAAAGAGAAGACCTCATTTTTTACTTACACTATAGACATTAAAATTTTTATCGCTACACTTGTCTTTATCTATTGACCCACTTCGTTTTAAGCTAATTATTGATTAGCCTAATTGACCTATTCAAGATAAGCATGACCCAAATCGTTCCATACATTAATGGGTTGAACTTGTCATCTAATGAGTTTGTTGCATGATGCTGACCAAGATAGTTATATGCAGGTTTCTCAACTCCTTTATGCAAATTTTGGAGTGGATATTGTAGCTCTTGGATCAAACGGTATCCAGAGGCTTTGGAAGTGGGCTCACAGTGAACAAAATCCTACTAATTATTTCATGATTACTTAATTTCCAAAATGTGTGATATTTGATGGCCACCACCAATGTTACGACACAGCAATGGCTACCAAACAATGGTCATTTTATGAGTAATGATATGATAAATCTCATCCTCTAAGAAGCAGTTCCATGCATAGCACTAGCACGCGGTGATTTTCATTATTTGATATATGCTTTTGGTGGGAAACTTTCATGTTAAAATGGTGTTTTTGAGGTAAACCAATACTTAGCAACAAAATAAATGCAATTAAAGCTGTGACAGAGTTTGTGTACTCAAAGACCCCAATCACCCAATGTTCAAGCAATAATACTTGCCTTTTTGTATTGTACATATAGTGGTCAGAGTTTAGTTCCATTTACTGGTTGTAAATCCTATTCTTAACGGGTCATATCTTACACACACACACATACACCCACCACGCAACGTGTGCCAACAAAACATAAACACCCGCGGCAACGCGCGGGCATTAACACTAGTGGTTAGTGAAGTTTGACTTAAAATTTAGGTTCATAATTTCTCAAAGGTATATAAAAACCCACCATAGGATCAACCAATTTATTTATTTATTTATTTTTTAAATAAAGTCTCACACACACACTATATAACACAATTTGGCAAAAACTTATAACAAAACACACACTATACATACAGAAAGCACACTCATTTTGTTTATAGAAAATCCTAAATCCCCGGGACAAATAAACGACTCTAACGACTTAAGCATACGAACGAAGACGAAGGGTACCATTCATTACCTTAATAGTCTAACACCTCACGATATGATAGCGGTAAAATTCCCGGTTGTTTATGACTGCGTAGATCAGACGGAACCGGATGTCGTGCGGGTGGCGGAACGCCTGTGGACAACAGATACAGTGGAGGTGATGAACTAGCTCAAGAACGATCACAAAGTCATGGGTTTTTGAAGCAATTGGTTTGAATGTTTTGGTCAGAGGGGTCGGCTATGGTTTCCGAATGGATTAGCATGATTAATTTATACCAATTGACGTTAATATGTCGGGTTGATTTGGGTTTGGTATGTGCCGTGAATTGTGGATCGAAATGACAACACTCTTACGAGTTATAAATCATTTCAGCGGAATGAGGGGTGTTGATTATGGACATAAAACGCATTGGGATGAGAAAATAAACTGTTTAGCTTATTATAGCAAGTCGCCGGGAAATCCGGGACTTACCGGGATTACACACCGACGGAACGAGAAAAGGAGCGGGAAGACTTGATTTGTTTTATGGGCCGAGTCACACTCATTGGGGCTGGGTTGAGCTGCAAAGGGTTTGGGCTCGGGGTTATGGCTGATGTTGTATGTTGTTGGTGTTTTGCTTTGTTTGATCGAGGCTCAAGAAATGACAAAAAAAGGAAGTTGATGTTGCTGTTGGGTTGTCAATTGTTGCCTCATGACAACAACTCAATCCATATGTTTTTTTTTAGCTAAAGGGATGACATATTACTAGTGTTATAATATTTGAAAAAAAAATAAAATAAAATGTTTTAATATGTATATATGACAACGTCTTGTTTTAGCTAAATTTCTTAAGTTAGAACATGTAGTTTGATAAGTAAAAATTGCCGTTTATGATTCGAACTAATGAAACGCCTCAAAATGATAAGGTCTTGTGTTACGAATAAAATAAAGGAAAGCGAATAGAGATTAATTTGGAGTTTTGTTTAAATGTGAAAATATATAATGGATGTAAAAGAAACGAACGAGGGAGTACTATTAATAATTGTCAATATAATTTTCTTATTTATTTAAAAAAAAATCGAGAAAAATTCAAAGTGTTACAACTCGTATGCAGGAGGGTTCACCAGTTGGCACTCATGTGCTAAAAATGAAGACATATGTTGATCACTTGTCTCGTCTGGAATTCCCCTTGAGCGATGAGTTAGCTGTCATATGACCAGTTCATTATGAACTACAATATGAATGGGATGGAAAAGACACTTGCAGAACTGCATCAGATGCTCAAAACTGTTGAGGTGAACATACCTAGCAAGACTGCACCAGTGCTAGTGATCAAGGAGGGTCAAGTTAAGAAACCTAACACCAAGAAAATGGGCAATCAGGGCAAAGGGAAGGGCAAAGGCAAATCTGTTGCCAATAAGAAACCTCGGAAAGATGCCAAGTGTTTTCATTGTGATGAAACTGGGCACTGGAAGAGGAACTGTGCAAAGTATTTAGCTGAGCTGAAGCAAGCTAAGGCTTCAGGAGGAGAGTCCTCAAGTATATATGTTATTGAAATCTTTGCTTTTCCTAGCAAAACATGGGTGTTTGACACAGGATGTGGTTTCCACATTTGTAATGTTTTGCAAGGACTAAGAAAGATTAGAAAGCTGAAACAAGGCGACTTGGAGGTCCATGTTGGCAATGGACAAAGAGTTGTTGTGAAGGCTATAGGAGAATGTATTCTCTTACTTCCTTCTGGTTTAGAACTTGTTTTGAACAAAGTTTATTACATTCCTAGTGTGACTAGAAATATTGTTTCAGTTTCGGCTTTGCGTGGACAAGGTTTTAATTATCGTTTCAATGGCGAATTTATTTCTGCTTATTTTAACGATGTATTTTACTTTGATGCAAAACCTAACAATGGGATCTATGAGATAGAAATCCAAAACGATAACATATTATGCAAGATCTCCCATAAACGTAATAAGTTGGACTTTAATGATACGTATATGTGGCATTGTAGACTTGGTCACATAAGTGAGAATCGTGTTAAACAACTCAAAACCGTAGGAATCCTGGATTCCAAAGGTTCAGAGTCGTTTGGAAAATGTGAATCATGCTTAAGTGGAAAGTTAACAAAAGCACCTTTTTCAAATGTTGGAGAAAGAGCCAATGATCTGTTAGGACTTGTACATACAGATGTATGTGGTCCATTCAGAACAATGTCAAGACATGGAGAAAGATACTTTGTTACATTTACTGATGATTTCAGTAGATATGGTTATGTTTATCTTATGAAGCATAAACATGAAACTCTTGAAAAGTTCAAGGAGTACCAAAACGAAGTAGAAAATCAGCTAAATAGAACTATTAAAATGCTTCAATTAGATCGAGGCGGTGAATATCTTAGTCAGGAATTCATCGACCATCTAAAGGATTGTGGAATAGTTTCACAACTCACTCCACCTGGAACACCGCAACATAATGGTGTGTCTGAGCGGAGAAATCGAACTCTATTAGATATGATTCGATCAATGATGTGTTGAACAAACCTTCCAAAATCCTTTTGGAGTTATGCTTTGGAAACTGCCGCAAGAATTGTGAATATAGCTCCAACGAAAAAGGTTGATAAAACGCCCTATGAGATATGGCATGGAAAGAAACCTCATGTATCCTACATTAAAGTCTGGGGATGTAATGCTTATGTCACTCTAGAATCTTCGGATAAACTAGATCCTAGAGGCGAAAAAGTGGTTTTCGTTGGATACGGTAAAAAGATCGGGTACCTGTTCTACCACCCCACTGAAAATAAGATTTTCACCAAACACAGAGGAACTTTCTTAGAGGAAGAGCTTCTGGCGCGAGGGATTGGAGATAACCATGTGGATCTTGAAGAAATTCGAGAATCACAAGTGACTGAACCAGCTGTTCAGACAGAACCAGATGTAACTGATCCAGTTGTTGAAGTTAAGCCTGAGATGACTCAAGAAACAACAGAAACACCAAGTGTTCGGAAAGGTATTAGGGATCGTCGTGCACCGGTAAGGTATGATGATATTTTCATGATTGATGAAGCTGAGCCTACTACTTACAAAGCTGCAATCTTGGATTCAGAATCCAAGAAATGGCAAGAAGCCATGAATGCAGAGATGCAATCCATGTATGATAACTAAGTCTGGGATTTGGTTGATCTTCCTACCGAATGTCGGACTGTGGGAAACAAATGGATCTTCAAGAAGAAGACTGACATGGATGGGAATGTGCAAACCTACAAAGCAAGGCTTGTAGCGAAAGGTTTTACTCAGACTCAAGGAATTGATTATGAGGAAATTTTCTCGCCAGTAGCCATGCTTAAGTCTATTAGAATTCTACTTGCCATTGCTGCATATTATGACTATGAGATATGGCAGATGGATGTCAAAACCGCGTTCCTTAATGGACACTTACTGGAAGATGTCTATATGGTTCAACCTGAAGGTTTTGTCGATCCAAAGAATCTTAATAAGGTGTGCAAGATGAATAAATCCATCTATGGATTAAAGCAAGCATCTCGCAGCTGGAATCTCCGTTTTGATCAGAAAATCAAAGAGTTTGGTTTTATCAAGAACGAAGATGAACCGTGTGTTTACAAGAAATCTAGTAGGAGCTATATCACTTTTCTTATACTGTATGTAGATGACATACTAATCATTGGAAACAATATCCTTATGCTTAAAGATGTTAAGACCTGGTTGGGTAAATGTTTCGCAATGAAAGATCTAGGTGAAGCCGCTTATATTCTGGGAATAAAGATTTATAGAGATAGATCAAAGCGGTTATTGGGTTTGAGTTAAAGTACATATATTGATAAGGTCTTACGACGCTTCTCAATGCAAGACTCAAAAAGGGGGCTCTTGCCCATGGCACATGAAACCATTCTTAATAACAAGCAGTGTGCAAACACTGAAGAGGAAAGGAAGAAAATGGAAAGAGTTCCATATGCTTCTGTTATTAGTTCCATCATGTATGCCATGTTGTGTACTAGACCTGATGTCTCGTATGCTCTTAGCATGACGAGTAGATATCAACAGAACCCAGGAGAGAGTCACTGGGCTGTAGTGAAGAACATTCTTAAGTACTTGAGAAGGACTAATGACATGTTCTTAATATATGGAGGACTAGATGAGGAGCTGTCAGTTAAGTGTTATACTGATGCAAGCTTCCAGACTGATCGTGATGATTCAAGGTCACAAATGGGATATGTTTTCATTCTGAATGGTGGGGCTGTAACTTGAAACAGCTTTAAGCAAAGTGTGGTTGCTTAATCCACCTGTGAATCAGAATACAATGCTGCATCGGATGCTGCAAAGGAGGCTGCCTAGATGAAGAAGTTCATTAGTGATATCGATGTTATGCCTAGCATAAAGAAACCAATCGAGATACTGTGTGACAACACTGGTGCCATTGCTCTTGCAAAGGAACCAAGGTCACAAGGCATATACTCAGGAAATTCCACTATATTAGAGAGATAGTAGAACATGGAGACATCGTGATAAACAAAGTTCATACAGATCTAAATCTGGCTGACCCCTTTACTAAGCCTTTACCTCAAGCTAAACATGAGGAGCATGCTGGAAAAGATAGGGCTTAGAGTTGCTAGACAGTGGGCATGATCTGTAATTAGTATTGGTGTTTTATTTTGAACTATAACAGTTACATTGAATATTTATTTGATTTAATGGGTTAAATGAAAATTTAAATATTTTGTGACCGTGTTCATTATTTGTATGTTTAAATCCTTGAATAAGAGTATTCTAAATATCCGTAGTCGATCAAATTACATGGGAATGAATTTTAATGTAAGACTATTGTGAATTGAGATGATTGTATTCATGAGATGAATAACTCAATGGTTTGAGAATCATAATTCACAGATATCATTAGGGAATGATATTGGATGTAACTCGCTTCAAAACGATCTCCATGGATCTGTGTCATGAGATGTTTTGATATTGATATGTTTAATTTGTCCTTTTTCCTAAGGCACATATTAAACTACATTGATCAAGGACTATCCTTGATGTTATCTAACACTGTCCTGAAACATGGGTAGCAATAAGGGTAGCGTTGGGAGAAATCCAAGATTAAGTGGGAGTTGTATGACGCTGATGGAATTCTGTACTTCTATAGGATTAGAAGTCTAGACATTCTGGCGCCCTCGTTAATTCAAACTGGTATAAACGCGTGGCCGCGCTCGGACTAAGGTAGTTCGTTAGACCACTTTGAATTAGAGACGAGAATAGAGAATGGTTGATCACTATATAAGAATGAATGATCCATGTCTTATGATCAACGGATGTCTATACAGAAGGGACTTATTGATAGAATTATCAGGGCTATAGTATTTGGTTAAGTAAAGCGTTACTTGAACTCAAAGAACTAGTTGACGACTGTAAAGTGTCATACTGGTTTGGGTGCAATGCGATGCAGCTAGGCGTCCAACTCTGCGCACGTTGACTCATTTAATTAAAATCGTCCAAGTGGGAGATTGTTGGATATATAGTATGTCCGATGTAATTAAAAGTCGAGGTCAACGTAACCCGACCCGGTACGATCCGAAGAGTTACACGTTGGTACACGAATCAGATAAGTTCATGTGTTGGTGGATTATTATTTATGAAATAATAATAGTTTTGAACTCGAGGGACTAAATAGTAAAGTTTACACTTTGACTAGTCAAATGGTCAAGTGTATGACTTTGACTAATTAAGTGGTCAAGTCTTTGACTAGTCAAATGGTCAAGTGTATGACTTTGACTAATTAATTGGTCAAGTCCTTGACTAGTCAATGGTCAAGTGAATGACTTTGACTAATTAAGTGGTCAAGTGCCTTTTATCTTTATAAATAGGTGTGATAGAAACTCTAATCACACACATGTTTTGAAAAAGATAAAACAACATAACCCTTGTTTCCTCTTCAAGATTTGCGGCCACCCTTAGGAGCCACCGCCCCTTTGTTCTTAACAATCTTTAAAATCTTTAAAATCTCAAAGAGAACATAAGGTTAATATATATTTGGTAAGTAGGGGTATAGTTAAGCATTTGTTCGTTCCGAAATTCGAACATACATAAAATAAAAATTAACATCTATATTACGCTCATTTCTATATTACGCTTGGTAGTTGCTCATTTCTATATTACGCTCGATATGTACACTTGCCTATTGTGTAGGTTTTAGAACGTTAAACAACTATCATTTTATTTTATAAATTTAAACGTTGAAAGTGTCACACACCAAAGTTTCGACTTAGAGGGTGTTTGTGATTGCGTTTTGAAAACGCAGATAATCAGTTTTTTAGGCTACCAAAACGCAATAATCTATAAGCAGTTTCACCTCTGCTTTTCGAAAACGCATAATCTGTTTTGAATAATCAATCCCAAACACCCCCTTAAACTCCTTCACCATCAAGTTTTTGACACATTCACTAGAGACTTGTTATTTTTTAAGAAAAAGTTTTGGAAGTCACTAAAACTACACGCATCAAAAACTTAAACAGGTTTGGATGTTGACCGGTTCCAAGTCAAACCAAATAAAGGTTGAACCGATCAATATTTATTTTAGACTAAAAAATACTTTTGTTTTGAACGAACTAGGTGAGACTTTAAAAATTAAAATTCATTTTCCATTTTGTTCGTAATTAACTAATTGGAAAAATTACAAATTTTGTCTTTTATGTTTACATCAATTTTCAGTGGATATCCTTTCACTTTAAAATTGACGAGATTCATCCGTTAAGTTTTAAATCCTTGCACCCTTTGTCCTTTAGCACTAATCTAGTTAATTTTTAACGTTAAAGTAGGTCACATGGACCTCATGTGAGGGCAAATATGTACTTTTACTACACCTTTAAGAATACCCTTCCTTTAAAATGCCCTAACTACATTATCACCTTCTCAAACACAAGTTAGGACAAAAGAACCACCACCACCACTCAAACACCACCATGATGTTTACCAAGTTAAAGATCCAATTTCAATAATCTAAATCCAAATCTCAAACTCCAAGAACTTGTTATCGTCCAAACCAACATTTAAACATACCAAATGCTCCTATTTTGATTTGTCCTTCACTTTTAGACCAAACCAGCATATGGGTATTCTTAAACATGATCTAAATATTTAAGCAGAGCCTTATGAAACAACATCAAAAGTCCAGTCAAGCCAAATAGTCAAATACCTAAAGGAATAACTCACTTGTAACACCACAGTGATAGCAATGTCCCTGTTTTCTCATTTATGCGTATTTTTCTTTATTTTTTTCCTTAAGGTTTAGATTAATAACATAAAAAGGAGATAAATGAAGTAATTTCAAAAGAATAAAAACTTTCTTTTACTGCTGGTACCAAACCGCCACGGCCAACATCACCAGGAAACCACCGCTAAAGCCAAGCGAACCACCATCACCATCACCCCTCTGAAACCCCACCACCACTACAAACAGCAGCACCAACAGTAATGTCCAAACACCACCACAAACACCCAAAGCCATTTAAAGATCCGAATCAAGCCCGTACCCACCTCCAACAACCGTCGTTATTTCCTAATACTGAAAGCATAAATCAAAACTGATATTAACAACTTCCTCAACACGATAGCTTTAGGTACTACCTCTCGATTAACCTCCTTTAAGTGTTCCTCAATTTTCTAGGGTTCATGTTGTGTCACAGATCGTATTTTGATTTTGACAGGTCGATCATGTTTTGTGTCATATATTGTATATTAAGGTTAGGGTGGTGGTGGTCGGATGATGGTGGTGGTTGGGTGGTGGGGGAGAAAAGGTAGAGAGGGGAGAAGTTGAGACACAGAAAGAAAAGAGTTGGGAGAGAGGGAGATGAGGCTTTTCTTTACATAATTTTTAAAATATATTTTCATGTTATTTATTAAATGTATATTAAATGACAAAATTACGAAGTTGCCCTCATGTGGAGTCTACGTGGCCCATTTTAACGTTAAAAAATAACCAGGTTAGTGCTAAAGGACAAATGGTGCAAGATTTTAAAACTTAAAGGATGATTCTCATCAATTTTAAAGTTAAAACTGAAAATTAGTGTAAACATAAAGGATGAAATTTATAATTTTTCCTAATTAATTTTGCCCAACCAAATCATCACTAAAAACCTAAAACCCCAGATCCAACGTCCCCAATTCAGTCTCCCTCCGACGACACTCCGATCAACTTTCATCTCCTACTTTCGTGTAAGCTTCTTTCTTTCCTTTTAATTACTCTTTATCACTTTTACTCAAACAACGTTTACTTCACAACTAAGTTTCTGTAAACCTTTCTTTATATTTATTATTTTGTTACTGATTTACTGGTTTTGGGTTCCTAAAATTACAAATCCATACTTTGCACGGTTCATGTAAAAATAATATTCAATACAGCGTTTTCTTCTAACTAGTCCTGTCCTGGATTCACCATATGAATTAATAGAATTAATATGGTTGACCATTGACAATTTGTAATTATAGATAATGTATATCTATTTAGTATTGATTATCCCTTCCCTAAAATAGGGATTGTATTTTTGTATATATTGATTATCATAGTCAATGAGAAATCAAGCAATTGATTACAATCTTTCATGGTATCATTTGCCTCAACCCTACTTTCACCCTAGTGCCGCCTAACAAACAAACGATCGCTGCTACTCTTCAGCCGATCACCTTTGTTTGCAGCCGTGCAATATTCTGTCTCCCATACCTCTACTCCCTCTTCATCATGTCTTCTCATTCCATTCACCCCGCTATCACCGTTACCAACATTAAGAATTTTATACCGATTATCCTAGACCGCCAAACCGAACATTATAACACATGGGCGGAACTCTTTATACTCCATTGTAAAGCCTACGAGGTTTATGACCATCTCAAACCTCGCCAAACCTCTGCCACCTCGTCTTCTACAACCGAAGCCACCACCACAATACCCGCCCCTTTGGCCTCTTGGGAACGCATCGATGCCATAGTCCTCCAATGGATATATGGCACCATCACCCAAGACCTTGTCCACACCATCATGGTCTCCAACACTAGTGCCTATGATGCTTGGGTTCGCCTTAAAAACCTTTTCCTAGATAACCAAGCCACCCGCCTCTTATCCATTCAAAACAAATTCTTCAACACCCGTCTAGAACAATTTTCCGATATGTCCTCCTATTGCCAAACCATGAAACTCCTATTTGACCAACTAAAAAGTCTTGAATCACCCATTACCGAAAATCAATGTGTCCTACAAATCCTCAATGGCCTCACCGAACCCTATGAAAGCCTATCCCTCATCCTCCAAAACACCCAACCTTTACCGGACTTTTACACCGTTCGGTCTCGTCTTTGCCAACATGAGGACACCAAAGCCAACCAAGCCAAAATATCCGCCCAAGCATCCGGTACCGCCCTTCACACCACAACCGAGTCTCACACCCAACAACACCGTGATAACCGAACCCCTCCAACCAACTCCTATGAACGCACACCCGACTCCCGTGCACGCGGACGTGGCCGTGGTCGCGGACGCGGGCGTCAATCCTATGGGAGAGGTCGCTATCAACAACCCCACTATTATCCACAAAACTTCTGGCCCAGCCCTTGGCCTAACCAATAGCCCGCATCTTACTCGCCATCTCCCTGGGCCCAATGGCCTGCCCCGCCCTGTCCATACCCATCAAGCCCATTTAATCAGCCTGCTTATTCACCACAGCCCAACAACAACTCCCCACAACAGCCCGCGCACCCTGGCCAAGGCCTATTAGGCCCAAAACCTTCCAACTCCACTTCGGCCCAATCGTATAGCACCACCCACTCTCCCACGGATATTGCACAGGCTCTCTACAACTTGGCACTACACCACAATGACCCCTCATGGACCATGGACACCGGCGCGTCAGGTACAATGTCTCCTCAACTTGATAAGTTCTCGTCTATTTTTAATTCTGACATTATTCGTAACATTATTGTTGGCAATGGCAAAACCATTCCGGTTTTAGGACAAGGCAACATTACCCTGCCACCACCTTTTCCACCCTTTAAATTAAACAATGTCCTTTATGCCCCACACCTAGTTAAAAACCTTATTTCTGTACGTCGTTTTACCACTGATAACCAACTAACTGTTGAATTTGACCCATATGGTTTTACTGTGAAGGATCTAAAGACCAGGAAACCTATCCTACGGTGCAATAGCTCGGGGGATCTCTACACTCTCAGCCCGTCCAACATCACCAACCTCACCACTGCATCCACTTATGCTGCACTCACTCAAGATATTTGGCATCAACGGCTCGGTCACCCTGGCCCAGCCATTTTGCAAAGTTTAAAATCGTCTAATTCAATTTCTTGTCGTTCTTTAAATAATAAAACTTGCAGTGCTTGTATTTATGGGAAACATACTAAACTCCCTTTTCTTACTTCTAATACAAGTATGTTTATGCCATTTGATCTAGTGCACAGTGATGTTTGGACTTCACCCGTTGTTTCAAACGGGGGTCACCGATATTATGTTCTCTTTTTAGATGACTTTACCAACTTCCTTTGGACTTACCCCATAGCCAATAAATCTGACGTGTTTGCAATGTTTACCAAATTCAACAATTTTGTTCAAACACAATTTAACACCAGAATAAAACAACTACAATGCGATAACGGTCGTGAATATGCCAACAAACAATTTCACAATTTTTGTACCCAAAATGGCATGCACTTCCGTTTTTCCTGCCCTCACACCTCCTCACAAAATGGAAAAGCGGAACGAAAAATCCGCACCATAAATAACCTTATGAGAACCATCCTTGCCCACTCCTCTACGCCCAACACCTATTGGCACCATGCCCTTGAAACCACCACTTACCTATTAAACATTATCCCTAGCAAAATACACCACTTCCAAACACCTACACAAAGACTATACAAATGCCTTCCCATATACGATCATCTACGTGTGTTTGGATGCATATGTTACCCACTTATTCCCCACACCACCATTCACAAACTAGCCTATCGATCATACCCATGCGTCTTTCTTGGGTACCCACCCAATCACCGTGGCTACAAATGCCTTGACCTTAAGACCCGCACAATCACCATCAATCGCCACGTCATATTCGACGAAACCATTTTTCCCTTTGCTACCCATCACAAACCAACCCCACAAACCTATTCCTTTTTAGATGACTCACCTCACCCCAACTTACTTATCCCGCCCACTGTACCAACTTCCCAGCCATCCTCCAGCCCATTACCGGCCCACATCCCACCTAACCCACAGTCTCCAACTCAACCCAATTCCCCTCAGCCTACCTCACCTTCTACGGCCCAAACTCCACCCACATCTACACCGCTCGCCGACCCACTATCAAGCCCATCCCCACAGCCCACTCCCTCAAATATCCAGCCCAATCTACAATACTCCTCTCCTACTCTTAGCCCAATACCTAACCCACCACCACCACCTCCTCGCACCATGACCACCCGTGCCATGTCTGGCATCACTAAACCTAAACAAATCTTTAACCTCTCCACTACCACCATCTCCCCTCTTCCAAAAAATCCCATTGCCGCCTTGTCTAATCCGGAGTGGCATAACGCCATGCAAAACGAATTTAATGCCTTAATTAAAAACAAGACTTGGGAACTTGTCCCGAGGACCACTGACATGCATGTTATTCGTAGTATGTGGCTATTTCGTCATAAATACAGGTCTGATGGCACTCTCGAGCGATACAAGGCACGATTGGTATGTGATGGTAGAAATCAAGAGGTGGGTATTGACTGTGGAGAGACGTTTAGTCCGGTGGTGAAACCCGCCACCATACGGACCGTATTGACTTTGGCCTTATCTCAGTCTTGGCCCATTCACCAGCTGGATGTCACCAATGCTTTTCTTCATGGCAACTTAACCGAGACCGTATACATGTACCAACCCGCAGGTTTTCGTCACAGAGACTTTCCGGATCATGTATGTCGCCTCAAAAAGTCTCTTTATGGTCTTAAACAGGCACCCAGGGCATGGTACCAACGTTTCACGGATTTTGTCACATCCATCGGTTTTCAACAAAGTAAATGTGACAACTCTCTTTTTATGTACCATCATGGGGGTGAAGTCGCTTATTTGTTAATATATGTGGATGATATTATTCTCACTACCTCATCTGATGACTTACGGGTGAAACTCATGGGCAGCCTTGCGGCTGAATTTGCTATGAAAGATCTTGGACCTCTCAGTTATTTCTTGGGTATTTCTGTCACACGCACAGGCAACAACATGTTTTTATCTCAACAGTCTTATGCTTTGGATATCATCAATCGTGCAGGTATGGAATCTTGTAATCCCGTGGCCACTCCAGTGGATTCTAAACCGAAACTCAGTGCCACATCCAGTGCTCCATTTGATAACCCCACGCTCTACAGAAGTTTGGCTGGCGCGCTCCAATATCTTACCTTCACTAGACCAGACATCAGTTATGCGGTACAGCAGATATGCATTCACATGCACAACCCATCCACTGAGCACTGGAACGCCTTGAAGCGTATTATTCGGTATATTCGGGGCACAGTCACATACGGTCTCACACTATCAGCTTGCGCTAATGTCTCCCTCAGGGCCTATACAGATGCAGATTGGGCCGGTTGCCCCGATACACGTCGCTCGACTTCAGGTTATTGTGTATACATGGGTTCCACTCTTCTCTCCTGGTCCTCCAAACGCCAGTCCACCATTTCTCGGTCTAGTGCTGAAGCAGAGTATCGTGCAGTTGCAAACGTTGTTGCTGAAGTTTGTTGGCTACGCAACCTGCTACTTGAGCTACGCATGCCTATTTCCACTGCAACGTTGGTATATTGTGATAACATTAGTGCCATCTACTTGTCCAGCAACCCGGTCCAGCATCAACGTACCAAACACATTGAGATTGATATTCATTTTGTGCGCGAACATGTTCAGCGTGGTACCATTCGGATTCTACATACCCCGACTCGCTCTCAGATTGCTGATATCTTTACAAAAGGTCTGCCACGAGTGCTGTTTGAAGACTTCCGCTCCAGTCTCAACCTTCGGTCACCTCCCGTTTCGACTGCGGGGGTGTAATAGAATTAATATGGTTGACCATTGACAATTTGTAATTATAGATAATGTATATCTATTTAGTATTGATTATCCCTTCCCTAAAATAGGGATTGTATTTTTGTATATATTGATTATCATAGTCAATGAGAAATCAAGCAATTGATTACAATCTTTCATGAATGATGTATTGAATCCAAATCACCATTTGTAGATATGGGGGCTTGACCGTAACGCGCTTAAAAAGCAAGGGCTTCTTTTAAAGGGGTTTTATTAGGGCTATTTTAGACTGTTAGGTTTATTCCATATTTCCATGGTTGTTTAGGGTCCTTATAATTGGTTTAGACCTCTTCAGACGATTTTTCGCCCGAACTTGGCCTGAAAAATGCGACTAAGGGGTTAAAATTAGGTCTTTTGACGCGAAACGAGAAGGCTGCGTTGGGCTTGAAAAGTGGGCTTATGCCCCCGCCTGGGTGAACCTTGACAAAAAAGTGTTTGACTATTTTTTGAGCAAAGAACACTAGAATTGAGTACTGAAGTCGGTAAAGTTCAAAAATTGAATAAATATCAATCACATTACAGACAGATGTAGGTTTCTAAGCTCATTTTGGCTGAATCATGCATCATTTTGTTTGCAGAAATGTCCTTCTTGAAGCGATTTTTGGGTGACATAAAGACCAAGGTTGCATTCAAACTTATGGACAGCTTTTCGTTTTCAGGTCTAGTGTAAAACACACCTTATTACTTAATCAAATTTTCATACCGTCTCGACAGAATAGAACCCTAAATCCGAAATATTCCACTGAATCAATCTGGGAAAAATGACAGAATTATTCAGCCATACTGCTTCCAGACAGTTATCCCAAATGTTGTTTGCAGTAGTCTTCTTTCATGCTTCTGAATATCTTTTAGCAATCATATTTCACGGGAAATCCAACGTGACTCTTAAATCGCTATTAATCAGTTAGCAATACATCTTGGCAATGATCCTATCCGTTCTTGAATATTTACTCGAGCAGTCGAGCTTCACTTTTTCCCGGAGTTAAAGGAGCATTGGTGGATAAGCAATTTGGGACTTTTAATGGTTGTCGTTGGGGAAATTATAAGAAAGCTTGCTATTATAACAGCCGGACGGGCTTTCACTCATCTTATTCAGAGACATCATGAGGAACATCATAAATTAGTAACTCATGGAGTTTATAGTATCGTTCGTCATCCTGGGTACACTGGTTTCTTGATTTGGTCAGTTGGTACTCAAATCATGTTGTGTAACCCTCTTTCGACTGTTGCGTTTACAGTAGTCGTTTGGAACTTTTTCAATAGAAGAATACTGTATGAAGAGTATTTCTTGAGACAGTTTTTGTGGAATACGAGGAGTTTGCTAAACGGGTTCCTTCTGGGATCCCATTCGTGAAGTGATAAAACTAAAATTATTCAATTTGTGCTTTGATTAGTTTGTTGCAAACTTAAAGCTCTAACCTCTCTACATTGGCTGCGTGACGCTATGGATCTGCTTTTATGGCTGCTTTTGACATGTAAGTCCTTTTTGTTGCTTAGATAATGTGTGAAAATTTTAACATTTGATATGTATCAAATTGTCATGTATGCTTCTTTATTGTATATTCCCTCGATTTTGTGTAAGCATCCTTCTTTCCTTCTAATTACTACCATCATTTACTCAAATTAGGAACTTATAGTTTGATTTCTAGTCACGGGTCATGTACAAATAATATCTAATTCTGCGTTTGCATCTTAAATAGTCCGGGATTCACCATTTGAATGATGTGTTGAAGGCATCTTAAAGCCTAAACCTTTTTTATAGCTAAATCGCTATTTGCAGATATGACTTTGACCATGGTTGCCGAACGCGCAAAGGGTGAGCCTTGGGCCTCACTTCAAGGAGCTTAAAAAAAGATGTTTTTTTTATGGGCGAGGCTTATAGTATAAAAATACAGTTTTTTTAGATATGTTTTAGGCTACTTTAGGCTATTAGGTTGATTCCATGCTTGTTTAGGGTTGGTATAATTGTTTGATACTTGTTTGAACTTGGCCTTAAAAATGTGCTTAAGGGCTTCAAAGTGGAGTTTTTGAAGCGAAAGCGAGAAGGCTATTTGTTTAGGGTTGTTTTGGGTTGGTATAATTGTTTGAAGTAAGTAGTGAACTAGGCGCGCACCTCGGTGTGCCTTGACAAAGAGAGTGACTATTTGTTTTAGCAAAGAACTCTAGAATTGAGTACTGAAGTTAGTAAAATTAAAAATTGGATAAATATCAAACACATTACACAGATTTAAGTGTTACCAAGCCTGTTTTGGCTGAATCATGAGTCATTTTGTTTGCAGAAATATCCTTCTTGAAGCAATGTTTTGGGTGACATAAAGACCGAGGTTGCATTCAAACTTCTGGATAGCTTTTCCTTTTAAAGTCTGAAGTAAATACACCTTATTACTTAAATCAAGTTTTCATAGCTTGTCAGCAGAACCCTATATCCGGAATATTTCGCTGAATCAATCTGGGAGAGATGACAAAATTTTCATAGCTTCCAGACAGTTAACCCAAATGTTCTTTGCAGTAGTCTTCTTTCATGGTTCTGAATATCTTTTAGCAATCATATTTCACAGGAAATCCAAGCTTAAATCTCTGTTAATCAGCCAACAATACATTCTTTACTATTTACACAAGCTTTACTTTTCCCCAGAGTTAATGGTGGATAAGCAATTTGGGACTTTTAATGATTGTTGTTGTTGGGGAGATTATAAGAAAAAAGCTTGCAATTTGGCCCAGGCGGTTCTTGTATCGGGCCATGCTTCAGGAATATGAACGTATATGAGAAACATACATACTACCACCTCACCCGTAGAAAATTTATATCTATATCCACAGAAAGAAGCTTTGCGCTAATCTCCAACTCGTCCTGCCAACAACCCACACTTTAAAACACAAACGTATAAACAAAGAACCCGTGAAATAATCAGCTTAATATATAACATCATCATAGTTATAACACCCGAAAGTCCAAAGCTGGGTTCAAATCTTGATCCATGAATCAACTGCCTCCTCGGTGTCCAGTGAGGAAAAAAATATAAAAAAAGTCAATAGTTCATGAATCATGATTACTGATGATAAGGGGCAGGGGGTATACAAAACCCTTTGGTTTAGGTTTTCAAAATGGGTTTGGTCTGCTTACAGTTACTTAGGTTTTCCCAATAATGACCCAAAATAATGAATTTGAGCCTAAATATAGCAGGGTACGCCCTTGTTAATTTCTTATTCATTACTTAATCATTCTCAAAAATAAAATTATTCTCCAATGTTTTTTTTAACCTTTTAATTTGTTCTTTCTGTATTCAATTTCCGATTTTGACGATGGGTGTGGCACTGTTCAGCTTTTTCAGGTCAAGGGTCTAGGCCAAACCAAAACTGAAACCAAACCCGGATTTCAGTTTTCAACAAAACACTGACCCGAACTGTCGGTTTAATGTTTGGTTCAGAAAAAAGCGGTTCGGTCACACACATACCAGGCCTAGTTTTTGCTTGACAACAAAAGATTTTTCTAAAGATTGAAAGCTCCTAAGAGTGGCTATCAGGTTAACACTATTTCTAATTAATTTTGCTGCTGTTGAACCAGTAAATCAAAAACATAAACTGAGGTTACTTCTCGACTTGGTTTGAAGATGCCTCATGCTTCTTGCCTAATAGATTGTGACTCATTTGATCATTAGATACTTTACTATTTTCCTTTCAACATGATGTTCCACACAAGGGCATTTACCATTGCACAAGTTTGTGGCCTATATTATTGTTAGACTTGTCTAGGCCTTAGTTCAAACTATTGTCGGGTGTCATTTACTCATATCAAATTTCATGAATGACTGACTATATATACCACATCAACCCTTATGAGCATGTTTCCCAACTAATAACTCAATCATAAGGGGTTGGCTAAATGCACTCCCCTTTATTACTAATTGCACTCCCTTTTAAAAAAACAGATTAAAAATTATCAAATTCTATCCTTCAACTTTAAAAAAAAAATCATTTGAGTAACTCATCTTCTTCGTGTAATCAACCCTTTTTAAGTTTATCACCCCATGAACATCATCTTCATCACATAATTGAAGCATCACCGTCCCATTAATCTCGTCATCATCTCGGTGGTACAAAACCCCATCTGAAATATTGTTAGTTTTAATTTTTATGATTTAATTACTATAGTTTAAGACAAACTTAGATCAGGATATAAGAGAAAATTCTATAAAAAAAAATATAAGGCTTAATTATGTTTATTTAAAAACTTTAAGGGGAAGTGTAATCAGTAAAAATAATATAAAGGGAGTGCATTTAGCAACACCCAATCATAATACCCGCGCATAATTCTACTTAAGTTAATGCTATTAAAATCCAACTTGCTTTACTTAAGCATTTTATCAAACACCTTGTAGGCGTCACATAACATAGAATGTTTTTCACCTCAATTCACTATATGCTATACTAAACGTAACTTGATCACATAACCTTTTCATGCTGTTGAAAAGTAACACATAAATGACATACCCCGCAAACATTGCCATTGCCATTTAAAAATAAAATCCTAAACTGTTTTTTGTCCACTTGAAATTGCCTCTGTACGCTGACTTTATCACCACTAACACCTGATTCGGTAACTATCGTTCGTATCCTGTTTGCTGTTAATTTCATTTTTATTATGTGTGGTGTTTACATATTGGGTAGTAATTTTGGATATATATATATAGGCTAAGTATCTAGGAAAAACCCTCTAAAATGAAGAAACTCTAGAAATCTCATCCAATGGACCACAATGCTCCACATCATCCATCTAGATAAATTATTTTTTATTCAATAAAGGGTATTTTAGTCATTTCCCTCTCTTTTATCTTTTTCAAACCTCACATGTCAGATATATATGTCCTTCTCTCTCTAATTTTTTTTTCAAATTGTGTTTCTCTCAATTCCCTCTCTGCTCTCCCCTCTTCTCTCAAACTAGATCTACAACAAAAATCTATCTAAAAACCAGATCTGCAACAAAAAACGGTGGCTATGGTTCATGAAGACACACCACAATCGTCTCTCTCGATGACGCCCCACTGTCCCATGGTGGGTATGTTTCAGATTTTAATTTTTTGTTTGTGATCATTGTCTGTATGCTGAATAATAATAATAATAATAATAATAATAATAATAATAATAATAATAATAATAATAATAAAGTTTAGTTGAATATTTGAGTTCCGATGCTCCACATTTTGGAATCTATTGTTTTAGGCAAACATTTGGACTCCTAGCTAACTTTGAGTGGCCAACCATCAGAGTTATTAAATGGATGATGATGATGTTTACAACGTAAAGGAAGAAGAAAAAGAATATTTGAAGGGGTGCTACTGCTACTGAATCTTTTAGTGGGTATGGGTATGGCTAAAGATTTGGAAAGGGCACACCTTGCTCCTGCTGCTGCTGTTGATAACACCAATCCTGCCATTCTCACAGATCAGAGATGAGATGCTCTTCTCTTCTCTTCTCTTCCCCCATTTAACCCCACTTTTACTTTTACTTTTACTTGCCTACCTAGATGTATGTATGCCTAACTGCCCGTGTGTGTTTATATATATATAGAGAGCGAGAGGTTGGGCTGGCCAATGGATGCAATTAGATCATATGGGTCTGTTATATTTTCATGGTTTTTCAAGTTATTATTAGCCATTATTGTCTTGTTAGATCGTTTTTTTTTTCCAAAACATTCATCTCATCATTTTTAGTAAGCATACTAATTGATTTTATTTAATTTGTTTTTTTTAATTCTTAACATTCATCTCATCATTTTTAGTAAGCATACTAATTGATTTTATTTAATTTGTTTTTTTTAATTCTTAAAATAAATTAAATCTTTCACTTGTATTGTCCTATGTATGAACCTATCAACCTAAAGCATTCAATAGTTTAAAGATTTTATTCCTGATCATGTAAAGAAACATTTTGTTAAGGTGTTTTCTCTGTATTTAGTTATAGCATCTGTGTGTTTAGTTAGGGTGTTACGTGTGTAGCATATCTTTTTTTGCAGTCAAAGTGTGTTGTATGCAGTCAAAATTTATAATGTTTGCAGGCTACAAAGTTTTGTCTGTGTTTGCAGACAAAAACGCCTGTTACACATGTAACACTCGTGTTTAACATAAAATGTCTGTTTTGTCATGGCTCCCTATTATATATATGAAATAAGCTGTCTTCCACATGTTACATTAGGTTTTTTTTTCTGTTTCATATTAAAAATGTCAAACATTTACTCTGTTATAACATATGTTACAGGTCCTATTTTAGTCATAGCATGACTTCCAACCCCAGCACTCCCCCCTTGGGAGGTTGGTGAGCCCCGTCACCATCTCATCCCAATCGCACACAAGCTACCTCAAAATGAACCGGACATGGTGATTGCACCTGAACTGCCGATTACGAATCAGAACCAGGGGCTGAATATGAAGAACCATATGAACCTGATTTGAAGAAACCAGCGTCCCAGGAAGGTGGGCGTATTAGGGCAGAATGGGAGGGTATAGGTTATACGGAGGAACAGTGGGCTTTTTATGCCATGTATGGTTATTGGATGCCCTCTACTACTGTTGGTTGCAATGGAGGATGTCGGGGTGTACATATTACGTATGAAGAATTGGTTTTTTATGACAAGCTTGGTTATTGGATGCCAAAGGGCGGTGTATGAATCTTTAACAGTATGATGTCGGCTGATGAATCTTTAACAATATGATGTATGGCTTTTTTTTAGAAGTATGGTTATTGTAAGTTTTTTTATAGTAATGCAATGCACCACTGCTTAACATATGTTACAACCCTACAACAGATTCACTGTAATATATTAATTCGTCTTTGTCAGATGAATCTTAATTTTATATATGAATCTTAATTTTTCTCGTCTATATGGTCGTATCATCTTTGTGATTTTACTTAGGGTGTTTTTTTCTGTGTTAAGGTAGGATGTTACGTGTGTAGCGTATCTGTTTTGCAGTCAAAGGTTGCTTGTAATTCAGTAAAAAATGTATGCTGGGTGCAGACTACAAAAGTTTGTCTGTGTTTCCAGAAAAAAATCCTGTTACACATGTAACACTCGTGTTTTTTGCACCTTATCAGGAATGTAATATTGCATATTATAGAGGAAGAATTTGGAAAAAAAAATCTTGAATGGAATGTCATTGATCATGGGATGAAATCTATGTTTGCGTATGTTTCGTATGTAACAGCACCACTAAGTTGGTATACATTAGTTTCTGTTTTTTTACTATATACAAAGTTTTGATTTTTTCATGTAAATTGATGAATTTTGTTTTATTTTTGCAGGTGAGCATATTTTTTTGCATTAAAGATGAAGATGATTATCAAGAATGAAGTGTAGACAATTTTTTTTTATTTATGATAGTTTTTTTTAGCATTTTGTCGATTTGTAATGACCGTTTTGTTTGTTTTAGCACTTTGTAAGAAACAATTTTTGTGTACATTTGAATGTTTTTTGATCTATAAAGTTTTTAATTGATTATATACAATCTGTGCAATTTTAACGTACGCAACACTGCATATGTTACATATGTAACACGGGCGTCTGACAGCTTATATAAGAATGTGGAAAAAGTAAGAGAGAGATGATGTGACATGTGTGGGGTCCACACTGTCATATCTGCTTTTCAGAAAATGGCATTTGACCATTGTGCCCTTTTTTTGTCATCTACCATAATTATTTTATTAAAATAATGTAGATTCAATCTAAGCCATTGATCACTTTAGATCAATGGTTTAGATTAGGTTTACCAAGTTTCTTCATTTTGGAAGGGTTTTTATTTAAACCTTCCCCTATATATATATATATATATATATATATATATGAATTGTGTAGTAATTGATAATTTGCCATTGATTATTTGTATTTACAAATTCTCTTAAAGGGGATATTAATGATCGTTTTATGTAATTTTAATAGAATTTTAAACACCACAAAATGCTCTATAATGAAAGTAATGTAGTTGATTGGTGTATGAGATCATAAGAATATTTCTCGCATTTGCAAAAAAAATAAAAATAAATAAAAATAAAAAGGAAGTTAGGGACATTTACTCTGATTTATTCCAGTTATAAATACGGTTGCTATTAGGATATTGCAGGTACATCAGCAACTAAGACAGCAGAAGACTTGGCACAAGTAGCAAGACTCCGTTCAGCTCTAGAGTCAGAAGATCACAAGAGAAGAAAGGTAAGCCTATATTACTTTTTTATTGTGATTATTAATACTAATTTATTTCTATTCTAATAAGTTGTGTTATACTGTGATCAGATTCTGCAACAGATGAAAGGTGATAATGCGTTATTAACATTAGAAGATGGTGATTCACCAATCCGGAATCCTCCTTTTGCTGTTGGAGACGCCTGACTTACATCTTTGATTGCTCTTGTAACATTCTAAAGCAAATCAAGGTTCTTAATTTTTGCATATAATTAACCTTAAAATATACATCTAATCAGTTTTTGATTAATTAACTCTTAATCTAAACAGGAAAAAGAGGCATTCTTCGGTTAATATAATGACTAACAGTAAGAAAAAGGAACTGGTTACGTCATTAAATGATCTCTCTGCACAATTGTCTTCCTTACTAGAGATTGACCATCCATTTGGTCAGAGGCACATTGCAGATGCACGTCGTGTTGTAGAGGTAAGATACCTGTTTAAAAGTAACAGGCCTACAAACATCAATTTCATTAGGTGATTTTTGTAACACAGTCAAAACCGAGTAGGTGATTTTTATACCAGATTTATAAAATGATCATTTGTGTAATTTTAATAGATGTTAGGCAACACGAGATGATCCATAACGAAAGTGGTGTAGTTGGTTGGTATGTTAGATCATAAGAATGTGTAATCAATCAGATGTTCATAGTTAAATGTATAATCAATCAGATGCTCAAAGTTATGGACGGTTTAATAATCTACGGTGCAATCGGGTTCTAACTGCAGCCCTTTACTTCCTCAAATCAGATTAATAATAAGTAGTTTCTGAAACTGTATATGTGCGTTCCTCGAGGCATTTTTAGGCGCATAGGCTTGCACTTGAGACTGCGAAAAGTGAGGTGCGTACAGAAAGTGCACTTGAAGTACAAAAGGCGCACATAAAAAAGTACAAAAGGCGCACATAAAATCGGCATCAGGTGTGCCTTTCATCCGTGGGAAGGTTTTGTGCATCAGGATGTTGTACATAAAGGTTAGAATAAATTAAAAGAGTTCATACAAATAAACTGTCCCTTGTACCTTGGCTTTAGACTTTAGACCATATCGTGTCCGCGCGCCTCATGCTTTTTGAAACCAATAGTATATGTGTACATATGTGCATTTTTAAGGTGTCAATGTTATCAATTCGTGCTTTTAACTTTCAAACAAATGAGCCTTTGAGATTTGACTTGCAGGAAGTGGATTCCATTTATAGTAAAGCTTAATACTACTGAAGCTCGGCATCAAAGTGTGGACTATAGAGCAGCTTTCAGTGGTACTGGTGTAAACTTGCTTATCTTTATTATTTTTTAAATAATGATTTGTTTTTAGTGTCAAAATTTTACTAAATTCGTTTGTATCAGGACATGACTCAAGCTACTCCTACTTAAGACTATTAGCCTGAAAATCCCATTTAGGAGAAGCAAGACTCTGTGTAGTGAGGTGCTACAGGTCATAAAAGATTCAAATGGGTCAAAGGTGTAGAAGGTCAGTGGGGCTGTTTTTCTCACAAGCTTAGGGTAGCTTTGGAAAACTCATAACGACAAGGAGTTCAATGGATCACAACATTTCAATTTCAATTTTCTAGGATGGTGGAGGATGTAAAAACAAACTCAATTCTTACGGATTAAGACTTAAGACTATCCTGTGTGTGGTCCGTCTCCACCCCGTCCAACACGCACCAGCCCGTCCCACACCGCCCCCACGCTGCACACCCATCCAAAACGTCTCAAATTGGACGACGAAGACGGTGAATGTGATTGGTTGCTTTGGTTTGGGGGTCCCTTTCAACGGTCACATGAGTGTTTGTTTAAAAAGAATCTCTATTTATTAAATACATTCATCAACATTTAAAATAAAAACCCACTCCAATACACGCATTTCTCTGTAATATCTTCTCATTTCTCTCATTTTTTTTATAAAAATTACATGGATCCTTTCCACCCATTCAACCAAAATAACATGAACACCCCGAACCAAACTCCCAATCAAAACACAAATCAAAACGCGAACTTCCTGTTGAGTTTTAGTGGTTGTTATCGGCCGGAAGTTCCATCCTCCTTTGCGAAGTACCAACAATACTCCATCGCGTTTCAACAACTTAGTCAAATGCAAATACAACTTTTGCAATCGAATTTTGTCACAATATGGTAATCAAGAACAATAAACTGAATACTTTGATTACTGAAAGACTAGATACAAAAGAATATAAAGAACAAATAGATTTGACTACACAATCAAACCCTAACAACTCTAAAGATCACTAACATATGATCTTAACAAACACAACTCTCTCACACTGAATGATCTCAGAGACCTAGACCACGAAGATCATTAACAGATGATCTACACAAACCCTAGAAATCAGAGAGAACAATAAGAGAAAGACACAAAGAAAAATAAGAACTCGTGCAAAAACTGGTAATTGAACACGAGGAAGCCAATATATAGGCACTCTGGAGGCTCGGGAAGAAACACAAACGAACCAAGGAGAGCCGTTGATCTAACCAGAGAAAACACATCATCAACACATCTCAGCCCTTCATTATAAGGCTCGTGGATTGCCACGCTGGCAATCCACTCTCACGCGAATAAAACAAGAGCTGGGCCAGACTTCTATTTCCAAGTAAGCTGGGCTGGGCCAAGTGTCTCCAAACATCTTCTGGACTCTTATCTCTTGGGCCATATCAACCGATCCATGATCCATTGAGCTACATATCAACCGATACATTGAGCTATCCGGATCCAATCCAAACCTCATATAATATAAAACACAAAACATGAAATTAGATTCTTGTATATAAACCACAATTAAAATGTAAAGATAAAAGTGAGATAAAATTATAACATAACACTTATAATTTCAACAAATATGTTTAATCAAATGCAAATGCAACAACCTATATTTACTACTACTTTTACACCAACTCAACCAACTCCTTCAACACCACAAGTAGTTCGAACTTGACGAAGAAGAAGAAGATGATGATGGTGATGATGATGAGGACGATGTCATTCCAGAAATGCAACCATCACCACCAACCAAAAAAGGCAAAGGAAAGGCGAATGCTACTAAAAAAATGCCTAAGAAATCATGGACCGGAACCGAAATTGAGGCGTTGATTCTAACGTGGTTAGAAACATCCACATACTCCATTGTTAGTTTACTTTACTACTTATTTTTTATTACAATTTAATATTGTTAGAATTGTTTTTTTTGCAAAGTATTTAAGTATTACAACAATATATTAAATAACGTTATAAAAATTTTAGGCACCAACCAAAATGGCGTCGGTTTTTGGTCGAAATGTGTAAGCAACTTCCACAAAAGAATGGAAGCACGGAAGGCCTACCGAGACATAGACTCGATAAGCAGCAAGTTTAGGACAATAAACAAGGCACGTCTTAAATTTGCCGGTTTTTATAATCAAATTAAGTCGAACCCCCCTAGTGGATACAACGAAAGTATGATTTTTAATGACGCTTTGAAGAAGTGGAGTGATACTCAAACGGGGGAATTCAAATTTGTTCGAGCTTGGGAACTATTGAGAAACGAACTAAAGTGGGCGACGATCCCAAACCTCGTGGCAAAAGCAAAACGTAGAAAGGCAAATGCTAAAGCTTCACAAGAGGGAAGCTCAAGTGCTCGTGTGGAAATCGACATCAACGAGGAAGCGGAGTTTGATATCCGGATCGAGGAGGCTCATCGTCCCATTGGTTTGTCATTGTTTTTAAAATTTATTCTACTTGTTAATTAAAATTTAATACATTCTTATTTCTATGTCGTTAATTAAATAGGTCGAAATAAAGCAAAAAGGATACGGCCGCAAAAAAACAAAGCGGCTCGGGGAGTGGTAGCACAACGAATATGGACGTTTTAACGGCTCAAATTGAAGCTTTCAACCGACTCAACGAGAAAACGCTAAAGGTGAAGAACAAAAAACTAAAAATCGAAGAGGCGAAAGTTTTAGCGACCGACGCAAGCTCCATGCCCGAAGGGAGGCGTCGGTTTATCGAAAAATTCAAAATTGCATGAAGACATCATTAGCAAATATAGCTAGACGCTTTTTTTTTTTAAATTTAAGTTAGACGTTTTTTTTAGATTTAATATTATGAGACTTTTTTTACTTGTAACCTTTTTTACGAGGAAACGCTAAAGGTGAAGAACAAAAAACTAAAAATCGAAGAGGCGAATGTTTTAGCGATCGACGCAAGCTCCATGCCCGAAGGGAGGCGTCGGTTTATCAAAAAATTCAAAATTGCATGAAGGCATCATTAGAAAATATAGCTAGACGCTTTTTTTAAAATTTAAGCTAGACGTTTTTTTAGATTTAATATTATGCGACTTTTTTATACTTGTAACCTTTTTTTTTTAAATATTATTATGCTATTTATTTTAATTATTTAGTTATTTAAAAATTAGAAAATAAAAATTAAATGTTGGATCAATAGGAGTAGAGGATTACTCTCCCACACCTTTGGGTAGTCTTCATGTTGTCATCATACGAGCATTCACAATAGAGACCCTATTTTTTTTTGTGACAAAACCCTATAATTTTTTTGGGGGTTGAAAGTGGTTGTGAGTGAAGAAAATGGAGAATCTACAGTGTGTCGGTATATATTGGGTTCTTTGGGAATATTTTAGGGAAAACAGAAAAACTGTATTTATTTTTTAATATTTGTTGAAAGTGGTTGTGAGTGGAGGAGAGAGAAACTCTAATGGGGTTTAGTGTAATATGTGGTTGTGATTGGTTGTAAGTGGATGGAGGATAAGGATTCTATTGTTAATGCTCTAAGAGGAGGACCCACAATTTACTGGCGTGACGTGTAGTCATTCCAAGACTTGTCTCTACCACATCTCATAGTCTAAAGGTAGATTTAAATTTGTTAGTTTGAAGTGGGAGAGATGGAGTCATTTTAACGCAAGAGATGTAATTGCGTGATTTGTGTTGGTGGGGTTCTATATTATATATACATGTTTGCTGTCCAAAGAACTTTTAATAACTTTATTAATGAGTTTATCAAAAACCCAACTGTAGATCATTTTTCATCAAATTTGGCCAGTCTCATCCACATGCATTACCAATTATTTGCTAGATCATCACATTAAATATGTATAGCAAGACCCATAATACCATTTCTAACCTATTAGAAGTGTTAATACAGGTCCAACATAAAGACTTTCAGGTAAAAGCCCACTTATAGTTGCCGAATATCGCATAATTTCAACCTCTCTCGTCAATTTTCTCGGTGGTCTTTTGCGCTAATACGAAGCTCTCGTTGTCCAAGCGGATCTCTTATCAGGCATGCCTCAGGAATATAAACATATATGAGAAACATACATACTACAACCTGACCCATAGAAACTCTCATATCTATATATTCACAGAAGAGGGCTATGAGTCCATACAAAAGATGTATACAGATGGCAAAGTAGGCCCAAATACACAGAGCAAATTCTTTGAACAAAATGTTTCAGGCTCATCTTACCAGAAGAAGAGCAGCCTGTTTTCAGATTTTGCTTCTTGTTATGGAAAACAAAGAATGTCGTCCTTCTGCGATAACCTCCCCGGTTATTTTGTTTTTCAAAACAACAAGCGTTCCTTTAACCGCCCCTTTCCCGCCAAGAAGCTTTGCGCTAATTTCCAACTCGTCCTGCCAACAACCCACATTTAAAAAAACATAAACATATAAAATTATAAACAAAGAACCCGACACATAATCAGCTTATGCATAACATCATCATAGTTGTAACACCCGAAGCCGGGTACAAATCTTAATCCATAACTCAACGCAGGGCCGTCTCCGAAAATGTCAAAAAAAATTTGGGCCCAAAATTTTGTAAAGATGAATGAATTATAAAAAAAAAAAATTTGAGTATAGTGCTAGAGCCAAGGATTGAACTTGAGACCTCTACATTAAATTAACATGGTTTTTCCAACTCCACTAACAAGACTTTAATGTATAAAACACAAATATATATCCTAAATATAGAATTTAATATATATATGCATATTTTAAAAAAAACGTTCAGGCCCGGAGCCGGTGACCACCCGGCTCACCCTCATAGCCGGCTCTGACTCAACGCCCTCAGCGCGCTTCCTCATTAGTGTGCCACTGATATATAAAGAGTATAAAAGAGTAAATGTTCTCAATTAGTGATGGTAAGGCCCTGGGGGTATGCATCTCAGATTTTCAAGTCCTCTTGGGTATGAGTGTAAAAGAGTCGAGCCGCTTATGATCAGCTTGTTAAAAGCTCCAAACAAACATAGCTTAAACGAGCCTGTGCTCAAGCCTAAATAGGGGCTCTTCTAATAATCAAGCTTCACATACCGAGCTTAACTGAGCTCACGAGCTTAAATGAGCCAGAACATATATAAAATGACAAATTTATATAGAAATAACCCATAATTATATATGTAATAACAACTGAAAAATATCAAACGAACCAAGCTTAGGCTGTCGAAACAAGCTGAGGTCGAGCTATTGTAAATTAAACGAGCGAAACGTCGGTTTTTGTTTGGTTCGGTTATCTCAATTATTATGTTTGGCAACAAAAGAGTTGTTTAAAATGGAAAGCTAATTAGTGTTTTGGGAAAAAAAAATAACAACAGCAGCAAATAACTTAGCGAATTGCATAAGGAATGATAAACAAATACCAAACCATACACTGAGTTTGGCCGTAGAAAGATAAGAAATAGACATATCAACCGAAACGTTCATTGGCACATCCTTTTCATACACCATTACCGCACCTATCTCATCTACCAAATTCGCAATCGCACCCACTGCCAGCTTTCCATTCCTGTCCTGATTTAATAATCACAAATCAGACTCATTAACACTTTTTGCAAAATAATAAAGGATAGAATAAGATCAATTGTTATTATTATTACAGTGAGACGAGGGGGGACTGTGAAAGAGCAGGAGATGGAACCGGGTTGGAACCGGTCGACTCGGACGCCTCTAAGGGTGAAGTCTTCGTAGAAGCTGTGGAGGGCTTCTGGTAGTTGGGGTGGAATGGTGAGTTGGGTGACTCGGTCTGAGTCTTGTTGGGTTACTTGTAGATGCTCTCTAGGGTTCTGCTTCTTCTTCTCCATGTGTATGTGTGTGTGACTTGATAAATGTTCTGATTGGTATTCTTGAATAGTGGGTTGCCACTAAAAGCAGCCCTGCCACGTGGCGTATAATTATTGGGGTATTAAATTTAAATAATTCAAAGTTTGGGTTATTGGCCACTAATAATTCGAACTTTGACGTTGGATCAAGATAATCCAAACTAAACACGTGAGTGTAAAAAATGAACCTCCGTTAACTCTGAACTAACTGAGTTAGTTCAAGATGACGTTGATGCTTATGTGGCATGCTGACGTGGAAGCTAAGGTGTCATGTTGACGTGCCAGCTAAGGTGTCATGATGACGTGGACCAGATGCTGGCATGGCAGCTGGGGTGTCATGCCAAGTCAGCATTTGGTCCACGTCAGCATGCCACCTCAGCAGCCACGTCATTTTGAACTAACTCAGTTAATTCATAGTTAACGGAGGTTCATTTTTGACACCCACATGTTCACTTTAGATTATTTTGGTCCAACATTAAAGTTCGAATTATTATTGGCCAATGGCCCAAACTTTGGATTATTTAAATTCAATACCCCTTTATCATTTGATGTATCAACATGTACCATTTAAGGTCATGAGGTATATACTCTAGCCATCGTCAACTCCATCTAGATGTTACATCCTTTACTTTATCTTCATTCACACTAGCTCACTTCAAGGAAATGGTTTAACGCCCCTTAACTCTACATCATCCCCTTAATTTTCTCTCTTTTGATTCATGTTAACTTAATGCCACTTTAATGTCTTTTAACACGGAAGGGAGTGACGCACAATGAAAGTTAAAATGATCACGTCACCATTAACACCCTTGATGTTAAGGTACACCCCATGGCCTAACACTTCCCGTTTATTGAAATCAATTTATTACATTAATTTATAACTTCTAACACATTAATTATTTGTTAGTTTTTAATGATAATTTCATGAGTGGGCAGCGCTAGGGTGGTTCGGCTACCATAGCTGAACGGCTACATTGCCGTCACCCCTTTGGCTACGGTTCAAACCATAAACAAACGACAAGATGTAACAGAGTAAAATCTATCATCCGGTTCTTGCTTTGGATAAAAATGTACATACATGTGTTATGGAATCACAAAATATAGTTTAGAACTTATCGACTTAGTAACTATTATGTACAAACATAAAATTGACATAAATTTATAAACCCGATTGAAACTAATGGGTTTTGTTTATAACTCATCATATAAGTTACATAAAAAATATTGATTAAGAATTCAAAGCAAACATCTATGAATGGTATCTTCTTTTGTCATTTTAACAAATACTTTCGGTATTTTTGCAAACGGTTTCACCAATAATCACCTAATGTACTAATATACGTGGTACTAATACTAAAACAATTGATAAAATAGGTAAACCATAGATGCTTATTTAAAAAATAAAAATAAAAAACTAAATACACGAGTATACTAATCTTTTTGAAAGTTGTTAAGAGCAGAGTTGTTAAAATTAGATTGTTTCTTTGGTACCGTGAGCTATATAATTATGACATCGTGGTGGTGCCATGACGAACCAAACAGATTCCTATGGAAGTATTGTTTTCCATCGACGTAATTAATGTTGGTCATATCACAAAATTATTTATGTATTTTCTCTCTTTCGGTTGCTATAACAAGTGCCAACATCATAACAAAACGAACCAATATGATACCGATCAAATTCCCGCTCTGTAGCATGGGGATTTCCCCGGCGGAACGCTCCAATTTAATACAACTAGTTTGCTGAAAAAATGCAATAAGAGGTCGTTTTTTTTTTCTTTTTAACCAAATTTATACGAACTAAGGCCGTGCGTTAGGCCATTCACATGGTGATCCAAGCTTAGAATTGTGTGTGAAAATAATATTAAAAAACTCACACGATTGCAACCCAAATAAACCTTCACTAACTTAATTACTTAAAGGAATAATGGAAATAAATCATCTCAACGATTAACTATTGGCCAAAAACAGTCCCAACTACGAAAATTACAATAGTGGTTCTAACTTTCGACATATTGGAATATAATGGACCCAAACTAACGGATGTCTAACTCCGTTAGCGTGGTGCTGACGTGGCATCCTAGGTGGCAAAATGATCCTACGTGGCATCCTATGTGGCACAATGATCCTACGTGGCATCCTAGGTGGCAAAATGATCCTACGTGGCATCCTAGGTGACATGCCACGTCAGCACCCCACTAACGGAGTTAGACCTCCGTTAGTTTGGGTCCATTATATTCCAATATGTCGAAAGTTGGGACCACTATTGGTAATTTTCGTAGTTGGGACTGTTATTGGCTAATAGTCAATAGTTAGGATTATTTATTTCCATTATTCCTTACTTAAATAACTTATAATAACCAAGTTAAAAAAAAAAACTAAATATACTATATTTCTTAACTTTTTTTTGTGAGCATCTCGATATAAAGTTTATTAAAAACCGAGTTCGTTTAAAAGAATATTTTTAGGTTGAGTTGGGTTGTGAATGTGTGTTAGGATTGGGTTGGGTTGTGTAGATAGAAGAGAGAGAAATAATTTTATATTGAAATGTTGGGTTGTGAATATGGATGGTCTTAAGACCTTCTGGAGTGGTGGTTTCAAATTTCTAACTTGCCCAATTTCACATTTACTTTTTTTGCTAGAATCATAAATCATTCCAAACCTCCACTTTATAATAACATCTTGGGATGAAGAAATCTTGGTTCGTTTGGATGATTGACCATTGACTACTAAAGGAACTAATTAGTGCCACTTTGTAGAAGTTTTCAAAATCCCAGACGGGCCTTTGAGAAGACATGACTTTCTTCCATTGAAAATACTTGTCCATCACATAGTTGTAAACATCAAAGTCACTTTCCCCGTTTTTCCAGGCCGGCCAATTTTTATTATATAGATTACCAAAAAAAAACGACTTTCCAATGACCCGAAATCATATTGACGGTACGCCTTTTATTCCCCACAGTAGCCTAAAAAAACATTCGAATCCGGTTTCAAAATATTATTTTAGTTTGCTTGACGCCTAAAAAAAATAGAAGTAGGTTATGTTATTTTTATAAAAAAATAATTAGTTTAATGAATATAAACAATTAAACATGATAGAATAAATAAAATAAACTTATCAACAAGTGGATCTTCTGAGACATCAACCCAAGCTCGAGCTAACACGCAATCTTCCTCGACGGTTCAACGCTTAGCCTTTCGTTGTTGGGATCCTGATGGCTCACCGACTTGTTTTTTTTTTCTTGTGTGGGCGTTTTTTTGTTGTGGTTCATGTTCGTGTTGGGGTTTAGGTAAGGCATACATCAGCCGTCCAACAAGCAGGTGGACGTTTTTTAAAGTGCCCTCACGTGGGATGCACGTGTTCATAGATAACCAGTTTTAGACTGGGTTAAGCTTAAAGGTTATAACTTGTATCGTTTTTTAAACATAAAATATAATTTTTGCAATTTTTCTTTCTAAATGACATGATTTACAATTCGATACAAGCATAAAGGACGTTTTCTGTAATTCACTCAAAAAAGGTAAGATCAGTTGTTAGTGGTTTAATTAGCCTAATGTCATGCCCGCCTAATTTTTTGGGCGTTACACATAATTAATAATTAACGTTGTTCACGAGCTGAGCCAAGGGGACTTTGCTCGTGCTTGGTTCGTTTATAAAATGAACCGAACAAAGCAACTCGTTTACAACCGAATCAAAAACTGAGCTAGGATTTTTTGAGGGTGAATTTTTCACGGTTAGCATCAGACGGAGAGTAATTTAGACAACCACAAAAGGTAATAAGAGGTCAGTTTCTTTTTTACTAAATTTATACGAACAATGCCATGTGTTAAGACCTTCTGGAGTGGTGGTTTGGAATTTCTAACTTGCCAAATTTCAAATTTACTTTTTTTTTCTCTATAATCTTAAATCATTCCAAACCTCCATTTTATTTGGGGGGGGGGGGGGGGGGTTACTTAAGCTTTTTTCACTTAACTGATTTTAATTAATCATGCACAGATACATCACTTCACTGAAACACATTTTTGAAGGCAGCACTCCACTGATTTTTTTTTTGTTTTCATTTAAATACAAACTTAAACATTTTTTTTTTAAATTCAAACGGTTTTTATAATTTACCACCTAACGGTCAGCACGTAATTAATTCCCATAAACCGTTCCACCCAAAACGGTTAAAAATATTTATTTGCATTAAAATTGGTCTCACCTAACCGTCAGAAACTTCAATTTTGCATGCAATACGGTTGGATTTTTTACTATATAAACCACCATACTTAAGCTTTTTCCACTTAACTGATTTTAACTAATCATGCACAGATACATCACTTCACTGAAACACATTTTTGAAGGCAGCACTCCACTGATTTTTTTTTTGTTTTCATTTAAATACAAACTTAAACATTTTTTTTTAAATTCAAACGGTTTTTATAATTTACCACCTAACGGTCAGCACGTAATTAATTCCCATAAACCGTTTCACCCAAAACGGTTAAAAATATTTATTTGCATTAAAATTGGTCTCACCTAACCGTCAGAAACTTCAATTTTGCATGCAATGGATTTTTTACTATATAAACCACCATACGACGGTGGTGAAAACACACTTAAACATCAACACAACATCAACAACACCCACACCCTTCAAAATGACCCGTTGGACTGAAAATGAATAAATGGCTCTGGTTGTTTGTGTCAAAGACGCACAAAGCGACCCATCCTTGCAACGACAACGTTGCCAAGGCTCAGGTGGCAGGGACACATGGTTTGGGGACCGTGTTTTGGCCGACTTCAACCAACAAGTCAGCCAAAGCGCCCGCACAATCGAAAAGAAAATGGACCGATCTAAACAACAAGTGTGATCGGTGGACAACATGCTACGAGCGCACCATGAGCCGCCACCCAGGCATTGGGCCGGAGTTGGCTGTGGATATGACCTAGGTGACCTATGCGGGTTGTTACCGCGGCATATTTGACCATGTCCAGGTGTGGCAACTCATACGCCAACTTTAAGCTTAAATTTTTTTATGTTTTGATGCATTTTTATTAATGTTTAATATTAACAAGTGGATCTTCTGATACGTCCCAAGCTCGAGCTAACACGCAATCTTCCTCGACCGTTCAACACTTAGCCTTTCATTGTTGGGATCCCGATGGCTCACCGACTTGTTTTTTTTTCTTGTGTGGGCATTTTTTGTTGGGGTTAAGGTAAGGCATACATCAGCCGTCCAACAAGCAGTTAGACGTTTTTAAACTGCTCGCACGTGTGATGCACATGTTCATAGATAATCAGGTTTTTAAATTGGGTTAAGCTTAAAGGATATAACTTGTATCGTTTTTTAAACATAAAATATAATTTTGCAATTTTTCTTTCTAAAAGACATGATTTGCAATTCGATACATACATAAAGGACGTTTTTTTGTAATTCACTCAAAAAAGGTAAGATCAGTTGTTAGTAGTTTAATTAGCCTAATGTCATGGCCGCCTAATTTTTTGGGCATTACACATAATTAACGCTGATCACGAGCTGAGCCAATGGGACTTTGCTTGTGCTTGGTTCGTCTATAAAATGAACCGAACAAAGCAACTCGTTTACAACCAAATCGAAAACTGAGCTAGGATTCTTTGAGGGTGAATTTTTCAAGGTGAGCGTCGGTGGAGAGTAATTTGGACAACCATAAAACTGGGTTGTTTCCTTTGAAGAATTTGTTTTTGGGTGATGACTAAGGTTGAACTGTCTAATGGTAACACTAGTATTTAAGGATGAGGCTTAGTTTTAGGCAGGTGAGGTGAAGCATACTGCATAGAACACTTTTTGCATTGTAGCGTGGGGTGATATCAAGCGACGATTGGCGACGGGCGACTAATAAGATAAAAAAGTCAAGACTGCCACTTCATGACTTATGGTTTTACTGTTAAACTTAGTCTTAAGTTTTTTATTGGTTAAGTGGGCTCGTTATATTTTATTTGCATAGGGGTGTGCAAAGGTTCAGAACCAGACCAAACTGAGCCAAACCAGAACCGAACTGGGACCGTTTAGTGCTAATTATTAGAACCGGAGCCGGACCATATAAAAACCTAGCTGTTCGGTTCAGAACCGGGTTAAACGGTTCTCGTGTATGGTTCTTCCCGTAACCGATTGTCAATTAAATCCTAAAATTAACGATTAAATAAAAGACAACTTAGTAATCTTAAGTTGTGGTATAGTAATCACTAGACTTTTGCCCGCGTTGACATGCGGTTCAACAACTTACAATTATTTTGAGCGGTAAAACGTATAAAAAAATATAGTAGAAATATTTTATTAAAATTTAAAAGCAAGCAATACGCGGGTCAAAACAGGTTGGGGTCAAAACGGGTCAATTCAAAAAACGGGTTGTATCGGTTCGGGTCGGAATGGGTTCGGGTCAAAAGGGGTTCGGGTCCGGGTCAAGACGGGTTTCGGATCGGGTTGGGTTTTAAAAACGCTTCTTTTTTAGTATTTACATGTAAAAGAGAAAAAAAAACCTCAAATTTATACTTTGTTCTAAACGGGTCGGGCACTGATATGTTTATTAATAATATCTAAACGGGTCAAAACGGGTCGGGCACTGAACTATTCCACATTATCTGAATCAGAAGGTCACCCATCACAAGCAATAGTGCAAGAAACCAGTACTGGCATAAGCTCGGTGGTCGGTACCGGCCGGGAGCAACAACAATACAACCCATGTATGATGGTTCAAGATGTTGCAAGGTGGTTTGACACCATATCAAAAGATGGCTTATGATATGACTTCATGTGGAATATGGATCATGCTTATCCATATCAAACTGGGATGGAACATTAATTTAGTCCATGTGTTTTACTCAGAAGCACATAAATTTTAGATTCTGTATGCATTATTCTATCATGGCCGGATATTGTCAAAAAAGAAGACATTAATAAAATGGATATTTAATAAATCATGATATTTTCCACCTCAATTTATACTTTGTTCTATGGACATTATAATATAAAAGATCACATAGTAGTGAGGTTTAACACAAGCATCATCACTAGCCCATGCAACCAATGATTCCACAAAATGAACATAAGGATATGCACTGATAGTGGGGCAAGTGGGACTTTTGTATGCAGAGTATACCCATATTGCCATAAAATGACCATAGTGCCCCTATTGGTTGCCTACTTTGACTCTCAAAAGGACAAAGAAAATATAGCATCTTGTCTATTCTATAAGGACCACATATTTAACACAACACAATGAACCTAATGCCAGAATATAACCATATGATTAGTGAGCCTACAACAAAGTTTTTAAGGTTCCATGCACCTATGACTGTTATAAAAAAATAACCATAATACCCCTGATGACAAATAGACCATCAACAGACCAGGAAGTATAAGAAACAGAAACAGCGAGAACATTGAACCATAGTTGTCAATAGAGTGTAACCTGTTTTTTGGGTTAAAATAGGTAATTTTAAAGTATGGGTCAAACATATTGGTCTTCTTGAGTTGACCCGCTAATACAGTATGGGTCAAACATATTGGTCTTTTTGGGTTAAAAATAAAATGGTGTAAACTAATGAGCATCAACTTATATGATTAATGAGGCATTCATAATTAACTACATATTAATAATTTCACATATGTAAAAAAGTGCAACTAATGACTGACCATAAAAGAGAGGAGCTACATACCATAACAAAACTATAGTCATTGGCGAAGGTTAGTGAGGGTCAGGGGGGTGTCCGGACCCAACCCACTCCTTATATAAACCATGAATACACCATTATCCTGGCAGCCTCCAATCGTTCCTGAACAGCCCCAAAAGCAACTTGACCCGCAAAGATGTCGTATTCGGTCTCTCTACTTAACCTTCTTTCTAGCCAATCCACCACTGCTAGCCACTAATTTATATCATCAACAATTATTGATAGAACTCCAAGCTATGATTATAAACCCTTGTAGCTTCTGAAACCCAACCGCTGGATTGGCTGATCAAAAGCGCCGCCCATTTAGCCAAAAGCGCGAAATTAACATCCTTTATCTTAGTGATTCCCAACATATATATTACATTAGAATTTGAAGTCCTTAATATATATACACACACACACAACATAATGAAATAACATAAATGAAAACGATGCTGCAGATGCAGCAGATAGAATTCTTCAATTCTATTCAACATTCCTTCATTATTATCCCCTAAATGTCACATTTGTTCGTGATATACTCGTATATTTCTACGGACATCTTCCTGCAAAACTCATTTTCCGAATACTCAATGTGCTTGATATTAAAAAGGTAAAACTAAAAAATTTCTTCTATTTTAATTTCAATCCTTTTTATTTCAACTTTTTGGTTAAAAATACACCTTTCTTCCAGATGCCTTTTTCAGAATCGTTTCCGTAGCATGTTAATTCATCAAACACCATGTGTCCACCACTGGAGTACTTCGCATCTCTTTTATGTAACCTCGTGCATAATATAATCCCTCAATGCAACTTAAAAGCGGATCCTTTGTACAACGGTATGCGTACATTCAATAACAGGAATCCGACAGCTAGTCAACCTGGGTCAACCAACACTTTCGAAGGTCAAAAGGCATTCTATCAAATACAAGATCCCGGGACCTACACTCAACTTGTTCTTGAAACTGTAGTTATAGAGATCCTATCTCTCCCGGTAACAAGAACACAGATCGTATCAGCACTCACCGTGTCAAGTGAATTACCTAAAATCAATAATTAGCAGACTAAAGAAAAAGGCAATAATTAGCAAGTGAATTACCTATAATCAATCATCTCCAGTTGGAAACAAAGTCAGAACCTTTATACCGTTAGCAGACTCAACATCATCCACATAAGATGATGGCACAGACCCATGAATCGGTGTCCCGACCCGATGAACCGCTTGCTGGTTCTGCCGGTTCAGAAACGGATGCTCAAACTGCCCATTTCTCGGCGACCCAAAATGCCCAATCTGCCCATACCGCGGCTGCAACTGAGCATGATGCCCGGCCACGACCACCATTTGATGCATAGGAACATACGACAAGAAATGATTGAAACATTAATAATTACAGTAGACCCTAATGCATATGTAAAGGGAATCCATACACCTCAATTAAAGACAAAATGATTGAAACATTAATAATTACAGTAGACCCTTACTTAGAATAACTATTAGAAAGGTAACTTATCTGAACTATATATATATATGTGTGTGTTCATACAAATTTTGTCATAAGCCACCATATCAGGGCAAGAAACATTCATTTCAGTCGAGTTAGAGTAAGATTCATACTGCACATATGGTTTCATATGCAATCCCCACTTCATATTATTCTCATTCGTAACTACAATTCCCAGATCCAGATTTTTATACTTTGCATACATGTTAGCACTACAAAAAGAGAAGTGTCGCTGTGGCTAAGAGTTTTGAAAAACCATGACTGCAAGATGGGTTGCAGGTTAAAACCTACCATCCAACATCCTTGCCACGCCATCGTCAGGAATTATCACAAAACATTTTTAACTCATCACAGCCTAGACATTAGAACTCAACACATATCAGCCAACGTTGCTAGCTTCCGTAGCCAACTCCGAAATCTAAGTTGCCACGAAAAGACAACAATACGAAAACAACGCAAATCATTCATGATAAGTTATAACAAAAGAATTCTACACTACAAAATCAAGCATCAACCATAGAGCTATGTTACCAGCAACCAGCTAGACCAGTCGTCTCTGGTTCCATTCGAGACATCACACATGCCATAAAGCAAATCCAAGGAACGTCTCCGGGTGCTTCATTTTTCATTAAAAGATTATATACAAATAACAAAATGTAAAACATTAAAAAATGATTTGTGATTACAAGCGATCAAAATTTGCCTGATGTCGGGATCTTTTAATGAGGTAATTATTTGTGCTTGATGTCTTTTTATTATCTCATGAAACATCAACATTCTAGTCATATTCTCCTGCACAAACCATTTTCACCATGTATTGCCATCAGATAGAAAAAAAATACAAAAAGTAATATAGACTGCTTCACATAGCTTACCAGACCCAGATATCGGATATTCGGATAACGAACAACTATAAATTTCCCAAGCAATGCCACACATTTAGACATCATCTATTTCCCTGAATCAAGATGGATGAGCTGTCAACATGTTGTTGAAGCAAAAAAAATAAAAAATAAAAAAAAATCAAGCTTAACATGATATAAAAAGTACAACATTAAACAATGTTTTCATGGGTTGAAACATGGAACCAGAAAACCTGAACTTATAAGACCAAGAGCTTCAAATAGAACAACATGAGAAGCATTGTTTTTATTAACATTTTTGACAAGATCTGGTCCCATGAGTATTCGTTGTAGAACCTAACCATTAAAAATAAGCTCAATTAGTTAATCAGTCTTATCTTATAACCCAGAGATATAACAATCATATCATTACCTAATCATAAAACACAAGCAACATAACCCAGAGATATTACAACCAGCCTTCATATATATCTTATACATCCAAACATCAATACAGGATCTTAACATAACACACAGGAAGAACACGGTTGCAATAAACAAAGCCTAATTTGAATCATTCAAATGGTATATGCATTCAATCATTGATACTTTCATAAACTCAAAACAATAATCATGAAACAATCACCATGACAAATAAAACAACATTATCGATTCATGTCTCTGTAAGGCGATTTATCAATTTATTATGCAGCATCATAAATCAAAATAAATCAGGAAAAAACACGAAAAAAATAAAGAGAAAACATAGACATGAAGAATGGTTGATTAATATAGAATGGAAGAGATTAAATCTTGGAGAAGAGATTAAAACAATGCTTGATTCGTGCAATCGTCTGATTAGGGTTTGAGTTCACGAAGAGGATGATGGCTAATTTGGGATTTAGGTTATGAAGCGTGTTTTTTTACCTTATATATTTTTTTTGAGATTTTTGATTTAAAAAAAACAAAAATTTTAAAAAATCTCACAAATTGCCATGTGGCACAATGTGGGAGTAGAAGAGATTGAGGTGCAATGTGGGAGTGCCATGTGTCCACATTGCTTTCTTTTATTATATGTATAGATAGATATAGATATTAAGGACCTATGATATATTTTTAGAAGTGCATGGTATCAACCGCATATATGCGATGATTGTAATTTGACACCATGAGTAATACGTGTCAAGCATTATTAATGTCACATGTTATAATACATCATTGACCGATGTACATCATAAGCCAACATGTGCACCTCATAAATGATTTTGTAAGCGTTGTTCCCAGTTTATAGTGCTTTCTTTCCCTTTATCATCTCTATATGTTTTATAGAACACAATTCGAATGGAACTCTTATCTCAACAAGTTTGTTAGATGTTACATAGTTAACATGACTTGAACAATATTATTTATAAAGATTAAAATGAAAAACTGAAATATGGGTGGTCGGTCTATAGACTGCATGGAAAAGCCCACTAAATTAATAGGTTTTTAAATATACTATTTAAAGTTTTAACCTAACCCGGTTCTAGCCGGTTCTTTAAATAGACCCGCAGTTCCAATCCGAACCTAACCGGGAATCGTTTTCACCAATATTTAAAAAGCAGAACCGGACCCTAAGTGCAAAAATACAGATCGGTTTTGGTTCCCCGGTTCTGGCGGTTCAGAACCGTGAATTGCTCAGCCCTAGTTATGTATAAAGCTATAAATATAATTGTAATTTGTGTGCATAAAATATTATATATATAATAAATTAACAAAAATTGATTCGAGCTGAGCAAACATTTGCTCATGCTTGGCTGATTTACAAACCGAACCGAGCCAATCGGCTCATTTACAACCGAGCGGAAAATCTAGCGAACATTTTCCAAGCATTTTCTAAGCAAGCAGCGAGCGAGACATGAGCGCCGGACGATTTTGATAACGTGTAGGATAAAGTGTTAAATGACCAATTAATTAGAAATATAATAATTAATTTAATAAGAGTTAAAGTATTTAAGGTTTTATTATTATGTCATTTCTTCATTTTATTCTCACATCAAGTTTTTCTCATTTGACCCCCTATGTGTGTGTGTGTGCGTGCTTGTGTGTGTGTGCTTGTGTGTATGCGTGTGAGCATGTGTAGCATCTGTGTGTAGTGTCGTTATGTAGCGTCTGTATGTAGCGTATTTATGTAGCGTACGCATGTAGTTTATGTATGTATGTAGCGTGCGTGTGTATATACATATTTAAAAAAAATAAACAAAAGTATATAGGGTATCCAATCAGGTAAACGGATACACAATATCGGGCTGGGTAAACGGGTATATCACAAATCTCAAACTCACGAAAAAATAAAACTTGATTCCAAACCTGATCTCATACCCGATTAGCCAAACCCAAGCCGGCCCATCCCAAATGTATCAGGTTTCGGACTTTCAGATCAGGTTCGGGTTCAATTCCCGTCCCTAGATCAATATGAACAAGTAATAACACTACTATCGTTTCTGGATAATAATTGCAAGGATTAATCTGATCCTTGGCTTGTTCGATCAACACATACTTATACTAATTTAGATACCTACCATTCAAGTAATTACGTTAACATTACACACTCTAAACACATCTATTTACTATTTAGAAACTTGACCCATTAACTTTACATGGGGTAAACAATTATGTGGCCAACATATTTATGCATGTTTGTTATAAACAGTGACGGATCTAGAAGAAAAATTTAGGGGTATCCTAAAAATGTTTTGTTGGATCTAGAGGTATTATAATATTTTGTCAGGGATACACGGTACATGAAGAAAAAAATATTACACTAATTTTGTACTTTGTCGACAAAGTTGAGGGATAGTCCGCCCTACCCTTAGTTACATGCTAGATCCACAGCTCGTTATAAATATATACATGATACAACACGTAATTAAAATAACATGTTACAGCAAAAAGTCATACATGAATAATGAAATTTCTTACTTAAAATATACAACATGAAAATTCGGATCCTAGCCCTAACGCTTCAGGGCTCTAATTTAAAGCTCCATTACTCCTTCCTGAAATTGCTAATTGTTTGATGCGCTCTGCATCAACACAAATGTTTAGTAATAAGTTTGGTTACGACATAAAATATACAAAAAAAGTCTATTATGGAATCAATTATCTCTTAGTTCTAACATAATACGCTAAAAAAGGCTTGCAATATCTCCGGGAATTTTAATGCTTCTTGACACTTTCTCAGTATTGCTTTTTTTTTTTAACCGAACATTAATCGTCATCAAAGAAAAAAAGATTGAATTATAAATCGTATTTTATTGAGAGCATTATAATTATACTATTATAGTGTAGATAGAGAATTTACAATTTTAGTTGAGAGAAATAGTCCATCTTCATTTTCTAGAAATGAAAGCCCAACAAAACGAAATATGTGAAAATTTATAGAATAATAGGAGATTTAAAACAAACAAAACATTTCAAATGTATTTTACGAAAAAAAAAAATGCTTAAAGCAATAGTTACCTCATGTTGTGCGGTTTCTATGTAGGAGTGGACTTCCTCTTCCTCGTCATCTCTGTCCTTGTTGTCGTTTTCATCTTCTTCCTCGTCGTCTTCTTCATCCTCATCTTCATCTTCTTCCTCGTCGTCTTCTTCATCTTCCCTTTCCTTCTTCTTCTTCTCCTCCTCCTCCTCTTGTATCTTGACAATTGCCTCCATAGAAGAGTTGATATCTTTTCTTACATAACACCTCCCAAAACTTGTATCAAAAAATTGTAGTGCTGGAGTAGCCACATGTCCCCTACTGAAAACCTTTATTTTTGAACATCGCCTGATTTCCAATGCATGTAATGATGGCAATGAAATATCCTCTGTCCCTAAGTAAAACTCCTCGAGCCTATCTAGCCTCTCAAGTTTCAAGGACTTTAGAGAAGGTAACACAATCTCTTTCCCTTTGGCATCACATTCTAAATTTTCTTCTTCTTCTACCTTGACAACTTCCTTCATCTGTCTGCATTTACGTACATGTAGGTGTTGAAGTTGTTGTAGACTACCAACCATTGAACTAGTAATTACATAATTTACATGGTTACACTGGTTGATAATCATTGTTGTTAGGTTTGGGAACAACCAAACTGTCGTATTATTATGATGATGATTTCTCTTCCATATATACTCAAGGCTATCTAGCAACACTAACTCCAATTGTGTTAGGTTTGGAATTTCAAGAATAGTTTGTGATTCACTATTTGCCCCTTCCTTTGCTTCTACTTCAAATACCACCTCTGGAAATTTACAATTTATTAGCAGAATTCTTTCCAGCTTTTGCAGTTGTGGCACATCATTGGAGGAAATAAGGCTTTTAAGGCTAATATTATCCCAACGAAATTCCATGTGTATTTCAATCAAATTAGGAAAATAGCAAGCTGGGAATTGTTTCAAAAATGAAGAACATAGGCTTGTACTCTCTGCACTTGGTACCTGCGTCTGCAAGCCCAAAAGATATAGAGCACATCTCTTATTGATAAAAAAAAAAAAAAAAAAAAAAAGTGTGTATCTGAATTAAATATATCTTTTCATTGTTGAAATATATACATGTAAAGGGAAGTCTTTTTATTAAATTTTGAAATAAAAGATAATTATCAGAGTTTGCTGAATTATGATTTATTTAAACTAAACTTATGTAACTTGTTTATTTAGGATTGATTCTATGTTGTGTATTTATTTATTTATTTATTTATTATACATGTGATATAAATAGTTGAACTTTAGAATAGTTATTAGTATGTAGAAGGATCAGACGAGCAGCAGCCTAAAGATTTATGTGCAGCATTACATGAGGCGTGCTTCAAAGAAGGAAAGACAGAATTACAAAACTGCCCCTGCAGTGTCTTAAGTCCGTTAACAGTTATTGGTGCCAAAATGAAACTGAATTTAAGTCCGTTAACAAGATTGTTTGTTTATCTTCAATCCGATTAAAAGTTTGTGTTCTTATAACCCATGTACCGTTCCATCGATTTTGTTTGCATTAATCTGTTTTGTGATCATAATCACTGTTCGAATTCTTTTGTTTATATCCAACCACTTCCAACAAAGCTCATGTTGGGTTTTGTGTTTTTAGTCTGAGATTCAGCTATATTTGTATGAAGACATATCTTAAGGGGTGCCTTTTTAATTAACTTCTGTGAATAAATTAGAAATAAACCTGTTGTGACTCTGTAGGCAAATCAAAGTTAAGGCCACCTTCATCAAGAATATGCTTGCCTAAGTCTGTATGTATGTACGTGAGCTTCGGAGCTATTGACACACCAGAAGTGAATACCACCATTTGTGGGCATTGGTAGATTACAACAGTTTCTAGTAAAGGCCACTCGAAGCCATTCATCCCAAAGAAGAACCCCTGCAGGTTTGGTAGAAATCTAAGTTGAATGGATTTTAGAAGAGGAAACACCACGACCTTTCTTTGTTCTTCATTTTCTCTCTTAACAACTACTTCCATTGCCGAGCAATTACCGGCTCAGGGCCCGACCCTCAAATGGGCCCGAACGTTTTTTTAAAAATATACAAATATATGTATTAAATTCTATATTTAGGATATATATTTATGTTTTATATATTAAAAGTCTTGTTAGTGGATAATTTAATGTAGAGATCTCAAGTTCAATCCTTGGCTCAAGCACCATATTAATTTTTTTTAATTCATTCCTCTTTACAAAATTTTGGGCCCAATTTTTTTTCGCCCGAGGCCCAAATTTTTTTTAGTGTTTTCGGAGACGGCCCTGGCCGATAGAACATCACGTCCACGGGCGAAGCTGACGGGTAACGTCTTAGACAAAATCCGGTGACCAATTTAATCCGATACATAGAAAGTCATCCTTAACAAAAATTTAAAAAAAAAAAAAAAAAACTGCTAATTTTTACAGAATCAAGTACTTTATACCAGATATAAGCAGCATTGTTATATTATTAGACAGCTATAATATAACCGTATAACTTCGTTTCCTTTTCTATCTCATCATTACCTACAAGTGTGTGTTCTAACAAACTTTTTACATTAAATTGGTTATGTATAATGTATTAAACAGGTCAGTTAATTATGTATGTTACGTATAAACCTGCTGAACTAATACGTACAAACAAAAAAACAAGCATGGATGAATTAAATGTGCAAAAAGCAGAAGAAAGAAGCAACACTTATAAGAAGCTTGTAATTAAAACTAATTAATTAATTTAAGAAAATACCTTTGCTTTTTTATCTTCCTTCAAATTCGTTGGTCAAATGCTAGCTGTGATGATAATATTATCAACTATTGTGAAGAAGAAAGATATAAAAGGATTAGCTGCTAAGTAGAAACAAAACAATGGAGAAAAGAGTTGATCATGGCCGTCGAGTGAACCGATCCAAGCCCTTGATTGTGGAGTGACATGACTAGGCATAGTAATGTATAAAGACACACAAACGAGTAGAATTATTGCTATTGCTTTTGCTTTTCTGCCACCATGCAAAAGCATAACTTTATGCTACTTTTCTTTGTCGGTGGGGTTACCAATGTTTGGATAATTGAAGTGAAAGTTTGGATTTTTATTAGTTTATTTGGTTGTTCCGTTTCAATAAAGAGGTATATTACATAAGGATAATAGGTAGTCTAATGGTTATTGAATTTTAATAATATTAACTATCACGTATTGGCCATTGTCAGTTTTAACTAACCACTTGGCTCTCATCACCTTCAACTTGCAACTTATTTTCATCTGTAATTCTCAAACTAACTGAACCCTAACATAGTTTTAGTTCTTGCTAACATGGTAGTTGCCACGTCACCAAAACAGTGACATGTCAATAAGAAAACTAACTAGGTTAAGGTTCGGTTAGTTTGGGAGTGATAGAGGAAAGTAAGTTACAAGTTGGGTTGGGAATGGTGGCGGCCAAACGCTTAGTTGGGAGTGGCAGTGGCCAGCACATGAGAGTTGAGGTTATTAAAATTCAATAACCCTAGTTTAATTGGTTTCTTTAAGGGAAAATGGATTTTAATACTCCCAACTATTGCATATTGGTGGATAATACTCTCAACTATCACTTTAGTCATTAGCACTTTAAACTTGTTTACTTTTATCACTCCCAAACTAGCTGAGGTCTAACTTGGTTAGTTTTTGTGGCCAAAATGTAAAAACCAAAACTTTGGGACATTTTTGAAACTTATTATTATTATTATAACATATTAAAAAATTATTATTTTCTTAAAATTTTATAAATCCCACACCCCCCCCCCCCCCCCATTTCTGTTGACAGACCCCCCCCCCCCCCCCCCCCCCCCATTTGTCTCTCTAAACCATCACCACCACACCTTCCACCATCGACCTCAACCACCACCATCGACCTGCAACCGACCCCAACCACCACCACTGACGTGCAACCACCACCCCCATCCACCTCTAACAACCACTGTACCACCGCCATCTGTCACAGATATCAAGGCTACCAAAAAACTTGCCTAGTTCGAGTCCACTGCAAAACCTGTAAATACTGTTTGGATTAAAGGGAGTACGTACACTATCAAGAAAATTATATAATATTAAAATGGTAAGGGAACAGACACATACATGATTTGGCTCATCTTTGTTCTTGATTTGTTTCAGAAACAAAATAGAGTGTATTTTGGTCTTGATTTGTTTTGGCATTGCTGCTGGGATTATTTTAATAACCATCGAAACCCCTTCTTGATGACCACCAACCGTCTGACCACCCGTAACCCTTCACCCTCAATCATTTGTAAGTTCAATATCAACAACCCTCATCTTCCAACGATAATTATCAGGGGAAAAAGAAGAGGGTTTGGGGTTTTGCCTTGTTCCGGTTCGGAAGTAAGGGCGCTACCGCTTGAAACCACCACAACTTCACCTCCTCCTTTCCTCTCTTCCGGTTTCTCTCTCTCTCCTCTGCTTCTCTCTCTCTCTCTTTCCTATGTCTCTTTCTCATTCGTTGCATCTCTCTTCCCACAATAATATTTGGGTGAGCAAGGTTGTAGAAGTGAAGGTAGGTGTTGAAGTGGGTAGTCGCTGGAGTAATAACTGCATTGTAGGTGGTTGGGTGCCGAAGGTTGTGGAAGTGAAGGTGGGTGTTGAAGAAGGAAGGGGGAGAATAAGGAGGAGGTGTGTTTGGTATTTAAAATAAAAAGTTTTAAAAAATTCCCCTTGAGTTTTGTTTTTTATATTTTGGCCATATAAAAGTTTTGGTTTTTACATTTTGGCCACGAAGACTAACCAGGTTAGACATTCGTTAGTTTGGGGGTGATAGAAGAAACTAAGTTGAAAGTTAGGAGTACTATTGGCCAAAGTGAAAGTTCGGACTAATATCCGTCAATAGGCGATAGTTTGAAGTAATTGAATCCATTTTCCCTTTTTTTAATTATCTGGTAAGATAAATTAGAATGTTTATATTGTTATTTTAAATATATATACATGATTATCTCGTTAGAATTAGAATCTTAGTATGTTTTGGTTTATTTAAACTAGATAGATCCCTGCGCGCGCTTCGCTGCGCGTTTCCGGGCATTGACGGTCACTGTATTGTTTAGGTACAACATAGCATCGCAAAACACAATTTTGACCGCTTTGTTTGCTCTTTCGTTATAGACCCGTCTACCTATACTCATTTAAAAAAAATAATTATGGTTTTTTTTTGTCACTGACTTTGATTTAATATTTAAAAAACAAAAAACACTTGAAAATGAAAAAATAAACCATGTAGAAACCATAAGTGTTTATTGTTAACAAAGTTAAAAATGAATAAAAATAAAGGCCTCCCCCAAGGTTCGACCTTGGAACCTTGAACAACTAAAGCTCATCACAAACCACTCCGCCACTAACACAATTATGCTTTGAAATGAAACCATAAGTGTTTATTGTTTAATAAAGTTGTAAAAAAAATAATAATAAAGGACTCCCCTAAGGTTCAACCTTGGGACTTTGAACAAACAAAGCTCACCACATACAACTCCACCACCAAGACAATTATGCTTTGAAATGAAACCATAAGTGTTTATTGTTTAAGAAAGTTGTAAAAAATAAAATAAAGGACTCCCCCAAGGTTCGACCTTGGGACCTCTCACAAACAAAGCTCACCACAAACCACTCCACCACCAACACACCTTCTGTTTTATCTTTGAAACCATATGTATTTAATGTTTAATAAAGTTGTAAAAAATAAAAATAAAGACTTCTAGCAAGGTTTGACCTTGAGACCTCTCACAACCAAAGCTCACCACAAACCACTTCACCACCAACACACTTTATGTTTTATCTTTGAAACCATATTTATTTATTGCTTAATAAAGTTGTAAAAAAAAAAAAAAATAGGCCATCACCCCCCTCATGTAACACCCCCCTCATGTAACACCCCAACCGATGGCGGAAACATCGGGATGTCACGTATTGATGATTGTTCAGTAGCTCATGGAATATAATAAATTTCATTAATTGATTTAAATGAATTACATACAATTGTTCTAGAATTTGTACATCAAATTGAGTAAAACTATACACATATCTTCAAGCATCAATTCAAATCTTCAAGCAAATAGAACCTGAAACATGTTAAGTTGAAAATGTTTTTGGGTCAACAAAAGTTGGTGAGAATTACATAGGTTTTGATAATAGAATAAAATTGTTGTGCAATTCATGTGTCATGGCAATCTAGTCCATATGCGAAAACATACTAGAAGTAAATCGAGTGCATAATCAACCTTGTTGACTGTTGTAATTGTGGTACATCCCATACGCTCATGGTTCACTCGTTTATATTGCAGTAACAAACACCCACGTAACCTTTGTAGGAGGCACGTATCCGGGTGGGATTATCAGTCCAATAGATCTATCAATGTATACCGTTTGGCTGATGAATGTTTATGCTAGAATTGTGCTTACCCTAGTCATGTTCAAGACATAATGCAACATAGAAATACACATAGACACATTGATGTTTGAATTGCATAAATATTGTTGTAACATGTTTCACCCCAAAATGGTGATAAATAGAAAAGGGGCTATGTAAAACTCACCTTCGTAAAATGTTATATCTGTTGAAAAATTTGGATAATTGTGTTGCCCAAATGTATCAAGTATCACCCTATAATGAGGTAATAAATATGTCTAAGTCTATCAAGTCTACAAATGTATAAGTTTCTAGGGCTTCGAATTGGGGATAATTGCTCGTTTGGTTAATATTAAAAATATTCGCCAATTGAGAGAAATTTAGTAAATAAATAACCAAAAATCTTTTTATGAAATATAAATTTAAGATGGTCACAATAATGTGTTTAAAGTATAAAAATAATTTTTATAAAATTATTTTCTTTAAAATAGGTTATTAAATCTATTTATTACAAATTGTCATCTTCAACTTTAATAATTTAAAAATACTAAAATTAAAGAATTATCAGTTAAAAATTATATTTCTGTTCTAAATGATCAGAAATAGTTTGTATAAAATTTTGGTGCAAAAATATTAAAAATTGGATTTATTATGAATTAATTATGTTTAAAAGTAACAAAAATTGATTAAAAATATTAAATAAATGATTTTCAGAAATAAAAATCATTTCTGAAAAGCTTAATGTTATAAAAACTCAGGATAATTTTTGTGGAAATTAATAAGATCGTTTTGATATTTTTATAGAATTTTATAAATAAAATGGAATAAACTTGATTTATTTATTATATATATATTAAATAAATAAATTTTTGAAAACTAAAAATTGTATGTTAAACTTTTTCACTAGATTAACATAATATAATTTTTGTAGAATTTATAAAAGGGTTTTGGTATTTTAAAATGAATTTAAAATATATAAATGAATATATATATATATATAAGTTAAACTAAAAAAAGATGGTGCTTTGTGGGACTCGAACCTGGCCATCTGGCCGGTTCATGTTTTTGTGAAAAGAGGCCAACCAACTGATCTGTTGATCAGTTGGTGTTGAATATCGTTTCGAATTAAATAAATACACACGGCAGCAGATCCCCTTATCCCCAATTCAATCGTTCAAGCCCTAGATTCAGCAATAGATTGATTCACACATCAATAGCCTAATTAATCATAGGGCTATTGATGTGTGATTGCTGATGAACATAACCCACATAAAACATTAAACTTACAATGTTGTATCGTGTTCGATCGAATGGTCAATCAAAAAGTCAAAACGAAATCGTATATCAAGATCAGAGTGTTATTGTGAAGAATTTGAGATTGAGAGAGATGAAATGGCGAGTTAGGAATGTTCGCAAATGATCAATTTATAGGATTATACACTGGATCGAAGAAATGGTAAGGTTTGACCACTAATCAATATAAATCGCGTAAATGGTTTAATTGGTTAACGATTAAATGATCATTAGCGTGTTGATGAGTCACTGATGGCCGATAATTACGACTCCAAGTCAGACCCATGGTTAATTACGCGTTTAAATCAATTTAGATTGGTCAAAATGGAACCCTTTCCTGTCTTGCTGTTGCTCGTCGATCAGGGAAAAGGAAGGAACAGAAGGAGGCAGGGTTTAAATATAATTGGAGTTATTATTAATTCAAATGTGAGGTGTAGACCAAGTGGTTTGGTGTGTGTGTTGTGGTAGCTGAGGACTCGGGTTCGAACCCCGGCCTCAGCTTTTTTTTTTTTTTTTTATAAACTGATCAAAGAGGGGAGGGGGTAAGTGGGCCTGGCTTTGGTTTGGGCTGGAAAGATGGGCCCGAAAAAGACAAAGGGTTTGGGTTTGTTTTAAAGATGAAGTTTATAATGTAGGTATTATTTTTATTATGATGACTATTATTATTATTATTATTATTATTATTATTTATTATTATTATTATTATTTATATATATATGTATGTATATGTGTGAATAATTATCATTGTACTAGGGTTCAAAATATCACCAAAAATAATAATAAAACTTGTCGTTTTAATCCGTAACGCACAATTATTAAATGCGAAATGTTACACCTCAACCAATGAGAGGGGTGATGGCACTATTCACCTCACTTTCTAATCTATCTATACACCTAATAAATAAAAGCAATGTGGGACACTTGGCATTCCCACATTGCAAGTTCAATTATCTCTCCTCCTCTCACTATGCCACGTGGCACCTTATGGGTTTTTATAGAATTTTCGTTTTTTATAAATCAAAAATCAATGAAAATATATAAGGCAAAAATATGAGACGGAACATAACCTAGATCACAAATTCGGTGTCATCATCCTCTCCAATTCCACAAACCCTAATCAGGCGATTGCACAAAACGACAGCCGATCCACCGTCTCTTCTATCAATAAGGTATTACAATCCTTTAACTTCTCTTTTCGATCACTATCTATGAGTCCTCTCCCTCTGAGTGTTAATTATTCTTATTTTTTTGCATATTTTGAATGTTTGTTTCGGTGTTCGAACGATGGTGAAGGTGAAACCTCCAAGCCACGCTACTCTAAGAGTCATCGATCATCTCCATGATAAGGTGTCAAATCTCGATATGGTCATTTCAATTTATTCAGGTAACGAATCAAGGTATGTTGAATTAGACTCATATTAATCAATTGTTGGGTTGTTAGTTGCTAAAATTTTAGAATTTTTTTAAAATGAATGTCACATTTTTGTCTTCTTTGTGCCTTATGTCTCTGTATATTGTTGGGTTCTATGGTTTGTGGATTGCTTACAATTGAGTTTTTGGTTCAGGGATTTTGTAGCTTATTGACTTTCAGTTGCATTCTTTAACATCCTAATTTTAGGTAAAGTTTATGACCTGGAAGGAAAAGAAGTTTGCTGAAATGAATTATTTCATTCTCATGATTTTGTATATTTTGGTGGTTTGTGTGTAGGAATTGTGTTATGAAGTAATGTCGATGGTGAGACGGGATCCATCGATTTTTAAGGTGCCTGTATTCCAGACATCGTTGGGAACGTGACGGTTCTGCTTACCATCCTTGGCTACCGATCTGTTGTGGTTACCGGGTTTATGAGGTCTGTTGGGTGGTTTGTTGTGTCCTACGCCGCTCTACCTCTGTCGGTTACTGTAGGTGGATGGTGGCCTCTGTGGTTGCTTGACCACTTTGATGTTTATTCGATGGAGGCAGCAGATTGGTCTGGTGGCTGTGTGAGGCGAACACCATTGGATTGCAAAAATTTAACGGATGGGTTTATAAGGTATTCTCATGTAAAATTGCCGGACACACACACTTCCTGGTTTAACATGAGCATCACCTTAAAGGAATGTGGAGCACTATGCCTAAAGAATTGTACTTGTATCACCTTTAGTCCGAATTGCACACTTTCTTCGGTATAAGTGTTATCTTGCAACTAAATTATGATTTTCATTTTTGATGATTTCAATTGGTGACTAATTTTTTGACACAGGTTTGAAAAAGTCACAAACAATTTGATGTGAATTAAAGGAGTAGAGGTTCAAGAAGGTACGGACAATTATAACAAGTTTATGGTTAATTCATAGTTCTTTGATGGTGAAATTGATTGAACTTGGACTATTTGATTGATGAACTTAGGTTTTTTTATAGTGAAATTGATTGAACTTTCATTGTCTTATACATATTTCATGCAATTGAACATCGATATTAGTTGTTGACTAGATAATTAATTTTATGGCTTACTGAAAGGTGTTATTTTTTTAGGTGTCTTGAGTTGAAGCTTCCTCATGAAGGTGCTTCTTTCTGGTTTGTTGTTGTGTCTGTTCTGTTCTGTTATGTTCTATTAGGCTCTGTTTTTATTTTAATTATTGGTTGTTTTAGTTATCATTGATCGTTTTCGAGTTCTAAGTGGGCCCCTATTCATCGTTTTATTTGCAGGCATATGTTTACAAGAACAAAACAGGTGGATGTGCTGCGTTTCTTGCAAATGATGACAAATCTGATTTTGCAAAAGTAAATTTCCAGAATCAGCATTACAATCTGCCTCCATGGTCGATCAGCATCCTACCTGATGGCAAGACCACTGTTTATAATACAGCAAGGGTGAGAAAGATCATATTTAAGATTTGGATCATTTAAAATGGTTCTAATGCGTTATAAGACTGATACGTGATCACTGATGTATGATAAACAGGTAGGTGCCCGGACGACAGTGATGAAAATGACTCGTGAGCCGACAGGATTTGCTTGGCAATCATATAACGATGAAACAGAATATTATGATGATGATACGTTTGGAACCGTGGGATTATTGGAGCAACTAAATGTAACTCGAGATGCTTCTGATTACTTGTGGTACATGACTGAGTAAGTGGACTAAATCTTTGTACGAATAGTGTTTAAACAAATAATTTATTTGAAATAATTTATTAATTTACGATTTTAACTATGTTTTTTTTCGCAACCGGTGTTAAAATTGACCCCAATGAAATATTCTTGATAAGAGGGGAACAACCGACACTCACCGCCCTTTCTGCTGGTCACGATTTGCATGTGTTCATCAATGGTCAATTATCATGTACCAAACAGATATTATAAGTGTTTACGGGTCAGAGGTTATGTCTTTGACACATAAATATAAGCAGTTTTAAGTTGCTAATTAGGAAATGTGCAGAGTTAAATCATTTTATCTTTCTGGAAATCTTACTTTATCTGTTTTGAACAGGGACTGTCTATGGAAGTCTAGAAAATCCGAAAATAACTTTCAAAAATGTTGTGAACCTACGAGCGGGCCTTAACAAGATTTCACTACTAAGCATTGCTGTTGGTCTTCCTGTATGTTCTATCTTTCCAAATCATTTGTGATCATGAAATGTACAAGGGAATCTTTTTAAGTTTACATGTTTATTTATCTGCCAGAATATCGGCCCACGTTTTTGTAACACCCCAACCGATGGCGGAAACATCGGGATGTCACGTATTGATGATTGTTCAGTAGCTCATGGTAAATAATAAGTTTCAATATATGATTTAAATAAATTACATACAATTGTTCTAAGAATTTGTACATCAAGATAAAAAAATACTAGCTACGCATCTTCAAGCATTAACTCTAATCTTCGAGCAAGCTATAACCAAAAACATGTTAAGTTTGAAAATATTTTGGGTCAACAAAAGTTGGTGAGAATTACATAGGTTTGGATAATTGAATAAAAACTTGTACAATTCGAGTGTCATGGCAAGTCTAGTCCATATGTGAAAACAATACTACCCGGTAAATCGTGTGCATAATCAAACCTTGTGACTAGAATATTGTGGTCCATCCCATACGCATATGGTTCACTCGTTTATGTTGCGATAACAATCACCCACGCTACCTATGTAGGAGGTAACGTATCCGGGTGGGGTTGTCAGTCCAATAGATCTATCATTGTGTATCGTTGGCTTGTACGGAGTTAATGATTATGCTAGAATAATTGTGCTTACCATAGTAATGTTTAAGACATAATGCAACATAGAATAACACATAGACACTTATGTTGAATTGTAAATTGATGTTGTAACATGTTTCACCCCAAAATAGTGGAATGGTAAAAGGGGCTATGTAAACTCACCTTAGGTGTATAATGAGTTCGTGCGTTTTATTGAGCGTGCAAACACTTAGTAAAAATGCCTTGGAAAACTCGAAACTAGCTAGAGGAGATAATGACGGATGAAAACTTTAGTATATGGGAGATGGGATAATAATGTTTTTTTTAATGGTATAAAGAGTTGAATGGTAGGCTAGTGTATTTATAGTGTAAAATTTGGGGTTGTAATTAGGGACTACTTTGACTAGGCTAGAATTTAGGAACAACTTTGACTTGACTAGAAGACCATATTTACTAACACTTTGACTTGACTAGGAGACCATATTTACTAACACTTTGACTTGACTTGACTAGGAGACTACGTTTGACTTTTCAGGTTTGACTAAGGGACCTTGAAAGGGTTTAAGTTTAATTGGTTTTAATTAACATCACAAAACACCAAATGGTGTAGTGGTTTGTGTGGTGTGGTTAAGGTTTAGCCCGCCAAGGACTCGGGTTCGAATCCTGGCACAGGCAAACATTTTTTTAACGTTTTTAAATCAGAATTTTTAATACAATCCAATTTAGTATTGATTATACATCATTATTTAAACAAAAAAAATTAACAAAATGGTTGGTAAAGATACTGTAAACATGAATCGGATAAATAAACGAGGGAGTTATATATATATATATATATAAAGAAAATTTGTGTGATGTTACAGTCTCCCCTACTTTTAGGAACTTCGTCCCGAAGTTTATTTTAAGAAGAAACATTTGAATAGTGTTGAGGATAGTTAGGGTGACTATGGTTTAGAGTAGGGTAAGAGTTTAAGGAATGTATAAGATAACCATAAATGCTATATGGACTACCAAATAACTAGGGTTTGTTATTGGTCTGACCCTACAGTATCCCTTTCAACGTATCATTAGTGTTTATATATAGGGTGTACCGTAGCTAACCCATCACACCTCTGATTCTTCGAAAACATACGGGGTATCTCCCAAAACCTTAATAGAATTTCACACTACCTTAATGTACCTGTAAATTCATGATTACGTTCGGGACCACAATCACCAATTTACCTTACATTAGGGTTTTGTGTCCTTCTATGACTCTAAACACATATGTAAGTAATGCAAAATAGCCTTGTGATTGAATCGTATACAATATATCAAAAAATAAGTCCAACTGTTGAGCAGGAAAAAGACCTCTACCAGTCAGTGAGTAAGAACCTCTACCGATTGTTGAGCAGGTGCGATAGCCTCTACCAGTCGTTGACCAGGTTGTAGGGCCTCTACCGACTGTTGAGCAGGCATGATGACCTCTACCAATCGTTGAGTAAGTTATTTGGTACTCTACTAACTGTTGAGCAAGTACTTCATCCTCTATCAGTTGTTTGATTAAGTGTACCATTATTACACACATGAATTGCAAATTGATAATATGTACATGTAAGCAATCAAGTATCAAGTATAGCATACGAGTTGTAATAGAGTTGCCCTAGACAAGGTTAATGACTCTAGGTGTGTCTAGAGCAAATAGTTTATATTCCATGAATTCTAGTTTCAAATGTTCAAATATGGTAGATAGTCGAATCCTCATGTATAACTAAGGATTATGTTTGATGCAACACACAATCAAGTTTCAATAGTTTGGTTATCATGGGTAACTAGCTCATGTGTGAGAAGGTGAAGGATATGAATTTAGTTCTTGAGAGGATGATGGAAAATCTTGAAGCAGAATCAAGGTTGTGAGAGATAGTGAATGTGAAGATAGTTGATAAAGAGTTTATTTTATAGTAAGGAGATTATGTAGCAGTGTAAATTTTGGGGTTTGGATCAAAGGTTATAATCAAGTGTATAAGAAAACATGATTGTGGTATATGCCAAATATTGTAAAAATTTGAACAAGTTGAAAATGAGTGAGTGTCGATGGAGAATTTAGAGACTAGATATTATTCCTATGGATAAAAAAAATCTTATTTTCAAAATTGGTTTTATACATAAAGCAAAAGTTGTTAAATAGTACAAGCTAAGTGGGCTTTGATTAAAATATTCCCGTTAGTTGGAGATTTCAAACATGACATTAGGTTTTGAAGATCAAGGTTCTATTAAGTGATTTTTAATAGTTTAAAGCATTATATAGAAAATTGTTTGTTACGTCAATAAATAAACAATTGAATTTAAGTTCGAGGACATCTTTTGACAAAAAATATGTACTTTGTAAAGTTACTAGGTAATGAAAATACAACAGGATTTAGAAATCTTTAGTTTGTGCTAAGGTATGAGGTTATAGTTTTTAAAAATAAGTAACATGTGGAGAAATAAAATAATATGATTTGGGTAGGGTGTTGAATATTTAAAAAGTGGCTAAGATGGTAAGGTGAAGTGTGATTGTGAAATCCATAGATGGTTATGAAATGAAACTGATTTAAGCTGTACAATTTTGAGATTTTAGAGCTTAGTTTAAGGAAAGTGAGTGTAATCATTTATTCATTAATTAAAACGAATAAACGAAAATGTTGACTTATCAAAACTTCTAGATTCTAATAACATAGTGAAGACATGCTTTAGCCTATAAGTGAACACTCATCCCGAGAATTCCCAGGTAGGCATCCGGGTCCCTCGTCTGATTGGGATTTATGCGCAATGCCAGTCCTAGACAGAAAACTCAGAATACAGGCGTTCACCCTTCCAGATTGCACGTGTTCGTTATTATAATTTAGAACTTCGACGAGATCTTCAAGGTGGTTCAGGCTAAACCTGAGGATTTGTCCTACTAGTCTAAGAGTAGATCTTGTGATGGAGAGCACTCTTTTTGTAGCGACTAAAGTAAGGATACGAAGTAGGATAGAGAATAGAAACAAGTAAGGTTGCAAGTAAAAGGAGCAAGTACGGGTTAAAATCCTATGGTTATAGACTAGATTATTATTTTTTCTAATAACCTAATTCCCTATAACCATGGCTCTGATACCAATCTGTAACACCCCAACCGATGGCGGAAACATCGGGATGTCACGTATTGATGATTGTTCAGTAGCTCATGGTAAATAATAAGTTTCAAGATATGATTTAAATAAATTACATACAATTGTTCTAAGAATTTGTACATCAAGATAAAAAAAATACTAGCTACGCATCTTCAAGCATTAACTTTAATCTCCGAGCAAGCTATAACCTGAAACATGTTAGGTTTGAAAATATTTTGAGTCAACAAAAGTTGGTGAGAATTACATAGGTTTTGATAATTGAATAAAAACTTGTACAATTCGAGTGTCATGGCAAGTCTAGTCCATATGTGAAAACAATACTACCCGGTAAATCGTGTGCATAATCAAACCTTGTGACTAGAATATTGTGGTCCATCCCATACGCATATGGTTCACTCGTTTATGTTGCGATAACAATCACCCACGCTACCTATGTAGGAGGTAACGTATCCAGGTGGGGTTGTCAGTCCAATAGATCTATCATTGTGTATCGTTGGCTTGTACGGAGTTAATGATTATGCTAGAATAATTGTGCTTACCATAGTAATGTTTAAGACATAATGCAACATAGAATAACACATAGACACTTATGTTGAATTGTAAATTGATGTTGTAACATGTTTCACCCCAAAATAGTGAAATGGTAAAAGGGGCTATGTAAACTCACCTTAGGTGCATAATGAGTTCGTGCGTTTTATTGAGCGTGCAAACACTTAGTAATAATGCCTTGGAAACTCGAAACTAGCTAGAGGAGATAATGACGGATGAAAACTTTAGTATATGGGAGATGAGATAATAATGTTTTTTTTAATGGTATAAAGAGTTGAATGGTAGGCTAGTGTATTTATAGTGTAAAATTTGGGGTTGTAATTAGGGACTACTTTGACTAGGCTAGAATTTAGGAACAACTTTGACTTGACTAGAAGACCATATTTACTAACACTTTGACTTGACTAGGAGACCATATTTACTAACACTTTGACTTGACTTGACTAGGAGACTACGTTTGACTTTTCAGGTTTGACTAAGGGACCTTGAAAGGGTTTAAGTTTAATTGGTTTTAATTAACATCACAAAACACCAAATGGTGTAGTGGTTTGTGTGGTGTGGTTAAGGTTTAGCCCGCCAAGGACTCGGGTTCGAATCCTGGCACAGGAACACATTTTTCTTAACGTTTTTAAATCAGAATTTTTAATACAATCCAATTTAATATTGATTATACGTCATTATTTAAACAAAAAAAATTAACAAAATGGATGGTAAAGATATTGTAAACATGAATCAGATGAATAAACGAGGGAGTTCTCTCTCTATATATATATATATAAAGAAAATTTGTGTGATGTTACAGTTTTGAGACATGGAATGCTGGTGTTCTTGGTCCAGCTACTCTTTCTGGTCTAAACGAAGGGAGAAGGGACTTATCATGGCAAAAATGGTCTTATAAGGTTGGTTTCTATATTTTACGTGGCAAATTGGGCGGGCTGATGGGTAACGGTTCATACTCAATGTTTTTATATCGGAACTGTTACCAAACCATTGTCCGGTTTAAGAATATTTCAGCATCATGCTAATTTTATTTTTCTTTCAGTTTAACCCAAAAAACATAACTTGAACTTGAATTTTGTTCAGGTCGGACTTAAAGGCGAAATTTTAAGTCTTCACTCGCTCAGTGGAAGTTCATCAGTCGAATGGGTACAAGGTTCTTATGTGTTAAACTGTAGTTAATTTTCGGCGAGTTTTTAATTCCACCAATGTTGATGCTTTCAATATGTTGTTTTTATCGACAGGTTTCAGATCTTTCTGTTGAGGATTACGTCACTGCTACTGCTTCAAAGAACCCAATCTACATGCCTCACACTGTTGGAAGGTACCAAGCAAAGAGGTTCAGGAAGGCTCAGTGCCTAATCGTTGAACGATTGACCAACTCCCTCATGATGCACGGGCAAAACAACAGTAAGAAGTTGATGGTTGTTCGTATCGTCAAGCACGCCATGGAGATCATCCATTTGTTGACGGATGCCAAATGCCAATCCCATTCAAATCATTGTTGATGTTGTCATCAACAGGTATGCAATCATTGTTTTAATTATTTGGTTTGTGATGGATGTCGAGTTATGATGATGATGTTGTCTTATGGCAGTGGACCAAGAGAAGATGCAAGTAGGATCGGTTCTACCGAAGTTGTCAGGCGTCATGCTGTTGATATCTCACCTTTAAGGCATCTCAATCAGGCTATCTACCTTCTTACCACCGGTGCCCGCAAAAGTGCATTTAGAAATGTTAAGACCGTACGGTAATATATAATACCAGTACCTTATTTCGCTACTGTATGGATGCTTTGATTTCGATTATGTGTATATTTTAATTCGATTTAAAATTTACTCTCATCGGCAGTCTGTATAGAGATGAGAGCATTTGTTTTGTTGGAAAAAAAAGTACCTAGGATGTCAAAAAGCCCTCGCTTATTGTCGCCTGCGCTTGGCTCATTTATTTAAAAAAAGCCTGCCGGATGCTTCAGCCGTGCCTCTGTAACACCCCAACCGATGGCGGAATCATCGAGGTGTCACGTAGTGACGATTGTTCAAAAGCACATGGTACTAAAATGTAAATATATTATTGAATAATTCAAATTGTCTTACATGGATGAAATGGAAAAAAAATACAAAAGTCTGAACAAAACATGAAATTGAAATAAATTATTAAAAACAAGTACGAAAATCCAATGCTATGCAACTAAGATCAAACTGCACCTGAAACATGTACAAAATAAGTTTTGTCAACATATGAAATGTTGGTAAGCATTCCTAGTTTTAATACATATAGTAAGTTGGAAAATGTTAAATAATTCAAGTGCAAAGCTACAGTGCAATTATGTAAACTATGTATCATACAAATGAGCGAAATCAATCCTGTGACTGTATAATGTACTAAATGAACGGTGGTGTACTTATCCAAATAATTGGATAATAACTTAACAATGACCATGGATTCTCCGATGAAAAAGGGGGAGAATCAACCTAGGCAGGTTGTCAATCCAATAGCGCTATCCAATGTTAAGGTCGGCTTGTACAATGTTAATGATTTCACTAAGTACAAATGTATTCTACATGTAATGTCTAAGCATAAAGCACGTTTGTAAGCAAATGCACAATGAACTAGAATTGTATTGTAAAAATGTGAACTTGTATTTGTATTTGTATTTTGTATAAGTGTATATGTAACACCCCAAAAGTGAATAAAGACAAAAAGGGGATAGGAAATACTCACATTTGCTATGATGAACTTGTAAGGAATCAACAAGAATCAATGAATTATGTTTGAACCTAATTAAGAATGATGATTTAGTATCTACTAATACTAATAATTATAATGTTCATGCAAAAAAAAATATTACTTTTGATTTATCGGTTTTATTATTATTATGATTATATGTGTTATGAAAACTTTCATGGACCTCATTTATAAATTTACCGAGCCTAATTTGCATGGTATAAAAAAAATTATAAGTTCAAATTTGAAATAACTATATTATCAAAACCTACTCTAACATGAATCATTTTAATAATAAAAAAAATAATCCAGACATAGGTGGTCGTAGGAATTTCCAAAATAATATATGAAGTAATGTTTACTTTAAATAAAGTGTTTTTTAAAATGATATATGGTCAATGTTCTTTTTATAAAAGATTAAGTTTTCCTACTAGAATTTTCGTATTTGACATGTTTGCGCACTGTTTCGGTAAAATCAATTTAAAAATCATAACGGATGAAGTAATAAATGAGCCTTATATGCACGGGAAGATAACTCGACGAACTACACCTCTAACAAAAGAAACAGATCATTCGGGTTTGTTATGACCTTGAAAAGCTCTATTGAATTTGAGGTTATGATGCTGGAAAACAGCATTGAAGTGCTCGAAAAGTCTTTTGAATGTTCTTGAGGTTTTATAATGAAAAGCAAAAAAAAAAACATTGAATCCATTTAGTTTCATAAAGGGTAAAGGATCGGACTAATAAAATAAATATCTATTTTGTAGTTGTAGAAGTTTAGAAGAAAATGATATTAATAAGTCATAACTCAAAGTCAAATATATGGTACTACGATGTTCGCAAACATGACATTTATTTGGTTACCTGAATGATGGGTGCAAAGGTTAAACTCGGAGTAGCGTGGCAGTGGTTCAGTTGGTAACCGAAAGTTCATGAATTGGCAGCAGCGGCGGTCAACAAACGGGTACAAATCGTGGTTGTTTTGTGGTTCGAAGGAGGAGAGATAAAAATAGAGTGGCTCGAACACCAATTGTCGAGACGGCTTAGGTTGAAAAAGTTGTTATGATTGTTGACGTTCGTACTAGTTTTGAACTCGCCGGAGTTTTGGTTGGGGAAACAAGGGCGGCAATTAGGTCGTTGCTTATTTATAAAGAGTATGGTGAAGTTAAAATATGATACTCCATAATTGTTTGTTATAATCCTCCTATATAAATGTTAGACGGTTTAAATTTTCTAATCAATGTCATTAAATTAGATTGAATTATTTGACTTGAATGGAACCTATACATGTAAACTTTGGGATTGATTTGATTTATTATGATTAAGGAAACAACCAAAAATTTGTCAACAATGAGATGGAATTGTGTTCACCTATTTGAAGGAACATCATAATGTTCTTAAGTTTATTTTTTTTAATTAAATAATTTAACATTTAAGTAATCAAAATCTAAAAAGATTTGTATAAATTTTGAAATAAAATTTTCAAGACGAGGGATACGATTGGATGTTGAGGAAAATATAACTGGGTATTGGGATATATACACACACACACACACACACACATATATATATATATATATGCGTGTGTGTATGAACAATAGTATTGAAAAACGATAAAAAAATCAATGGATTTTATTAATTGAAATAATCGAAACACAAGGTTCGAAAAGGTATATATAATGAAATCAAAGGACTAAAGTTGTAAAACGAATAAAGTGGATGGGGACGGATGTCACAGTCTCCCCAACTTTTAAAAATTGTGTCCCGAAATTCCTTTCAAGTGGGGGTTTCTATGAAACAAAAGACCTTGTAAAAAGGCAAATAGGTTTTAAGAAATGCACCAATCATGATTTGATAAAGTTTAAAGTAGGGGTTTAATATCCAAAGTAAAAGTTTCAAAATTCTTAACATTTGACCCTAGACTAAAAAGTTAAGAGTTTACAAGGTTTGGGAGAGTATGTAAGTGGTGGGGACAGGGCGTTGATATAGCAGTCTCCCCTACTTTAGAAAGGTTTTTGACCGAACTTTGCTAAGGACATGCAACGAGATTCTAATTAACAGGGAGTGTAAGTGTATACCAAATTTGAGTTTTCGGTGTGGGTGGTCAAAAGAAAGACTCCAATAAGACGAATTAAAGCTTGTGTAAAAATGTTCTTATTGAAAATGATAGCCGTTGGTTAACGACCTATAAAAGAGGCCGGGCCCAACGCTATTAAATAGCCCAATATGCAATAGAAAAATAATGGGGTAGGTTCTTGGTCAGACTCCTAGTCCGCCTCCGCGGTATCGCTCGTGCTTATATATAGGGTGTACCGCAGCTTGTTAGGACAAAAAGGATTGGTGAAACCACTTTTGCAAACCTTAGTCTAATTCACTTTCTGTCAAAATACTCTAAGTATGGAACTGCTGAAGACAAGGAATCAAACTGCTGAAGAAGAGATTCAGAAGTACTGAAGAAGAAGTCATCAGAAGTTCTGAAGTTCAAACCAGACACTTCAACTAAAGAACTGCTGAAGACAAACTACTCATCAGTAGTTTGTCATTCATCAGTACTTAAAGAAGATCTTTTCCACCGCCCTTGTATATCAGTAGTTTAATACTTTAGTATTTCTTTTTGCTTTATGTACAAGTTCCAAGACTGCAACTTGTTGCAACTTGTTTCTGAACTTGCTTTTTGGCAAGGTTCATGTATTTGTAAAGTCTATAAATAGGAGGATTCATCCTTCTGTTTTAGACATTGATTTTAATACAAGAAATCCTTCAACACTTATTATTGTTATTTCCATTTCGTGTTTACTGAGAATCTGTCAAAGTATTTCATTCTCATTCAATACTTAGATTCTCAATAAACACTTCTCATTTATTGTTCTTGATTCCAGGGGGAGTAATAACTCCTGTTGACAAAGTGTAGCTATAAACTTATAAACATTCCGCTGTGCTAACACATACCAAGAACTTGCTAAACACTTAAGTGTCAACTAGCAAGTTCAAATATAAGAGCAGCTTAATATACTGATCCAACAATTGGTATCAGAGCGCTGGTTTATCTGATCACAAATCAATCTAACAAATTGAGAATCAGACACAGGCTCTTGTTGATATTCAATAAAGGATTATAAGTTCACTTTTTTCAACATCCATCACTTTAAGAGATATTTGATAAATCAATACTCTTTAAAATGGATCCTCATAATACTGGTTCTGCCACTAAACCTGCCATGCTTGTAAGAAATGAATATAACATATGGCAAAAGAGAATGGCACATACCTTGTCACAAACCAACACAGGTTGTTGGAGATCTGTGATATATGGTCCTCATAAACCAGTAAACATAAATCTTGAAACTAAGGAAGAGATTCCAAAAGAACCAAAAGACTATACTGATGATGATTTCCTAAAACTTGAGCTTGATGCAAAAGCTTTTTCTATGTTGGCAATGGCACTCCCAAATGAAATCTATTCTGGCCTATTACATTGTGATAGTGCCAAAGAGCTTTGGGACTGCCTAAAAGAACAGTTTGGAGGAACTGAAGAGGTGATTGCCAACACCAGAGAAATCTTGGCTCAGCAATATGAGGGTGCACAGAACAGGCGTATAGCCTACTGGCATGTGAGTTAAAATTTAGTAGTTTTGTATATATGTACTAGATGATAGAAGACATTTCGCAACATCTCAATAGAGATATGTCAGCTAAAAGTATTGAGATTTGGAAAGTATAAAAAAAAAAGATAAATTTTCGTTTATAAAACATGGATTACCCTAACTTTGCGACATGGCTAAAAGAATAGTAGTAATGCAGTATGAGAATAACTATTTAAAGATCAAAGAATGTTTTAGAAAATAACACACTTTCTTGTGTTTACGAGTAATCGAGTTTATAAGGCACACTTTGAGTCATAGGTTCTTTTCCCGAAAATATGCATGGATTTGTTACATGAAAACCGAGCAAGTTATAAACACAAGAGAAAGAAACAAAATCATGGAGTATGTGCAAATAAAAGGTGTTTCAATAGACCCAAGATTTTAAAACGACGTGAATAATAAAAGCCAACGTATTTGTCATAAATAGAGTTCCAAATATTTTAGAAATATTTCGAGACTTTGAAAATGATGTGAATGTGAATAACTTATAACATTTCTGAAAATAGACTTTAAATTTTAAAAGAAGATCGAGTCACAACAATGGAAATGATAAGGATTGTGAAAAACTCAAGTGTTAGTTGGTGACCTAGTTTCAAAAACTCAATTCAACGTTGAAAGTCAACAGCGCACAATTTCTCGTGCTGCGTTGATTGAGTGAATCAGTTCGATATTTTGATAATATGGTATAAGTTTATGAATTGCTTGTAGGCAATGAAGAATCTGGTTTAGGTTGATTCTCCTTGATAATGTTTGTTAATTAAAGAAAAGAAGAATTGAAGAATCCCTTGATAATGTTTGAAAGGTGTGGGCAGAACAAATATGAGGTTGTGAATGATCCCGAATGCCTTGACGAATTTTGGAAAATAAAATTTTAAATATTTTTTTTTAACTTGTAAGTTAAATTCCATTAAGGTTGAAAGTTTCTCTGTTTTTTTTTTATGAAATATTTGAGAAAAAAAATCCAATGTTACTTGAAATCTTGAAAGTTTTACGGAATCTATATGCTGAAAACTCGTGGTTTGTAAGGGTCGTTAAGGTATCTCTTTGGGCTCATAGCGTGCTATTTGTTTTCATGGCACAAGGTGTATACCAAGTGTTTACTAATTTGGTGAATAGGCTTCTTTAAAACTGGGTATTTAGGTTTTGTGCTCTTGTGAAAGGACAACACAAGAAATAGTTTGATACGTCAATTGTTTTAGAGAGTAGTGTATTGGTTTGTGTCGAGTAGATAGGTATTTATGTATGAATTTAGTCTGTCCAAAAGGAGCTAACTAGTGATAGTTGGCTATGATTTAGGAGGCTCGGCGTGTTTATGGTATTAAATCAGTATGAGGTAAATGAGGATACGTTGTGTTGTGAGATTTGTGGACACATAAGAGGATACAAAAAGGTCATAGTTTAGTGATATACTATGACGTCGATCCAACGAGTTTGTAAATATGAGAATATAAACAAGTTGATTAATAGGTTTTGAAACCACGTTCGTTTATAACTGTGTGTGAAGACGCAACGTTCCAAAACTAGGATGTGATCGAAGTTAAACATAAAGTTTAAAAATTTGAGTCATGGGAAAAATGTTTTAGCACAAGAGAAGTGATGCTTTATAGTGTAAAAGTCACAAGGCATAAGTGAAATAGTGTAGGTTTTAATGCGGTAATATAACGGACAAAAGTTTTAATAATGATGATGAAAAATCAAAAAGCGAATGATTAATGAATAACAGTATATGAAACAACAAGCAATGAAATTGAGTCTTCAAATGATTAACAAAACATAAATATCAATAACATAAAACATTGGGAATGTTTCCATAGGAAACTTTGACTAACCCAAGTATTTGAAATTTCTTAGTGACTTGTGGGGGCGTACTTTAGCCTATAAGTGAATGCTTATCCCAAGAGTTCCCGGGTAGGTATATGGGTCCTTTGTCTGATTGGGATTTATACGAATTACAAGGCCTAGACAGAAAACTCAGGGTACATGCACTCACCCTTCCAGATTGCACGTGCCCCATCACTTAGTGAATTCCAAAACTTTAGCGAGATTAAAAAACGAGATGCAGAAATAGATCCTTGAGATGTGGATTTCACTCCTAACTCAAAGATGTATTTCAAAATTGAAAACAATTGCGGAATGAAACCTTTCACTAAGTTAAGGATATCACTCCCAGCTTAGTGGCTATGGTTTTTTTTTTCTTTCTTTAAGGGGATACTCTTTGAGGTGTGGATGTCACTCCTATCCCAAAGATATATTACAAAGATAAGTAACATATAGAGGAGTGAAACTAATCACCAAGGTATGGATGTCACTCCTAACATGGTGATATCGTTTCGTTTGTGAAATACGAGTGTCTTCTTCTCCAAGCAAGATATCGAAAGAATAACGAGAAAGAATCATAGCGAAAATATCTTGAAAGAAAATAATAGGATAAAGAGAAATAATTACGAGAGGACTCGTGAATGTAAGCTTGGTTATAGACTAGGCTAAAAGGCATTCTAATAACCTAATTCCCTATAACCATGGCTCTGATACCAATCTGTAACACCCCAACCGATGGCGGAATCATCGAGGTGTCACGTAGTGACGATTGTTCAAAAGCACATGGTACTAAAATGTAAATATATTATTGAATAATTCAAATTGTCTTACATGGATGAAATGGGAAAAAAAATACAAAAGTCTGAACAAAACATGAAATTGAAATAAATTATTAAAAACAAGTACTAAAATCCAATGCTATGCAACTAAGATCAAACTGCACCTGAAACATGTACAAAATAAGTTTTGTCAACATATGAAATGTTGGTGAGCATTCCTAGTTTTAATACATATAGTAAGTTGGAAAATGTTATACAATTCAAGTGCAAAGCTACAGTGCAATTATGTAAACTATGTATCATACAAATGAGCGAAATCAATCATGTGACTGTATAATGTACTAAATGAACGGCGGTGTACTTATCCAAATAATTGGATAATAACTTAACAATGACCATGGATTCTCCGATGAAAAAGGGGGAGAATCAACCTAGGCGGGTTGTCAATCCAATAGCGCGCCTGAGCGCCTAGGCGTTGTGTCGGTGCATTTTTTACAGCATAGGTAGGTGTTTGTCATTCACGTCAAGCAAATTAAGTTTATATAACATGAAATGGATTCACAGTAAGAATAATTATTACAGCATGCGTCGGTGCATTCTTAAATGGTTTCTTGTATTAAACAACACCAACAATAATTATTAACCATTTTAGTTTTGTAGGCTTCAAAATCATTTGCCGAACCTCATGAGCAATCATCTAAGGTTTTTTCTTTCTTGATTTGAGTTGTTTAGGCTTCTTGCAGTCGTTCTCATATTTCATACTACTGTTTTGTTTTTTTAAAAACACTGAGTCTTTATATATTATTGATTCTTTATAACTATCATTTCGTATACAGGCAATGACCTTTATTGAGTTATTTCTAAGCTGACTGAAGAGAAAAAGTCTAGCATTCATCAAAGTAAAAAAGCACCATCCAAGAACTGGTACATATCTTTATTTTTGTTTACTGTTGTTTCTTAAGTACTTACGGCTAGGTTGTCTTAAGATCATTGTCTCATGGTTAGAGTTAGTGAAAATCTGAAGTACATGTATCTCTATTTTATGAACAATAAATGCTAATGACAAGCATTTATACACAATTACTCATGGATGGGTTGATTTGACATGTAGTTGATCTCTAATGGGTAAAAAGAACCCACGTAAAACAGAAACGAGTCAAATGAGTTTAACATTGTAAAAGGTCACACGTAGTGTATATTGATGCATTACTTTTAACACTTTTTGTACATTCTATTTTTTATATATATTTTGTAAATTTTGATGCATTGTTTATGATTTTTGAAAAGATATAATCAAAATTAATGATATATATATATATATATATATATTCAATAACTCGATTAAGAACTAAGCATCTGAATACCTTTTACCCATTTGGTCATTTCACATTTTTACTTCAAAAATAAAGCATGCTATGTGTCTAATTGTTCATCTGTTGAGTTTTTCATTTTTCTTTTGTTATTAATTAGCAGGAAATGGGGGGATTAATTGGGCTTCGTTTATGGATAATACGAATTCATATCAATAAAGACGAGGGAATTTTATACCTTTCTCAGCAACACAGATGCTCCGATCAAGTGGAAATGGCATAAGTAACATACATGATAAAGATAAAGGTGTCAACATGGTATCTTTCTTTAAGTTGACATAAATGAGAACCTCGGGTTGGAACAGTGGTGATGAGCATGCCTAGAGATCCTTTTTTTAGTGTTTTGTAGTTTAAAATGGTAAAAAAAAGTAACTTGTAATAAAACGCTCATTTGCCTAAAACAAAAAAGTGGTGTATAAGAAAATATTTAGTGATATTTGAATAAAATGCGTATTACTTGCTTTTAAATTTTAATAAAATATTTCTACTATATTTTTTATACGTTTTACCGCTCCAATTAATTGTACGTTGGTGAACCGCGTGTAAACGCGGGCAAAAGTCTAGTACAACTAATAAAATAAACTCAATGTGACACATGGCACTCCCATGTTGAGCCTTCAATTTTCTATCCTATCAAATTGTGCCATGTGTCACACTGTGAGAATTTATAAGATTTTTGTTTTTTTTAATTAAAAAATCATTCAATTACTTTTGGTCAAACTCATTTACTAATATTATTATTAACTTTCCTAAAACCTTTGCTCAATCATAAAACCACCAGATCATCATGTCTTTCAAATCCTAAGCCAATCAAACATTTTTCATCTCGATCAAAATTCCAATACCTGGTTAGTCTTTTTATCCCCTCATTTGATGCGATTGTATATTCTTTATTGGAAATTGGTTCATTGGTCTCTCTCTTTTCGCTTTTTGATCGGTACCCATGTTTTAGTTTTTACGTTTTTAGTTTAGTTTTGTTTATTGGATTGGCTTATGAGTTTATTTTGATACCCATATATTTGCCTACTGAATTCTTTTTTAAATATTTGTTTGTTTGCAGGGTTTTGGTCGGAATTGATGATGATATTATATATTATTAATAGTATTCATGTTTTTGGATGTGGGATTAATAGATCAGGGACAATAAGTTTATAAAAATAAGATCTTCTGAAATTTGACTAATAATATTAGAGCTACACTCTGGAGTCAAAGATTCAAAACAAATGTTTTTGCATATAAATTGACATGGATTCACATTCAAGTTTAGAAGAATTGCTACAGTTGAGAATAAACTTGCTATTAAATTAATGATACCATCAAAAACCGTCTCCTTTGTCTCCTCTCCTTGAAGGTGTGTTCTCTTCCATTCTTCTGTAAAGTTAATCGTTCTTCATCTCTCGCTTTCCTCTGTTTTTGTTTTCGTGTTTTTTTTTTTGAAGGTCTCCATTTTTTCATTTTCTGTCTGATTTTATTATTTGGGGTTTTTTCAATTAAGTTTTGATTTCTTCTATTTCTATTGTGTTTTGTTACTAACGTTGTCCACGTTTTACACATTCAGGAGAGTTTGAAGTATCGGTTGCTGGATTCTGAAGGTGATATTGGTTCCTGGGTCATGCGTATGTTAGGTAATCAATTTGTTACCTTATGTCTTTAAACTACGATGATTGATACATATGCATGATAACATATGTGTTCATTGCTTTTGGTTTGGCAGGCCAAATGTCAAGTAGTCTTTCTAATATTCGTTTGAATTTTATGTTTGATCTTACTTTTGTTGGTAAACAATGGATTGCATGTTTGTAGGAATATTTTAATTGGTTTCCAAGATTGTGGCATTAATTCTGATTGACTTGGTTTGACCAATTTTTTTTATACAAAATCTGAATTTATAATTGATTTATTTGTTTGAAAGTTCAAAATTTTGGTTTGACTTTATATACTTTTTTACGGAAACTTAATCAATATTAAGAAGTTTCCTTATCAAATCCGTAAATGTTTTCCAACATTGTATATGTAATTTTGAATTTTCAAATTTAAATGTTTAATTGAATTTTAAATTCAAATTCAAATTGTGACACTAATTTTAGTAATTTAAAAACTTAATACATACCTTTTAATTGTTAATTTTTCTATTTCTAAAAGTTCGCTTAGTTAAATCTGAAATTGATTTGTAATTTATTATAATAATATAAATTAAACTGGTTTCATAAGCTTTTATTACTTACCTAAAAATATAGAATATTTATTTGTTAAAGTTTTACTCTAATTTTAATCACAAATATCATTTAGTAACTAATACCTTTTTTTTTTGCTTTTGGTTATTGTTTTTAATTGGATTATCATCTTCGAATACGATGTCTTTAGTTATCTGTGAATCCGATTATCATCTTCGTCTTCAAGGTATAATTTCGTCGATTAATACAATGACTTTATTAATTTTTTTTAAATCGAAAATCTAGCCATTAAAGGCAATTGTCAACATCGGTCAAATATTAAGCACTTTCCATGTAATTTATAAAATTTTTAGTTTTTTTTTAAAAGTCATTAATTAAATTAAATTAGGTAATTCATTTATTAAATTAAATTAGGTAATTCATTATGGTTATTTAATTTGAATTTTCGGTCAAAACAAATATTTATCAATTGTGTAATAAATGTCACTTAATTTTTTCGTATATAATTAATGACAATATTGACTTTTTGGTCAAAGAAAATAATTAAATTAATTATAGCCAATAAAAAAATCAATTATAAAAATAAAATATACATTGTCAACACTTTTTTTGAACATGTACTCTAAAGTATTATTTATAGAAATTATTATATCAAATATCCTTATTCCAAAACCAATAACCTCTTCGTCTATTAATACAATGTCTTTATTATTTTTTTTTAAATAAAAAATCTAGCCATTAAAGGCAATGGTCAACATCGGTCAAATATTAAACACTTTCCATGTAATTTATAAAATTTTTAGTTTTTTTTAAATAAAAAATCATTAATTCGAATTAAATTAGGTAATTCATTAATTAAATTAAATTTGGTAATTCATTAAGATTATTTTAATTTGAATTTTCGGTCAAAGCAAACATTTATCAATTGTGTAATAACATTTTTGTTAAACTCTAAAAATATTCGAATACTAAATATTCTGTTTAATTATTTAACTTCAAATTTTAATATTCATAATTTTAATTTTTAAATTTTGGTTAATATTATAAAAATTGAAAAAATTGAATTTAGAATAATTATGGTAACATTTATAATTAACTACTACATTAGTTTCATAATTGTGAATGATTTAAATATTTAAAAAATTCAAATTTGTTAATTTAAGTTAATAATTGTAACAATTACACCTATTTATTACCTTTAAATTACAGATTTTCTAATATATTTAATTTTAACAAATAGTAATATTGGTTATAAATTTCTCAAATTAGTTTCAAGTTTAAATTCAAATTTTGAATACTATAATTTCAAAAATAGTTTTCAGTTAAACTTTGAAAATATTTGAATATTAAATGTTCTATTTAAGTATGTAATTTCAAACTTTAATATTTATAACTAATTTTTAAATTTTGGTTAATATTGTAAAATTTCTAAATTTTGAATTTAAGATAATAATGTTAGCAATTAAATTAATGCATTCAATTTGAAATTTTGAATGAATGAATATTTTTAAAATTTTCAAACTTATGAATTTAAGTTAGTAATTAATAATTATAACAATTAAACCTACTTATTACCTTTAATTTAGAGATATCCTAAAATATTTATATATTTTCCAATTATGGATGACATGTATTTATAAATTTTTGAACTAAGATGCAAACACAGAAACGAATCTAGGATTCACATATGGCCATCTTTATGTGGTATTGTCAAAAGTTAAGAGCAGGGCAGGGGTTGAGTTACTTGATCCCGATTGGAAGGTCATAAATAAAACAAAAAAGGTTGTGTATAAGGAAATATTTAATGATATTTAAATTGTATGTGTATTTACTATATTTTCTTTATAATTTTTACGCTTCAAATAATTATTAATTGTTGAACCGCGTGTACACGCGGGCAATAACCTAGTAATTTTCCAGTAATGCAATTCACAATTATTTGGACGTTTTGTTTTGGGCGTGAGTTGTATTCCACAAATTTGGTTAGCTTTCATCTTGATTTGTGCGCATGGGATATCTATCTATATAATAAAAAACTAGAATATACCCGGGAACGTCTCGGGTTTGATAAATCTAATATAACATATCAATTTTACATATGAAATAGAATGATGCGCTTTACAATTACATGCAGGAAAGTTACGGCTAGCACCTAACCAAAAGCAATTAACAATGTATTTCCAATGTTAACACCTAACATTAAACAATGTATAACTCTAATATTAATATCTAATATAAAACAATGTACAACTCTAATGCTAACACATGTTGAAAATAGAAATCATACTTACTTGGGAAATGAATTTTAATACTCCCAACTATCGCCTGTTGGCGGATATCACTCCGAACTTTCACTTTGGTCAATAACACTCCCAACTTTCAACTTATTTTCTTCCATCACCCCCAAACTAACGGAGGTCTAACTTGGTTAGTCTTCGTGGCCAAAATGTAAAACCAAAACTTCTACGTGGAAAAAATGTAAAACCAAATCTTAAGGGCCATTTTTGAAACTTTTTATTATAAATCCAACCCCCCACCCCCACCCCCCTTCTCCCTTCTTCTTATTCTGGTTACAGGCCCAGACCACCCCCACCCCCTTCTCAAAACAACCACTGCCTCACCGCCATCCCCTACAACACTGCCTCACCGCCATCCCCCACAATTCCTTGACAATGACCAACACGAATCCCTAGACAGACCAGATCCGTACAGATTTCCCTCACCGTTTGATTCTTCCTCAGTACCGATATCCAATGGTGTGAACCAGAATAGTTATGATTTAGGTGAAGATGCTGATGGAATCTTTAGTTCTGTTGGAGGTACGGTTTTGGTGGTTGAAGGCGATGGTGATGGAAGAGGAGGACAGTGGTGGTTGGTGGTTAGGGTCAAAGTGTTAGCAATATATAAGGTTGGTGACGGGGATGATATACAAAGATGAATAATAATAATAATAATAATAATAATAATAATAATAATAATAATAATAATAATAATAATAATAATAATAATAATAATAATAATAATAATAATAAGGGAATGATATACATAGATGAACAAGCTTCTAGATTTTATACCTTGAATCGTGGTGATGGTGAGGATGGAGATGAAGTTTTGAAGGTGATGGTGGTGATGTTTTGAAGTTTTGGTCTGTCACAGAAAGAGGGGGGGTTGGGATTTATAGAATTTAAAAAAAATTTAATAATAATAATAAGTTTCAAAAATTCCCCTTAAGTTTTCGTTTTTATATTTTGGCCACATAAAAGTTTTGGTTTTTACATTTTGGCCATGAAGACTAACCAGGTTAAACCTCCGTTAGTTTGGGGGTGATGGAACAAACTAAGTTGAAAGTTGGGAGTGCTATTGGCCAAAGTGAAAGTTCGGAGTGATATCCGCCAATAGACGATAGTTTGGAGTAAATAAATCCATTTTCCCTATTTACTGATTTGAACATAATTAGTGACTTGCCTATACATGAATAATGAATTACCTGAACATTATGTTTTTTTTCCTATATGAACAAAACCTCACAAAAACATTGTCAATTATACCCCGGGAACGTGTCGGGATTGACAAATCTAATATGACATATCAATTTTACATATGAAATAGAATAACGCGCTTTAGAGTTACATAACAATGTATCTTCAATGTTAACGCCTAACTTTAAACAATTTATAGCTCTAATATTAATACCTAACCTAAAACAATGTATGACTCCAATGTTAACACATATTGAAAATAGAATTCATATTTACTGAAGACTTTGTGTTTTTTTTCTGTATGAACAAAACCCCACAAAAAATTGTCATTTTTTTCTCTGTTTTTATATAGCACTATGGTACTCGTTGGAAAGATAATAAAACGCTCGTTAATTTGGTGTAATTTTTTTCTTAAAAATTCTCGTATATAAAAGATATTAACGTTTAAAAATTATGGGAGGAAACATGAGAAAGAAATCCAATGTCATTTTTAATTTTTTTTTCTAAAATCAATTAATGTCACATGGCATGCCACATAGTACACTCAAGGGGGAGCATGTGAATTTATTGCTTTCAATTATTAGATTTGGGTTGAATGGAGCCTTTTTAGAGTGTTTACATAGGCTCAATATGGAGCTCCATTTTAAATCCAATATCTATCATATAAAAACCTATTTTTCTTTTTTTTTTTTCACCAAAACCACCTACCCTATATCATCTTCCTCTTCCAGTTCTTGATTACGAATACTCTCATGTGCCTGCTTACGATCTTAATAAGGAGCGCCTCTGCCAACGTCTGCTTCAATCTTGTGCATCGTCTTCATTGTTATTTAATCAGGTAACCCAAACCCTATTTCTATTGTTCATTTTTTAATCTACAAATAATATATAGATAGATTTGTTTAATCACCGCCTCCTCTATAGTCATCTTCATCTTCCTGTTTCTCATTACGAATACTCTCTTGTGCCTGATTTCGATCTTAATAAGGAACGCCTCTGACTCTGTCTGCTTCAAGGTTGTGCATCGTCTTCATTGTTATTGAATCAGGTAACCCAAACCCTATTTATGTTGTTCGTTTTTTAATCTACAAATAATATATAGATAGATTTGTTTTGATAATATGAAATCCAGATTCCGATCTTAATATTGCTTTGCGTATATTGCCTACTGAGATGTTGTGTTTTGGGCAATTGAGATTTCTTGATTTTGCAACATATTCTATTTGTGCCATTTATTAGTCAATAGCATTTTTAAACGCTTATTTCATTGAATTTCGATGATGAATAAGATTTTTCATAAGTTTCTGTTGTTAACTTACTCATAATGAATTTTGTTTTTCAATGTTTATGTTGTTAACTTACTCATAACTTACTGAATAAGATTGTTCATATGTTTCAAAGTTTAAAGATTGTTCAAGATTGTTATTGTATAATTAGCTAAACAACCTAACTTATTTTGTACATAATTTATTTTGTGAAAGTTTATTGTGGTCGGATAGCGTGATTTTCTTCAATCAGAGGATAATATTGTGTCTTTAAATGGTGTTCAAACCAACACAAGATGTTTGTTTCTAAGGTTGCATCACCAGAAGTGACTGATTTGGATTTTAGATAAAAGTTTTAAATAGATTGTCATTCACTTTTATCCATCTTTTGCTTATAAAAGTTGTAATTTTATAACTTATACAAACAAGTTTTAAATTTATAACTTTTATATATATCGTGTACTTTAAAATTCTTATTCTGAACTTGGATTGATTATATTACGATCAAGTAAATTTAGGTTGTTTTTATTAGCAAAAAGTGTACTCTTAACCCATTACAACCTTTAGCTAATTTAGTATTTTATATTGGTAAAAATACCTTCGTTAACACCAATAGTACACTATCATGATTTTAAGATTGTTGAATAAAGCAAACAATCAATAATCAACGTTCTTTTATTTAAGTGGTGTAAAGACTTTATAAATAACTTTATAATATTTTGATTTCTTTGTTTTTTTTATTTTATGTTTATTAATGTTGCTTTAAAAGTTTGAATAGTGAATTTTTTTATTATTATTTTCAATGTTTATGAAAACTATATTTAATCACTTTGAATGTTCATGTTGACAATAAATCCATTAGAATAAATACAATATTATTCATTTTATTCCATTCTTTGTTTATATTTTTTGTCAAATTAAACTTTACTTAGTCGATATATCCATAATTTCATTACATTAAACTGTTAGATGACATTTTGCATTTAACATCAAAATTCATACATATTGCATTATCAAACATTTACTAACCAAAACAACTTGCATAATATAATTCTTATTTTCCTATTTTTTTTCGTTTTACTATAGGATGAATAGTGGGTCCCCACGGGACTCTAACCTAGTACATATATATTAATCAAGTGTTTGGTGTACGTTTTTTTAAAAGTAAGTTCAAATTTCATCTTGTTTGTTTGATAATATTGATTTGATCTTTGGGTTGGGGCCAATAACCAATATATTTTGTGATCATAAACTCAGATTTATCTAATATCTACTATAATATATAAATAAACCATTTGCGGGACACTTGGCACACTCTTAAACTTCCCAGGCTGTTTTTCCCACCCATTACGGGACACTTCCTTTACAAGCTACTTTTCTTATTATGCTCACAAATCCTAACAAAAAACCCTGTTAAAGGATCCTTTAATTACCCAACTATCTTTACACCTCGTTTCCTTCCAATTCCTAGATCTCCATAAACCCTAATGGTGAAATCAGAATCTGGAAGTTCCTCTGCTTCTCAAATTAGCTCTCTCTTGGTTTCTTAATTGTTGGTTGTTCTATTTCTCATCAAATTCTTTTCATGTTATACCTTGAAGCACTATCCCAAATGTAACACCCCAACCGATGGCGGAAACATCGAGGTGTCACGTATTGATGACTGTTCAGTAGCTCATGGCAATTAATATAATTTTAAATAATCCTTTATTCCAATACTAAAATCCAAATTTAAATACATAACAAAATGTATTGAAATACATTCTAGTACATCAAACAATAAAACAAAACTTAAAGACGTCAATTAACTCCTCTTGAGAAAGCATTAGACTTCAAGCATTAGTATTTCCTGAAATGTTGAGTTTGGAAAAGATGGGGGTCAACTAAAAGTTGGTGAGAATACATAGGCCTAGTCTAGCAAATGATTTTATAAATACAAGTTTTCAAACTTTGCAATTTATGTGTCTAATGTATATCAAAGTCTACATGCGAAAACAAAAACACAAAGTACAGTGGGGCATAATCAATCCTATCGACAAAGTTTAGGTCCATCCCGTAACCACGGTTCACCTTAATATAAAGTTTAAATGATAACAATCACCCGCGCTCCCCATAAAAATTGTGAACGAATCTAGGTAGGGTTGTCAATCCAATAGATTTGTTACTATATATCGTCGGCTCAGGCAAAGCTAATGATTATGCAAGTCTCAAGTTTTAAGTCTAACAAGTTTTTGTCTAAGACATGTCGCATCAAAGATTTACAACTAGGCACGTATGGTGAATTGCATAATAAGTTTCAATCAAAAGTATCAAGAATCAAGTTTCAATCCAAAGAGGTTATGTAAACTCACCTTATCAAATGTGTTGGTTTCTTGAAAATAGTCTAAATGTGGCACAAAATATCTCAAGTATTACCCTAAATTAAAGGCAATAATATAAGTGTTGGGAAACTTAAAAGTCTAAGTTTTTTAGTCTATATGTATTCTAGGGTTTCTAATTTGGGGATTGATGATCGTTTATAAATTAATTGAAATAGTTGTCAATTAAATAATAAAAGGAGAAATTTATAAAATAAATCAATAAAAGATTTTTTTTTGTAAAATCTTGGTCAAGGGTTGTTGTACTAAAATAGCATAGTGTGAAAATAATTTTAATAAATAAAGTTATATAATAAATTATAACATATTAATCTAAACATGGTAATAATATTCCAATCCTTTCAAGAACTTTGAATAAGCCCATATATTGAGGAGCTAGCTTTCCCTTTCTCCCGAAGTGGATCACTCCCTTCCAAGGGGATACCTTAAGATGTACAAAGTCTCAGACTTGAAATTCCAAGGGATTTCGACGTTTATCAGCATAGCTCTTCTGTCGACTCCTAGCCTTAAGAAGATTGTCTTGGATCTGCTGGATTTTGTCTGTTGTTTCCTTGATCAGTTCAGGACTGGAGAACAAAACTTGCGTCCATAGAGTGCCTCAAAGGGTGCCATGTCATACTGGCATGGTAACTATTATTGTAGGATAACTAGACCAAAGGAAGATGAGATTCCCATGTGCCACCAAAATCGATGACACGATCCCTGAGCATATCTTCAAGAGTTTCAATAGTTCTTTAAGATTGACCATCCATCTTCTGTCATGAGTGTGACACCCCGCAATTCAGGTTCTCACTTTAACTAAACTCTAGTTACGTTCCTTGCATTATACTTAACTAGGGTTAGCTAGATAGGACACACGTTACACAGTTATAAGTTAATAACTGCATAAGGTGGTAATTCGAGGAATTACCAGACTGTTTACATGATTAGTGAACCTCGGACGTTGGTGAATAATGAAGTTTAATAATTGTGAGTTAACTGATTTGGATTGATTGCGATTACGTGCTTCTGTGATACTCGGTGAAACTATGTGCAAACCATATGTGTTTATGTGAACTTAAACCGAATACGTTAATAAGAATCGTTAAAGGTGGACCATTAGGATGATTGGGGTCTTAACACATGGGGTTACACTTATTACGGTCCGAAATAGCGAAAACGTCGAAGGAAAATACGTCGGGTGACGAAACGGGCCACCCACGCGGGCCAAGGCCCTGTGAGCGGCCGCTCACAGGGAGCGAGCGGCCCGCTCGCCGGTACCTGACGCCACCAAACCGACTTAAACACCTATTTAAGCAACCCTAAGCCTCTTGTATCACCTAAACTCAAACCCTAATCGCCCCTACTGCCCTACCTACGAAATATTAACCCCAAACCACCTGCTAAGGCGCAAGAATATCGATCGGGAAGCTTCAAGAGCGTTCGGTTGATTGTCTCGAAGATCTTGGGGTATAATCCTTAATCTTCTACGCTTTAATCTTATTATTATGTTATAAAAACCCTATAAATGAGTTTGTCCAGGTCTGAGACCTTTTTATAAATACTAAAACTTGAGGTTTTTGAAGATTAAACGAGTTAAACATGATGATAGGCGATTAGTGATATAATCGGTTACTTGTTGCGCAAGTTGTTGAAGTTTTGATCATTAGGGTTATAATTTTTGCATGTATTATGATAGAATCTGATCTTAATAGGTCTTAGGAATGTTTTGTAATGATTATTGATGATTGTTGATCGATTATACGCACACGGGAGTCGTTTAAATAAAGCTTTGTGCGTAATTAAAAATCTGGACAGAATATTTAGGTGAACTTGTAGGGTCTGTAACGTGACTTTAACATGATGATTTTGATGTTTTATTTACATGGTTAAATCATACCTGGTCTTAGCTTTTCATAATGGGTAAAATCGAGTGATTTGGACGTCGTTTGAGTCATTTTTGGAATTTTCTTTGAAAATAGGTCATATCAGAATTTCGGGTTAACAAACTGAGTCGACTTTAAAACGTCATAACTCGAGTTTTATAAAGAATTTGGTTATGAAATTTTTACAGAAGAATAACATTGGAATAGTTTGAGTTTTCCAAGTGGATTCATCCTGTTTGGATGAATACACAATTTTTGGGGAATTTTTATACTAAACTGACCTGTTATGAAAGTTTTCTGAACATAGCTGTGTTGAACGAATTTTAATTATTTTTGTGTTTGGTTTTGAGACAAAACAAAAATATGGGTTGTTAAAAGAATCCCAAAGAATATTCAGTAAAGATTTGGGAGATTAACTCACTGATTAAGTATTTTAAATAAATTAGTTTTGGTGACGCATAATCTGTCCCAAAAACACAAATTGTGTATTATGTGTGTATGTGACTAATTGAAGTCCTAGGTGGTATGTATTTGATGTGTAACTGAATGGGCACTTGTATGAGACGCATATGGAATGTAAAACTAATGGTAACCAACGTATTCACCAACGGGTCCGTAGGATTTACTTATGCATGTAAAATCACTAGGTGTCACCTACACGCTTTTGAACATTTAAACGTCTTGGACAAACGGGTTATATGGTGTAATGGTATTACACATATACTTACTTGGTGACACTTGTACTAGGGAGTCGGTAGTGCAGCCTACTTGGAATTTTGATTTACTTGCTTGCATACTAAGGTGAGTTTCACTACTCTTTTCTCAAAAGCATGCGTCTCGGGTTGAGACAACGTACTTAACTTTTTCTAGTCCGGCTTGGGACTACTACTTTCTAGTCCGGTTTGGGACTACTTACACATCCCGGGTTGGGATGCTATGGATCCTTGTGTGGGTCGGCTTTTACTAGTTCGCAAACTGTGTCCTTGATGAACTAAACCAACTCTATCATCTGTAAGTCCTCACGTACCGAATGAGTTGCCTGGTTATGGCAAGCGGGTTATTAGTTGATAGCGCTATTAGGTCTTACAAACCTCACACCGGCTCGGGGAGCGCGGGCGTGAACTATAACTTAACGAACTTTATCATTGTAGATAGACAATGATGTCAGGCATGCGGCTCACATTTGTGGCTACACGTACATAGCAGTTCGGTATATTCGGTGTTAGTTATCATGAATGAGCTAGCTACCCTTGACATGCGACGAACTAGTGGTTACACGGTTCTTGGAACCAACTCAATTACTTGTTTACGTGGTTTTGGAAACTAGCGCAGTTACATACTCAGTTACTTTACTTAGTGAACTCACCAACATTGTTTGTTGACCCACGATTTACATGCTTTTGCAGGTAGTTAGCTTCCGGTGCCAGGATTAGAAAGCACTGCACACTTCACTGCATTCGGGGTCTTGGGCATACACCTAAATTACATATTATGTTTTCACATTTTCTTTCATATGGTTTTAATTTGGGCGCGTTGTTTTGCGCATGGTTTTAAAAGGTTTAAATTTGGTTTACGCTTCCGCAGCTTAACTAAACTTGGTTTTTGAAAACGAACTAAATGGTTTGGGCATTTAGAGTTCGTTCATATGACTTATGGCTATGGGATCCTGGTATGTCATGCGCCTCGCGGTATAAACCCCGCAGTGGAAATTTGAGGGTGTGACAGATTGGTATCAGAGCCACAGGTTATAGTGAACTAGGACTGCATGTTGAGTCTAGTCTATAATCATCATATCATAAGTACACTCACAACTTAAGTGCACAACTAGCTTTTAGCTACATATTTCTACAACATATGATTTTGGGAGATATGTTATCTTCTAGTTCTAGACCTAATGCTGAACACGTCAATGGTGGGAACCTAGGGTTACACCAGGTGGCGCATTACTGGGAGTAGTATCTTAATAAACCTCATGGATGAGGAAAGAACAATAGTACAAGGGAGGGAGCCCTTGCGAGCGTTGTGGCGCATGTACACAGGAGGCTGCACGATGCGCATGACGTGATACCATTAAATCGAATCAACTGTGAAGAAACTCAAATACTGAGACTTATCCTTTTTCACTAAGCAAGGAGACAATTAGTTTTGTTCCTTGTTACTTGATCTTTCTTACTCCCATTCGAAACTCAGACGGGACAAGGTTACGCATATAGAACTTATTTCTTACCTTAGTACCTTACGCCTAGTATGAGCGGGCGGACGTATGACTGCATATCCCTGTTACTCATAAGTATATGGTAGATTCATGGGAACACATTAGATCGGGGCTTGTTACACATACTCTTGGGGAGTTATGTAAGGCATGCGATGCAGTGCAACATCTCAAAGGAAGACGAAACCTACCAGTGACTGAAAGTCACGATTGGAGGAACGAATGGTGATGTTGACCATTGACCTGACTTACAAAGGACCGGAGAAGGAGACTGTACGTAACGAGAACCTTATAACACTGACATCGCAAAAGAGGAAGGATAAGAGATGGAAGGGGAACCTGAGCAGGACGAGCACATGGAAAGTGAGGATGAAGGCTCTACTATCTATACAGAGCATGGCGACGATTGGCTCTTACCTTTTCTTACCTATCTTTTCTTTCATTTCCCTTTGCTAACTTAGATAAGACTGAGTTCTTATGATCAACGATAGGGTGGTTGAGGCCCTCGCATCTTTCCAAGCTAGTAAAGATCTATTTTGCTAAATCATTCTTTTCCCCTGACTTCCACATTTGAGCTTTCTTATACCTTGAACGCACATCGTATTTTCAAGCCTTTTAATGGTTGTAAACCTCGATAACTCCAACGGAAGTGAAGGAGACCGTCTGATTGCTTTGATAGTATAAGTCTTTGCCATGTGCATTTCTCCCAGGCAGGATGGGGTAATGTATGCTACATGCACACTCAATGAGTTACAAATACTTGGATGGAGAACGTAACACCCTGTGATGAAACTTAGAAATTTGTTATATAAAGACTTATGGGTCTGAGATCGACGCCTACACTACCAAGCTACAGGGGTTAGATACTTTGTGCTCGAATCTAATTAACCAACTTTACCAGCGGATCGAATTTCATACCAAAAGGGTGGGTCCCTCATATTCATGGCTTGGCCACTACATCTCACCTACCCAGAATCTAACAAATCTTTCACCTGGCTCGCAAACTCATTGATGAAGTTGTTGAGCAAGGTACTCTTACGAAGCATGGAGCTTCATCTTCTACTTTTGGCGATAGCAAGAGAACGTGGGATAGTGTGAGGTACAAGTCCTTCAACAAAAAATAACCACAACGGTAACAACAACACTGGGGCTCGTGGAATTGCAATTGTGATTGGCTCTGGGGAAGCTAGGACTGATAACAATGTCGTGACGGGTACGACACTCTTGCTTCTATTTTATATGATACTGGTGCGGACTATAGTTTTGTGTCATCAAAACTTAGCAAACAACTAGGGATGGTTCCTACTCTTCTTGATACCCCGTACACCATAGAGCTAGCTGATGGGAAGCCTGTTGAGGTAACCCACACCCATTGTGACTGTAAGCTCGAGTTGGATGGGCAATCGCTTGCCATCAACATTCTACCTATCACCCTTGGAAGCTTTGATCTCATTGTTGGCATGGACTGGTTGTCCAAGCATCCCGCTGAAGTTCTCTGTCGGGAGAAGATTGTTCGTGTCCCCCTCCCAAGTGGAGAACTTTTATCTATACAGGGTAATCATGGTGGTACCATGGTGGGCATCATCTCCTTCTTGAAAGCCCAGAAGTGTATTCGTAAGGGCTATCCAGCCGTTTTCGCTAACATATCTGACACTCTAGCTGAAACTGAAACTAAAATTGTAACTAAGATTGAGGACATCCCAGTAGTCCGAGATATCCCTGATATTTTCCCAGAGGAATTACCTGGACTTCCACCAGTTCGTCAGGTGGAGTTCCAAATTGATCTTGCGCTTGGAGAAGCTCCAGTTGCACGCGCACCATACCACTTAGCACCAGGCGAACTTCAAGAACTATCTACCCAACTCCAAGAGCTATTGGATAGGGGATTCATTAGACCTAGTTCTTCGCCATGGGGAGCTCCAGTTCTGATTGTTAAGAAGAAAGACAGGAGCTTTCGCATGTGCATAGATTATCGGGAGTTGAACAAAGTGACGATTAAGAACCGTTACCCTTTGCCTCGTATTGATGATTTGTTCAACCAACTACAAGGGTCGAGTTTCTACTCTAAGATTGACTTGAGGTCAGGATACCATCAACTGAGAGTCCGAGAGAAGGATGTGGCGAAGACAGGGTTTCGAACTCGTTATGGACATTATGAGTTTTTGGTGATGCCATTTGGGCTAACCAATGCACCGGCTGTGTTCATGGATCTAATGAACCGCGTGTGCAAGCCTTATTTGGAAAAATTCATCATAGTGTTCATAGATGACATACTGATTTATTCCAAGAGCAGGGAAGAACACGAGCAACATCTGTAGCTGATCTTGGAACTCTTGAGAAATGAGCAATTGTATGCAAAATTCTCTAAATGTGACTTTTGGATTCGAGAAGTCCAATTTCTTGGACATGTGGTTAACAAGGCAGGAATACATGTCGATCCCGCCAAGATTGATGCTATTAAAAAGTGGGAGGCTCCAAAACTCCCACAGAGGTGCGCCAGTTTCTTGGTCTCGCGGGATATTATCGCAGATTCATTGAAGGATTCTCTAAGATCGCTCAACCACTCACTGCCTTGACACAGAAGGGTATTACTTACAAGTGGGGAGATGCCCAAGAATCTGCTTTCCAATTATTAAAGTCGAAACTTTGCAGTGCACCTATATTATCATTACCTGAGGGTACAGAGGACTTCTGGTGTACTGTGATGCGTCTATCCAAGGGTTAAGGTGTGTGCTGATGCAGCGTGAATAGGGTGATCGCGTACGCCTCACGCCATATAAAGGTTCATAAGAAGAATTACACCACCCATGACTTGGAACTGGGAACAGTGGTTTTTGCTCTAAAGATCTGGAGGCATTATCTCTATGGGACGAAGTATACGAGCTTCACTGACCACAAGAGCCTCCAACACATATTCGATCAAATGGAGCTGAACATGCGACAGCGTCGATGGGTCAAGCTTCTGAATGATTATGACTGTGCCATCAAGTATCATCCAGGGAAAGCTAACGTAGTAGCTGATGCCCTCAGTTGTAAGGAAACGAAACCCAAATGGGTGCGAGCTTACAACTCACTATACGTTCTAATCTTCCTAATAAGATACGTGAAGCCCATGGCGGGGCTTTGAAAGAAGAAAACATCGGGCTTGAAACTTTACATGGTGCTGATAAGCACCTGGAACTAAAGACAGATGGTCTTCATTACTTTATCAATCGAGTCTGGATACCACGTTTTGGGGATCTCAGACAACTGGTGCTCGATGAAGCTCACACCTCTTGATATTCGGTACATCCTGGTTCGAACAAGATGTACCAAGATCTCAAAACTCTTTACTGGTGGCCAAACATGAAAGCTGAGATAGCCACTTATGTTAGTAAGTGCTTGACTTGTGCGAAGGTTAAGATTGAATATCAGAAACCTTCAGGCCTACTCCAGCAACCAGAAATCCCTATGTGGAATTGGGACGGGATTTCTGTGATTTTATCACAAAGCTTTCTCTTAACGCCAACGGGCCATAACATGATTTGGGTTATCGTGGATCGTTTAACCAAATCAGCACACTTTCTGGCAATAAAGGAAACGGACTCGGTGGAGAAACTAGCAAATCTCTACGTCAAGGAGGTAGTCTCTAGGCTTGGGGTGCCTACTTCTATTATATCTGATCGCGATGCGCGATTCACTTCTCATTTTTGGACTATTCTCCAAAACGCTTTGGGAACTCGCTTAGATATAAGCACAGCCTATCACCCACAGACGGGTGGACAGAGTGAACGTACCATCCAAACATTGGAAGATCTGCTACGAGCGTGCGTGGTGGACTTTGGCAACAGTTGGGATAAGCACTTGCCTTTGATTGAATTCTCGTATAACAACAGCTACCACACTTCGATATAGTGTGCGCATTTTGAGGCACTTTATGGACACGAGTGTAGGTCTCCCATCTACTGGACAGAAGTTGGGGATAGCCAGCTAACAGGTCCCGAACTCGTGCACGAAACTTCTGAAAGATAGTGCAAATCAGAAACCGGATGGCTGTTGTCGTGATCGACAGAAAAGTTACGCTGATAAGCGTAGGATACCTTTGGAGTTCCAGGTTGGGGACAAGGTTCTACTGAAGGTGTCACCTTGGAAGGGGGTGATACGCTTTGGAAAATGGGGAGAGTTGAACCCGCGATACGTTGGACCATTCGAGATTGTCGAAAGGGTTGGTCCAGTAACTTACAGGTTGAACCTGCCTAATGAACTTAATGGGGTACACGATGTACTCCACGTATCAAATATAAAGAAATGCCTGTTGGATACAACGCTGATGGTGCCACTGGAGGAGACCCAGGTGGACGATCGGCTACGGTTCGTGGAAGAACCAGTGGAGATTCTTGAGCGGGGCGTCAAGAAACTTAAACAAAATACTATACCTATTGTTAAGGTACGATGGAATTCCCTTCTAGGACCGGAATATACGTGGGAGCACAGAGATCAAATGCGGCTCAGATATCCACACCTCTTTACTGAACCTGAACCCGTACATAGAACAAACGCTAAACATAAAGCAGCTCTTTCAAAGTGAATTTCGGGGCGAAATTCCTTTCAACTTGGGGATGATGCGACATCCGGGAACCAAGCACACATTTTTCTAGCTGGCTTTATTGTTTACTTGCTGAATTTCGGGACGAAATTCTTTTCAACTTGGGGATGATGTGACACCCCGCAATTTCAGGTTCTCACTTTAACTAAACTCTAGTTACGTTCCTTGCATTATACTTAACTAGGGTTAGCTAGATAGGACACACGTTACACAGTTATAAGTTAATAACTGCATAAGGTGGTAATTCGAGGAATTACCAGACTGTTTACATGATTAGTGAACCTCGGACGTTGGTGAATAATGAAGTATAATAATTGTGAGTTAACTGATTTGGATTGATTGCGATTACGTGCTTCTGTGATACTCGGTGAAACTATGTGCAAACCATATGTGTTTATGTGAACTTAAACCGAATACGTTAATAAGAATCGTTAAAGGTGGACCATTAGGATGATTGGGGTCTTAACACATGGGGTTACACTTATTACGGTCCGAAATAGCGAAAACGTCGAAGGAAAATACGTCGGGTGACGAAACGGGCCACCCACCGCTCACAGGGAGCGAGCGGCCCGCTCGCCGGTACCTAACGCCACCAAACCGACTTAACCACCTATTTAAGCAACCCTAAGCCTCTTATATCACCTAAACTCAAACCCTAATCGCCCCTACTGCCCTACCTACGAAATATTAACCCCAAACCACCTGCTAAGGCGCAAGAATATCGATCGGGAAGTTTCAAGAGCGTCCGGTTGATTGTATCGAAGATCTTGGGGTATAATCCTTAATCTTCTACGCTTTAATCTTATTATTATGTTATAAAAACCCTATAACTGAGTTTGTCCAGGTCTGAGACCTTTTTATAAATACTAAAACTTGAGGTTTTTGAAGATTAAACGGGTTAAACATGATGATAGGCGATTAGTGATATAATCGGTTACTTGTTGCGCAAGTTGTTGAAGTTTTGATCATTAGGGTTATAATTTTTGCATGTATTATGATAGAATCTGATCTTAATAGGTCTTAGGAATGTTTTGTAATGATTATTGATGATTGTTGATCGATTATACGCACACGGGAGTCGTTTAAATAAAGCTTTGTGCGTAATTAAAAATCTTGACAGAATGTTTAGGTGAATTTGTAGGGTCTGTAACGTGACTTTAACATGATGATTTTGATGTTTTCTTTGCATGGTTAAATCACACCTGGTCTTAGCTTTTCATAATGGGTAAAATCGAGTGATTTGGATGTCGTTTGAGTCATTTTTGAAATTTTCTTTGAAAATAGGTCATATCAGAATTTCGGGTTAACAAACTGAGTCGACTTTAAAACGTCATAACTCGAGTTTTATAAAGAATTAGGTTATGAAATTTTTACATAAGAATAACATTGGAATAATTTGAGTTTTCCAAGTGGATTCATCCTGTTTGGACGAATACACATTTTTTGGGAATTTTTATACTAAACTGACCTGTTATGAAAGTTTTCTGAACATAGCTGTGTTGAACGAATTTTAATTATTTTTGTGTTTGGTTTTGAGACAAAACAAAAATATGGGTTGTTAAAAGAATCCTTTAATTACCCAACTATCTTTACACCTCGTTTCCTTCCAATTCCTAGATCTCCATAAACCCTAATGGTGAAATCAGAATCTGGAAGTTCCTCTGCTTCTCAAATTAGCTCTCTCTTGGTTTCTTAATTGTTGGTTGTTCTATTTCTCATCAAATTCTTTTCATGTTATACCTTGAAGCACTATCCCAAATGTAACACCCCAACCGATGGCGGAAACATCGAGGTGTCACGTATTGATGACTGTTCAGTAGCTCATGGCAATTAATATAATTTTAAATAATCCTTTATTCCAATACTAAAATCCAAATTTAAATACATAACAAAATGTATTGAAATACATTCTAGTACATCAAACAATAAAACAAAACTTAAAGACGTCAATTAACTCCTCTTGAGAAAGCATTAGACTTCAAGCATCAGTATTTCCTGAAATGTTGAGTTTGGAAAAGATGGGGGTCAACTAAAAGTTGGTGAGAATACATAGGCCTAGTCTAGCAAATGATTTTATAAATACAAGTTTTCAAACTTTGCAATTTATGTGTCTAATGTATATCAAAGTCTACATGCGAAAACAAAAACACAAAGTACAGTGGGGCATAATCAATCCTATCGACAAAGTTTAGGTCCATCCCGTAACCACGGTTCACCTTAATATAAAGTTTAAATGATAACAATCACCCGCGCTCCCCATAAAAATTGTGAACGAATCTAGGTAGGGTTGTCAATCCAATAGATTTGTTACTATATATCGTCGGCTCAGGCAAAGCTAATGATTATGCAAGTCTCAAGTTTTAAGTCTAACAAGTTTTTGTCTAAGACATGTCGCATCAAAGATTTACAACTAGGCACGTATGGTGAATTGCATAATAAGTTTCAATCAAAAGTATCAAGAATCAAGTTTCAATCCAAAGAGGTTATGTAAACTCACCTTATCAAATGTGTTGGTTTCTTGAAAATAGTCTAAATGTGGCACAAAATATCTCAAGTATTACCCTAAATTAAAGGCAATAATATAAGTGTTGGGAAACTTAAAAGTCTAAGTTTTTTAGTCTATATGTATTCTAGGGTTTCTAATTTGGGGATTGATGATCGTTTATAAATTAATTGAAATAGTTGTCAATTAAATAATAAAAGGAGAAATTTATAAAATAAATCAATAAAAGATTTTTTTTTGTAAAATCTTGGTCAAGGGTTGTTGTACTAAAATAGCATAGTGTGAAAATAATTTTAATAAATAAAGTTATATAATAAATTATAACATATTAATCTAAACATGGTAATAATATTCCAATCCTTTCAAGAACTTTGAATGAGCCCATATATTGAGGAGCTAGCTTTCCCTTTCTCCCGAAGTGGATCACTCCCTTCCAAGGGGATACCTTAAGATGTACAAAGTCTCAGACTTGAAATTCCAAGGGATTTCGACGTTTATCAGCATAGCTCTTCTGTCGACTCCTAGCCTTAAGAAGATTGTCTTGGATCTGCTGGATTTTGTCTGTTGTTTCCTTGATCAGTTCAGGACTGGAGAACAAAACTTGCGTCCATAGAGTGCCTCAAAGGGTGCCATGTCATACTGGCATGGTAACTATTATTGTAGGATAACTAGACCAAAGGAAGATGAGATTCCCATGTGCCACCAAAATCGATGACACGATCCCTGAGCATATCTTCAAGAGTTTCAATAGTTCTTTAAGATTGACCATCCATCTTCTGTCATGAGTGTGACACCCCGCAATTCAGGTTCTCACTTTAACTAAACTCTAGTTACGTTCCTTGCATTATACTTAACTAGGGTTAGCTAGATAGGACACACGTTACACAGTTATAAGTTAATAACTGCATAAGGTGGTAATTCGAGGAATTACCAGACTGTTTACATGATTAGTGAACCTCGGACGTTGGTGAATAATGAAGTTTAATAATTGTGAGTTAACTGATTTGGATTGATTGCGATTACGTGCTTCTGTGATACTCGGTGAAACTATGTGCAAACCATATGTGTTTATGTGAACTTAAACCGAATACGTTAATAAGAATCGTTAAAGGTGGACCATTAGGATGATTGGGGTCTTAACACATGGGGTTACACTTATTACGGTCCGAAATAGCGAAAACGTCGAAGGAAAATACGTCGGGTGACGAAACGGGCCACCCACGCGGGCCAAGGCCCTGTGAGCGGCCGCTCACAGGGAGCGAGCGGCCCGCTCGCCGGTACCTAACGCCACCAAACCGACTTAAACACCTATTTAAGCAACCCTAAGCCTCTTGTATCACCTAAACTCAAACCCTAATCGCCCCTACTGCCCTACCTACGAAATATTAACCCCAAACCACCTGCTAAGGCGCAAGAATATCGATCGGGAAGCTTCAAGAGCGTTCGGTTGATTGTCTCGAAGATCTTGGGGTATAATCCTTAATCTTCTACGCTTTAATCTTATTATTATGTTATAAAAACCCTATAAATGAGTTTGTCCAGGTCTGAGACCTTTTTATAAATACTAAAACTTGAGGTTTTTGAAGATTAAACGGGTTAAACATGATGATAGGCGATTAGTGATATAATCGGTTACTTGTTGCGCAAGTTGTTGAAGTTTTGATCATTAGGGTTATAATTTTTGCATGTATTATGATAGAATCTGATCTTAATAGGTCTTAGGAATGTTTTGTAATGATTATTGATGATTGTTGATCGATTATACGCACACGGGAGTCGTTTAAATAAAGCTTTGTGCGTAATTAAAAATCTGGACAGAATGTTTAGGTGAACTTGTAGGGTCTGTAACGTGACTTTAACATGATAATTTTGATGTTTTATTTACATGGTTAAATCATACCTGGTCTTAGCTTTTCATAATGGGTAAAATCGAGTGATTTGGACGTCGTTTGAGTCATTTTTGGAATTTTCTTTGAAAATAGGTCATATCAGAATTTCGGGTTAACAAACTGAGTCGACTTTAAAACGTCATAACTCGAGTTTTATAAAGAATTTGGTTATGAAATTTTTACAGAAGAATAACATTGGAATAGTTTGAGTTTTCCAAGTGGATTCATCCTGTTTGGATGAATACACATTTTTTGGGAATTTTTATACTAAACTGACCTGTTATGAAAGTTTTCTGAACATAGCTGTGTTGAACGAATTTTAATTATTTTTGTGTTTGGTTTTGAGACAAAACAAAAATATGGGTTGTTAAAAGAATCCCAAAGAATATTCAGTAAAAATTTGGGAGATTAACTCACTGATTAAGTATTTTACATAAATTAGTTTTGGTGACGCATAATCTGTCCCAAAAACAAAGATTGTGTATTATGTGTGTATGTGACTAATTGAAGTCCTAGGTGGTATGTATTTGATGTGTAACTGAATGGGCACTTGTATGAGACGCATATGGAATGTAAAACTAATGGTAACCAACGTATTCACCAACGGGTCCATAGGATTTACTTATGCATGTAGAATCACTAGGTGTCACCTACACGCTTTTGAACATTTAAACGTCTTGGACAAACGGGTTATATGGTGTAATGGTATTACACATATACTTACTTAGTGACACTTGTACTAGGGAGTCGGTAGTGCACCCTACTTGGAATTTGGATTTACTTGCTTGCATACTAAGGTGAGTTTCACTACTCTTTTCTCAAAAGCATGCGTCTCGGGTTGAGACAACGTACTTAACTTTTTCTAGTCCGGCTTGGGACTACTACTTTCTAGTCCGCTTTGGGACTACTTACACATCCCGGGTTGGGATGCTATGGATCCTTGTGTGGGTCGGCTTTTACTAATTCGCAAACTGTGTCCTTGATGAACTAAACCAACTCTATCATCTGTAAGTCCTCACGTACCGAATGAGTTGCCGGGTTATGGCAAGCGGGTTATTAGTTGATAGCGCAATTAGGTCTTACAAACCTCACACCGGCTCGGGGAGCGCGGGCATGAACTATAACTTAACGAACTTTATCATTGTAGATAGACAATGATGTCAGGCATGCGGCTCACATTTGTGGCTACACGTACATAGTAGTTCGGTATATTCGGTGTTAGTTATCATGAATGGGCTAGCTACCCTTGACATGCGACGAACTAGTGGTTACACGGTTCTTGGAACCAACTCAATTACTTGTTTACGTGGTTTTGGAAACTAGTGCAGTTACATACTCAGTTACTTTACTTAGTGAACTCACCAACATTGTTTGTTGACCCACGATTTACATGCTTTTGCAGGTAGTTAGCTTCCGGTGCCAGGATTAGAAAGCACCGCACACTTCACTGCATTCGGGGTCTTGGGCATACACCTAAATTACATATTATGTTTTTACATTTTCTTTCATATGGTTTTAATTTGGGCGCGTTGTTTTGCGCATGGTTTTAAAAGGTTTAAATTTGGTTTACGCTTCCGCAGCTTAACTAAACTTGGTTTTTGAAAACGAACTAAATGGTTTGGGCATTTAGAGTTCGTTCATATGACTTATGGCTATGGGATCCTAGTATGTCATGCGCCTCGCAGTATAAACCTCGCAGTGGAAATTTGAGGGTGTGACAGATTGGTATCAGAGCCACAGGTTATAGTGAACTAGGACTGCATGTTGAGTCTAGTCTATAATCATCATAGCATAAGTACACTCACAACTAAAGTGCATAACTAGCTTTTAGCTACATATATCTACAACATATGATTTCGGGAGATATGTTATCTTCTAGTTCTAGACCTAATGCTGAACACGTCAATGGTGGGAACCTAGGGTTACACCAGGTGGCGCATTACTGTGAGTAGTATCTTAACAAACCTCATGGATGAGGAAATAACAATAGTACAAAGGAGGGAGCCCTTGCGAGCGTTATGGCGCATGTACACAGGAGGCTGCACGATGTGCATGACGTGATACCATTAAATCAAATCAACTGTGAAGAAACTCAAATACTGAGACTTATCCTTTTTCACTAAGCAAGGAGACAATTAGTTTTGTTCCTTGTTACTTGATCTTTCTTACTCCCATTCGAAACTCAGACGGGACAAGGTTACGCATATAGAACTTATTTCTTACCTTAGTACCTTACGCCTAGTATGAGCGGGCGGACGTATGACTGCATATCCCTGTTACTCATAAGTATATGGTAGATTCATGGGAACACATTAGAACGGGGCTTGTTACACATACTCTTGGGGAGTTATGTAAGGCATGCGATGAAGTGCAACATCTCAAAGGAAGACGAAACCTACCAGTGACTGACAGTCACGATTGGAGGAACGAATGGTGATGTTGACCATTGACCTGACTTACAAAGGAACGGAGAAGGAGACTGTACGTAACGAGAACCTTATAACACTGACATCGCAAAAGAGGAAGGATAAGAGATGGAAGGGGAACCTGAGCAGGACGAGCACATGGAAAGTGAGGATGAAGGCTCTACTATCTATACAGAGCATGGCGACGATTGGCTCTTACCTTTTCTTACCTATCTTTTCTTTCATTTCCCTTTGCTAACTTAGCTAAGACTGAGTTCTTATGATCAACGATAGGGTGGTTGAGGCCGTCGCATCTTTCCAAGCTAGTAAAGATCTATTTTGCTAAATCATTCTTTTCCCCTGACTTCCACATTTGAACTTTCTTATACCTTGAACGCACATCTTATTTTCAAGCCTTTTAATGGTTGTAAACCTCGATAACTCCAATGGAAGTGAAGGAGACCGTCTGATTGCTTTGATAGTATAAGTCTTTGCCATGTGCATTTCTCCCAGGCAGGATGGGGTAATGTATGCTACATGCACACTCAATGAGTTATAGATACTTGGATGGAGAATGTAACACCCTGTGATGAAACTTAGAAATTTGTTATATAAAGACTTATGGGTCTGAGATCGACGCCTACACTACCAAGCTACAGGGGTTAGATACTTTGTGCTCGAATCTAAAACTGAGGTCATCCACATATATTTGAACAATCATTAAATCTTTTGCTCTCCATTTTAAAAACAGTGTTTTGTCAATTTTACCTCTTGTAAAGCCAATGGATAAGAGAAAAGTGGAAAGAGTTTCATACCAGGACCTTGGTGCTTGTTTCAAGCCATACAAAGCTTTGTTTAGCTTGTAAACATAATCAGAATGGAATGTGTCTTCAAAACCAGGTGGTTGGCATACATATACCTCCTATGGAATCTTGCCATATAGGAAAGCACATTTGATGTCCATCCGAAACACCTTGATGTTGTTCTTGACAGCAAAGGCTAAGAAAATTCCGATGGCCTCTAACCTAGCTACATGAGCAAAGGTTTCATCATAATTAATTACTTCTTCTTGTCTGAAGCCTTGAACCACAATCCCAGATTTGTTCTTGACAACAATATCCCTTTTATCAGTTTTATTTTTAAAGACCCACATTGTGCCAATTGGACAAACATCTTTTGGCAGTGGTACAAGTTCCCATACTTGTTGTCTTTTAAACTGAAGCAGCTCTTCTTGCATGGCTTCTACCCAGCTGTTGTCTTTCAATGCCTCTTGGTACTTGACATGTTGTGTGAGAGATAGAAAACCTGCAAAAAGACAAATGTGTTGGGTCAAATTAGAGAATGATGTTATCAATTACAAGCAAGTTTTCCAAGTGCTCACACAGTGGGCTGAGCACTTAGTCAAGTACTCAGCCAAGTACTCAGCCAAGTACTCACACTGAGCACTTAGGCAAGTACTCAGCCAAGTACTCACACTGAGCACTTAGGCAAGTACTCAGCCAAGTACTCACACTGAGCACTTAGGCAAGTACTCAGCCAAGTACTCACACTGAGCACTTAGTCAAGTACTCAGCCAGGTACTCACACTGAGCACCTAGGCAAGTACTCAGCCAAGTACTCACACTGAGCACTTAGTCAAGTACTCAGCCAAGTACTCACACCATTTTAGTGGTTTTCCAAGCAAGTGGCGGCTTGCTTGGAGGACAAGGCTCAGGATCTATAAATAGGACACTAGACACCATAGAAGGGTGTGCATTTGGAGCCACCACCCCGAGGGAGCTCACCCGGGGTGGGTGATTATCTTGTTATTTGTTTATTACATTCAATGAAAGTTCTCTTTGTTCAATCCAATATCTATCTATCTTTCTTATATTAGTTGTTTGTTCTTGGCTCAAATTCACCCGTCTCTATTTTTATATCAATTCAAGGCTTAAACAAGATCATTTGGGAATATCAAAATGTTTTGGGATTGACTTCTTGTGAGCACCCATTCATTGATGTTGCCAATAATCTGATCTGGTGGATAAGCTCTAAGGTAGATTAAATCTCCTTGATATGGAATGATGGCATTTTGAGGTGAATGACAGAGGTTTGTAACATCTGGTGTAACATCTGTTTTCACTTCTGTAGTGCCAATAAATGTTTGGAATGGAGGTTGGGGAATAGGACCAAGTGGAGTAGTGAAGGTCTGACTTTTGTCCACTGAGAGTGGACTTTGGTCAACAGATGCTTCAAGATTGGACGAACTGGTTGAGGTAGTGGTTTGGGAGTAAGACTGATCAACAGTTGTTGATACAGTAGTGGCAGAGTTTTGACAATTGTTTTGAACATCTGTTCCCTCTGATGCAGTGTTGTAACATCCGGCCCCTCTCACCACCAATATTGTACGCTTTGCCCCGATGGATTACCCATCCAGAGCTCACGGATTTGTTTTTAGGTGCCGTGGTGAAGACTTCCCTGGAGGTCACCCATCTTCGTAGTGCTCTCACCTGAGCACGCTTAACTGTGGAGTTATCCTCTCATCCACTAACATTAAACCCCAAAACGCGTTGGTGATTTAAGAGGCAGAATATTACTTATGAACCAAGGATCTCTCCTGGCCACGACCGATGTGGGATTTTCCGGGGGTATCACATTCACCCCGTGTTAGAGTCTCATCGTCCCTGATGAGGTATGCACCCACCATCCAAACGGCACAGGAGTGGCTCTGATACCATGTGTAACACCCGGCCCCTCTCACCACCAATATTGCCCGCTTTGCCCCAATGGATTGCCCATCCAGAGCTCACGGATATGTTTTTGGGTGCCCTGGTGAAGACTTCCCAGGAGGTCACCCATCCTAGTAGTGCTCTCACCTGAGCACGCTTAATTGTGGAGTTCTCCTCTCATCCACTAACATTAAGCCCCAAAACGCATTGGTGATTCAAGAGGCAGAATATTACTTATGAACCAAGGATCTCTCCTGGCCACTGCCGATGTGGGATTTTCCTAGGGTGTCACAAGTGCAGACTTTGAAGTGAGATGGAATCTCAACATCAAATCTGTAATCCTGTTGTGGAGACTGTGGTGTACCTGCATTGTTAGTTTTAGCAGTTATATCTTCAAATTTGAATTTATGTAAATCAAACAGTTTTGCAGGATTTGCTGGGATTTTTAGTGATGAAAGTTCATTAAACTTAACATTCAAAGGCCTTGGCTGTAGAAGAATATTCCAGAAAATATCCACAATCTACTTTGGCTATAAATTTTGAAATGGAATCTTTTAGATTTAAAATGAAATATGGGCAGCCAAAGATTTTGAAAAATGATAACAGTGGTTTGATTTTGATAGAATTTCATAGGCGGTCTTTTGATGTCTGGGAATGATCAAAACTCTGTTTTGAACATAACAAGCAGTGTTGACAGCTTCTGCCCAAAAGGGCAGTGGTAAACCAAAATCGGCTAGCATGGTTCTTGCAACCTCAATTAAGGTTTTGTTTTTCCTTTTAACCACCCCATTTTGTTCTGGCGTTATAAGAATGCTGTACTGCTTCACTATTCCTTTTGACACACAGAAGTCATCCAACTCCTTGTTTCTGAACTCTGTTCCATTGTCACTTCTAAAGACATTTACTGGCAAGTCATATTGTTTTTTAACTTTGGTGACAAAGTCCTTCAAAATACCTACAGTCTCATCCTTAGAGTGTAAAAAGTAAGTCCATGTAAACCTAGAAAAATCATTAACAATAACAAGACATAATCTATTTTTCTTTAGACTCATGATTTTAATTAGGCCAAAAAGTCTATGTACAACATTTGAAGACACTGACTTGTTTTGGACTCATCAATTGACTTGTAAGAGCTTTTGTCTTGTTTTCCTTTTAAGCAGGAAACACAATGCTCATCACATTTGAATTCTTTTGTGCAAGACCTCTTACAAGGCTTTGTTTGGGGAGTGTTTTGATAGTTTGAAGTTTGGTGTGACCCAATCTCCTATGCCACAATTCTGTCTCTTTTGATGAGGCAGTGATCAATGTCGTTTGGTCGGTCAAAAATATAAAAATAAGTAGTATAATACAAGTCGAGTCGTCTCCTCAGGGAGTTGGTGGAACTAATAGTTTTTATCTGAATTAACTAATGCCTGATTAATTGCTTTGTTTAAACGATTATGTAAAAGATGTAACCCCTTCGGACACCCGGTTCAATGATTCACCTAAACCTAGTCAAATGATAGGATACCACCTAGACATGGCCTTGTTAATTAGTTTTAAATCAAGTGATAATCTGTTAGGACAAAGAGGATTGGTGAAACCACTTTTGTAAACCTTAGTCTAATTCACTTCTGTCATTTTTGGCTAAATAGAAGTACTGAATAGAAGACAAGAAACTGCTGATTAGAAGATAATGAAGAAGTGCTGAAGTTGCAGAAGTTCTGAAGTCCAAACCAGACAAGTTCACTTCAGAAGTACTGAAGACAAAACTACTCTTCAGTAGTTGTCCTTCATCAGCACTTAGCAGAAGATATTTGCCACCGCCCTTTTGCATCAGTAGTTTGTTGTTTAATATTACTTTTAGCTTTATTTGTTTCTTTCAATGTTGCAACTTGTGCAACTTGTAACTGGACTTTCTGTGCTTGCTTTTCAGGCAAGATACATGCATGTAATCGTCTATAAATAGAAGGCTTCAACCTTCTATTTTAGACATTGATTTTTAAACAGAAAAATCCTTCAAACACTCTCATTGTTATTATTCCATTTCTGTATTTATTGTGAATCTTGCTAAGTATCTAATTCTCATTTACAACTTAGATTCATAATAGATACTTTGTCATTTATCTTGTTTCAAACATCAAGGGGGAGTTACAACTCTGCCTTTGCATAAAAAGTGTTGCTTTAACTTATAACATTCCGCTGTGCTTATAATCTGATTTACTAGGACTTGCTAAACACTTAAGTGTCAAGATAGCAAGTTCTTACTTAGCAAACAAGAGCAAACTGATCCAACAATTGGTATCAGAGCATTGGTTTATCTGATCACATATCAATCTAACAAATTGAGAATCAGACACAAAGCTCTTATTGATATTCAATAAAAAGATCAAAAGTTCACTTTTTATCAATATCCATCACTTAAAAGAGTCATCAGACAAATCTATAACTCTTTAAAAATGGATCCACATAATACTGGTTCTGCCACCAAACCTGCCATGCTTGTGAGAAATGAGTACAATATATGGCAGAAAAGAATGGCACACACCTTGTCACAAACCAACACTGGTTGTTGGAGATCTGTGATATATGGTCCACACAAACCAGTAAACATAAACCTTGAAACAAAAGAAGGGATTCCTAAGGATCCCAAAGACTATACAGATGAAGATTTCCTAAAACTTGAGCTAGATGCTAAGGCATTCTCTATGTTGGCAATGGCTCTCCCAAATGAAATATACTCTGGCCTTTTACATTGTGAAAGTGCCAAAGAACTTTGGGACTGTCTTAAAGAACAGTTTGGAGGAACTGAAGAGGTGATTGCCAACACCAGAGAAATTTTGGCTCAACAATATGAAACATTTGCTTATATTAATGGGGAGACTTTGACACAACAATTTGAAAGATTCTCCTCATTAATCTCTGAGCTAAAGTTAAATGGGCAGACCTATACAACAGTATCTATGTTACATAGATTTTTAAGGTCTCTGCCTGACAAATGGGAAACTTACTCCATTGTCTTAAGATCCTCACCAGATTTTAGCTCCCTCACTCTTACAAAACTCCATGGGAGATTACTCACTTTTGAAAGAGAAATCGATCAAAAGAAGAAATTACAAACTTCTGGTAAAACTGCTGATGACTACCTACCAGGTAGTACAGCACTTTTGGGACAAGATTCACCAACTTGTTCCTATGGATCTTATGACAATATTGACATAACCACTGGGATCTCATCAGAAAGATCTTTCCCAGGTTATGACAATGATGACCAAGGTCAAACTGCTGATAATCTATGTTTTATCATGGATGATTTGAAAAATTTTAGCAGTGATGACTTGGAAGAAATGGACATACTTCACCAACTGGCCATGCTAAGCATTAAAACTAACAAGTTTTATAAAAGGTCAGGAAGGAAATTTCCAGGATTGACCAGTAACACAAAAATTGGTTTTGACAAATCTAAACTGAGATGTCACAAGTGTCAGAAGTTGGGACACTTTGCTAGAGAGTGTAGAAGCTCTAGCTTTAACCAATCACAATCTGGAAATAACTATAACCCCAATTATAATAGGAACAATGGAACTCAAGGGAGTGCTCATTTTGTACAGGCACAAGCTCCTCAACAGCAATATATGCCTCAAGTACAATATGTTCAAGTGCCTGCTCAACAGATGCAGAGCCAACAATCAATCCCTCCCTTTCCAGCTGCTCAACTTCCTCCACAGCCTCAACAACCCCCTCAACAAAGCCTCTTTACCTCGGGGTATGTTGACTGGAGCAGTCTCCCATATGACACCACAGAGTGTAATCCTGATGCAGACAACAAAGTGTTTGACATCAACTGGGGAGAACCAGACAATGGCAGAAAGAACTTTGCCTTAATGGCATTTGAAGGCTCTACCTCAAAATCTGCATTGTCTCAGGTATCAAAAGAATCTTTGACAAAACTATGTTCAAACTCTTGCAAAGACACTTTTGCTCTCATAAGAGAGACAAACGTGCACCTACAAGGCAAAGCCAATGATTTAGAAAGAAAATACACACAGATAAAATGTGATTTGGAAAGAAAACTGTGTGCTAAAACAAAAGAGGTTTCTAAATTAACTGACTCTGCCATTGAAACCCAAGCACAAATCAAAATGATGCTAAATGACCTGGGAGATGTCAGACAAGAGCTTGCTGACACCAGGATCACTTGTGAAAAATGGGTTGAATCTTGTAGGGGGTATCAACTACTGCTAAACAAACAAAGTGCTTCAAATGTGAAGTTTGGCATAGGATACCATCATGTTGAAACACCAACAGATTTTTCTCCCAAAACTACTGAAGATGGGAGAAGAATTGTTTCAAATGAAACTTCTGAAGGGAAAGAATGCACATCTTTCCATGAAAACTTTCTAAATAGAAATCCTGGCATTTTTAAAGAAAGTACTTCAGAAGTATTTACAAAAACTGACAACAAGCCATCAGTAGTTTCATCTACTTCAGGAGTTGAGACCCTGAAAACTACTGATGAGCAAAATCTTTTTACTGTCAGAAATTTGCCTTCAGAACAAAAACAGAAGGCAAAAGCATGTGAAATTTGTGGCCTGTTCAACCACAAAACTGAATTTTGTAGATACAGAAAAGGAATTCAGTTCAATCAAAAATTTAAACAACAGGTTGTGGGAAATCAAATCAGAAATGATTATGAAAAAGTCTTTAAACCCAAGAAACAACCTGAAAACACCTTTTCTCAGAAAAAGATAAAATCTCAACCAAAATCTTTTTCTCAAAATTCCCTGTCAGTAGTTAGACCAGAATCATCAGCAGTTTCACAAACTGCTGAGATTCAAAATCTAAAGAACATGGTAGAACTACTGATGACCAAGGTTGATGGTGGTCCTAAAAAGGATACCACCATAGTTCTTCATGAAAAATCCATTGCCAAAAAGACATGGATTTCTCAACCTGGTCAAAAACAAACTGTAACTGTTCCCAAGAGCAAACCCAAAGCCAAACAGGCTTGGGTTTCCAAATCTAACTAATTTGCTTTTATGTGCAGAGAGTTTCCAGGGGCTTAAACAGCATATGGTATGTTGATAGTGGAGGCTCTATGCACATGACTGGATGCAGATACCTGATAAACAACTTTATCAGCCAAAGAGAAGGATCTGTGTCCTTTGGGAACAATGCCAAGGGATATGTGCTAGGACATGGCAATGTCTCCTCTGGCAAAATACAGTTTGACAAGGTCAATCTGGTGGAGAACCTTGAATACAACTTGCTGAGTGTGTCACAAATGTGTGATAAAGGATATTCTTCCTTTTTCACAAAGACAGCTTGCAAGATCATCTCACCAGAAGGCCAGAAGTTGATTGAGAAGATTATAGAAGATCATACTTTGCTGATTGCCAAAAGATGTGGCAATGTCTATGCAGTGGACATTGAAAAAGACAAAGTATTGAACAACACTGCCTGTTTCTTCTCAAGGGCATCAACTTCAGAAACAGATCTCTGGCACAGGAGACTTGGCCATGTGAACTTTAAAACCATAAATAAAGTCACAAAAATGGGCTTGGTCAGAGGTCTACCTTTGAAAGTATACCAGTGTCAAGAACACTGTGTATCCTGTTTAAAGGGAAAACAGCATAAGTCCTCCTATAAGTCTATTGAAGAATCAAAAACAACTGCATGTCTTCAACTACTCCATATGGACTTATTTGGGCCTGTCAAGATTATGAGCCTTGGTAAAAAGAAGTACTGCTTAGTCATCATTGATGACTACTCAAGATTCACATGGGTATTCTTCTTATTTTCCAAGGATGAGGCTGCTGAAATCATCAAGTTCTTCATTCTACAAGTAGAGAAACAATATTCTCTATCTGTCAAAACCATTAGAAGTGACAATGGGACAGAGTTCAGGAACAAAACTCTGGATGAATTCTGTTTGTCTAAAGGGATTATTAGACAATACAGTGTTCCCAGAACTCCTGAACAAAATGGTGTAGTAGAAAGGAAGAACAGAACACTGATAGAAGGAGCAAGAACAATGTTAGCTGATTCTGGACTACCATTGTACTTTTGGGCAGAAGCAGTTAACACAGCATGTTATGTTCAGAATAGAGTTCTTGTCGTCAAGAGACATTCCAAGACTGCCTATGAAGTTCTTCATGGCATGAAGCCCCTTATCTCCTTTTTCAGGGCTTTTGGGTGTCAATGTTTCATCTTGAACATCAAGGAATCTATCTCAAAGTTTGCTGCCAAAGTTGACTCAGGTTACTTTCTTGGTTACTCTTCAACTAGAAAAGCCTACAAGGTTTTTAATTCTCACACCAAGATAGTAGAAGAAACATTGAATGTCAAGTTCAATGAGTCAAAACACACTCTTATTCCAGCACATCCTGCTGAACTCTTTGACCTTGACAACTTCCACTTTGGACCTGAAAAGGCTGTTACTTCTTCCAAACCTACTTATTATGGTGATCAAAGGTTTGAAGATGAGGATCCTGCACCATGGACTCCTCAAACAGTCATTAAGTCAACTACAACACCATCAGAAGTTTTCCAAACTTCTGATCAAACAAATACTGAAGGCAAAACTCAAACATCTGCCCCAGCACCTGCAACTACTGAAGAAGCTGCAACTGCTGAACCAGATATCATAGACCTCAGTAGTTTGTTTGAAGAACCAGAGCCACCTACACCTGTCAGTGGTTTACAACAACTGATTGAACACAGAGATCATCCACTTGATCAAATCATGGGTGATATAGCTACAGGTGTTCTGACCAGAAACCAGCTCTCCAACTTTTGCCTATTCTCAGCCTTTATTTCACAGTTGGAACCAAAGAAGTACCAGGAAGCCCTCAAAGACAACAATTGGGTGCAGGCTATGCAAGATGAACTACTACAGTTCAACAAGCAACAGGTCTGGGAAATCTGTCCCTTACCTCAAAACAAGCAACCAATTGGTACAAGATGGGTTTTCAGGAACAAACAAGATGAAGCTGGTATGATAATCAAGAACAAGGCAAGACTGGTAGTTCAAGGGTACTCTCAAGAAGAGGGAATTGACTATGATGAAACCTTTGCTCCAGTTGCAAGGCTTGAGGCCATCAGGTTATTTCTGGCCTATGCCATTTCCAACAAAATAAAAGTTTATCAAATGGATGTGAAAAGTGCATTTTTATATGGTAAAATCAAGGAGGAGGTGTATGTCTGTCAGCCACCTGGGTTTGAGGATCCTACTCATCCTGAGTGGGTGTACAGACTGGATAAAGCTCTATATGGGCTCAAACAGGCTCCAAGAGCCTGGTATGATACACTCTCCACCTTTTTACTCAAAAATAACTTTACAAGAGGTGCCATTGATAAAACACTTTTCATTAAACATGTTGGAAATCATGTCTTACTTGTTCAAATTTATGTTGATGATATCATCTTTGGTTCAACAAACACAAAATTGTGTGATGATTTTAAGAAACTCATGCAATCAAAATTTGAGATGAGTACCATGGGAGAACTGCAGTACTTTCTAGGACTGCAGATCAAACAACAAACAAATGGAACTTTTATACATCAATCAAAATATGTTAAAGAATTATTGAACAAATTTTCTTTAAATGACTGTAAATCATGTTCCACTCCCATGACACCTATCACACAAGTTGAACCTGATGATCAAGGAAAACAGGTTGATCAGACCATGTACAGATGCATGATAGGTTCCCTTTTATACTTAACTGCTTCTAGACCAGATATTATGTTTTCAACATGTGTCTGTGCTAGATATCAATCAGCACCAAGGGAATCACACCTTATTGCAGTCAAAAGAATTTTTAGATATCTGAAAGGAACTCCAACACTGGGAATTTGGTATCCTGCTTCAAGCAATACCAAGCTATCAGCATTTTCAGATAGTGACTATGCAGGGTGTAAGATGACTAGAAAGTCAACATCTGGTGGTTGTCAATTCCTGGGTAACTGTCTAGTGTCATGGCAATCAAAGAAGCAAACATCTGTTGCAACTTCAACTGCTGAAGCTGAATACATTGCAGCTGCAAGTTGTACATCACAGATACAATGGCTCCAATATCAACTTCTTGATTATGGAATCAAAGAGACCAAGACACCTTTGTTTGTAGACAGCAAATCTGCCATTAGCATCATTCAAAATCCGGTACAGTTCTCAAAAACTAAGCATATTGAGATCAGGTACCATTTCATAAGAGATTGCTATGAAAAAGGCAAGATTGAGGTGAAGCATGTAGCAACAGCTAATCAGATAGCTGACATCTTCACTAAGCCCCTTGACACATCAACATTTCAGAAGTTAGTTTCCATGCTTGGAATGCTAAATTTGTAAGTGTTTATTTTTTTTTTCTCTGCATATCAGTTAGAATCCAAGTTAACACTTGATTCTACCCAACTCTACAGCAAACTTCTACATCAATCACTACTGATATGCATCAAAATTTTTCTTTTTCCTTTTTCCATCCTTGATTCCATCCTGTTTACCATGGTGGAATCAAAATGAAAAATTTATTTTTCCTTTTTCCACCCCTGATTCCATCCTGTTTACCTTGGTGGATTTCAGGTTAACCTTTTCCATCTTTTTTCTGGTTTTCACTTACAAATGTCAAAAGTCTGAAACAAAACTTCTGAAAAACAAAAACAGTTTGAGAGAAACTACTGATGAACAAAAATCATCAGTATGGGGATAAACTTTCTGAAAAAGTGTGTAACTTCTGATAAAATAAACTTCAGAAGTTATGAATAAAGTATTTATGAAAACATTTCTCATCAGATGTTAAAACTGCTGAAGAGAAAATGGGAACTACTGATGAAGTAATCCTTCATCAGCAGTTTAAGTCAAAAGGGCAAATCTAACTTTTCCCATCATCAGAGGTTTGACCTAATAAGTTTAAAACCTCTGATAAAGAGATTTTTAACCAAAGGCGGTTTTAAAACTTCTAATAAAGAAGATTCAAGCGGTTAAAACTTCTAATAAATACCTTTTTCACACACTTATCCTTTTAAACTCACAAAATATCCCTCCTTCTCTCTCAAAACTCTCTCAAAACCTACACCTGAAAATTCACTGTTCGATCAAAACACCCAAACCACAATGGATCTTGTTCTAAAACAGGGACACAATCAAAGAGCTTTTCTTGAAAAACAAGAAGGCTGGTCCCAATACGATGAGATCATTGATCTTGTCGTCAAATCCCAATACTTTACTGCTCTCACAATTAACCCACCAATTCACACTGAAACTCTGAATGAGTTCTGGGCAAATGCTGAGACGGTTACAATGGGTGGTGAGGTCATTTCCCTCAACTCAAAGATAAAAGGGAAACAACTGACCATCACACCAGCCACACTAGCAACAAGACTGGGTCTGGATGATGTAGCTGCCCCTGACCATGTTGCTAACAAAGATATTCATCTAACCATGACTGAGTGTGGTTATCAAGGTACTCTCTCCCATGCAACAATATTCAAAAAATATTTTGAACCAAAATACAAACTTTTGTTTCATTATATAATTATGTGTTTGAGTCCAAAAACAGGGTCATATGACCAGATGCCCTCCACTTTTCAACCAATATTTCATTCCATTGTGAATGAAACCAAATACAGGGCATCAAAACTGTTTTTCCATGAGTTGGTGTTACATCATAATAATACCAAGAAAAAGTTTTTGTTGTACCCAAGGTTCATTATGCAATGCATAATAGGGGAACTGGGTAATGAGGTGCTTGTGGGAAAGGTTTCAACTTTAAACCCTTTAACATCACAAGCATACTCAAGACTGAACAAACCGGCTGCCTGGCCAGAAGATGATCAGGGAGAACAACAACAAGTCCCCCTGAAGCCCACATCTTCCACACCCACACCACCAAAAGCCAAAAAGCCCAAGCCAACAAAAACTGTAACCCACCAACCCAAAAGAAAAGCTGTTCAGGAGGTTGAGATGCCTGAACATGCTCTTGAGCATTCTGCTCTTCAAACTGTTGAGACTGAAACACCCTCTCAGTCTCATCCATCTCAAACCCCACAAAGAGCACCCATATCTGTTCATTTCAAAAGAAAAAGGCTTAGAAAAGCATATCAAACACACTCTTCTTTTGAAACTGCTGAACAACAAACTATTGCCCAAACTACTGAACCTTCCCCACAAATTTCTGAACAAGAGGCAATTGAAATTGCCAAACTTCTCTCTGGGCTAAGAGAGAATGTCCCATCTGATCATGTCAGTCCCCATCAACCACAACAAACAGGGGACATAACTACTACTTTAGACATGGATGTGGACATCATTAGCCCTATCCCAAGAGATGAGGGTGGACCAGAGTCTTTAAGCCCAAATTTAGAGACTCTTGGGGCATCTGAGGCTGCTACTACTCAGTTACCACCCAGTGGTGGATCTGAGGATAGAAGTAACATAGCTAAGACCTCAGATGTGGCAACTACTGATGAAGGCTTAATGCCTGAGGTAGGAAATCCTCAGTACCAAGAAACAGAGGTTCATGAGAGAACTGAGTTGGGCTCAGCTCATGATTTAACTGAGACAGTCCTCTCTGAGGGCAACATCAGGGATACAGATGATTCCATTAATTTGGATGATGTTTCAAAAACTCCAACTACTGAATTGACGGCACTTTCTGAAGGTCCTGCTGCAAAGGTATCCAGGCTCAAGAAGCCAGTCACCTCTGCACAGGTTAAAGTCCACTCAATCCCTAAAACCCCTAGAGTGGCATCCTCTGTACAACATGAGGATCTCCCAAAAACACCCCCTTCACAGCAAATGCCTACCCAATTCCCTGGGCAAACAAGCATAGACCTGAACCAGCTATGCAGCCCAGAGGGTCCCCTGTACCACATGATGAATACACTCATCAGAAATCACTTCCAAACCTATACAGCTGACTTGGAGCTGTCAATCAAGAACCAATTTGGGGTGATTAAAACCAAGATGAACGATCTGTCTAACAAAATAGACTACAACAGCCAGCAGATTGCTCATCTTCAAGGACACTTCTCCCAACCCTCTGCTTCAAGGGTTAGAATTGATGAATCCAAAAAGGGGGAGAAGATCAGGGAACCTAAGGAGTCATTCCAAGCCAGAGTAAAGGCACGAGTGGCACTCCTTGAAAGAGATCAGAAAGATCAGGCCAGAAAAGAAAAATTGGCCAAACAGTTTGGTGTCTCTATTGAAGAAATTGAAGCTGCTGAGAAAGAAGATGAGACCCAAAGTTCTGATGATTCCCTAAGGTGTAATGAAGAAACTTCTGATTACCAAACTTCTGATGAAGAATCAGAAAGTACTGAAGACAATCCTTCAGTAGCTGACAAACCATCAGCAGTTGTCAGCACATCAGAAGTCAACACTTCCCAACCTCAAACAACTGAACCTTCCAGAACCACTGCTCCCACTCAACCAACATCTGATCCCATCAGGCCTACATCTGTTACAACAATGACTGTATTAAACCCTTCTCCCATCTCTCAATCAGCTGAACTATTAGAGAAGAGTTTAATTGCAGCCAACAAGAAGGCCAGAGAAGATCAGATTTGGAAATCTCTGGAAGAAAGGGATGATTTGGACTTAAGCCATGAAGAAAAACTTCAGGCTTATGCAGCTGAACTACAAAGGCAGGCTAGCCTTGATGAGATTGCTGAACAGGATAAAAGACAACAACTGGTGTCTTATATCACCAAGAACAGCAAGACTAAAGCCTTTACACTCAAAGGACTCTCTATGCAAGAGCTGACAAGAAGAGCACAACTGCTTGCAGACAAAATGGCCACAAGCAAAGAAGGAAAGGCCAAGAGAGCCCAGATAATAGAAGAGCTAGTAGCAGAAGGATATGGTTCAAAAGCCTCTGTATCCAGATGGAAAGAAGAAAGACTAATGGATACATATAGAAAATATTTGGCTGCCAAGGCTGCAAATCCTGAGAAGTTTCAAACTGCTGATCCTTCAAGATCAGTAGTTAGAACTTCTGGTGTATCTAGAAGATCTGCTGCTCAGAAGAAGAAGGCAGAGGACAATGTCAAAACTGATTTCAAAATGGTACTACTTGAGGGAAGCTCAATAGTCCATTCAGATTTTGACATTGAGGAGAAACCTCTGTTGACACAGTTCAGGGATCCTTCCACTTTTGCTTATCAAATACAAAAGACCATCACAGAAAAGCTGCATACCAAAGTAGTGACTGAACACCATCTCCCAATTGTTCAGATGCCTGGTATGCAACAACATCAACAAGGAAGAGAATCCCACCTGAGGCTATCTGAAACTGAAGACATCCAGCACTCAGGACCATCAACCCAAGGGACAAGTCTGGTTCCCTATTCTTCTGACTTTAACAAGTCAAAGATCCCTATCATCAGATGGTCACTTACTGATAACAACTCAGTACTGTTGACAAGAAGAGACTTCTCAAGCAGGGTTTACAAGAAGATCAGTGATCTGAAGAAACTGTCAACACAAGACCTGCTCACAATTCAACATCTAGATCCACAGAGAGGATCTCTGTCTGATGATCTGTACAACCAGCTCAAGAACACCATGTACAAAGAGATATGGAAGATTGTTCAAGACAGAAGAAACACATAAGGAATTAGTAAGGTTTTGGCTTCATCAATCCAGGGGGAGATTGTTAGGACAAAGAGGATTGGTGAAACCACTTTTGTAAACCTTAGTCTAATTCACTTCTGTCATTTTTGGCTAAATAGAAGTACTGAATAGAAGACAAGAAACTGCTGATTAGAAGATAATGAAGAAGTGCTGAAGTTGCAGAAGTTCTGAAGTCCAAACCAGACAAGTTCACTTCAGAAGTACTGAAGACAAAACTACTCTTCAGTAGTTGTCCTTCATCAGCACTTAGAAGAAGATATTTGCCACCGCCCTTTTGCATCAGTAGTTTGTTGTTTAATATTACTTTTAGCTTTATTTGTTTCTTTCAATGTTGCAACTTGTGCAACTTGTAACTGGACTTTCTGTGCTTGCTTTTCAGGCAAGATACATGCATGTAATCGTCTATAAATAGAAGGCTTCAACCTTCTATTTTAGACATTGATTTTTAAACAGAAAAATCCTTCAAACACTCTCATTGTTATTATTCCATTTCTGTATTTATTGTGAATCTTGCTAAGTATCTAATTCTCATTTACAACTTAGATTCATAATAGATACTTTGTCATTTATCTTGTTTCAAACATCAAGGGGGAGTTACAACTCTGCCTTTGCATAAAAAGTGTTGCTTTAACTTATAACATTCCGCTGTGCTTATAATCTGATTTACTAGGACTTGCTAAACACTTAAGTGTCAAGATAGCAAGTTCTTACTTAGCAAACAAGAGCAAACTGATCCAACATAATCAAACACAAGTTTTTAGTAATAACCTGTACAATCTAATTACCAAACTACATGTATCAATTACCCACCCGATAATCAAACTGCTCACGATGCAAGAAAACCGAATACGAATGATAAAAGACAAGTAAGTGCAACACACATGAATTGTTTAAATGATAAAAACCATAAGTATTCTTCAAACAATGAAAAACAATCCCAAATACCAACTTGAACAAGTTTAGAGTTTCACATACAAACAGTGCACCCGAATATGATTACAAAGGATTTAACTGTGCATCTTGTTCACCGTGATTGCTTCCTCCTTCTTCACTTTTCTTCTTGTGATACCTCCCTCAGCCGTCAACAAAAGCTATCCGTTGTTGTCGTAATATGTTCTCTTTTAATTACCCTGACAACCGACATTCCTTGTGGGCCATCTTCTTCAAATTTCTTTCACAACTTTGGGCCTCGTGATATACTCACAATCTTGGACTCAATATTATTTAATATATAGCCCACTTAATTTTTGCACTCAATCCACTAGATTTAATTTGAAGTATCCACTCAAATTAGTATATTTTGTTTTGTTCTGTTGACCATAGTACACCCCAAAGAACTTCACCAAAATTCTTGCCTTCCGAAAACTCTTTTTTCTATAAAAATATGCGACCTCTCCCCTTTGCTTTTATTATCGTTCACAAATTACAAAAGCACAATTAAATACATTTGTTGTAATAAATAATATGTGAAGTTGTGAACGTGATTTATTAAAAGGTGATAATTATCATGAATCATTCTTTTATTTCAGTTTCTTTTAGTTTAGTTCTTTAAGCTCAATTTCTTTTGTAACCCAGATAACATAAAAACAAATCAATGTGGTGTCTTTTATGCCAATATCAATACATTTTTATAGTCACTAATATTCAATAGAGTGTACCTAAAACAAACCGATCAGGCAGCAAAAAATAGACAAACATTTGCCATAGGATTATCCTTCAACATATCAACAATTATTGCTGACCATTTTCCAGTGTTTGTATGTCAAAACTTGGTGCAACAGATGTTTGACCATTACCTATTAGAGGATACTACCCATGAGGATGTCTGTTCACTTTAGTTTTAGAAGGCCTTTTGGGCTCTTCATAAACATGTCGCAGTCTATGAAAGGTGGCTGTCCATCGCCTCTGGGATACTTGTTTGAGGGTGGAGCAGAGGTTTCATTTAAGGTTTTGGTAACAGATATTTGAACAGGTTGAAAGGCATGTTTGCATTTTCCTTTTGAAGTACTAATCCCTTGACCAGCTTTAGTTTTAGCCTTATACTCTTGTATTTTGACATCAAAATTTTTGAGATAAAGATACTCTTGAGTTTTGTGATTCTTTTAACCACATATAGCACAGTTTGATTTAGACTCGCATATACTTGTTCCTTTATTGATATCATAAGCTTTCAGAAGAAAATAGTTTTTGGTGACATAATTCTTCTTTTCACATAAATCAGAGAACAAGTTTAACTCCCTTTATTTCTTCTTCCCTTTCTTTTTCTTCTTTTCAATAGATGTTTGAGCATCTGTTGGAAGGTCCTTCATGGGAATTATTTTTGCCTTAGGTGCTTTGCCACCTTCAGTGGTTTCAAAATTAACTGGTTTAAAATTATCAAGAACATCACACTCATCTAACCATGTAGGTTTAAACTGCTATTTTTCAATTTTAGCAAATGATAAAGAACCTTCAGGTTTTTCAAGAACAATTTTCTTACCATTTGGTTTAGTGATTTTAATGACTTGACCTTCCAGATATTTGGGGATAACCTTAACCAACTTGGTTTCCTTTTCAGCAGCAGTTTGTGAATCCTGGTCATTAGACTCAGGAAAACCAATTCTAAACATGATGTTGGTTTTTGGACTGTTGGTTGATAAGCATCTCATAACCTTTACATGATTCCACCCATTTTTCACAAGTGACTCGGGTGTCCTCATGCTCCTCTTTACAACTTTGATATTTAGTTATCATAGTTTGGAATTAGTCTTTGGTTATGCTAGCTTCATGTTTTAAGATGCTGATTTCAGATTATTTTCAGTTAATTTTGATTTTAACTCTTTTGTGAGTTTTTCAAATTGATTTTCGTCTTCCAAAATTTTCTTCCTAAGGTTTTCATTCACCTCTTAATGTTTGCAAAAGCTATTACACATTTATTTGAACATAAATCCTTAAGGATTTGAGGAGATACCTTACCAATAGCCATCAATGCACAATCACACTTGCACTCACAATCATTTGCATTCCATAGATCTTTGAAATTAACTTCTTCCTTCTCAACAACCTTTTCATCTGAAACAATTGTCTCAACAATCTCATTAGTCAAATTTTCAAACTCAGACACCACCTCCTCAGACTCAACCCCTTTAACAATGGTCTCAAGAGCCATGAAACAAAAGTTTTCTCGTTCATTTCCAGGTTTGGCTATAAGAGCAAAGTTCTCATCAGTTAGCTCATCAGGCAAGTTGCTCCCGTCAATAAATCCTTGAGTGAAGAAACTTTGTTGACTAGTTTTCACTGGAGCAGATAGTGGAATAACAGATTGTAGCATCTGAACCTGAGCAACATGGGCTTGGACATACTGGATCTAAGGAATAGTGGTTTGGACATATTGAACTGGGCCAGTGGTTGAAGAATGTGCAAAATGAGCAGTGTTTTGCACATTTAGTCCGAGGGTATTTTGGGAATACTGATAAGTGTTGGTCTAAGGTCTTTGATTTGGGTAGGTTATCATAGGTGTTCCATTTTGACTCCTAGTGATGTGTGTAGTTTTAAAGACTTAAACTTCTTTTCTTTAAAAGCAGCAAGTTCCCGGTGGAAGTACCAAAAACTTGATGAAAAAGGAAATTAAGTCAAAAAATTTGGTGTGTGACACTTTCAAGTCCTAAATATATAATCTAAAACGATAGTTGCTTAATGTTCTAAACCCCACACAATAGGCAATTGTAGCTATCGCAAGTAGAATAGAAATGTGCAAGTACCGAGTATCGAATCCAAGGACACGATTTTTACTACTCAGCTTTCTAAAATTACTAAGAGACTTTTTTAAATTGCGAGAAGAAAAGTAGAAAACAGATGTAAACTGTAAGAGAAATCAATATCAAAACAAAGGTGTTGATCCGTAATAGTAAACTCTTGCTTAAGTGGTGTGTTTAAAAACTAGGCATAGCCACACTAAACTCTAAACAATTTATGTTCTTAGTTATTGTGAGGGTCTCCCTACCCCGGTGAGCTCACCTTTCAACAGTGAGGAGCAGGTCACTCCAAGATTGTATGCATCCAACCCTAAAGAACCCACCACCAAAGGTTGCGATATTGTCATTTAACTACTAGTTTCTTTTATGAATAAGTTGCCGGCCGCCGGAGCATGGCCGAACAAGCTACCACTTGACATGGTAGAGGATTCGTGGCTTTCCCGCTCACACTCATCCCCTACTTGAATTAGTTAACTTTTCAAAAAGTGATTGGCCTATTACTAATTGTGCAACAATATAGTAATGGAAGAAAATATAGACCGTTTGCTTCCACACGGGTTCACCAATTCTTGGTTTGCGCCAAAGCTAACACATAGACCATGAAACTAAGTCACATAACCAAGTCTTGGCTTATAACTAGGACCAAGTATAAAGACCGTACCGACCCTAAGTGATATTTTGATAGTCGAGTATTAAGCCACAAAGTGTGTATATTTCTATCCACAAATGGGCTAATCTCTACATGTGGAGTTAGGTTAGCTTACAAGTGCGCAGGTTTTTACACACCACGGGTACACTCATAAGTCCATCCACTTCCTATCAAAACACCCACAAGACCAAATACTAAGTTGATTGGTTAACTAGTTCATCAAACAAAGAAGTAGTAGAAAAAATTGTTAAGAACACAAAACACCACTTTAAACAAAAATAAACGATTTATTTCATACCAAGTTCCATCATCACCCTAGCAACACCAAGAGAAATCTAGCCTAGCATGGTTGATACAATAAGCTCACAAGGTTGGTTTTGTGTACAAAACATGGTGAGGCTTGTAGGGAAATTTCTTAGTGGTTATGGGTGATTTTGGGTTGTTTCTCTCTCGAATGTTGTGTTTATGGAGTGATCCCAAGATCCAAATGACACCTACAAGTCCTAAAGATGGCTGAAACATCGTTTAGAAGGTGGAGAATTTTATGGGTTACGAGATGCCAAAGTGAGGAGTGGAGGTCTCTATTTACAGGCCTTCCAGCAGGACTACACCCATGCTTTAAGGTGTGGCACAGTCGTGCTTGACACCTGGTACTATTGCAGAGTCCTTGGGCACATATGCTGTTGGGGTTGTTGGCAAGCATGTCTGTGCCCAATATGGGGCACGCCCGTGCATGTCTGTTCAGGCAATCGTCTTGTCAATTTGGTTAGTTTTGGGACATTCTTGGACACACGTTGACTTGAGAGCGCGACCATGCTGCATTTGAAACAGCTCTTTAAGTCTCCAATTCCTTGCCTTTTGTGTCGTTTTTCTCCTCTTTTCGCTCATTGAGCTCAAAACCTGCAATTATCAATAAAGAAGGATAAATCATAATAAAACTAAGATAAAATCCTTGTTTCGGGTGAAAAATGGGTGAAAATGTATATGTAAATCGTGTGCAATTCTCGGCACATCACCTACATTCCCTAGCAAAATGACCCATTCTATGACATTTATAACACTTAATCTTTGATTTATCCAACCCCACCTTAGATCCTCCATGCAACCCAGGGTATTTTCTACCAGTTTTCTTATGAAACTTATTAGTTCTAACACTGAGTAGATCGCTAGTTGGTGTAAAATGTCCATTTCTTCCAAGTTCACAGGGTCAAAGTAATGAAGATCATTATACTCAAAGGACATGTTGTTAGATACCTGGATATCACCACTTGCTGCAAAAGAATAGTTAGGTGAATAAGCATCACAGTTAAATCCAGAAGTTATGTTATTGAAGTGATCATAACTCTGTTCCTTACTGTTACCAGACACCTCATCTTGACCCAAAAGTGAAGTACTTCCAAACACATAGTCATCTGATACTTTTCTAGAGTCCTCAAACTTCTTTTTCTGGTTAAGCTCTCTTTCATAAGTCAAGAGCTTACCATGAAGTTAGGTTAGAGATAAGTCCTTAAAACCAATTGAGTTTCTCATAACTATTGCAATAGTGTCCTATTTATCTGGTAAAGACCTTAAGAATCTATGATTCAATGTTAAGTTTAGTTATGTTAGACTAACCAGTTTTAGTTCACTAATTAAACACTTAAACCTCTCAAATTATTGAGTTAATCATTCACCCTTAACATGACTGAATGTTTCATATTGTTGGTTAAGTATTTCACTGTTGTTCTCAATAACTTCCTCAATTCCACCAAATTATTCCTTCAAAGCATCCCACAACACAGTCCAACATAGATATCATTTGGTAGAGCCATAGCCACAATACTAAAGGCTTTAGCATCTAGCTCAATTTTCTGAAAATCTAAGTCGCAGTAATTTTCAAGCTTCTTAGGCTCCTGAACCTTAGGATCTTCAGTACTCGGCACCATCAAAACATGTGGTCCAAAGATAACCGAATTCTAGAATCCTGTGTTCTGTTGAGCTAGAACATGGCTCATCCGACGTTGCCAGCTATTGTATTCAAATCTGACAAGCATCGGTAGCTTGTTGTTCGTGCCAGTGTTGTGTGGATCGTGATTGACTAAAGACATTCTCTGATTGTTTGTAGAAACAAAGTGTGTTTTAAAAAAATTTAGTGCAATTAAATTCTTACTCCGTTCTCAATAAAACAAACAAACGATATCAATAAATTTGAGTTGATATATTTATACTAATTTGATTGGTTAGATCGAATATAATTAACCAAGCTCTGATACAATTGTTAGGGTCTTAGTTTGAATTGTTATGAAGTTTCATTAATGAAACAGTAAATGAATGATAGAACAATTATAGAAAGTGAAGCGGAAAGTAAACTTTAAATCATAACAAAACAAAAGTATTGTTTTCCACAAGTACTTTTATAAATCATCACACAATACTACAAAGTTATACAACTCTCCCCCCCCCCCAGACTGATCACTCACAGTTTGTTCGTACAGAGAATGTTTATGAAAAGTGAAGAATAGAACAGTACAGACATTGTTCTATTTATAGACGAAGTAAAACTCTAATGACCGAAGCTGACGTCACCTAAGAAAGTGACAACTAACAGACTACTAATAATATAAACATCTGCCATATTACAAGTACTGTTACATTAATCAAACTCTGTTGAATCATCATTTGTTGGAGAACCTATGTTGCATCATCATCTGTTGAAGCCTAAGTGTTGTTGGCCTCAACTGTTTTGGCTTTTTACTTCAGCTATTCTTCTTTGCTTCAATAGACCCAACAATAAACACCCCACTACCCATAACCCCGGTATAAAACATAGCCAAATGCAGTGCAAATTACAATTATTGTAGTATACTCTTTTATACTTACGGTGTGCGCATATAATGTATATATGTGTGGCCCTTGGGGGGCAAAAGTGAAGTTGCACTAGTTTTAACGTTATTTTACTAATTTTGTGAAAATAACGTTAAAAACGACGGACGGTTAACATGCATCATGTGGTGGCGTGGATAGCCAAAAGACAAGGGAGTACATGCACTGATCGGGTTTGTCCCGATTGCTAAGTCTTCTGTGCCTTATGTCCAAGGCTTGATACCAAACCACGTCGAGCCGGGGGTCTCAATGGAAGCAGCCTCTCTATTCTTAGGGGTAGAGGTAAGGCTGTCTACATCTTACCCTCCTCAGACCCTACCTTAGCTTTGCTATAGGTGGGATTAACTGAGTATGATGATGATGATGATGATGATGATGATGATGATGTCTCTTTTTTACTTCTATATCCTGGTTTTAAAATGGTCAATCACTTGCTAAGTTAATGATATACTATGGTTAAGGTGGGGATTTGAGAATAAATTAAGGTTGTGAAAAATGTGCGATCTTAAATTCCCATAAACTCCTAAAAAATGAGTTTGGGCCATAAGGGTGTAGTTACTAATAAGTTAAAGACTTAAAAGTGTTAGGTGATTATAGCGGGTAAGGCCCATTTAAGATGTACCTTATGGGCAGCGGTTGATTATTTGGAGATGCTCAAAGCCCAAATACGTACTTCTACTTTTCCATCCATGAATATTTGTATCTAAAGAGGGACAAACTCAACATCTGTTACCACTCTTTGTTGTGACATAATTTTACTAGCCGAGTGTGTGTTTGCCGCCTCTTGTCGTAAGAAGTAATAGTACAAGATTCCGTTCCAACTTGAATGTGTTTTGGTGTCCATCTTGAGTCTTGACACTATTTGTTGATAGGAAAAGTATGTTAGGAAACAAAATAAAGGATCAGTGGAGAAAAGTCTAAAACAGATAAATATTATGTTGTATGGTATTGGAGTTTCATCTTCGGAAATGGCTTCGTTTGTGGAGGTCGTGGGTTGTAAGCCGGGTGTGCAGCCATTTAAGTACCTCGGATTGATGGTAGGTGCTAATATGAATCGCGTTAACAATTGGAGGCCAGTGTATGAGGTGTTCGAAAGTCGCTTTAGCGCTTGGAAAGCTTCGTGTTTGTCGATTGGTGGTAGGGTGACTCTCATTCAGTCCGTTCTTGAGAGTTTGTCGGTGTACTACTTTTCGCTCTACCAGGCGCCGTGTAAAGTGTTGAACGATCTTGAGAAGCTGATCAAAAGGTTCTTATGGGGTGGTTAGGGTGATAGGCATAGAATGCATTGGGTCAATTGGGATAGGGTGGCTTGTCCGGGAAAAGTTGGTGGTCTGGGCTCTCGAAGCTGTCCTTTATGAATTAATTTGCTGTTGTGCAAGTGGGCCTGGAGGTTTAAATCTGATGCGAACTGTTTGTGGAAGTCGGAAGCCACTTACTCAGGTAGGCGCTCGTGGGAGTTCCTGCCAATTCAGAAAGCTGTCAATGGGGTTTGGGGTAATATTGTGAAAGTGCTCAATAGAACTTTGATCGCAGGGGTCCTTTTACGCAAGTTCTTTAAAGGGGTGGTTTGGGATGGGAATGTTATTGGTTTCTGGGTTGATCCGTGGGTATGTCCAACTCCTTTAAAGGATTTATGTCCGTCCCTTTTCAGGTTTGATAAGATGAAAAAGTGCAGGGTCAGGGATCAGGTTAATAGTAACAGGCTGGTGTGGGAATGGGGTCGCAGTCCGTCGTCGGCTGCCGAAATCGAAGAGCTGCAATTTTTGTCTTCTGTTTTGGAGTCGATGATCCTTTGCAACAGGTCAGATACTTGGAGTTTGGCAGGTAACAGCCCTGGGTCTTTTTCGGTGAAGGATGTTAAAAATCTCCTTTATAGTGGGTGCGATTTTAGTACCAATCACGTGTTTGATTGGTGTAAGTGGGTTCTGGCTAAATGCAATATATTCTGCTGGAGGGTTGAGATGGGGAAGCTTCCTATGTTGTCGGCGCTTAGGGATCGTCACATTCAGGTCCAGGAGGTTGAGTGTCCAATGTGTAAGTGTGGCTCCAAAACTGTTGACCACTTCTTTCTATGTTTCGGTGGCCTGGGACAGTATTACGAGCTGATGTAAGCTGGCCGGTTTCTTCGTCTTCTCGGTTAGGGACCTGTTCGAGATTCACCATCACATTGGGCTGCAAGGCATAGTTCTTATTGCTTTTTGGTGTATTTGGCGAGCTAGGAACAAGTGGGCTTTTGAAGGGGCTTCGGTGCGTGTTGAGAACATCATTGGTGAAACCAAGGCGTTGGGTTTTCTTTGGGCGAAACAGAAAGCGAAAGCTGTGGATCTCGATTGGGATAAATGGTGTAGATTTGTAATCTTGTAATTATGTAGTTTTTTCCTTTCTTGTTTGTTGGTTGTGCCTGTCCCAGTTCGTGGGTTTTTGACGTTTTTAATGAATTATACTTTAAAAAAAAGATAAATATTAACTTATTCAAGCCAATACCAATTTTTTCCCCTTCTCAATAAATTGTAGGAAAAATGGAAATAAATAATCTCAACTATTCACTGTTGGCTAATAACAGTCCCAACTACGAAAATCACCAATATTGGTCCTAACTTTCGAAAAATTGGAATATAATGGACTTTCACTAACGGAAGCTTAACACCGTTAACCCCTGCTTACGTGGCTGATGAGCTGGCTTTCATACGTGGCATAAGTTTGTTTATAAGGCTGATGACGTGGAAAATTTGTATTTAAAAACAAGGACATCGATGATCAGTTCATAACATTCAAACATCACTCACACACTCTCACTCTCAAATCAGACTCTCACAACCTAACAAACCCTAATCCTCTGCAACGAAGAAGAAGCTGATCGTCGATCAAAATCAAATGGGGGAAGATACCATCAACGTCCACCTCTGGACTAATGGCACACTTGAACTTGGTACTCCGATTGGAAGGTATGTTAGGGGGAAATAAAAAAATATTAGGGTTAGACGTTAATAAACTTTCGTTTTTTGAGCTAGTAGATTATGCACAAGAATATGGTTCATATGAATCCAAAGATTTTCACATGTACTGTCGTATACCACATTATGGTGGTTTGAAACTTTTGGTTAGTAATAAAGATATGTCTGATTAAGAAACCAGATAACCCTGTAGGAGAGTCTAGCAAACAGCCCATTGATGAGAATGAGGCCCAACCCAATATGAAGCCCAATAGCTCCCACTTGGTTGATTGCTCTTCATCCCCAGGTTGTTTGAGTCCTCCTGGTAGTTCACCTGTTAGGTACACAAAGCTTACAACTAGGAAACAAGTTAGGTCACCAGTTAGTGGGCCTTTAGCTACAATAATTGAATCACCAATTAGATCACCATCAAGAGGGTATACTAAGTCTACAGCAGCTGGAAGAGTTGCATCACCAGTTAGACCACCAACACCACCACCACCAACTGTTCCACCACCACCATCAACTGTTCCACTACCACCACCAACTGTAGAAAAGGTTAATGAAGAAGGTTCTGATGAGGAGATAAATATTTTTGGGTTAGATGAGGAGGTAAAATATTGTTGGGTCAGATGAGGAGGTAAATATTGTTGGGTCAAATGAGGGTTCTGATTTAGAGGGTTCAGAAGATGATGATTCAAATGATGAAACTTATAAAGTTGATTTGTTGGGTGATGCTAATGGTTCTGACCAAGATGATGATGAGTGGAGATCTTCAGTAGCTAAGTTAAAGAGGGCTAATGAAAAAGATTCTGAAAAAAATAAGTTTATACTTGAGCAGTGTCTAAAACAACCTGCTGATGCAGTATGTAAAGATCTTGTGGAAGCAGATAGCAGCTATGATGATTCAGATGGTGATATGCAAACCCCAGGGGAAAGTGAAGATGAGGATATCAGAGGGAAGAAGTACAGAGAACGTGTTCTAGTTGTAAATGACAAGACTGACTGGAGTAAGTTTACATGGGTTGTTGGGATAAGGTTTCCTACTAGAGATGCTTTTAAGGATGCTGTTAAAAGGTATGTAGTAGCAAATGGTAGAAATCTTGTGATTTCAACAAGTAACAATAACAGAGGAGGGCGTGTAGGTGTGAATTATGTAAAGGATTGTCCTTTTAAGCTTTGGTGTTCATATCATAAGGGGAAAAGTTGCTATATGGTTAACACTGTGATGGACAAACATAATTGCCAGAGAAACATGAACAAGAATAGACAACTAACTGCCACTTTTTTAAGTAAAGAGTTCTTACCAATCTTTAAAACTAATCCATAGTGGGGTGCTAAGGATATCCAGTTTGCAGTTATACAGAAGTATAAGGTCCTCATTACTAAGTGGCTGGCCTACAAGGCCAAAGAATATGTCCATAGGAAGCTTCATGGGTCAATGAGGGAGCATTACAGCAAAATTGGGTCCTACTTGGAAGCTTTAAAAGCTGCAAATCCAACATCAAAATTTGAGTTGGTAACTGCCCCACCTGGGTACCATAACATGGATCCAGAATCTAACTTGGAAACTTTTTTTAGGCTTTTTTTTTTTTTTTGATGGGGTTAAGAAGGGATTACTGGCAGGTTGTAGGAAGGTATTATGCTTGGATGGTTGTTTCCTTAAAACCTTTCTAGGTGGCATGTTGTTAGCTGCCATTGGAAGAGATGCTAATAATCAAATGTACCCCGTGGCCTGGACAGTAGTGGAAGGTGAGAACAATGATTCATGGGATTGGTTTATGTATGAATTAAGAAAAGCTCTTGAGGTCAATGATGGTGGCAAACACTGGACCCTCATATCTGATCAACAAAAGGTAACCCTGTGACCTTTCATAAGTTTATTATTTCTTATATATAATCTAACTGTAACAGGGATTACTGAATGGTGTTGCAAGGTGGTTGGAAAATGCTGAGCACAGAAACTATGCAAGGCACATTTATGCCAACTGGAATAAGAATCATAGGGGTGATTACTTAAAGGAAGTGTTTTGGAAGGCATGTAGATCATACAATGAAGCTGACTTCAAGGATGCTATCAGGGAAATGAAAGAAATTGATGACAAGGCAACAGCTGATTTCTTGAAGCAAGACAGAAACTATTTTGTAAGGTGCTTTCTTCAGAATCATACATGTTGTGATGTGATAGTCAATAACATGGCTGAAACCTTCAATGGAACCATAGTGCAATCTAGGTCTAAGCATATCATAAACATGTTAGAAGATATTAGGGTAGCAATAATGACTAGGCTAACAACAAAGAATGCTTGGATGTTAGCCCAAGATGTGGTTGTCTGCCCTAATATACAAGAGAAACTTGATCAAGAAAAAGATTGGGCTTTTAGAAGTGAAGTCTACCCTTCATCACATAATGTGTTCCAGGTCAGGGATTTAGATGATGTGTCAGTGGATTTGCACAGGGCAACATGTACTTGTAGGAAGTGGGATTTATCAGGTATTCCATGTAAGCATGTGTGTGTAGTGGCTGGGTTTCTTGGTAGGAATGCTGAAGAAATTGTGATTGTGTGCTTCCATAAAGAAACATACCTAAAGACATATCAATACACAATTCCACCTCTACATAGTGAAAGGTTCTGGCCAACTGTTGATCTTCCTTTGGACCCACCTCCTATCAAAATACAACCTGGAAGACCAAAGAAAAACATAAAGAAATATCCACATGAGACCTCTAAAAAAGCAGGTAATGTTTGTTAATGTTTTCTGATGGTTTATGTATGTTTGTTTATGTATGTTTGTTCCCAGGTAAGTTGCCAAAACATGGAGTTCCGATGACTTGTAGCAATTGCAAACAAAGTGGACACAATATCAGAAAATGTTCACAGCCAAAGGGGGTGAAGGTACATCAGCAGCTGCTTCAAGGTCTAAGGGAAGGCCAAAAGGAAGTAAAACAAACAATGCCAGCCAATCAACACAACAGTCTACTGGAGCAACAATTGGATCAAATAGGCCAAGGGTTAAAAAATCCAAGTCAAAGAAACATCAACAGTCAACTGTAACTGCAACTGCTTCTAAAAGACCAAGCCAGTTGAAGAAACTCAAGTCAGTTGCTTAGTGGGACTTCTGCATGATCAAGTTGTCTGCTTTTGAACATCCTTTGGGATGTTAGTTTAACTTTATGTATTTAATGAAACCTTGTATGCTTTTGAACAAGTAATACGCTTTTGTACATCACTTGATGATGATTATGGTATAATATGGAACCTTGTTATTTGTTTTGCTGCAAATGATGTAATATGATGATGATTATGTATGCTGTTATGATTGCACTATTTTCCTGAAACTTGGTAATGTTGTTGATGAATGTTGTTATTTCATTAAACTGCAGTTTGCAGTCTTGGTTATGGGTCAATATGGCTGCAAAATGGATGCATTGGCAGTGGCTACAAAATGGCTGCAACCATTGCAGCCTTGTTTCAATATGGGTCAATATGGGTGACTTTTGCCACGTTTTATTTTTGCTTGATTACAACAACCCATTTTGCCACGTTTTATTTAAATTGATGTGGCTAAAACATATTTTCTAGTAACTGTATAATATAAACGACCACACTTAGAGTAAATTCATGTGGCCATTACAATCTTTTAGCCACACTTAATGGATATAATGATTGATTCTAGCAAAAAAATATTGGTATCTTTTAGCCACACTTTTATGTTGTTACAGCCACTAAATGTGAATGTGGCTGTATGATACCTATGATGACTTGACCTTTGGTCACACTTGAGATGAAAAAAAAAAGTGTGACCAAAGGCATATGGTCACATTTTTTTAGTGTGGCCATAGGGCTATTTTGGCGTAGTGAATACAATTAGATTTGTTTCAATATGGGTCAATATGGTTTCAATACACTTAGATTTGTTTCAATATGGGTCAATATGGTTCACTTTGCAACCATTGAACAATAGTCCAAACAATTTTAATACAAATTTTCATACAAAAGAAAGTTTTATTACACATTTCTTCCATTACATTGCATACATTGACAATGACACCATTTTCAAATACTGATAGCCCACCATATTCCAATGACTACAATAACCAAACATAATATAATCATTGAAAATGATTTTTTCTTTGAAAGCTATTTTCTCAGATTCTTATTCTCTTCTTGCAAGATCATGTTCTGCAACTTCAGATTCTCAATCTTCAAAGCATCATATTCTTGTTCAATTCTTCGATGTTCACTTAGGAATGCATAAAGGTCTCGTTTCCACATGAAGAATTTGCAGTCTTGGTCCTACTCAGAAAATAATTAACTAATTTAGAGTTGAAATTACAACCAAAACATACTAATTTAACACATCACTTACCGACCATAAAGGGCAGCCATAGAATTCGTCCCCAACTCGAAGACTTCTTCATTCAGCAACCCTCAAAATTGCTTGGATATCATGATGGCAGTACACATTTCCCTCGAAAAGGACTTTAAACTTTTTAGGGTTTTTCTTGCCTTCCATGTGTTTGCTTCAAAGAATATGAAATTAGGGTTTTTTTGTTTGTTATAAATGATGGCTGGAAATATTAATATAATTTTTAATAATTGTTTTGCCACATAATTAAGTTTTTTAACACCTCAGCATGCCACGTAAGCAGGAGTTAACGGTGTTAAGCTTCCGTTAGTGAAGGTCCATTATGTTCCAATTTTTCGAAAGTTGGGACCAATATTGATGATTTTCGTAGTTGGGACTGTTATTGGCCAATAGTGAATAGTTGAGATTATTTAATCCATCCATAGTGGTGGGGTGGCTTTTGTTTCACCTATGTGATCAAAGGTTCAATCCCCACTTCCATCATTTATGGTTTGGTATCCGGGTTAAGATCGAATACGGGTGGCGTCGGTTTGAATCTAACGGGCGGCGAGGTTTTACCGAGTTCTATAACACTGTCGTGCCTTCGGGTGGGTGGGGCTCGGGTTTCCGCGCATCGGGAGAAAGCGGAGGCTGCTGGAGGTCGAGTAGTCGATTCTTGGGCACGACGCCCCGCAAGGATGGTTGCCACACAGTTGTTCGCCGATCAGAAAAAAGTATACGGTTTTGAATTTTATGTCAGTCAATTCTGTAAAACAGGTTTTGTTTAGTTTCAGGGATTATCCTACTAATAAATCTAGATTTTAATTTTATTTTGTATTTTAATATCGCAGGACGCAGGTGGTCAAAAATGTGTCACAAACCTAAACATTTTGTCACCAGTGTATGTCTGGTCTAAAAACCTAAAACCATATATATGGTCTGGCGGCTAAGCATAAAACCCAAGCATCCAACGCTTCCCCCTGCCAAACCCCAGATCAAACGGCCAGGACTCACTTTCCCACCGACTGCTTTCCGATCAACGGCGCCGATCAACTTTGACCTACTTTTGTGTAAGCTTCATTCTAATTACTCAAATCTTTTAGTTACTGGTTTAGTGTACATTGATCATATTACGAAATTATACTTTCATTTCATCAGATTCACCATCTGTTTTTTAGGGCTAGTTTAGGATGTTAGGTTGATTCCGTTCTTGTTTAAGGTTGGACTTGGTATAATTGTTTCATACCTGTTCAGACGATTATTGGCCGACGTCCGAACCTGACTTGAAAAATGCGTCTAAGGGATTAAAAGTAGGGCTTTTAAAGCGAAGCGAGAAAAGTGCGCTAGGTCTGAAAAGTGGGCCTAGATATGCGCACCTGGGTGAGTTTTTACAACAGAGGGTTTGACTATTTGTTTTAAGCAAATAACTCTAGAATTGAGTACTGAAGTTAGTAAAATTCAAAAATTGAATGATATCAAACACGTTACACACAGATTTAAGTGTTTCCATGTTTGTTTTTGCTGAATCATGGATCATTTTGTTTGCAGAAATGTCCTTTTTGAAGCAATTTTTGGATGACATAAAGAGCGAGGTTGCATTCAAACTTATGGACAGATTTTCGTTTTCAGGTCTGAAGTAAAACACACCTTATTACTTAATCAAATTTTCATACCGTCTCGACAGAACAGAACCCTAAATCCGAAATATTCCACTGAATCAATCTGGGAAAATGACAGAGTTCTTCAGCCATACTGCTTCCAGACAGTTATCCCAAATGTTGTTTGCAGTAGTCTTCTTTCATGGTTCTGAATATCTTTTAGCAATCATATTTCACGGGAAATCCAACGTGACTCTTAAATCGCTATTAATCAGTCAGCAATACATCTTGGCAATGATCCTATCCGTTCTTGAATATGTACTTGAGCTTTACTTTTTCCCGGAGTTAAAGGAGCATTGGTGGATAAGCAATTTGGGGCTTTTAATGGTTGTCGTTGGGGAAATCATACGAAAGCTAGCTATTATAACAGCCGGACGGGCTTTTACTCATCTTATTCAGAGATATCATGAGGAACATCATAAGTTAGTAACTCATGGGGTTTATAGTATCGTTCGTCATCCTGGGTACACTGGTTTCTTGATTTGGTCAGTTGCTACTCAAATTATGTTGTGTAACCCTCTTTCGACCATTGCGTTTACAGTAGTCGTTTGGAACTTTTTCAATAGAAGAATTCCGTATGAAGAGTATTTCTTGAGACAGTTTTTTGGGGAATATGAGGAGTTTGCTAAACGGGTTCCTTCTGGGATTCCATTCGTGAAATGATAAAACTAATATTATTCCATTTGTGCTTTGATTAGTTTGTTGCAAACTTAAAGCTCTAACCTTTCTACATCGCTGCGTGAAGCTATGGATACGCTTTTATGGCTGCTTTTGACATGTAAGTCCTTTTTGTTGCTTAGATAATGTGTGAAACTTTAAGTTTTAACCATGGTTTAAAAAAACGGCTGAGGTGTGCGCCTCGAGGCGCGCCTCAAGGCGAATCAGGAGGAAAACGAGTCTGAGGCTGCGCCTCAGGGTGCTATTTTGTAGATGCGCCTCACATGGCTGAGGCAGTAATAAAAACGGCGCCTCAGGTGCGCCTCAGGGGTTTCTTAAGTTTGATTTTGATGTTTTAGACTTTTTATTTCAATTTCAAGCATGTCATGCCCTTTTAACGTGTGTTTTTAATGTTTTTGATGAATTTGATGCTGAAATTAGTTAGTATTTCATTTTCTATAAGATATATAACATTTATATATATATTTTCATTCTGCCTCGCGGTTACGCCTCGGTTCGCCTTGAGGCGTACGCCTCGTGAGGCGAAAGGAAAACGCCTCGAGGCACGTTTCCGTACTTTTAAACCTTGGTTTTAACATTTATTATATATCAAATTGTAATGTATGATTATTTTTTTGCTTAAAAATATGGAATTATTGATATGAAATATACATAGACTCCATCGATATTTTATTATTGCAAATTTCACTATGTATGTTTCATTCTAAGCTTGTGAAGTGGTTGAAGACTTGTAGTTGTATCATGCAAATGTTCCTAAAGGATATAGTGTACCTATTGCATGATGGTTAGTTAGCTGCTCTCGTAACTTGCGCACCATCTTAAAAACAATATTGGGACCAGTATTGATTTCGAGAGTGTACACCTTCACAATAAGGTATAAGTGTCCACTTACAGGGATACATGATAAGTTAAATTAGTTGCAATGCCCTCAAGGTATCATAAATTCAAACTTCAAAGTTAAACTAGGAAATGCGCGCCCGACAACTCTGTATGCCACGTGTGTACATTATGTCTCATACCTGTCAAACCCAGTTTGACCCAACTCTGTTTTGACCCGTTATCAGATCCCATCAATTGTCATGCTTAATTATGATTTTTGGTGGTGTTGCACCTAAGCGGATAGCGATATATCCCTGTGGTGCTTGTCTCGTTACTTGTATGCTTGCCTGTCTTCTGTTCTCTCTTTTTGAGCCGGGGGTCTCTCTGGAAGCAGCCTCTCTATCCTTATGGGTAAGGTGTGCCTACATCTCACCCTCCCCTGACCCTACCAATAGTTTCTACTATTCGTGGGATATATTGGGTATGATTGATTGATTGATTGATTGGTGGTGTTGCACCTAAGGAAAGGGGTGAGGTGAGCCAGTTAGATTCAAAGCCTGAGTTGAAGTTTTATAAAGACACAATATGTATTCCAAAACTGGGTGAAATACCTGTCTTCTAATCAATGTAGGTATAAGGGCTGTGCAGAAAAAACCGACTGGTCGAGCCATAATTAAACCCAGGCGTTTCGTTATATATTTCTTTCATAAATTGATTTTTGTTCGGTTTCAATTATGATTCTTGCGATAATTGAAATAACCGAACTGATACTTATGTACAAGAAATCATATCTCTAAACAAGGTCCTGTAAAGCTGTAATTTTATACGAGACATAAGGTGTTATCGCAATAAATACAAGAAAATGAAATCTAATAAGTTTTTTAACCGTATATGCATCAAGTATAAAGCAAATTGTCCACGTACCTTTTTGTCTATCTCGTTCAATACATAACCTAATGTAACTAAATAATTGTTAGAATTGCATAAGCACTTGTATGTAGTGTGTGGGAAGCTTGTAGAGTGTTTTAAAAAGAAACATTTTAAACTTACAAGTGTGGCTCATTGAAAATCTAAAAACTTATTAACTCATTTATATGCTAGTATTCATTTTAAACTCAAAACTTAAGGTCTATGGAAATGTTTTTAAATGATTCTAACTATATGTAAACCATCTTATCTATCACATTTAAAACAATATGTATAAGTGTCTATACGGTTTTCACAAATTCCTTAAAAAAATCGTTTTGTGCACATGCACAGGTGCACACAACACTTTAGTGAATTTGGTAAAAGTCAAAAGAAAAAAAAAACAGAACACTTTATTTATCTTTCCTGCTATTTCTTTTTTCCTGTCTGCTCACTTCTTATTTTTTATTAAAATGTAGTACATAAGCGATAGATCTAATATTATAATAATAATAATAAAAACAAATTTTAAACATATTGAAATCTAATAATCAACAATAAAGAGTATACGAGTTAAATGGGATTGATCTAATATAAGTGGCCACATCGTTAAGGAGATGTTTCGACGCTTTATCATGTCACAAAACCAATGAGTTAGCCACTGATCATCAAAGGATGGATGCACTTGCCTATTTGTTTTTTTACCTATTCAAGGGAACCCCATTCGAACCCACGCTTGAAGCAATCAGAGAAGCATAACTGGTGGGTTTGATTGAGTGGGAGAAGTAAAATCGATGGGTGTGATACTGTGATCGAAGCTGAAGAAACATAATCCTAATTAGTATATTGACAAAGTAAAATATGGTTACAAAATAATACATTTGAGAGAGAGAAAATGACAATTAACTAAAAATTTATTTAAATTAGATATACATTATATTTAAAGTTTGGGTATGTATGATACTATTAAGAATTTATAGAGATATAAATGAAATTATCCCTCAGGTTGAACTTAAGAAAAGAGTATAAATATGTACACACTAGATTATACCCCGGGAGCGTCCCGGGTTGAGAAATTTAATATGATACATCAATTTTACATATGAAATAGACTGATGTATAACTCTAATATTAATATCTAACCTAAAACAATGTACAATTCCAATGCTAACACCTAACCTAAAAGAATGTAGAGCTTAAATGTAACTCTAATATTAACACATATCATAAAGACTAAACAAATGTACAACTCTAACATACTAATATTGATACCTAACTTAAAACAACGTATTTGGCTCTGGTTGAAAAAAAAAATCATATTTACTGATTTAAACATAATTAGTGACTTGTCTATACATGATTAATGATTTACGTGTACACTTTATGTTTTTTTTTACCCCACAAAAAAATTTCTCCGTTTTTTATATAGCACTATGGTACTCGTTGGAAAGATAATAAAACGCTCGTTAATTTGGTGTAATTTTTTTCTTTAAAAAATCTCGTATATTAAAGATATTAACGTTTAAAAATTATGGGAGGAAACATGAGGGTGAAAAATCCAATTTTGTTTTTAAATTATTTTTTCCTAAAATATCTCAATGCCACATGGGATGACACATGGCACACTCAATGAAGAGAATGCCTCTTGAAGAAACAACGAGTATATGTTTAGTGAGAGGATAGGAGGGAGTGGTAAATGGTATAACAACTCGTGTTCGCAGCAGGGTATAATCCTTGGCTCACAACGATAGTGAATCTAGGGTTATGCACACAAACGATAAGCAAGTAAAATATGTAGAACAAGAATGTAAGTGGTTCGATCTCGTGAGATCTACGTCCACTGGAAAAGGTGACCTTTATTAATAAATAACGTGAATGATGATACAAGTGGAGATACAAGTGTATTCGTTCCTATTGGCTGGTTTTTTCTTTGAGAGAAAGGAGGTTGAGCCCTCCTTTTATAGGAGATGCATGGGCCTCAGCCTTTGGAGCCCACCTCTCCTTTACTGGGCCGGGCCGGGGGACCGGGCCGGTTAGTTGGCAGGCCCACCTAGTTGGATCCTAACTCTTGGTTAGATAAAGTGATCCAAGTTGGGGAGGGCCCCTTTTGATTGGACCACGTGTCATCCCGTGGTTGGCCGGTTGGGAGGTTCATTGTCCTCCACACACGTGGCGAGTTGCGAGCGGTGTGCAGGGGTGTCAGCTGTCAGACGACTGACCACTCGTCAGCTGACATCTGACGGGGAGAGGCAAGTTGGTGTCCAAGGGGGATGCCTTTAGGTGTTGTCAACTGGTGGTTCTGCGCCTTCGGCGCTGCAGTAGTCCTGGAAGTGATTATTCCCGCGGGTGTTAGAACTTTCAGCGGAGGTATTTTTGACTGGCGGGTAGGGTGCGCCTGAAAGTGGTACCCTACCCCTTCACCTCTTTAAGTGACATGTCATTAAAATAGCTTTGGTTTATAATATGTATAGATATGCATACACATACACGTGCATTTATACAAGAGAAAGAAAGACTATCATGTGCATTAGTCACTCATCATTGGATGCATAAAATTATCAATGTTGAAGATGATGTAGCTCAAGCCCGTCTCATAAAGATACACATTTGTAGATGCATGATTTTGATAAATAATCGTCAATGGATAGTTTACATGATAAATAGGTTACAAAGTTATGGCACTAGGAGTGCTCGACCAAAGCACAATCATTTAAGTATATACATTTTGCTATGCCATAAAGAGCATTGTAAAGGTATATTTAGCTCTCGACTCTCGAGAAAGGCTATGAACCACACCATAAGGGCACAAGGAGTGCATGCTGCTTTTTTCGTAACACACCTCTCATCCATATCGATCTTCTCCACTATTTATCACAACATGCCAAATCACAGGAAATGCAGCTAGTTTCGTATGCTTCGCATGCCAAAACCAATTTTAAATAAATTAAAAATACTAATTAAAATGTGTTTGGTCAATTGGTTGATTTGGTATTGGATGCATAAAATTATCAATGTTGAAGATGATGATGTAGCTCAAGCCCGTCCCATAAAGATACACATTTGTAGATGCATGATTTTGATAAATAATCGTCAATGGATAGTTTACATGATAAATAGGTTACAAAGTTATGGCACTAGGAGTGCTCGACCAAAGCACAATCATTTAAGTATATACATTTTGCTATGCCATAAAGAGCATTGTAAAGGTATATTTAGCTCTCGACTCTCGAGAAAGGCTATGAACCACACCATAAGGGCACAAGGAGTGCATGCTGCTTTTTTCGTAACACACCTCTCATCCATATCGATCTTCTCCACTATTTATCACAACATGCCAAATCACAGGAAATGCAGCTAGTTTCGTATGCTTCGCATGCCAAAACCAATTTTAAATAAATTAAAAATACTAATTAAAATGTGTTTGGTCAATTGGTTGATTTGGTATTGGATGCATAAAATTATCAATGTTGAAGATGATGATGTAGCTCAAGCCCGTCCCATAAAGATACACATTTGTAGATGCATGATTTTGATAAATAATCGTCAATGGATAGTTTACATGATAAATAGGTTACAAAGTTATGGCACTAGGAGTGCTCGACCAAAGCACAATCATTTAAGTATATACATTTTGCTATGCCATAAAGAGCATTGTAAAGGTATATTTAGCTCTCGACTCTCGAGAAAGGCTATGAACCACACCATAAGGGCACAAGGAGTGCATGCTGCTTTTTTCGTAACACACCTCTCATCCATATCGATCTTCTCCACTATTTATCACAACATGCCAAATCACAGGAAATGCAGCTAGTTTCGTATGCTTCGCATGCCAAAACCAATTTTAAATAAATTAAAAATACTAATTAAAATGTGTTTGGTCAATTGGTTGATTTGGTATTGGATGCATAAAATTATCAATGTTGAAGATGATGATGTAGCTCAAGCCCGTCCCATAAAGATACACATTTGTAGATGCATGATTTTGATAAATAATCGTCAATGGATAGTTTACATGATAAATAGGTTACAAAGTTATGGCACTAGGAGTGCTCGACCAAAGCACAATCATTTAAGTATATACATTTTGCTATGCCATAAAGAGCATTGTAAAGGTATATTTAGCTCTCGACTCTCGAGAAAGGCTATGAACCACACCATAAGGGCACAAGGAGTGCATGCTGCTTTTTTCGTAACACACCTCTCATCCATATCGATCTTCTCCACTATTTATCACAACATGCCAAATCACAGGAAATGCAGCTAGTTTCGTATGCTTCGCATGCCAAAACCAATTTTAAATAAATTAAAAATACTAATTAAAATGTGTTTGGTCAATTGGTTGATTTGGAATTGGATGCATAAAATTATCAATGTTGAAGATGATGATGTAGCTCAAGCCCGTCCCATAAAGATACACATTTGTAGATGCATGATTTTGATAAATAATCGTCAATGGATAGTTTACATGATAAATAGGTTACAAAGTTATGGCACTAGGAGTGCTCGACCAAAGCACAATCATTTAAGTATATACATTTTGCTATGCCATAAAGAGCATTGTAAAGGTATATTTAGCTCTCGACTCTCGAGAAAGGCTATGAACCACACCATAAGGGCACAAGGAGTGCATGCTGCTTTTTTCGTAACAAACCTCTCATCCATATCGATCTTCTCCACTATTTATCACAACATGCCAAATCACAGGAAATGCAGCTAGTTTCGTATGCTTCGCATGCCAAAACCAATTTTAAATAAATTAAAAATACTAATTAAAATGTGTTTGGTCAATTGGTTGATTTGGTATTGGATGCATAAAATTATCAATGTTGAAGATGATGATGTAGCTCTAGCCCGTCCCATAAAGATACACATTTGTAGATGCATGATTTTGATAAATAATCGTCAATGGATAGTTTACATGATAAATAGGTTACAAAGTTATGGCACTAGGAGTGCTCGACCAAAGCACAATCATTTAAGTATATACATTTTGCTATGCCATAAAGAGCATTGTAAAGGTATATTTAGCTCCCGACTCTCGAGAAAGGCTATGAACCACACCATAAGGGCACAAGGAGTGCATGCTGCTTTTTTCGTAACACACCTCTCATCCATATCAATCTTCTCCACTATTTATCACAACATGCCAAATCACAGGAAATGCAGCTAGTTTCGTATGCTTCGCATGCCAAAACCAATTTTAAATAAATTAAAAATACTAATTAAAATGTGTTTGGTCAATTGGTTGATTTGGTATTGGATGCATAAAATTATCAATGTTGAAGATGATGATGTAGCTCTAGCCCGTCCCATAAAGATACACATTTGTAGATGCATGATTTTGATAAATAATCGTCAATGGATAGTTTACATGATAAATAGGTTACAAAGTTATGGCACTAGGAGTGCTCGACCAAAGCACAATCATTTAAGTATATACATTTTGCTATGTCATAAAGAGCATTGTAAAGGTATATTTAGCTCCCGACTCTCGAGAAAGGCTATGAACCACACCATAAGGGCACAAGGAGTGCATGCTGCTTTTTTCGTAACACACCTCTCATCCATATCAATCTTCTCCACTATTTATCACAACATGCCAAATCACAGGAAATGCAGCTAGTTTCGTATGCTTCGCATGCCAAAACCAATTTTAAATAAATTAAAAATACTAATTAAAATGTGTTTGGTCAATTGGTTGATTTGGTATTGAGTCCCCCCCCCCCCCCTCCCCCCCCCCCCCCCCCCCCCCCCCCCTAAAACCCAACTCCATATTTAAAACACTTCAAATCTCATTTATTGCATCAAGGGTACTCAAGGCCAAAAAGATATCAAATCCTTGATGGAGACATTGAAGCCTTGGGCCAAAACTTGGTTTTCAGCCACGCTATACTACCACACAATATGTGCACTTGCCTGTTTGTGGGTAGTTGTGTACAAGTTTAAAACCATTTCTATAATTTTAGAATGAGATTTGCGTAAGAAAACCCTTACTAAAAAGATACACATCGGCACGCATAAGTAGCTCTAATTTAGCCTAACATTTAACGTAGATAACTCAACACGTGCCATAGTTGCATAATCACACAACAAATCTCACCCGTCAAGCCAAAACTCACATAAAGCAATAGAGATATGGCCTATGGGTTAGGAATGTTATCCTAGTCTCATACACAATTGTAAACTTTGTCGCATACCCATTACCGTTAGGTACCTTTTACTCGTTACACCGTCAGGTTCACAGGTTTTCCTACAGGCATTGAAGGTACACATGTATTGTTGGAATTATTATTATGTGAAACATATCGTTTTAACTTAACCAAAAACCAACTTAAAATATATTAAGCCCAAGCATTGAAGTTACATATGTATTGTTAGGATTATTATTATGTGAAACCTAGCCTTTAACTTAACCCAAAACCAACTTGAAATATATAACGCCCAACAACATTCGAAGTTCGAAACATTGTTTATCTTCAATAATTTTCAAATTTCTAACAATTCCATATTGCTATTTATTAGATCTTTTATAATTACTAACAGGGTGCCTGTGTGGTGTGACGAGGAACACAAATACTCCTAAATTGGTTTTGGTTCAATTCGGTTATTAGTCCCAACTGAAAACAAATTCATTGGTTAATCAACTTTATTAACCAATCTGTTAATTAGTTAAATTCATTTTATAAGGTTGTCATTTTTCTAGTTCGGTTCAATTAATTTTTGTTAACAACCAAAACCCAACTTCAGCTAAAATTTTTGCTTAGAAGTACATGAAATTTCATGGAGGTGTAAAAGCTAAGAAATATTTGAATATATGAATTGTTCGGTTGCAGTTTGATAATTTCGGTTAACTAAAGGTACAAAAAACTGATAACCTATGATAACCGATTTCAAGTTAATTAGTTTTTGGTTAATTCAGTTTTCAACTGATTTGGTTGTGTATCGTTTTTTTTTCCGTTTGTTTTTAGTTATTCCTCACCCTTAGATATTGTTAATCACATAACACATGAATTTTTTAAAGTAAAAAAAAATATATATATATACTCAAATTAAAGAGAATAAAATAATTGTGGAGAAGGTTGAAGTAGTTAAAATGCAGTTAAGATAAAGTTAATAATGTGTAAAAGTGTTTAAGGAGAAAAGATGTAACTATAATTAAGTAAAAGTTTAAGGAATTAAAGTGAAGTTAAGATGAGGTTATTAGGATGGGGATGGGAGGACACCCCTCCATGTAGGAAATATTATCAGTGGGGCCAAATATCAAGAATTGAGACACCCCAAGGGAGAGGTGTGCTCCATCCAAGATAACCCAGAACAAACCATTTGATTGATCCCCTATATAAAAAATCATTTAAATTGGGTCGTCTTCCCCATTCCATATAGAACATTCAAGACGGGGACAACCCTAGGACGTCCCTCACACCGGATAGCCTTAGAGCATTCACAATAGGTTCTCCATCCCTAATCCACTCACAACCACATATTACACTAAAAATCATTACAGTTTCCCTTTCCTTCACTCACAACCACTTTCAACAAATATTAAAAATTAAATACAAGAAAACTGTTTTCCCCCAAAATATTCCCAAATATCCTCAAATGTACCAATAAACAGTAGGTTTCCTATTCACAACGCAATACAAAAATATAGGGTTTTCTCTCTGAAAATTATAAAAGACCAAATGTTAATGCTCATAAACAGTAGGTATCATTTTAGGGTTGTATCTTATGAATTAAAGGGAAAAAAAAAAAGCTTGACTTTTAAATATCTTACAATACCCTTATGAAATACAATATTTAGAAATAGCTTTTGTAAATTTAAAGATGCTTTTTAGCAGAAGTGTTTATTGACTTAGACTTTTCAAAAGAAGTTTTTAAAAAGTGTTTGTACTAGTCTTTGTGTGAAAAAAGTCAATAAGTTGACTTTTAAAAAGTGTTGTATTAGTTATTTATGTAATACATCCAAAAAGTGCACATGTGTTGTAATGAACGTAAAGGGTGGATGGGTAGATCTGTATCTGTACTAAAAATCAAAAGCCAAAACAAACAAAACAAGATTTCTAACTTCTACAAAACAACTTCAACCTATATCAAAAAGCCAAAACAAAAAATGTTTTTGACATAGCCAAATAACTTATTCACTTATTGGTTTTTCAAACAAAGCCGATGTGTCAATAAGTTATTTCTCAACTCAATCCCAAACACCCTCTAATAATATAGATATAATATATTAATATATTTGGTATGATGCAAACTTGCAAAGATATGAGTATGGGATTGGCTTTGGGTAATTAAGTAGGTATATCTAACATCATACCGATCTCATATATTCGGCAATCTTATACTTTCCATACTCTTCCCATTACCCGTCTCAAATGTTTCACGTTTTTAGGTTGGCCAGCCATGTTCTAATCCTATTAAGCAAATTCTACAAAGGCACATTGAAATAAGAAGAATATATGCACTAGTGATCATGGCACACCCCTACACCTCACATTATGAGGCCTAGTTAGCCAAGCCAATACACCAGGCATGGCCAGCCTTACCTATGAACATATAAAACACATGGAGCCGGATTTGTGGACCTTAGGAAGAATTGCTTCCATATGAATTCCCCTATATGATTTTAGTTAGGGGAATATATAGAGGAAACAAGCGAAGGAATAACATCGCTGGTAAGAACTGAACTTAACATACTCAGATGAGCATTTCGCTGAGAAAGGACCCCGGATGCCAGGTCATCTTCGTCCTGTTAAGTAACCGACTTTCACACTTTTAGGAGTGGTTCCTGCACCATCAACCCGAGCCCTCTTTTGTGACCCTTTGAAACAAGTGGTCCTTTTCTCTTCTTCATCGTCTGTGTTTACTGATGTGCATCTTGACCTGGTTTTTACGCTTATTTTTCTAGGAAGGTAAGTGTTGAAGTAATAGCTGATTATGGTTTTGAGTGACTTTGATGGAAAACATTCCGATGCAAGTTTTATAAAATTATTACCTTCTGATATCGGTTTCTTTTTCAAAATGCGTGCAAACTTCTGCTGCTCTGATTGCTTCCATAGGACCATAACGCTGCAACAACTTCGCCCATCTCGTCAAACTTCCAAACTTGGAAAGCGGGTCCCAGATCTTTCTGAAGATGGGCGGTTTTCTCACTGACGTGGCGCTTGACACAGAGAATGGATCCATGGATGTGACAATCACAATCATGAGGTCTCCCCCTCCCAATCACACCCCTTTCGCTTTCTCGGGTGGTTGCATCTTTGTTTGACCAGATTACAGTGCCCAACCAATTTGAAGAGTTGAGAGTTTTGTGAGGGTATTTCCTTTGAGGTGGGCCATCCCATTCTGCCACATCAGCCTGAAACCGCGGTCCTATAGGGACTGCATACTTTTTTTGTTCATCAAGCACATAACTTAACCGCTCTGTCGGCTTCTTCATGGCTGGAAAGTTCAGAAATACGTAATAAAAGAGCGCAATAATCTTGGATCAGCGAATGACAATATCGCTCTCCTGATTGTATATAATAAAGTTTACCAAAAACGTCTCCTTAGCAGCACCACCTATTATCAGTTTTAGAAATCGACAAAATGACATAAATATACAAACAGAATAATATATAGAGCCTGTTTAGCAATGTGACAGTAGATTAATGATATTGGAAAGCAATAAAACATAAAACAGAAGAGAGTATAGTCAACAATGAACAATTTGTTGGATATATAGATACAAATACTTACAGCGAAAGAATTATGTGAAAATACGAAGAAATATTTAAAAAAAAATAATAATAAGCATTATGCTTTAGAGGATGGCACCAATTATTTGCAAAATGAGACAAGTTAATTCTAAATAACTAAAGAGAATATCTATATTTATCTTCATTTTTGGCAATCTCAGTGCACCGAAAAACTTGTAGATTCTCCCTTTATTCATCTTTTTTCGGTCATCTCAAAGATATAGGAAGCTCGTATTCATACAAGCGCACAAATTATCAACCAACCATGTTGTGTAGATGAGAAAATAGGATAGATACATGACACATTTACATCCAGTCATGTAAAGTATAAGAGAAACCCACACGTCACACAAAACTAGAGAGTTAGGTGATTTGATGATGACACATACCCACTAAAAGCCAATACCATGGTAACTATGCTCACGGCTGAGCACTGCGCCAACTTGAAAGTGAGACATGTTGCGTTGCATAGCTTGCCACGAAGTAATAAAATTTGGAAGTATGTGATAACGCATCAATTTTGGAGTAACAAAATAAATCAGAAAATGCTTAGCTTGCACCTTTTTCAACGGTCAACATAAGTCAAATAGCCGCTACAATACTTTAAAAGTGATCTTCAAAGTTGTATTGTGTTTCAAAGTTGTATTGTGAATTTGTGATCTTCAAAGTCAAATAGCCGCTACAATATTATGATGATTTTAACCAAGGTAGTAGCTATAGAAAAGCTGACAATTTGATTTTCGTCCTTAACAAATCACAATGATATGTTAACCAACATAGCTGCTATGGAATAGTTGACACTTTTACTTCAACTGCCTTAAGCATAAAAAGCAATTGAGAGAATAAGCCTACAAGTAGGAAATTGTTGGAATTGTGGAGACTAATATTGTAGCGCCTTTGTTAAGCCATGACTGCAGATCCCAAACAGCCAAGCCTGTATGAATTTTGTGGCCGAATGTTCATGTACAGATATTATCCCCTAGTAACTAAATACTCTAATCCAAAATAAATAGTTTGACTCGCTAGTGCGGTCCTGGACATAAGTCACACTTCTCGACCAAACCACCTAATCTTTGTGTTTGTTCTCGGTTGTATATGTGTGAATGGTGAACCCATATCCCTAATTCCCTATAGCTAGGTAGTCAAAAGCACAAGGCGCACTAAACGCATAAAGGGCTCGCATGTCACCTAGGGACACAAAAAGAAAGTGCACGCCCAAGACAAAAAGAAGCGCAATAATAATTAAAAAAAGATTACAAAAATTAACAGGCATATATAGAAGATTAACATGACTCTTAATTAGCATAATAATAAATAAAAAAAAAAACTTGATATGATTAGCAATTAAAATTATCCAACTCATAATTAGCAATCAAAGATATCCAACAACAAAATATAATATAACTGATTGTATACTAGATTAATTCTACCCAATTAAACACTAATCATGTAAATAAAGTCCAAAAGAGATATACCAGAAAACCAAACAAAAGAAGAGAGGCCCAAGCAAAAGTAGAAAACAAAGAAAGTCTAGACAAATAAAAAGAAAGGCCAGAAAAGGATTAAAATAAAACCAATACTAACTTTATAGGGCAGAACTTTGAATATCAGACAAGGCCCTCGCCTGGACCTTGCCTAGACGGAGGCCCTTGCCTCATCTGCACTAAGACTTTCCAACATAGTTATTGTTAACAATAATGTGTAGAATTTTGTCCCAATTTTTCTAAACTTGAACATTGATGCGTGAATGGCTTATACAATAGAATCCATACCTCGATACTTAATAAAATTTACATCGAAACACTGACAAAAATGCACGCTGCAATGGTACATTCGAATTTTTTTAAAACATTATATTTTAAAAGACAGAGATGGTAAACAAAAATAAAGAAAGTGTTCTGAGTAGGGATGAGCTCGGGACGAGATTGGTATGGTACCTATACCGGCGATCCCGATAATACCGATACCGAAAACTCCCAAAACCCAATACCGACACCGAAAACATACGGTAGGGTATCGGTACAGTTCCGGTATGGTATCGGTATTTTACCTTAAAATACCGACCCCGTACCAATACCAGTTAATACCGAAAACCTCTAAATGTGGGTACCGATACCTAACACCCTCAGTACGGGTATGAGATCGGTATCAGTTCGGTATTCGGGGCAATATGTTCATCTGTAGTTGTGAGTGTGGTACGTGCTATTGTGTTGTTGGTTCAAAAATGAAATTAAAGAAATGTATGAATAGAGATGAGTGGGCAAAAATGTAAGTACTTTTTGAATAACCAAAAGTTAGGTAAAGATAAGGGGAGAAGTTCAAGTACTCTTCAAATAGCCAAGAGTTATATAACTTGCTAAAAGAACAGGCATCGCAATGCAAATTGTCACCCCCACAGCAACGCACGGGTTACCCACTAGCATTTAAGTACGCTTATATGTTTCAAAACTACCTTTTGTTTTACTTATTTAAATGATTATATCCAATGACATTTTTAGCATACTTACTCGCATGCATTTGATATATGTTTGAAGTATATTATATGCTGCAAAAGGTTGAAATCTAAATCATCATAATCTTTTTTTCCTGGTATTTTACATAAACCACACCAAAAAAATAAGTGCCACAGTGACCTCAATTAGGGTATGCAATTTACGACTTATGTATCCAAAAGAAACAACCATCATACATTCATATTTTGTATTCAAAACACTCTTCAACATGTTTTATCTATAATTATATGTCGACATGTAAGGAAAATCATGTCTTTAAGTACTGACCAACAACACGTAAAAAAGAATGATAGTTTTTAGGTTCTGAGTTGAGGTATTTAAATCTAGTATTGGTTGTGGATCAGGCATCATCCAAACCTATTGCTTATCTATTGCTGGTTGTAGTTCATGCTACACTTGACAACCTTACTGCTAAGCTTTTTGAGAATAATAAAATCCAAAAACATTCTTAAAAAACATGCATAAAGGATAGTGTTAGGATGCGAACATGAAATAATAATAATGCTAGCAATAGGAAGAAACAAATAAACAATAAACACGGTTAGAAACGTATAGAAAGTTTGGATCTAGCATGAAAGAATGTACATTGTTAGAACCAGACAAAAAGACAAGAAAAGCGATAGCAATATGGCGAAATGTACTAATGTAGGAACGTTCTAAGGAAACCGAAGAAAGGCAGGGATATTACAATTGTGGTTCACAGTTCAAACGAACGACACTAGATGGTTCTTGGTTACTTCCAATAACAGAACAACGAAAACCAATTTCCTGTACACAGGTATAATTTTCCAGATTTGCTGACTAACAAACAAATTCATCATTTCTTTGGACAACCTCTAAAAATATTGAATGATCATCGCCTCCATACATCTACAGATCTACCTGAATAGTTATAAGTAGAAGTTTTGTAAGATAACCTAACCACACCTTTGTATAATAAATTTCAAAAGCCTAAACAGTTTAGATGAGAAGACAAAAGGACAAGACATTTGCAAGATGACTAAGGCATATACAACACTCCACTATGTATTTGCCACGACCCTCGTTAAATACTATCTCAATATTTTCACACTTCTCATTTTTGTTCGGTAATATTATGAATTCATTTCAGAAGCATAAAATGTAGAACATGGTACACAAATATTCATACCATTCACAAATATAATTTGCATATGCATCTACTTCAAAATAAACTTTTATACGATTCAACACATACGTTAGATAATAACACTCGCCTTATAACCAGGTCACTATATAAAATTCAGATAATAATCGCCTATGCATCTTTGCGAAAAGTAAAATCAAGATATTAATCCATGATCCAACATTATTATACTCATAACATCAATCCTAAATCTTGATACTCACTCCAAATCATACCCTTTCTCCTGAAGTTCTTGAATAACTTCATTCTTCATCCTCAACCACAACTTAAGCGCCTCCTGATCAAACTTCTCTTTCTGCAACTGCTTCTGATAGTTCATGGGACCCGAGTCCATTTCTATGGTTCCTTTGGGACTCACCATTGTCCCAATCATCCCGCCTTTTGCAATGAACTCAGTCATGGCCTCCTCGTCACCAGGGTACGGGTAATTGATTCGTTGATAAAGGTGAGCCAGTTCTTTCTCTTCTTTGGGTTTCGGTTTTAATGTCCACCAACCAAGCGGGGATGTTTCGTTGTACAACCACATGGCACCAAACACTGCATATGTGCATAGAAGGGCTTTGCCTATTTGTTTCCAGAAGTAGTAGTCTTCTTTTCCAAGGCCTATTTTCTTTAGGTACTTCTCAGCAGTGAAAGATCTAGCCACTATAATCAATGATACAACTAAAGTATCAAATTCAATCCAACAGAGTAACAATAGAAATTGCATACTGATATGACAACTAAAAAAACCCTCTTTTCAATTAAGGATATTAAAAATCAAAACTTAATCACACTTCAAAGTTGTTAACAAGAAAATCAAATGTTAATCACTTTACAAAGTTTCTAATCCGCACAAAGAACATAAAGAGTGATACGTTACAAGTCAGTCGTTTTATCAAACAGTTGGTGGGCATATGATCATTGGCGGATCTTGAACGAAAAACTTGGTAGGGCCAGACTCAATGCATATAAAATTTTTCACTAAAATTTACACTACAAAGCGAAAAAACTGGGCGGACCGGGGCCTCGTCTGGCCCATAGGAAGATCCGCCAATGCATATGATTAAAGAACATAACTTTTCAACTAAAGACCTTAAAAATCAAAACTTGATCACACTTTAGAGTTTATTAACAAGAAAATCAAACGTTAATCCCATTAAGTATCTTGTAATCCGCTCAAAGAACATAAAAGGCGATATGTTTTGGGTCAGTCATTTTATCAAACAGTTGGTGGGCATATTAATAAAGAACATAACTTTTCAACTAAGGACCTTAAAAATCAAAACTTAATCATACTTCAAAGTCTGTTAACAAAATAATCAAACTTTAATCATCTTTACAATCTTACAATCCGCTTAAAGAACATAAAAATGACACATTTTGGGTGAGTCATTTTATCAAACAGTTGGTGGGCATATGTAAATAAGTATAATTTATAAAGAAACAAGATAACGCATCAAAACTCAAAACCCAGGTTAGGAAATTCATATCATATCAATATTAACAACATGACCCACAAAATCACAAAACTTGTATCAAGAAATCGACATACAATGAATTTGATTCTTAACAAATAGTCGTAGGGGTTTAAGGTTACCTGTTTCGGCAGCTCTGTAACTTTTGCGAACCATTGAGAAGACAAAGATTAGAGATTTCAATGAGTTTGAGTAATATTAGTTCATGGAAGATCACAAGGAACAGTCCTCTTGCAATGTCTCTTGATCTTCAGGGATAAAAGATTAATAATGTGAATTTTATAATCAGGTTATTTTACTCCTTTATGTTCAACTAGCTTATTAGCCCGGGAAGGTCCCGGGGTTGAACAATTTAATATGATTTAATAAAAAATGATAAAAGAAAAAAACTCAAATCACGAAAAAAGTAAATAACTTAAACATAATCAATCTTAGTTAAAAAAACATTTATTTAAAAAGTTAAAAAAATAAAAAGCATAAACCATATTAAACATAATACAGTATTAAAAAGATAACCTTCAACATATAATCATCTTCACTTAATTTAAAATATGTTACAATTTGACTTTGACTTATATAGATGTAGAATTCATGATAAGGGTTGAAAAATATAACCATTCTAATAATACTAATACTAATAGTAATAATTATTACTCTTGTAATTAAATAAATAAAAAAATAACCTTGCTATAAGGTGACACCATGTGTTGCAGTGTTGCGCGATTCTTTCTCCTAGCTTCTCTTAATGAAGTATACCTATCCATCTTTAGAAAAGTAAAATTACAATGATAGCATGACAATTGGGCTGAATTTCAACATCGTAGATAAGAACCTGGTTTAAAAGAAAAAACATTATTAATGAATAACCTGAACACTTTGTGTTTTTTTTCTGTATGAACATAACCCCACAAAAAATAGTCGTTTTTTTCTCCGTTTTTTATATAGCACTATGGTACTCGTTGGAAAGATAATAAAACGCTCGTTATTTTGGTGTAATTTTTTTATTTAAAAAATCTCGAATATAAAAGATATTAACGTTTAAAAATTATGGGAGGAACATAAGAGAGAAAAATTTAAATTTGTTTTTAAATTGTTTTTTCCTAAAATAACTCAATTTAATTTTAGTAATTGAGAATTGAGAGATAGATAGATAAATTTAGGGTTTTATGTTTATCTTTTTTTTTAATTACAAAAAGGAAATAATTCAAAAACATTAAAATCTTTCAATTATGATGCCACGTGGCACTTTCATGGAGGGGTTGAAGGCACCATTGCACGCCACGTCAGCAATGTTCAATTCTTTTATATATATTAATAATAATAATAGATGTTATTAGTCAATAACTCCCTTATAAATTTTAAATTTTTTTATTCGAAGTCCTTTTGTCTTTTAGCATGGTGCCCGCACAATACAGTGACAGTGAGAAACACAACCATTTCTCTAGGTATGTATGGTTCGTTTTAATTTAGTTATTAGCCTAAAACCACTGTCATTGGTTAATCAATTTTTTAACCAATCGGTAGATTTGAGATTTATAGAGTTCGGTAGGGCGTCTGGTTTACAGTTCGATACTAACGCCTTCAAGATCCGATCAAGGAATAACCTTTATTAACATTTTCCTTTTTTCTTTTTAAACTATGTAGCTATGCATATGTATTATACGTTTATAATAATGAAATATCTTTAATAATATAAAATTTTTAATATTAAGTAAAGTTTTTAATATCTTTAATATAAAGTTTTTAATATTAACTAACGATTTTAAAATAAACCCTCTGTCTTCTCCCCCCCCCCCCCCCCCCCCTCTCTCTCTCTCTCTCTCTCTCTCTCTCTCTCTCTCTCTCTCTCTCTCTCTCTCTCTCTCTCTCTCTCTCTCTCTCTCTCTCTCTCTGAGCATGTGTGTATATTGTGTGTGTAGGTAAATGTGTACGGTGGGAGAAAAGGAAGTTTAATCGAGTAAATGAGAGACGTGGCTGCAATCCAAAGCCTCACCAACTGAAAACAACCCACGTTCATAAACCACGTATTAAAGTACTATTTAATAATAATAATAATAATAATAATAATAATAATAATAATATCTATCTATATAATAAATCAATACACTCGGGTCGAATCCTGTCCTTAGAGAGTGTCTACCTATGCTCCAATTGAAAATGGAGCTCCGAATCTATCACGTATATAAACCAACTTTTCTCAAACAGGATCCTTCTCCTTCAACCCTAATCCCTTCCAAACCATCGCCGCTGCCTAATCCTTCTCCTTCAACCTCATATTTTTGTTCGATTTTTGAAGATCCAGTCTAACTTTCCATTCATCTTATTCATTCTCTTTCAACATGAACCCTAACCCCAAATCATCTTCACAATTCTTGTCATCCAAATCAGAAGGTAACGATTCTTTTATAATATTATTCTTTCATCGATTAACCTTATTGAAGGGGTAGGGTACTATTCTCCTGCGCTTTCAGGCGCACCCTACCCACTATCCAAAGCCCCCGCATAAAGTAACACATCTGAAGACACAGATGCACAGCAGCGCCACAGGCGCAACTACTATCCTGCGCGGAGGTACCAGTTGGCAACACCCGGGAACATCCCCCTTGGAGCCCAACTTGCTACCACCCGTCAGGTGTCAGCTGACAAGTGGTCAGCCGCCTGACGTCTGACTCCCCTGCAGACCCAGCCACAATACGCCACATGTGTGGAGGACAAAGCACCGCCCAGCCGACCAACCACGAGGTGACACGTGGCCCAATCAAAAGAGGCCCTCCTCAACTTGGATCACTTTATCTAACTAAGGATTGGAATCCAACTAGTGGGGCCTGCAAAAGCAACCGGCCCAGGCCTCTAACCCGAGCCCGTTAACGACCAGAATGGGCCCGATGACCTTGGGCCCATGCCTCTCCTATAAAAGGAGGACTTGACCTCCTTTCTCAGGAGGTGGAATCAGCCAATTAGAACTAAGACACTTGTTTCACCACTTGTACTATTACTTGTATCTTTTATCAATAAAGATTGTCTTTTCCAGTGGACGTAGATCTTACGTGATCGAACCACTTATACCCTTGCCTATTGTGTCTCTTTGCTTATTATTCGTGCATATAACCATAGATCAACCATCGTTGTGAGCCAAGGATTATACCCTGCAGCGAACACGAGTCGTTACTCCACATATTATCCCATCCTACCTCCCTTCTGTTATACTCGTTGTTTCTTCACTTATATTCAATTTCATTTTCAGTTTAATCGAAATAGTGTGTTCAATCAAACCCAACCTGTATAATCGATCAGGTAATGTCTTCTCTCTTGCGCCGCAGTTTAATCGAAATAGTGTGTTCAAGCAATATGTAGATTCTTGATATTTTTCGGTTATTCAAAAGTTAGGGTTTTTCAGATTTGAAGCATAAGGAGGCGACCTAAACCAATCGTCTTCTATCTTTGCGTTTTTTCAATCGTCTTCTATCTCTGTTCGGAATCAAGGTCAGTAAATGTTTGTGACTTTGGTTTTTTTTATGTTAATTATTTTACTGTATATCTTCGTAACATTCAGGTATTGACCAATTAGGGTTTTGATGATCATCTTCTGTTGGAAGAAGACAATACTATTAGATGCCTCTTCCATTATTTTCTCAATATGTTTTTGTATTTAATTATATATGTTTATCAATCTAATACATATGGATGTTGTTGTAACAGAGAAATATGCTTCACATTTATGTAATGTTGTTGAATATGGCGACGCCTTGCTCTTGACATCACCAGGCATGTATTCCATCAATTAAGTTTGGTCTATTGAAATTTGACTTAGCGATTATTGTGCTCGACTTTTGCAGCTTTAGAGAATAACTTGATCTTGCAATGCAGGCAATTGGCAGAACATGGTATACTGATAAACTAAAGATTGCAATTGATATTGATTTCGGCATTGGTAATACGTATAATTCTTTGGTTTTGGCTCTAGAAGATTACGGATGTCGGAGGAGATTCAAGATCTTTAGAAACAATCATCATGACAAAGACATGTAGATAATGATTCATGCAGGTTATTTTTTGTTACAACTCATCCCGCATTCTCCCTGCTACTTTTTTATCCATTATCTTTTTCTTAATTAATACTTTTTTTTTATAGAATGGAGATGAATTGTCGTTTGCAGTCTAAAGAGGAGACAGGGGCAAAACTTCTAAGCAAGTATGGTGTTACTATGAGAAAAAGAAAGAGCCATGGGTTATTCCTTTTCGCAACAGGTAACAACATGTGGGCTTTAGGTAGGGGTGCTAAATGGGTCGTGCTTGCAGTTCCTAAACTGGAAACTGAAAAGCGTGTTCTTAAGTAGATATGAACACACCCCATTTAACCTAAAAAAATAATCTTTATTACCTTTTTTGGTGTATTAGCGTATTATTCTTTTGGCCTCTGCTATATTGGACATAGAAAATTATTTTATTTTTTCAACTGTAACATAATTGCATTTGAAACTGTAAAACATGGATATGAATGAATTTGGTGCTGCAACCAAAGGTTTTTTCGCTTATTTGGCTAAAGTACACAGTTTTAAGCTTTTTACGATTTGTGGACCTCTTTTACTCATATACGTGAACCTGGGATTTTTATTTTCTACCCAAATTGTTTTGGTTATTATTTCATATAATTAGATGCATTTACATTTAGTAATAATGGTAAAAAAAATTGAAACAATTAATGCAAGATGTTTATTTTTCGAGTCATATGTTTTCGTAACTTTTTTTTTACTCTGATGGTTAAAAGGGGTGAATAATGTTGTGTAGATAGATATAAGAAGGTGCTCTAGAAATTTAGGGGAAGATGGAATTTTGTGTCATGAATTTAAATCCTAAACCTGCAAATAATAATTAGATTGTTCTTCAGATCTTCCTAGCAGGGTGTCCGTGCTAGGGGTTCAGATGTTTTTGGATTCTATCATATTCGCTGGGTGCATAATGGTTGCAATGGTGTCAATTGTTGGGTTTGTGATGCAAAATCAAGAAGGTAATACGACTAAACTCTTAAAACTATAGCTTACTTCTTTCTATATTTGCATCATGCGCGAATTATGAAACCTTGACTTACTATCTTGAATGTCAGGCAAAACACACGGTCAGCTATTGCAGATTATTTTTCGTGTGTACAAGGTTGTTTTTAGTTGTTCATATATACCCTTGATGTGTTACAGAAACAATTATGATTGTTGACAGTGAGTATTCAGTTAAACCTTTCCTTATGTTATTATTGCTTTTAAGTTTTAAGTATGAATTCAAATATTCAAGAAGCTGGAATTGAAGTCATTCTTTTATCAGAAGTCTACTTATGAAAATAAATTGTTGTAAATTGAACTTATTGTTTCATAATGTAGAGTAACCCTTTTTATTATTAGATTGCAGCTTTTTATGATTTTCTAAAATTTATATGTTGAATCAACTTTTTTATCATATATTTTGTGACATATGGTTTTGACTTAACTCGGTAACAAAAAAACTCAGTGATAACTTAATATATGCCTTGCTGTGAGCTTAATGACCAACAATAATGCCCATGTATTGTTTTTATAGGTAGCTGACTGAGCGAGACTATGTGCAGTTAAGAGCACAAGCTATGTTGTCAAAAGCCCATCGGGCGCGCGCCTAGGCGCTCGGGCGCAGCGAGGCGGCCTCGGTTCTATTATATTCCTTTTTCACGGTTCCAGGCCTCGCAGTTTTGGTCGGAGTCGATTCGGTTTGGTTCTGACCCGTTGGTGATTACCAATTACTATGACTGTTGGAGTGGTTCAGTGGCCATATTTAATTTTGAGTGATGTTCTAATGAACAAATTATTTGAGAATCACCCAACTTACTTCAGCAAGATGTATTTCCATTAACAAAAATGGATTAAGACAGTTGAGAAACTCACATTAAAAGAATGGATAGCTATGCATGTTGTATGTTTTTTATTTTTTAAAATAATGAATTATATACTTCAATTGCTAAGCTAATATGTTCATGAACAGATGTGGTTTGTTATTTCGCATCTTTTCAAATTGTGAACTGATGGTAGCTTAATTGTCTGTTGTGTAGTTCATCGTGATTGGGTGTGTACGGATGTTTGTGTAAACGGTATATTAATAACAAATTGACTTTACACGCAGGCGGCAACTGGAAGGAAAAAACGCCATATTGGAATATCAAAGACATGAGGTAAGTACAAAATCCTTATATTTATGAAGTATACATGTTAAATTATATGGATTATAGATATTGAAAGATGATTACGACGTTCTTTAAAGTAATTTATTAGCTATTAAAATGTGAAGTTGCTATTTATAGTAACATTTTTTTTTTGCTTTAATTTGGAGGAATAAAAACTACATTTTACATTTTTAAGGAGTTGTTATATAGCTCTAGATAGCTCAGATATAGAGCTTATATGGCTACCAGAATGGCCATACCATGCCTGGACTTGCATCGGTAAAGGGATGAAATATTCTTGCAGCATAGGTGCTATTATACAATTGTATAACATTGACAAGCCACAAGTATAGCCTTCATATTCAAAATTATATATTTTTAATTTAATCTCTTTTATCAAATAAATATGCTATATGTGGTTGGTAATCTGGTTCAATTTGTCTATCCAGGTCGGTTTATAGGGAAGGCAAGCAAACCTTAACCCAACGGGTAAACGTGAAATTCAAAATCTTTGGGATAAAGATATGGGGATGGGTATTCGGCTACAGGGTTGTCCTAGACTCGCTCAGATCATCGCATGTTCAAGGTAACTATTTAATTAATTTTTCGTAGTATGATTTTTTTGTTTTGATTTATTGAAATAGTCAGATATGTAAGATTAATTGATGGAATGCTGAAATAATTTATTTTATTTTGATGGAACAGAATGATCAAAAGTTCATGCTTGGTTGGTTTTTCTTTGTCTACTCTTGAAATATATACCTTTAGCATCCAATGGGCTGAGTGGTCAATTCCAAGGTTTGCTAACGGGTCAAACAAGTGAGTATGTGGTTGTCCGCGCTGTGACATTCAGGTTGAAACACCAGACCACGTTTTCGTTTCTTGTCTTTTCTCCAGGTGTGTCTAGTGGTGCATCTTGCGCTGGATGAAAATACAATGGCCTCCGGATGTTTCCTCCCTGAAAGAGCTGGTTTCCTTCATTAAACATTCTCCTGGTAGCCGGGTTTGGAAGAAAACCGTGTTAACCGTCGTTATGGCGACCGCTTGGAGGCTTTGGTTTGTGAGGAACTTGAAGGTTTTCGAAGGCAAAACAACTTCTACGCAGCGTTGTGTTGAGTGGATCAAGGAGGACTCATACGTTTGGGTCTGTCAAAGAGCGAAAGTGGCAGCCCCTTCTTGGGAAAATTGGTCTATCTTTGACATTGGGTCTATGCTGTAGTGTTTTGTTTTCCTTATTTGGTGTTGTTTGTTGGGGTCTGTTTGTATTGGGGTTGTTTGTTTGACTCAGTTTTGTTGTTTGTTTCCTATATATGCCGTTCAAAAAAAAAAAATTATGACTACATCTGTCAATTGAGGTCATGCTTTTTCATAAAAAATCAAATGTGTTAAGTTTAAAAGTTAGTTAAAACGTTAAGGGAAACAAGTCAAATGGGTTAGACGGGTCAAAATTCAACCTAAGTTTACTCAGATTTAAAATGCATTAAACCTTATAAATTCTTTTAGTCGAAATCATTGCATTAATTTTTAACAATTAAGTATTAAAAATCTTTAGGATATATCAGGGAAAAAAGCATGTGTTTATTGATCCATACCAAAAGATTAACAGTTTTGATATTCTACACAACCTGCCCGAGCCCCAATTAATGCCTTCAGATATAATTGTAAACCAATTAGCTTTTAGGGAAATGAGCCAAACAGGTAGAAAGTTGCTAATAACACTAGCTTAGAAACTGTATCATATTATGAATTTTTATGTGAGTCGACATTTTATCTTTTATTCTCGTATAGTACCCAAGCATCTAACCTATGCTATGGATAATGATTGTCTAATTTCATCTTTTTGAATTCATGGTTCATATCCATTTGACATATTGTGTTGATAATGAGTTTGTAATGTGATACTTTGCTTCATGTTATGTTTTAAAGTATTAATTAATAAAATTATTTCGTTTTATATTTCCCATTTTATCTTTAGTATAATCCTATCTAAAGTTGAGCGGTATTTAAAGATATTGTTTTTCACATGGATAGTTGTATGTGCTTTATCAAGAGTCGAGATGAACTGGAGATACTAATGTTGGACAAAGATGGTAAAGTTATGAACCAAAGAGAAATGTTTTAGTAAACTACATCTATTCATTTTAAGTATTCATGTTCATTTGCTTGCATTGTAATAACTACCTTATTATTCATTTGATTTCTGACTTTGTTTATAAATTTTATCAAATTAAACTGTAGCTGATCAATATATCCATTATTGTGTTGCATTAAAGGCTTATTTCAGAATGACATGCAACCAACATCCACGTCAATTTGATTACTTAACATTCAATACATAAAACAACATGCACACTACATTATTGATATAAGTTTTTCATTTTATGTTTGTATCAACCATACATTATTGGGTAACATTAAATCTTTTTAATGATATTTTGCATGCAACCAAAATCCATACGATTACGTAACTTTCAATAAATAAAACTTGTATACTACAATCTTTAAAGAATTTTTTCATTTTCGACTATTAGTTTTTTATGGTGTTTTAACATTTCTTTTGTTATGATTTTATCGTGTTTAACAATAGATAACATTTTTTTTTATTATTATGATTTTCCAACACAGGTTCAATCGATTTTAACAAAGATAACATTATTTTTGTTCTTTGATTATGATTTTCTAACACGGGTCTTGTATATTGATTATAGCTTTTTGTTGTGTGATTTTGATAAGGGATGTATTGGAGAAGACGAAAGGTGTATTTGTGGCCTTGTGGGTGTATGTCATGGTTTATTTTTTTTCAATCTATACGTATTATCATGTATTTAGATCATGATCAATGCTGCAAGCATTCTATAGCTAATTACAAAATGTACACATGAAATTCTCAGTAAGTTCATTGGTGAAACTAAAAAGAATGCAAGACATTTGTTTGCTAATACTAAACAAGATTTTAATAATTCTCTACCCCTTAGTGAACTACTACTACTCATGTTGTAGAATGATGACACAAGTACTTGTGTGTTAACCAAAGTTACAGCCAAAAGCATTTGCATTTAACATCAAAATTCATACATATTGCATTATCAAACATTTAGTAACCAAAACAACATGCATAATACAATTCTTATTTTCCTATTTTTTTCATTTTACTTTCGGATGAACCGTGGGTCCCCACGGGACTCTAACCTAGTTTAATAATAAAATAATAACAATACTGAAATAGTTAGATGACTTAAATGCCCTTGTAAACAGTAAGAATCACAATAATGGCAAATTTACTGTTTAAACTCTAAGGTGTATTATTATTATTATGTAATTATACACCAAAGCACTTACACCCTAGGTTACTATACCAAAAGACCTTACAGGGTTGTTCTAGCATAGTCTCACTAATTGATGTCCCATAAAGTTTGGCAAAATAGATGATGAGACGATTAGGATTGGGTTCGGTATCATGTTAATACGGATTTAATCAACCCATATTCTAAGCAAAATTGGTTAAGAGGACATTTTAAAAGAATATCAATTTGTTTGGTATCCAAACATGTTTTTACTAAAATGAGCTAAGGTTGAAATGATTAGTGTCAGAAAAAAATGTTATAAACTAGGTTCACCCTTTATATCTTTTTTTTTAATCGCAGGTGATAGCGGCGGTATGGGTGGATGTGACAGTCCACTGATGATGATGGTGGTGCCTAGGTGGTGATGTAGCAGTGATGGTGGTGGTTATGGCAGCGACGACGACATGGTGGTACTTGCAATTGGCGGTGGGTTGGTGTTAATGGCAGGAGTAGTGGCAGTGGCGAAGACAGTGGTGGTGGGCGAAAAACAATGGTCATGAGTAGTGGGTGGTGTTAACACGTTTAAACTCTTTTTAAATTAACAAGTCTTATATAGATCCATTTTAACTAAGTCACATACTTTGATTCGCCGAGTATATCCAAATTGATTTTTTTGTATAGTTAACCAAATGAATTCACATTCACCTGCAATTTTTTTACTCAAATAACTAATTTTAATTTATTAGAGAATAGCTCTATGTACTCACTAAACTTCAGTTTCTTCAAATTGGTTGCTTTATCAATCAGTTTATGTAAAGAGATTTTAACTTTTAAGGAGAGTAATCAACTCATATTAAAAAAAAATAATAATAAATAAAAAAAATAAAATAAAATAAAACTATGGAGTTTTGATATGCTTTATATGCAAGATTACACATTAACATACTCAGATTTTTTTTTTTGTCATAATATGAAAGTTACCAATAGTCTTTACAAGAACACACACCATCCTCGTACCGATGAAACCGAGTCCTATCCCTTACAACAATTTGAATCCCATAAACCTTAGAAGCCAACTTCATAAAGTTATGACAGTCTTCGCAGACCCGAAGATTCTTGATTATACGGATGCATGATCCTCTTTTCCGCCTTAACAACCCGAAACACAGTGCCAACTTCTCACTATGCCATAATAACGCCTTTGTCTTTTCATCCTCGTCCAGATCAACCAAAACACAAGACATGTTTGGAGTGTAACCCGCCACCTCTAACTCACTTACAACTGCGTCTAACTTTTCATATATCTCATCCACACGAGCGTGGTTTTTATCCGCCGTTAAAAACTCATGTATCTCACCATCCAGTTCAATTCTACTAGATCCACGTTGCTTTACCACGCCTTTGTTCTGCATCAGCTTCCTAATTTCCCCAACATTTTCCCATTTTTTTCCTTTTGCATAAATGTTTGATAGGAAAATGTGGGCCCCATCATGATAAGGGTCGAGCTCAAGAACCCGTTTTGCTGCAAACTCGCCTAGTTCGGTCTCGTTGTAGATTCGACAAGCAGCCATTAGGGATCCCCAAATGACAACATTTGGTGCCATGGGCATCTGTTCAATTACCTCAAGAGCTTCTTTAAGCAAATTAGCTCTGCCATAGAGATCCACCATGCAACCATAATGCTCGCGTTTGGGTGTTAAGTTGTAGTCGTTAACCATCGACGCAAAGATTTTTCGACCCTCTTCAACTAATCCTGCATGGCTACAAGCATACAACAAACCCACAAAAGTTACTTCGTTCGGGGCGGTTTTTTGATTTTTCATTTCATGAAAGAGGTCAAGTGCGTTGACAGCATCTCCATGAACCGCGTACGCCCCGATCATGCTACTCCATGTAATAACATTCCGTCTACGCACTCTCGCAAAAACTTTTTTAGCCCTATCGAGTTCCCCACATTTTGCGTACATGTCAATAAGGGCGTTATTTACCGGCAAGACTCCACTAAATCTATTTTCATCAACATATGATTGGATTTTTAGCGCGTTATGTACAGCACCAAGACTAGCACAAGCAGAAATAACACTTAGCATAGTGACCTGATCTGGTTTTACTCCCAAGGTTAGCATTTTGTCAAAAAGTTGGAGGGCTTTCTGAGGTTGACCCCGCTCTGCATACCCGGAAATCATTGCACTCCAACAAATCAAATCCTTTTCGATCATTTGATCGAAAATCAAGCGTGCGGCATCAATCTGTCCTGCTTTTGAATACCCTGTAATCATGGCGGTAGATACAACAATGTTTTTTGGAGACAGCTTTTTAAATATATTAGCCGCCATGTCCATGGAACCACAACCTGCATACATGATCACGAGTGAACACTGCAGGTTATAGTCAATCACAACTTTGTTTTCGGTAATAAACTCGTGAAATGCTTTCCCGAATTCTAAATTTCCAGCACGGCCACAAGCGGAAACGACGGTTGAAAATATCTTCTCATCTGGTTTTACATCCGATCTCTTCATCTCCTCAATCAAAGGCAAAACATCGTTGTAGCGTCCATTCCCGCAATACCTATCCACAATTTAGAAGCTTAGCCAAAAAAAAATTATGCTACCAATAAAAAAGAAACCAACACGTGTGTAAAGAATCCATACCCGTCAATCATCATATTCCAAGCCACAACATCTCTTTCCGGCATTTTATCAAACATCATACGCGCATCTTCAATATGTCCACAAGCCGAGTACATTGCAACCAAACCAGTCTGCACAAACGGGTCTGACACAAAATCCAATTTTGTAGCAAACCCATGAAGCTCCATTCCCTCACTTAACGCTGGAATTCGCGTTGACGCTTTTAGAAGCGGTGGGAGGCTAAAACTGTCAACAACAAATCCTTTTTCCCTCATCTTGGCATAAGCCAAAAGAGCCTTTTCAGGTTTAATGCTTCGGGAAAGTTCACGCAACAATTTGTTAGATAAATGTGGTTCCGGGTTGTGCATTTGGTAAAAGACCGATAAAGCGTAGTCAAAGGACGGGGAAGATAATGTGCATGCCGAAACAACAAGTTTGATGAGGAGGGAGTTTGAGCGGTCAAGGCCCAAACGAATAATCCGGGCATGGATTTGCTTGAGGTGTGAGAGTGAGGACGCAGCCGAGAGAGTGGTCAAGAGGGGGTTGTAGTGGTTTACGTGGACGGTGGAGGAGATTATGGGTTGTGGAATGGTGGTCATGACATTCATGGTAAATTTTCGATCTGTCTGGTTTAATATTGTATCAGTAACCTTATATCATTCGGAAGACGGAAGTTTTTGTCTGGATTGAGTCCTGAATAAAAACCAATCATCAAGCAAGTCATTTTATGCAATGTTTGAACTACAGAACATAATTAGTTTGGGTCAGGCATTTTATCAAACAGTTGGAAGGCATACATGGAAAACGAAAATGCTTACAACATTAAACCCCGAAATTAAATCCCATTGCATATAATTCATTAACAATATGACCCACAATATCATAACCATTCAAATCAAGAAACGCATATATAAAATCCCAATTCAATATTCTTGAACTATGAAACTGAAGATAATATTGTCATAGGGATTAATATTATAGAATTACCTGTTTCTTTAGCTCTGTTACATAGAGGAGGGATTGTTCCTACTGTTTAAGTAATCTTACTTCATTATTATAAATTAATAATCCCTCCCTAAAATCTTTGTTCATATGATATGACAACGTTATTTTATCAACTTATGTTTCAATGTTTTACACTTTAATCCCTCAAGTTTAAGGTTATTTCACATCCTTCTCCAATTTTCATTGTTAATACTTGATAACGGCGTTAGAAATTAGGAGTGTCAATTGTTTACGTTGTCGGGTTTCGGGTTCAGTTGACGATTTGAATTGTTAGTCAACTACCACACATACTTTTATTTGTATCAAATTCATTAATTTAACCTACACACACTTAAAATCGTGTAACCCAAACTTGGCTTGTTTAACCCATTTATCCAAATGTGTCATTTTTTTTTTTTATGAAACTAATAATTTCATTCATAAACCCACAAAGAGATTACAAGTGGACGGTTGGTAAGCGGGCAACAAGCTACGCCGCCACCCCTTTTTGGATAGCAAAACCTACTCTACTAAAAGTAATTAAGTTGTAAGTATGTTAATCGGTGTTACGAACAAAATGGTAATCTAGAGAAGAGCTAGAGAATTAGGAAGAAACACAAGAGAGGAGAGGGATAACCCAAATCAATAGCTGCTTTTATTCATTAACATTACATGTATTTATACACATATCACCAACTCCCTAGCTATTGGACAATTACACTTTAGCCCTTATACTATTTCATACCTAACATTACTCCCCTCTTAAAAGATTTTTGTCCTCAAAAATCAGAACAAGGAAAGAAAGAAAAAAAAAAATGTCTAATCAAAAGTATCAAATCCAAATTGTGAGCTTTGGATTTGACTAAAACGCATAACAATGGAACAATTGAAACACCTAAGTGACTTGCAATCTTTGAAGACTTGAACTTGAGTCAACATTCCCAACTTAGTCAAAACCTTGGTCAACCAATTTTTATATATTTGAGCTATCTGAGCAGCAGCCATAAGCACTTGCAAACCTGGTTGATGTAGTCTTGTATCACCAAGTATTGCAGGAACACCACTAAACTGTGAAAGTGCCATAATAATTGACATTTTGTATTCATTTAAGCTTTGGTGATACCTTGCACCCATCATGACCCAATCTACCCAACCTACCAGATTCTTGAGTTTACAAAACCATTCATTTCTGGTCATCCTGATAACAACCATAATTGTGCTTTTCTCATCAGAATTTTTGTTCTTAAATGTTGCAGCTCTACACCCATTTGATTTTTCGCTATGATGAAGTAAAACACAAACTTTGAACCCAACAAATTTTCCAGCTCTTTGTATCCACTCTATGGCCCTTTGCGCATCATATAAAACCTTGTTAATGCTTCTACAATGGAAAGCATTAGTGCCGCCAAGATCTACAAGATTACATCTTTTGATAGCATCTATTAGTTGGTAAAGACCAAGAATCTTAATAGCTTGCTTAAGCCAATTAAACCCATCGACCAATGATCTCCACACAAAACAAGTTGAATTATTACAGTAAGCTTTAACCTGGGCAAAGCTGTACCATCCTTGACAGCAGTGAATATTAACATACCATGGAGAATGATTATACCAAGCATCCAAAGTTCTATTATGAATGTTTCCATGCTCTTGTTTTCTATATTTGAACATTAACTTGCGTAACCCGTGAATGTCATACAGCCTCATGGAACAGTTAGAATCTTCATATGAATGGTCTCGGATCAGACCAACAGCTGCAAATGAATCGTATCGGCTCAGACCAGCAACTTCGGATGCAAATGAATGGTTTCGGATCGGACCAGATCCCATTCCATGCACTTTCCAAATCTTATTCTTATCAACGTTTACTTCATAGTCCAGATATTCCTCCTCAAGATGTTTTCGAGAATTTATCATCTTGAAATCTTCTCTATCCATATTAGATGGTGGACCTGGACCTTCGCTTAAGCTCTTCAAATTGTCAACATCATCCTCAAAACTGTCAACTTTAACAAGTTGGTCATTAGCTTCGTAAAATTGATCCTCATTTCTTCTATCATTTTGAAGTCGTCTCGTGGCAGCTTCAAGATCATTTCTCTGCTTCTTAAGGACTGCAACCTCGGCTGCCAATACCTTCTCTATTTTTCCAACTTCAACATCCGATATCCTCTCAAATTTTTTAACATCAACATCATCATCTATAACATTCTCACACATTTCCTTTACAATTTCTTTAATTCCTTCATCTGAATCAATAATATTCCCACTCTTATCATCTAATGAATGCTTAACATCAACTATTAATTCTTTGAGTTCCTCAATATCACTTGTTTCTTGAATATCCTCCCTATCTTCATACACATTCATGGGTTCATGTACCCCAATATCACTTGTTTCTTGAATGTCCTCAACTCCATTCTCACATTCATCAACTCTACTCACTTCTTGAACCTCAATACCATTTCCAGGTTCATCAAATGAAACTTCATTGTTACTAAAAATCTGGTCACCATCTTTTTTCCAATTTTTATAATAGTCGAAAATGGCCAGAATATTGACTTGATTCTTTGCTTTTTCATAAGCCTCTTCAAGCGTTTTTGGTCTCAAAAACTTAACCCAACCTTTAATTTCTGAATTCAGGCCCTCCACAAACAGATTTGAGGCGTAATCCTCACTTAGAATTACCTTTGTAAGGAGAAGGTCGAATGACTTACAATAGTCTTGAAATGAACCTGTTTGTCGCAGGTTCTTGATATCTTCCATCGAAGATGCAGTATTTAGAATGCACTTTTCTTGATTCTTGGTGTTGAACAAACTAGGGCTACGTTTTCCCCAAGTTGTTGAGCCCGTCCATTCATCAAAGCTTCTATATCCGCTATACAATTCCCAATTAGTGGGTGGTACTGCATAATCGGGTGTATAACCGCAACAATGACCTCTATCATTGAATTTTATTGCACCACAAGAACACCTAACAGATCCACAAACATGGACTCTGTTCTCCCAAATCAGACCCCCACATGAACACAAGAAAACCATTTTTAATTGTTGTAGAATTCGTTGAAAACAACTGGCTTGAATCACAAAACCCCCCAATTCTTGAATCGTATACCGAATTTCAAGGAAATTGAATGGAACAAAAAAGAAACAAGGTATCGTATTGTATTGAAAGAAAGATTGTATTGTATTGAAAGAAAGATTGTATTGTATTGAAATTTAACTTCTTGAATCTTATACTGAACAGACCAACAAAAGAAAAAAAAATTAAGAATGAACGATGAGGAACTGAAGAACAAGATAATTAGAATAGAATGAACAAGAAGATGAACCAGAGAGAAAAGAAACGAAGATGATTGGAAAAGAAAAATGGAGAAGATGATTGAAAATGATAACCTGTTTTAATTGCTGAATTCTTGAAAAAACAATAGATGGTTGTCTTCAATTGTTGTGGTAAGACCTTGCCCTAATTTTGTTGTTTCACAGTCAAGATATATGGACGAGATATAATGAGTCTGAAAAAACAGAAGGATGATTGAAATGAAGAAATGTTTAACAGGCTCACAAATGGTTTTCTTTCATTTTTTTTTTATTATTTTTTTTTATCGGTGGATTATGGTGGTGGTGGTTGGTTATGGTGGGTTGTTATGGTGGGGTGGTGTAAGGTGGTCGGAGGTCGAAAGGTTCGACGGCTCTGATACCACTTGTTACGAACAAAATGGTAATCTAGAGAAGAGCTAGAGAATTAGGAAGAAACACAAGAGAGGAGAGGGATAACCCAAATCAATAGCTGCTTTTATTCATCAACATTACATGTATTTATACACATATCACCAACTCCCTAGCTATTGGACAATTACACTTTAGCCCTTATACTATTTCATACCTAACAATCGGGTTGTAAGAAATGGGTTAAATGATTTGGTGGGTCAACTTATTTAATTAAATGAATTGGTATGTGGACATGTTTAATTAAACAGATTAAACATGTCAACCCAAACATGACTCATTTAATAAAACTAGTCGCCGTGAACATCACTTGTTTATTAAAACAAGTTAGAAAGGCCAACCCATATTATTGATTATAATATTTTAAGGGTAAACCAACCCTAAACCTTAGAACCAAAACTCACTAAAACCGTTTTAAAACATAAGTGACTCGTATTTTCGTTTTTCATTTTCCAGATTATTGATTTTTCAAATTATATTTCTGCACTCATCAACATTGTAGTTCACTAGTTTGGAAGCAAAAGGCTTGATCGTTTCAAACATAACATTCTCATGACTGTATATAATTACATTTATGGCACTCATCGATATTCACCATGTCTAGTCAGATTTATTGAAGTGTTAAGACTATATACATTCTTAGGGCTGTCTCTCTCTGAGGAGGTGCGAGGACGACTCTTGGTCAGGGCATGCTTTTCGGAGCACATTTTTTCATGAAAAGTCCTATATGTATGTTACTGTATCTTGGCACCGATACAACGCAGTGATAAATTTATATTTAAGCCTATCTAAAACTTAAAAAACTTATACTTAGGTTCATTTTAAAACTTATAAGGCCCAAAACTTATAAGCACATGCCCATTTAAAACTCACAACTTATAAGTCCGAAGGACACATTTTTTTTTAGACTTGGCTAGGACGCCTGAATCTCCAGGACCGACCATGTACATTCTCATGACATGACTATACATAATTATTTTTACTAGCCTTTCATACAAACATTTTTGTTTCAATGCACAATCATTTTTCACATCCTGGAAGTTTTAAGTACAGGTTTAAACTTCCATTTACAACACCAAAGTAAAAACTAAAACAATAAATTCAAAGCAAAGATACTATACACAACAGAACATTATTGTGTTCTACTTAGTTCGATTGTAAGATGTTCAGAAGGCATGTCATCATCCTTAAGTTTCCTTGAAATAGTACCAAAGGGCTTTTTGTATGTGTACCATGTAGAAATCAATAGAAAGACCCCGAAATTTAACACGCTTAAAACCGCTAAGAGCCAGAAAAAGTTTTGTAACTGACCGCGATTCAAGTTGTCGGGTATCCATCCTGGCTTACCTCCTTTAGTACTAATATGTGTCACAATCGTCACAAGCAACGAGCTCAAATAGCTTCCAAGTGCAACGGTAGTGAGCTGTAACGCCGAACACAAACTCCTCATTGAGTCGGGAGCTTGCTCGTAGAAAAACTCGAGTTGTCCAATAAATGTGAATACCTCAGCGCAACCGATTAAGAAGTATTGTGGGACTTGCCAAAAAATCGACATGGGCATATTTTCGTAATCATAATAATTGTTTCTTTTAACAATACCAAGTCTAACCACTTCTAGAATCCCCGCTACCAGCATTGCGAAAATCGAGATCACTAGGCCTGTTCCCATTCTTTGGAGTTGGGTTATTCCTGACTTGTTGCCTGTGTATCTACGGGCAACAGGTACAAGGATCCGGTCATAGACCGGAACCCAGAAAATGACACTTAGTGTGTCGAAAATGCTTAGAGCCGCTGGTGGGATTTTGAAGTCTTTTAGGAATATGTCCATATACGAGCCTTGTAACACGAATAAGTTGCTTATTTGGCCATAAACCGTGGCAAAAATGATGCCGGTGGCCCATATAGGTAGGAGTTTAATGATAGACTTAAACTCCTCCACTTGGGTCACCGTACAAAGTTGCCACGGATCAACTGATTCCTTTGCGTGGTCCGGTTCTGTATCCACTGCCGCCTTGTCCAAGAAACTGGTAATCATATTTTCATAACAAATCAGTTCTAAACATTAAAGATAAACTTTTTAAAAAAAATTACCTGAAATCTTTGGTGTGTTCAAGCTTGCGGCTTCCTACTATCGCAGACTCATTGTCCGCGATTTCATACAAACCAGACGTGTCAACAGGCACATTAACTCGACGTTTCTTCCAGGAAGCCACGATGACTTGACAAATGCGGGTCAACGGGCTTCCACCAGGCTTCTGGTTCCGGTACAAACGAGTACCAGAAAAGAATAATCCAACCGCAATCGCCATGGCCACAGCGGGGATCCCAAATCCCCATCCCCAACCTTTATTATCTTGGATCCAAACAAGAACTGAGGACGCGACCAATGCGCCAATATTGATGGAGAAGTAGAACCAGTTAAAGAAAGAAGCCTTGTGCTTCTTCTCTTTTTCATCTGCATCATCGAATTGGTCCGCACCATATGATGACACACACGGTTTGATCCCTCCTGTTCCTAAAGCCACTATATAGAGTGCTAAAAAGGTTACTACTACTTGAGTGTTTGTCGCAAAACATTCCTCTTTTGATACACAAAATGGCTTTAAACCCGAAACGGTTGCTGATAATGTTAATAATGTCATTCCCTATATATATAATGTCACACAAAATTAAACATTACTTGGTTACCTGAAAGTTTTATGTTCAAATCACATGATCTTTGTAACATATAAACAAACATACCGATTAATATCCTACAGATATTTTTATATTTGTTTTGGTTTAGGTGGCTTGAAGTTCTTAGCATGGTTTGTAGTTAAGTTCTAAAACATGTTTGGCTTCTATGTGATCCGCTAGTTGAACTAGCATATGTTAATTGTGTTTACGAGGGATTTTTTTTTTTTTTGCCAAAATGGAGGTATAGTAAAAAAAAATTGTACATTTAGGGTTTGTCAGAAGTGAATTTGGTCTTTTGGTGAAACCGCAAGATGGTGTTGCGGTTTAGGCTGAGGTGGAGGTGACTGGGAGGGAGGGTGTTGGTGAGTAGGAAAGAGGAAGGAGAAACCGCAACATGGTCTTGCGGTTTAGTTGTCAGCCCTTCTTCATAAACCGCAAGACCATCTTGCGGTTTCTCCTTCCTCTTTCCTACTCATCGTCCACCTCAGCCTAAACCGCAACACCATCTTGCGGTTTCACCAAAAGACCAAATTCACTTCTGACGCCCTCCAATTGCACAAAGTTTATGTACTGTAGCACCAAAAAGGCAAAAAAATCGTTTACGAGGTTTGGTTAGTTGAACTAACGGATGTAAATTATGCGTTTCTCAAAGTTCGCGATAAGTTGTTAAACATGTATTAGCATTTCAACATAAACTTTATTCGCATCCGCTAAGCTAATTGAACTAGCTAGCGGATCCTTGTAAACACTACTCACATTGATCCGCTAAGCTAGTTGTACTAGCGGATCTTCATAAACACTATTCACATCCCGTAGTTAAACTAGGGGATTATCTAAAAGACAAACATGTAAACTTGACTACCACTACTAGAAAATATACGTTTTTTGAAACCCGGACAATGACACATTGACACACATCCATTTTATGACGTTAAACGTGTGACTTTAAGAAACGTGTGTCATAAAAAAATGTCATGGTTTGTAAAACATGGTAAATTCATGACATGCATTTTTATGTGTGTCGTTAATTTAATTAGTGTCAGAGAATAATAAACATGACACCATATATATCGTATAAAAATACAAGTTAGATAAAGTGCATATAATCTTGTAACATATAACACTTACAATAACATAGATGATAGAGAAGATAGCAATGGTCCAGTATCGGCCTAGAAAAGCATCAGCAATGAATGCACCTATGAGTGGTGTAATATAACACGTTCCTGACCAATTCGATAGGTTTCTTGAAGCCGTAGCACTATGTTGATGAAGGTTGTGCTTGAAATAAAGCAATAGATTCGTGCTCATTCCATAAAACGCTAGTCGTTCGCAGCATTCGTTTCCTGCGAACATGCGAATCAAGATTTTAGATTCTTTTGATCATGTTACACTTACCAAAGTTAAAGTTTTTAGTTTTAGGTCATAGTTACAAGTGTACCAAGTATGTAAGGGCAAGCTTTCCAAGTTCCTGTGGTGTTCTTGTTAGCAGGTTTGTTCTTGTAATCAAGTGTGCCATCTTTAGTGTACACATCTTCTTCTGCCTCAATTTTGTTGTAAGACATATCTATTGCCTCAGTCATGATTAAGGTTTCTTTCTTTCCTACCTTTTTACCTTTTTGAAGTAAACCAAAATGTGATGATTATTATGATCTTGGGAATAATTGGGAGATCCTAATAAGATCCACATAAGTTTAGTCAGAACTCAAGAGGAACTAATAACAGATTGTCTTCACTTTCCAACTAAAATAGTTAAAATGTCTTTTTCAACAGGAAATTTGGATAACAGAGCTCCACTAAAGTATCATCGTACCACCAGTGGAACCACCTAATTATATCCATCTCTACTAGGCAATAATGTCAATACATCAACTCAAGAGGAAACCCAATAAATCTGAACAAAGCCTCTTTGCTTTGCGGGAATTGAACCTTAATGGTCCCCAATCCTTATCCCGCCTTAAAAAATGCCATGGGCTAAAAAGAAAGAGTTAAAATGTTTATTCTTTTTTTTTTTTTTTTGGGGAGGGGGGGGGGGGTGGGTGGGGGGGGGGGGGGGGGGGGATTGTAAAGAAGAAATTAATCTATTAATTAAGTATTGAGAAAATCTCCAATAAAAGGACCTTAAATTCTAAAAACCAGATTAGTCAATTACCAAATAAAAAAACCCCTTATTTTTCTAAAGTACTAATTCTATTTCTAACGCAAAAATATTAATAAATAATTCGTATACCCATGCGCGATGCAACAGGAATTTAGGTTTGATTGATATCGATTTGGTTTGTCATGTGTTATTCTCTCCTTTAGTTTATTAATATACTAGCTGATTACCCCGGGAAGATCTCGGGGTTGAAAAATCTAATTTGACGTGATAACCTATTGCAAATGGCTCAAGTTAACTAACCACAAAATCTCTCAATCATTGCATGTCTATAGTATTCTAATCAGTAATAACTCGTATTCCCTAACCTAAAACCTAATCAGTAATCATCTAAATAATCACTTATGTAAGCTGCAACTATTCAAAAACTCATCACATCTCTCTACTATCTCATTAGAGTAAAAAACTCATTACATCTCTCTAATATCTCACATTTTAATGACTTCTATAATTCCTAACCTAATCAACTAAACAATCACTTAAGTTGAAAGTTGAAACCATTAAAATACTTATCACAACTATGTACCAAGTCTCACAATACTAATATTGATATCTAACATAAAAAAATGTATAACTCTAATATTAACACCTATCACAAATGCTAAAAAATGAATAACTCTAATGTCAATATTCAATACATAACCTAAAACAATGTATAACTCTAATATTAATACATGTCATAAAGGTTAAAAAATACATAACTCTAACATCTCTCTACTATCTCATTAGAGTAAAAAACTCATTACATCTCTCTAATCTCTCACATTCTAATGACTTCTATAATTCCTAACCTAATCAACTAAACAATCACTTAAGTTGAAAGTTGAAACCATTAAAATACTTATCACAACTATGTACCAAGTCTCACAATACTAATATTGATATCTAACATAAAAAAATGTATAACTCTAATATTAACACCTATCACAAATGCTAAAAAATGAATAACTCTAATGTCAATATTCAATACATAACCTAAAACAATGTATAACTCTAATATTAATACATGTCATAAAGGTTAAAAAATACATAACTCTAACATCTCTCTACTATCTCATTAGAGTAAAAAACTCATTACATCTCTCTAATCTCTCACATTCTAATGACTTCTATAATTCCTAACCTAATCAACTAAACAATCACTTAAGTTGAAAGTTGAAACCATTAAAATACTTATCACAACTATGTACCAAGTCTCACAATACTAATATTGATATCTAACATAAAAAAATGTATAACTCTAATATTAACACCTATCACAAATGCTAAAAAATGAATAACTCTAATGTCAATATTCAATACATAACCTAAAACAATGTATAACTCTAATATTAATACATGTCATAAAGGTTAAAAAAATACATAACTCTAATATTAATATTCAATACCTAACCTAAAATAATCTATAAATCCAATTCTAACATCATAATCCTAATATTGTTTTACTTAATATTAACACCTATTATAAAGGCTTACAAATGCATAACTCTAATATCAATATTCAATACTTAACTTAAAATAATGTATAATAATAATAATAATAATAATAATAATAATAATAATAATAATAATAATAATAATAATAATAATAATGCACACAATTATTCTAAATTAGAATAGAGTTGCTTATTAGATAATAATCTTACATACGTACACAGATGGATTTAAAGTAATAAATACACATAAAAATACATCAATTAATATATATATATAAACCCTACCAATAACAATAATAATATGCAAAAGTACAATTATCACCAGATGGAACCTTCTGATTCGGGACGATGATCACAATATTTTGAGCCGAACTCTTTGACAATTAGGATAAAACCACCGAGAGGGAGAGAGATAGAGTGAGAGGGAAAGGTTGTTGGTGATAAAGGGTTTGGAAGAAAACAATTATGATTTGAATTTGGGGAGAGGATGTAGGATATAGGGTTTTATCTATAATATTTTTAATTTATTAAAAAAACTCAAAAAATTAAAAAAAATCTCATATAATGCCACATGGCACATTCAAAAAGTGGAGGATTGCTCCATTGAATGCCATATCATCAAATGGCTTTTCTTTTATATATATTAATAGATTAATAGATTAATAGATTAATAGATAATAGATAGATAGATAATAGATTAATGTATAATTTTTATCTTTAACTTTATGTAGTGTATAACAAATGAACATCTTTTATTTTTCATCTCTCCTAATAAATAAAAATATTAAATAATAATTGTTTTTGTTTCTATATCTAACTATTAAATTACAGTTTTCGTTTTTCTATTCTATTAAATAAATAACTAAATCATAATTTCTCATTTCTCTTATTTATTTAATATGTTTTTTTTTTTTTTTTTGTCAATACTCTATATTTTCAACTAGAGCTGTAAACGAACCAAACGAACACGAACAAGGTCTTGTTCGTATTCATTTGTTAAGAAAATAACGTGTTCACGAACTGTTCACGAACACTTATCGAACGAGATTTCCTGTTTGTGTTTGTTTGTTAAGGAAATAACGTGTTCACGAACTGTTCATGAACACTTATCAAACAAGATTTTATGTTCGTGTGCATTTTCTAAGGAGATGAACATGTTCGTTTAGGTATATTTGTTAAATTTAGGTACATATTGGAAAAAAAAAAGCGAAAGCAAACAAACACGAATGAATGTAAACGAACACAAACAAGTATTCATGAACAAAACCGGGGACAAAGTAACACATATTAAATTTCGAATAAAATCAATATTTTTTTATCACAAACATCGTCCCCAAAATATACTAACTTAATTACCTAAACATACTTGACATAATATTGATCACATAATTACCATAACATACTGTCTCATAAAAACATGAAATTATCATATTAAACATGAAATCCTTATTTAATCTACCCAAAATAATAGTTAATCAAAATAGATGAAGTAATATTAATATGTGATACAGTAATACATATTAAGTAATCTACCAGTGGAAAATTTGAAGTACTTAAATTAAAAATAAAAACTTAAAAACTCTAGTGAACTATCGAACCAAACAAACATAAACGAACATTTTACAGAACGTTCACGAACATAAACGAACGAACGCGACATATGTTCATGTTTGTGTTCGTTCATTTATTAAACGAACGAAACAAACGAACTTCACGCCGAACAATTCACGAACTGTTTGTTGAACATTTGGTTTGTTTACACCCCTATTTTCAACATATTACTAACTATTTAATATTTTATTGATCAAAAGCCTGTATTACACATGTTTTTAACATGTAATCAATAAAAAAATAAAGTAAAATGTTATAATAAGTACATAGTTTTTCAAAGTTTATTCTTTAAATACATATCTTGATGGCTTTTTGTGTTAACTGATTACGTTAAAGTTATTCAACTCATGTAAGACATGACTGTTTATTCAGCTCGTGCAATACTTTTGGTTTTAAAAGATATAGTTGTTTTATTACTTAGTATATGATATTACCTATATGCAACTCATGTAATACACGGGACGGTAACCTAGTTTAATTATAATTAGCATTTATGATTGAATTATGTGTGGAAGTTTCCTATTTTTAAGTATTTAATTTAATTATAAAAAATATTTATTTTGATAATTATAAAAATATTTATTTTGATTTTTTTCTGCAACAAAAAACATGGTAAAGGCTGTAATATGCAAGTTTTAAACAATAAGACTGAAACCTATAATTTTGGGTAAACGTAAATGACATTGTATTTTGCCTTTCAAAAAATAAAAATGCGTAGAGAGGAATTATAGTATATTGTACTTCCATAATGTATTTCTAATGAAGAATGATAAATCTTTTAATTTTATCTTTTTAGTTGGTGACCCGAATCGACCGACCCAACTTGAAGTAGGCTGATTTTTCTTTAATATTTAACGATAGACACACGACCCCAAAATATTTCCGTACCCATGAAACAAATTTCTGGTTCTACCACCGGCTACACATGAGCCGAAGCAAAACTCTAGTATATACAACCAATACATGAAGATTGGGCATTTGCGACCACAATTCCTGACAAAAATTCCTTTTATCAGAATAATTTAAGACCGAATTGAATTGACAGAAAACCTTTATGATAGAAAATGTGGACCAAATCTATGGTGAGAAAACCTCCATTATCACGATATTAAGTTGTAGCTAAATTGAGACCGTTTTTGCGACCCGGATCATTATGCAGACGAATTTATCAACAATTTTCATGACGCACATTTTCAACAAGATTGCGGATGACATGTTTCCTGTTACTAAATTTGCAACCATTTCTTTAAGTCGCATATCTTGTTTATATGTAGTTAACCTTAAACTAGGGTCGAGCTTTAGGCAAGCCGAACCAACCTATGGACATACTAGCAAACTCATTTATACTTGAATCGACTTGACTCTTTTAGGTGTATACTTACGAAAAATGAAAAGGAGAATGTAAGTTGATATGTAGATACCTGAACTGCATGAACGTACGTTAAGTTTTCCTCAAAGAATGCAATAATCAATTAAGAAACTTGATTGAAAATAAGTGATATGTTAGGTTTTATTTTTTTCTTTTCTTGAGATGGATATGATGTTTGATGCATGATTAGAAACATACAAAAGCGGTCAAATATTTCTGGAATAATTTGCCCAAAAACTCATCAAGAATTTAGTGAACAACCAAAACACAAGATCGTTAATGTAATGACCCTTGCCTGCTACTTGCAAACCAAGATCGTTGATGTAATGGCGCTTGCTTGTTACTTGCATAATGCTTCAATTTATTGACTTTATAATAAATAGTCTTTGAATTATTAGGATTTAATTAGACGGATTATTATTATTATTATTATTATTATTATTATTATTATTATTATTTAACGTCCAACACATACCCCTAAAATAAACTACTAAAGGTTAAAACACTTTGATGGGGTAAACACTCGATACCACCCCTAGACCAAGACGGCATTGGCATTAGACCGCCAGATATATATGTATTCCGTTGATTTCTTTTCAATGATTAAACAATTTCAAATACATTTAATGTTATGATGTAAATAAATATCACTTTAAAGGTGTTAATACAGATTTAACATAATACTAAGACTAAGTGAAGGTGTTAATACAGATTTAACATAATACTAAGACTAAGTGAAGCGGTTTTAACTACACGTCAATGTTAAGTGTTACATCATTATCACGTAGAGAGTGAACCTTTAACTAAAACACCATTTCACAAGGATGTATTTGTTTATCTAAAAGTTGAATTAAAGAAAAAAATAAAGAAAATGTAAAATGAGTGAATGAATGAGTGGTTTGCATGTGGTCTCACCTCCCTTATTATTTCACATATATAAATTTAACCGGCAAATTTATAACATACACAATTAAATAGCTGTCTACCAAATTAACTAACTATTTTATGTTTTAATTTACAAAAATTAATAATCACAAAATATTTTTTCATCATTAGAGTTTTACGTTGTGTTCCTGAGTTTAATAAATGAAGGAAAAGAAGAAAAAGAGAATTAAGAACAGAAAAGAAAAGGAGTGTAAAGAAAAGATTTAATTAACTACTGCGTTCTCAAGTTTGAAAGAAATAAAAAGAAAATTTAGTATTTTATGTTTAAAAAACCATTTCCTTCTAAATCTCTCTAATTTGAGAGAATGAGAAATGAAGAAAACAAACCAAACTTTTCCTTCGTTTCCCATCCCCTCCTCTCCTTAAAAAATTATGAAACATAAATTTTCATTGACATCCTTTCAAATTTCTTCTTTTCCTTCGCTAAATGAAACTTGGAAACACTTACACAACATTAACGTTTTTATAACATGCATGTCAATGCAATACATGAATAAATAGGTTAGCATGATGAGTGTTTGCCATGTTAAAAAAAATATCATGATTAGTAACCAGTTAAGTTAAATTATGGAAACAATAATGTTTCTTTCTTATAAACAAAATGATTTACGATTTTAACCATTGTAATACCTTACGATAACTTCCAACATCACCTCTTCATTTATTTTACTCATTTAACCCATACTATTGGAATATAGTATTTAGGGTTTAGTATCGAACCCACAGGCCTAGTTTATCTCTATATATTGTAACCCTATTGCATGAAATAGAATCAATCAGTTTTACCATTTTTGGAATATAGTATTTAGGGTTTAGTATCGAACCCACGGGCCTGGTTTATCTCTATATATTGTAACCCTATTGAATGAAATAGAATCAACCAGTTTTGGTATCAGAGCCTTATGGTTTTGGTAACCTTCTTCTCCTCCGCGCTATTACAAAAATAAAAACCCTAGCCATCTCCACCGAGTGCAAACCCTAGACAGGGCGGTGTGTCGCCACCGTCGCCGCCCTGTCCCATCTTCGTTTTGTTTCCGGTTTAGGTTTTTTTTCTTTCTATTTTCTAGTTCCTTTGAATAAAGCTTGACGACTCACGCACTTATCCGTTTCGCCAATCCTTCAAAGCCGAAGATCAATTCATTTTTTTAAGTTGCTGGTGAAATTATCAATAACCAAACATTGGTTATTGTGTGTTGAATCTTGTTGCCTGCCATGTGCACTGAACAAAAAAAAAAAGAAAAAGAAATGGATTCTCTTTGTTGGTTAATTATAGTTTTGGGTGTTAGTTCGGTCACACATATATATATATATATATATATATATATATATATATATATATATATATCTTGATGATCATGTCATCATCCAATAATGCTTCTCTCTCTCTGTCGCCGTTGGTTTTGTTTCTTCTCGTCTCTTCATGTCGGACCATGGTCTTATTCCACTTATCTTAGTTGATCGAACCACGGTTTGATCGGATATCTATCTTCGATCTACGAATCTCAATTCTCTTTTGACTATTGCCGTCTGACCACGGTCACCGTCTTTCGCCATCTCCTTAGTGTTGACACACCGCCACACGACCAGGGTTGATGGGTGTCTATTTGCTTCTTATATCTTTTTCTTTCCTGATTGCTTCTTATCTCTTTCTTACCACAAGCCTTTTTCTTTATCTGTTGTATTGTTATGGCTAACAAACATTGATCTGCCACTTTATTGGGAGAGGGATCTAGCGGATCATGTTTATCATTAGGAACTAAAGAAATAAAACCAAACAGTGGGAAGTCGTGGACTAAACTAAAGTCAAGTATTGAAGAGTACGGATAATTTTTTTTGGCAAAGTCAATAAGATTGCAGAATTTTGGACCAACAAGTCAAGAATCAAGACAAGTGTTTTTATTTTTATTGTTATGTCCTTTATGTTTTTTTGTTCTTATTGTTTTCCAGTCTGAGTGTCCGATGCTCTACCGCTCTGACTGCGGGGGAGTATTGGAATATAGTATTTAGGGTTTAGTATCGAACCCACAGACCTAGTTTATCTCTATATCACATACAATCCAAATAGACTCATGAATATGTTCAAAATGCCACCCTAATACATACACGCAAGACAAATTTATGATCCTCTTTTTTTCCGCAGAATTTGATCGTGAATGCCTATTTGCATATACAGTAATGAAAGTATGAAACACATACATACATGAGTCATGTTAATTTAGGGGTGTAAACAAGCCGAGCCCGAGCTTGACTGGGCTCGAGCTCGGCTCGTCATGCACAATGCTCGGCTCGCCAATGTTAATTAGTAGGTATACTATAAATAAAATAATAATAATAATAATAATAATAATAATAATATAAAATTTGTTGGGGCTCGTTTAGGCTCGCGAGCTTAAGCGGTCTTTGTATGAAAAGCTCGAGCTCGGGCTCGATAACAAAACGAGTCATTTTTCAAGCTCGAGGTCGGACTCGTTAAGGCTCGGCTCGTTCGAGCTTTTTACCGATCTAATCCTGAGTAGCTCTCGAGCTATTACGCATCATTTACACTGGGTCATGTAACATATCAACACATATATGACTTAAAAATAACAAAGATATGAGACATCCAACATTATTATGGGGTTAAATAGCTACTACATCATGACAATAATAATACCTGGTTTGAGAATTAGTCCCGGCAAAATCAATGATTGTTGGAGTTTTTTATGGATGATGTGATAAACATGATCGTTTCATTGCTTGCTCTGGCCTCTTCCTATTTATAGTTGTAAATAGAGAATTTGGATTAATTTAACATAAAATAGCCATTGGGGTTGGTGGCCCAATGGTAGAAGCAATGCTTCTAGGAACACCTAAGGGGGAGGTCATGGGTTCAAGTCTCACTAGGAGAAGAAATTTGCCGTTCAAAAAAAAAAATTAACATAAAATAGACTCTACTATTAAAATACACTAGCATGACAAGCACAACAATTATCATTTTTACGACTATTATGTTTGTATAAATAAAAACATTATACCAAACAAATCAATATAAAAACATTATATGGGGTAATGAAATTAACGAGATAATGAAATGGATCATTATCATTTCGTGCCCTATTTAGTTACCATGTAGAAATGAAATAAATTATTACTTTGTGTTATTTAGTGGATAGGAAAGATGCAAGAATTTGTGGTGCTTAGAGGTGGTGATTTGTGGCAGTGGTGGGTGGCGGAGACAGTGGTTGGTGGCTAGGGATGGCAATCAATCCCGAACCCGATGGGTAAACCCGAAACCCGACACATTTGGAACGGGTTTGGGTCGGGTAATCGGGTATGGGTCCGGGCATGGGATTAATTTTTTTTTTTTTTGCGGGTTTGGGACGGATTTGGGATTTGATGATATACCCGTTTACCCGACCCGATTACCTGATAAAGTATACCCGTTTACCCGATTAGATACCCAATATAATTTCTTATATATCTTTTTAAATATGTATGCATAATATATCTAACTGTCCATCTAGATTGCCATATTATGCTAAAAATTACCAAAAATTAGTGTATACTATTTGTTATCTATAGCTTTGAGTGTTTTTATATGATTTAAGTATTTTATATTTATACATTGTAATATTTACATGTATATTTAATAATGCTAAATGTAATTAGGTAGTAGTTATCCAATAGATACCCGACGGGTTTTTGGTCGGATATACCAAATGGGTAAGCTTTTAAAATTAATGGGTTTACCCGAAACCCGTGGGTATACCCGATACCCGATGGGTAATTACCCGAAACAAACCCAACAGGTTTTGGGACGAGTTTGGGACAAGCATACCTAATCGGGTATGGGGTTGGGATTACCTAAACCCGTACCAAACCTGACCCATTGCCATCCCTATTGGTGGCAGCGACAGTAGTAGGTGGTGATTATGGCTGCCAGGGTATGGGGTGGCGGTTGAGTACCGATGGCTGGGGGCGACGATAGTGTTGGGTAGCAGTGACGGTAGTTGTGGGTGGTGGCAGTGGTGGTGGGTGGGTTGCAGCGACAGTGATGGGTGGTGGCGGTGGTGGGTGACGTGTGTGACGGGGACGGTGGGGAATGGCAACGACGACAATGGGTTGCGTTGGTAGGTGGCAGCGGTGGGTGGTGGTGGCGGGTTGTAGGTTATTGTTGTTAATGAAGGGTGTAAAGGGGGGTGGAATGAAAAAAATAAAGGGGTAGATGGAATGATTTGAGGGAATGTATTTTCATGTTATGGTTGATTCCATTCAATTAACCAACCAAACACCCTATTTTTCACTCCCTCATAATGATCTATTCTATTGCGCCTTTCATTCTAGGAGATACCAAACTCTACCTAATAGATTGAACGAAGGTATGTGATTTCATTTCTACATAAGACCTTTTTAAAGTTTGGGACTCAATTGTTAACTATGGTTATGAGAATGACATACCAACCTGGTTAGTATTGTAGTTTACCATTTGATTTTGGTAGTTTAAACCAAACTGTTTATTAATACGTTTTCTTTTGGTAATCGTTAGTTTGTTAAAAAAAAGATACAAATGTTTAGAACACCCACAACAAGTCCAAAGTGGATCGTCTGGAATTTGGGACCTCAATTCCAAAACATGTACACCATTGGAGGAGATGATGTGACGTTGGTTTGGTTTGGTTTAGTTGGGTTTGATCTGGTTGTCCGGACTAGTCTAAAGATGCAAATGAGACCCACCATAGATAAACATACACACATATTAATGATTTTATTTGTTTTTTTAATTGAGGTGTGTGGTGGAGTTTTGAAATGATTTATTGTTGTAGAAAAAAGTGGATTTGAAATATTTTGTGATTTAAAATGATGTAACATGCTGATGTGACATGTTTGAAATTTCAGACCATCAAATCAAATCAATATGGATGCTCCTATGGTTAAAATACGTATATACACACACATAATTTGATATTCAAAAATATATAAAAAAATAATGGTTGAAGAACATGTTTCAAGTGCAAAACCTTATTGAACCTTTAATTTGTGAAACCAAACCAAACCGTAAACCAAAACTTTTGAATCTTAAACAAGTCAAAATGACTGGCTTGCTTGGATTTTGATCAAATTGGTTTAAGTGTAATTTTCTTATAAGGGTGGAAGTGGCACTCTAAGGTAAGTACCCCACTTTTTAAAAGTTTTGGAAATGACAAACCAAACTTATTAGTAATGTAGTTTACCATTTGATTTTAGCAGTTTAAACCAAACTTTTTATTAAGAGAAAATTGCTCGAATAGTCTCTGTGGTTTGCACAATTTTCACCTATAGTCCCCAAGTTTTTAAAATTACAGTTATAGTCCTTAACTTTTGGTGTTTCTTAACTCGGATAGTCCTTGTAGTGGCTGTAAAATTACTAAATTACCCTTTTGATGGATGGAGGTTAAATAATCCAGTTAATTGGATGTAAAATTACTAAATTACCCTTACTCCAATAAAAATAAAAAAATCAATTAATTAATAAAATATAAAGAATGCCCAATTATTTTTCTCCACCTATTTTAATGGGGCCCACCTACTTCATCTTCCCCACCCTATCACCACCACCAACCACCACCCCCAACCACCACCACCAACCAACATCTCCCCCACCCAATTCCCAAATTGCAGAGCTCGTGAACCATCCCAATTCTCAAATTGTGCCACGCTTACTTTTACTTTACACCTATCTTCTTATTTTTGTCTTTACTCCCACTTTAGACCTACCTGCTGCTTCTTTCATCCCTATCAAATAGCCCCAATTAATTCAAAAGGGATGGAGAAGAGGCTCCTGGTCGCCCCCACATCCACGTGACCACGTGCGCTTACCACCAACTACCGCACCCACCTACCATCACCGGCCACATCGCCACCAACTCACAACCATCATTAACCACCACCTGTTGTATACAACGCCATCTCCACCTGTTCCCCACATATAACCGTCACCTTCCGCCACCGATTTACCGAAATCCCAAATAACACCATGAGCAACAATTATGAAGCCTGATGTCACCTCTGTTTGGAGCAAGTAGCCGGCACCAGTCGCCGGTTCACGAGCTCTGCAATTCCCAATTCCACATTTATAATTTATAAATGTTGATCGGTGGGGGAGGTGCTGGTTGGTGGTGATAGGGTGAGGAAGATGAAGTTGGTGGGCTCCACTAAAATAGGTGGAGAAAGATAATTGGTTAAAGTGTTAAGTGGGCCCTCTTTAATTTTATTAATTAATTGGGTTTTTTTTTATTTTTATTAGGGTAAGGGTAATTTAGTAATTTTACATCCAATTAACTGGATTATTTAACCTTCATCCATCAAAAAGGTAATTTAGTAATTTCACAGCCACTCCAAGGACTATCCGAGTTAAGAAACACCAAAAGTTAAGGACTATACCTGTAATTTTAAAAACTTGAGGACTATAGGTGAAAATTGTGTAAACCACAGGGACTATTCGAGCAATTTTCTTTTTTATTAATAAGTTTTCTTTTGCCAATCATTAGTTTGTTTTTAAAAAGATAGAGATATTTAAAACACTCACAATCGGGTCCAAACTGGACCGTCTAGAATTTGGAACCTCAATTCCAAAACATGTAAACATTGGAGGAGATGATGTGATGTTGGTTTGATTGGGTTTGATCTGGTAGCCCGGACTAGTCTAAAGATGCAAATGAGACCCACCATAAATAAACATACACACATATTAATGATTTTATTTGTTTTTTTAAGTGAGGTGTGTGGTGGAGTTTTGCAATGATTTAATATTGTAGAAAAAAAATAGGTTTGAAATGTTTTGTGATTTAAAATGATGTAACACGCTGATGTGACATGTTTGAAATTTTGGACCATCAAATTATTATGGATGCTCCTATGGTTAAAATACGTATATACACACACATAACTCGATATTAAAAATATAAAGAAAAATAATGATAATGGTTGAACAACATGTTTCAAGTGTAAAACCTTATCGAACCATTAATCGTGAAACCCACCAAATGCCGCCACCCACCGACCACCACCACCGTCACCGCTACTATACCACCAAACGTTGCCACCCACCCACCCACCGACCATCACCACCACCCATCGTTGCCGCCGCTATTGACCACCACCGTTGCCACTACCACGACTGCCACCACCCACTGACCACCACCACCAACCATCGTCACCAACACCCACTATCAACCGCCATCGCCATCACCACCACTCACCACCGCCGGTTTTATTCCTAAGTCTTTTCCTACCTACCAAACAATACATAGTAATGATTCATTCCATTCTTACATTGTAACCAGTGGCGAAGCTTGGTTCGTCAATCAGCGGGGGCCGGACTCAATTTTTTTCAATCGGTAGTGGCAAATCAGCGGGGGCCGGACTTAACCCCGACTAAATTTACCTACGAAAATCGCAAATTTTCACTACTGCGCCAAAAATCAGGGGGGGCCAGGGCCACCCCTGGCCCTCACAAAGCTTCGTCCCTGATTGTAACCAAAGAAGACCATGGAATGGTAATCATCCATTTCATTCCTTTGTCCATTCCATTTCCTTGTCAATTACATTCCTTTGTCCATTCTATTCCCTCGTCCATTCCATTACCACATACCAAACAGACGCTAAATTTAGCAATATATATATATATATATATATATATATATATATATATATATATATATAGGGGAGGGTTATCTTGAGAACGCTAAATATTGTGAGAACCGTGAGAACAAGTAAAAAAATCAATCAAAATCAAAACTTTTTAATACAAACCTCATTATAATCAATATACAACATTAATAAATGAATTTTCTTTCCAAATAATTGATCTTTTCTTGCAAAAACACTTTCAAATCAACTTTTTACACATGTGTAAATGAAACAGTTTACACACGCATAAACAGTAAATTTACACATGTGTAAAAACAAATTATTTTCGTATACGTTTGAATTTTTACGCGTAAATTGTGTTTTTGAGATTGTATTTTAGTACTAAAGACAAGTGTAAAAAGAAATTTTGAATTTGAATGGTTTTAGATGCCGTTCTCACGGTTCACACGAAATATAGGTGTTCTCAAATTAACTTTCCCCTATATATATATGTGTGTGTGTGATTTAAATTATAAGATTTATATAAAAAACTAAAAAAAAAATCAACCATTGTCAACTTTTTGACGGTTAACAACTGTCAAAAACAAATGAAAATTACACTCTTCATCCTCGGTTACTTCTTGCCGAGACCAAAAAAACAACCGTTACCGAGAAGGTGATGGCAGTATTGCTAATCGGCAATGGTAGCTGATTGAAGATAGTCAAAGAGTGCCCCATCCGCTCTAATCCATTGTCATAAAACACATATTTCCCTATTTTATAAAATGATTAATTAATGCATATACGAACGAAAAGAGTGGTCACTATTTAGATCCACTTGTATTGTAATGCATGTCGAATGATGTTTGAAAGTATCGTTGCCGGCCTATTGTAATTCTGGTCAATTAAAATATTAATTTTACGTTATACATCTTAATTACATTATTTTATACATATCTCTAAACTTATCTTTCAAGCTGTCAACGTAACTTGTAAACTCTGTAAACACGACATTCCAAATTGTGTTCACAACGAGAAGGATGATTAGTTCTTCCATCTGTAATCTATCTGGCTATTATCGATGGATCAAACAAAATTGTTTCTTCGAAAAAACCTAGTTTGCTTCTTTTAGAATAAATACTTTTCTAGGTACAATGTTGGCTAATAATATTAACTAGAGTGCTAGTTACCCGCGCGTTGCTGCGGGGCGCGGTTTACATTTGTGCGTTGTTGTGAGACGACGGTAGCAATATACTGAATTGATACCGTTAATGAAAGTACCGGTCCAGAAAAATGCCAATAATGGGTAAAAGTATGCCAAAAATGATCGGTACGGTAACGGTTTAGTGCCGATATTCAATGATAAATCAAAAAAAAATCGGATACTATACCGAACCATTATAAGTTCCGAAAGTTCTCTTACAACTATATTAAAAAATAGGTTTTTAAATATTAGTGCATGATAAAAAAAATGTTTTATAAATATTGATGTACGTTAGCCTAAAAGAGTTGTGCTCATTAGTAATGAGATGTTAATAAAGTGTTCCTTTAGATTTAGAATATCAAACAAAAAGTTGAAGGTAAATAAAAAAAAAGTCAAATCAATGTGAGGTAAATAGTAACAAACAAGGTATATAGTAAGAAACTGCCAAAATATTATGGCTATTTTAAAATAAAAAATAAAGTCACTATTAAAAAAGGGAAACAATACGTGGTTAATCAGATTTAGTTACTGTTTATCTGTCTTTCATTTAATATAGAGAGTAATATTCTGGGATACTATCGGAAAAATGCTTTAACGACTATTTACATAGGGATTTTCAGTGACAAATGATTAGTGATGGTGACTCTAAAGTTATTAATGGAGTTCTATAGGCGTTGTTTCGCGGTGCTTAGTGCTACTCTTTCATTTGTTCTAACATTTGCGACTAGCGATATACACGTATCAAACATATAAATCTATACTTGATATATACAACATATATTCCATATATATTCTGATCTAATATGATCCAATAAGACAAATCAGACAAAATGATGAAACCAAGAAAGATAACACTATATTTAGACCATGTCTATGGTGTACTCCGGTAACACCCCATGACAAATCAACATGGAGACGTTAAACACCACACCGTACAGCTATTAAGGTGCGCCAACGGCCCCTCCGCCATCCGGTTAACGATTGTGAATGGGTTTGAGAGATAGGGTCCACCATAAACCAATCACATATTTGTTTATTTTTTTCTTTAATTTAATTTTTAGTTAATTCACTACACCATAGTTAATGGGTGGTTTAGTGTTGACCTCTTTCTACATAACATGGACGTGTCACCACTTTCTAGGTGATTTAATTATTTCACTACACATAGTCTTGGAAAATGTGTGTCCATTGTAACTAGGATTAGCTGCGCTTCGCGGCGGAATCTGATACCTAAAAGGGTTATCATATATAGTTTGTTCTACCACTTGGTTTCAACCAAAAGTTGGCTTACTCGGAACAATTCTACCTAAAGTTTGCTTAATAATTAATGTCATAATACTAGTAAAGATGATTTTCGCACATAGATGGTTGGATTCATCATGGTACCCCAACAGTGATGTTACTCGCTATAGCCAAAACCATAACGGTTATGAATGAGAAGAAATTAAACTTTACTGATACATAATGGAAAGAAAATTAAAACCAAAAGTTTGTTTACTGATGCCATAATACCGGTAAAGATGATGTTCGCTCATAAGCGGCTGGATTAGTCATGTAACAGTAGCGTTACTTATTATAAACAGTAACGATAATGTTTAAAAAGTATATTTAGTAGACACCCACTGTGCTACGGATTTGGGTTGTAGCTACAAGTCTCGTCGCTAATTTAGTTGCAACAAATTTTAGCTATGAAAATCATATTTGTAACGGGTTTAGCTAGAAAAGGGGATGTCAATATTTTAGATTTTTAACCATGGATTTGCTACGGAATTTTAGCTACGTGATTCTGCTACGGATTTTTAGCTAAAAAATTTCTATGGATTTTTAGCTAGAAAGTTTGCTATGGAGTTTTTGATACGAATTTTAGCTACAGTAAAGTTAAATTATGTAGTTTTGCTACTAAATTTAGTTGTGGATCTTGCTATGAATTTTGGTTAATTTTTGCTATGAGTATAACTACGGATTTGCGAAGGTTTTTGCTACATATTGTATTACGAATTTTGTTGGTTGTTTGTTACGAATCAAGCCACTTTTAGAAGGCTTTTCCTCAGGCCCGGCTCAAGCCCAAGCCAAATGAGGCTTTTGCTTTGGGCCTCCAAATTCTAAAGGCCCTATAATTTTCCTAATGTTGATGATACATAATAAAAATAAACCTCTATAGAAGCATATACATGTAATAGCTCAGTTGGTTAGAGCATGTGGTTGATAACCAAAAGGTCTTAAGTTCAATCCCTCCTTCTTATGAATTTTGTAATTTTTTTCAGTATTTTATTTTTTATAAATAGGGCATCGGATTTTTATTTCGCTTTAGGCCCCCAATATGGTTGAGCCGGCCCTGCTTTTCCTAAGAGTGTCTACAATTTTCGAAAATAAAAATTGAATTGTTTTCAATGAATAATATATTCAAATTTTCGTAAATAGAAACAATTCACACCAAAGATAAATATCCGAATCAATTAGAATAAATATATCCAAGTACTTATCCCGATGTAATATAATAAAGATTCAAAGCATCTAAAAACAAAACTAAAACCAAAATCTCTTGTTCAATTAAGGGGTGTTTGGGATTGATTATTCAAAACAGATTATGCGTTTTGAAAAAGCAGGGGTGGAGCTGCTTATAGATTATTGCGTTTTGGTAGCCTAAAAAACTGATTATCTGTGTTTTCAAAACGCAATTCAAACACTAAAAACTGATTATCTGCGTTTTCAAAACACAATAATCTAAAAATCAGATTCAAAACGCAATTCCTAACACCCTCTAAATCTATAGCCTCGTACTTTTTTTAACTTTCTCCATCATAGCATGATTCTTTACTTTATCTCGTTCTAACTTAACTATTTGTTCCATCAACCCGTGCAACTATAATCTATCTATATAATAAATGAAAACACTAGGGTTGAATCCTAGATTTTGAGAGGGTCTTCAAGAATCCAAATCCTAAATGGGGCTCCATGAAAAAGTATTATATAAACCTCTTTTTTTTTTTTTTGTCAACATCCATTTGTATGTTACAACATCTTCCTCCTTCCTATCCTAATAATTTCTTTCTCATTCCTCATTCCTCTCTCATTGTTCTTTTTGCAAGGTATGTTGTTCATCAATCTTACATGAATCTCGAAATGTTTTTGATAATTTTTCTGCATTTTGATTAGATTGATACATAATGTTTGCAATCATCTTACATAAAAGATAAACACAATCGGTTTCTATCATTATTTTTCTACAAAGATAAATCATAATCGTATAGCTATCAACCTTCTACAAAATATGTAATTATTAACACGTTTTCTTATTAAAATAACTATCTAATCTGTTTTCGATTATGTTTCTGACACTGTATGAAATCCATACATAGCGGTTTACTAACATATTAAACCAAACAGAAATACAATCGTTTTATTTCGGATTTATTTGTAATGATCAGAATCTTTTTTTTATTAACACCATTTGATAATCTGCTTAGGATCAAGTCTCTGCTTTGGATGAAATCGACACACAAGTAATTCTGATCAGGTTTAATCATTGATGATATGATTGTGGTTTTAATAACATATTGCAATTGAAATCAGTTTCGAGTATGTGTGAATATAAAAAAAGATTATAAAAAAAACAAAATACAGGATTTCATAAAAAAAGATAATTGAAATCAGTTTCGAGTATTAGTGACTTTATGGATACTTTAACAAAAGTTTGTTTTGCAGACGAAGAACAGGATTTCATTAGGACAAATAACTTCATTATGGCTTATCACAAGGGTGACAAATTCTTCAAGGTTATTCATGACCCTTCCGCACGAGTTTTGGTATGATGTTTCTAATTTTTTTTAAGTAAAAAAAGCTTATTCGTTATTATAATGTTGTTTTTTACGTGTTTGTCCAGACATTGCCGAAATCCATGAACAGGTTTTTGTTATCTAAAAACTTACGAAACAACAACATTAAAGTTTCGACATACCATGGTCAATCTTGGTTTGTTTTGTTAGAATATATAGATGATGAATTCTGCTTAACAAATGAATGGTCAAAAGTTGTACATGATTTATGCTTCTCTATGTTTTACGTCATATTCGACTTTATTGCTCCGAATACTTTCATGATGGAGCATTACAATCATTCTCCATCCATGCAATTGGATGTGTCATTATGCAAAATGATTGAACATGAATTGACGACACCTATGGTAAGTGCCATTAAGTTCGATACTTTATATTACATGTTTTTAGTATCTTAATTTGTCCATATTATTTGCTCACAAATTTTGCTTTCAGGTTATACCTTACTCCTTTATTAATAAGCATTATCCCGATGGTGTCCCTAATGTTCCAATCACTATGTATGTAGATGATTTACATCAATGGAACGTTGCAATAGAAAGGATTGGTCGTGATTATTGTTTTTGTAATGGTTGGCTGAATTTCATAAGTGATCTTCGTCTCCAGGTTGGTGAACTACTTTGTTTAGAAAAAAAAGAAATTGGCGTGTTTAATGTTACAACTTTCAACAAGAATGGTCGCCAAATGAAATTATTCAAAGTTTTGACTAGGTATAATGCTTGACATGCGGCAGTTATGGTTTGAATGCTTGACTTTGACTAAATTCAATCAATAAATAATGTTATAACAATAATAACAATGCTAATTCGGATGCTAATTACCCTCCACTCTTTCATCCATTTGTTATTATTGAATTGATTGAATACCTATATCAATATATGAATACCTATATAATGCTTGACATACGCCAGTTAATCAAGGAATGCTTGACGTTGACTAAATTCAATCAATACATAATGTTATAACAATAATAACAATGCTAATTCGAATGCTAATTAACCTCCACTATTTCATCCATTTCTTATTATTGAATTGATTGAATACCTATATAATGCTTGACATAACATATAAAGAACATTTAGTTAAATAACATTGAATAGATCAAAAAAAAATCACAACTAACTATAATGCTTGACATGCGACAGTTATGGTTTGAATGCTTGACTTTGACTAAATTCAATAAATACATAATGTTATAACAATAATAACAATGCTAATTCGGATGCTAATTACCCTCCACTCTTTCATCCATTTGTTATTATTGAATTGATTGAATACCTATATGAATATATGAATACCTATATAATGCTTGACATACGCCAGTTAATCAAGGAATGCTTGACGTTGACTAAATTCAATCAATACATAATGTTATAACAATAATAACAATGCTAATTCGAATGCTAATTAACCTCCACTATTTCATCCATTTCTTATTATTGAATTGATTGAATACCTATAAAATGCTTGACATAACATATAAAGAACATTTAGTTAAATAACATTGAATAGATAAAAAAAATCACAACTAACTATAATGCTTGACATGCGGCAGTTATGGTTTGAATGCTTGACTTTGACTAAATTCAATCAATACATAATGTTATAACAATAATAACAATGCTAATTCGGATGCTAATTACCCTCCACTCTTTCATCCATTTGTTATTATTGAATTGATTGAATACCTATATCAATATATGAATACCTATATCAATATATGAATACCTATATAATGCTTGACATACGCCAGTTAATCAAGGAATGCTTGACGTTGACTAAATTCAATCAATACATAATGTTATAACAATAATAACAATGCTAATTCGAATGCTAATTAACCTCCACTATTTCATCCATTTCTTATTATTGAATTGATTGAATAACTATATAAACAAGTCAAACCAATTCACATACGATTGTAATAAGACACGTTGAATGCACTTTGAGTAATCGCAAAGATATATTATTAGGTTAATTTTTGTTTCTCATCTTTAAATACATAAACATTATTTAGTCAAATTTTGATTTGTTGTGTTATTGAAGTCATTTATTGGTTTTTACATTATTTTTTTCCAGTTAACAAGATCAATGGCTGCTGTAGATGCAAATGAGTTTACAATGGTTAACCAAATTCATGTAAACCGAAACGGTGTGGCGTTAAAGCTAAAGATTATTCGGGTTTGGCGTCTACCCGATCGTCGCAATCCTAATGATGTGTACTCAATTGAAATGATCCTATGTGATGAAAATGTAAATATCAACAACACGTTTTTTTTATATCCTATTATTTTTAAATTTCATAACTTTTTTTTAGTTGTGATGTTTTTAATTTTAATGTATATGAATTTTCTTATTTGCATACGTTAAAATACATCAATTACATAGATACATATTTATAGTGTTTTCTTATTTTTTTTATAATTAACAGGGTGACAGGATTCAAGCTAATGTATTTAAGCGGTTGTTTTTTAGATTTGAGAGGTTTCTGACTGAAAATTCTTCTCTTATTATAAGAAATCCAGGAGTTGGGGTCAATTCCTCTAAATACAAGTATGCTCCAAACCCAAACAAACTCTGCTTGAATATGAATACTCAAGTTTCCGAATATGATGGTTTCCAAGGTCCAGATTTTGGTTTCTCTTTTGTGCCCTTTCAAAGAATTCTGGATAGGGAGGTTGATGAATATGTTACAATAGGTATATTTCGTTCTAATAGTCTTTTTTTCATCACAACCAAACCATAATAATAGTTTTATAAGTTATGTTTCATTAATGTTTATTTTATACTTGATCTTAGATGTTATAGGACATGTTAACAAGTTCTTCAGCAATGATGATAAAGATAAAAAGGTTGTCGCTGATAAAAAGAGGTTAACAATGGAAATTCAAGATATCGAGTATGTATTCTTTATTTATTTATTTTTTTGTTTGCATTTTATATACAAAAAAAATTACGTAGCTTTATAAATTGTGTATTTATTTTTTACTAAAATAATTTGTACTTTTTTGAAGGGGCTTGCGCATCTATTTAACGTTGTGGGATAGTTATGCCATGGAGATGTCTAAATATGTTGCAACTCATCAAACAGAGAAAGAATTTATAATAATAATGCAGTTTGGCCGTTTGAAGTTTTATAATGGTTGTATAATGTTAATAAATATATATAGTTATATTTGTATTTATAGCTACATTATATTTTGCATTATAAATTAAGTTATAACTTCTAAATTTTCTTATTATTAAATATTTCAAACTCGGAATTATAAATTGAATCATTAAAACACAAGCCCACTAACTTCTCTGTATGCTATGTATCTATTTCTAAAACATGTTGCTAACTTGCAGCTCAAAAAGCAACATATGTGCCATGAAAAGTATTTCCAAATCTCAAAATTTAAATCTACAAATTAGAAAAACAGAGATTATACTCAAGACAACATAGATTTCAATTAGACATTTAGGTATTTAGAATAATGCAGAATTAGTTATTTTCAATACTTATAAAACAGCAACCAAAGTCTGTATTTGTGCAAAATGATTCGGATTTGTCGCTAACAAAGTTATAAAATCCAACACGATTTCAAACATAAACACAGCATCGAAGTTTCTGTTATTTAATGGAAATAATAACAATCGAACGGTTTAATAATTACCTAACAGAGTCGTTGTCGTCCGATCCTTCATGCTCGTGCCATTATTTCTGTTCCTCTCTCAGTCTCTGTCATGTTTACAATTTGGTGCGGCTGGTTTTCTCAATATAACTAACCCTAGATCTGAAAAGAAAATAAGAAGCAACTTTGTTATCTGTTTTTCAGGTGGATCCATAATTAGAATCGGTGTATGTTAATACAAACCATAAGTCCATCAACATTCAGCCCAATTCCATATGCAATAACTGAAAAAATGCAGGCCCTATAAAACTTACGGCCCAAAACTCTAACACATATTATAAACATACAAAATCCTAACAAACCAATAGTTTCTTAATGTTTAAATAAAAGTTGTTAAAAGGCCATTTGCACACAAAGTATATCTTCTGTTAGTAACATTTTTTTTAGTTTAACATCCATCATTTAAACGGATGACTGTAAGAGCCCGTCGGTTGATTATATTAAAATTTAAAAAAAAAACCCAAATCACAAATTGAAAACACATTTCTTTTATAAACCAGGGGCAGTAGAAAGTTTCCTTATTTTTCAATAATTTTTAGTATATTTTTCTTTAATTTTTCAGGTATATACTTATTGTATTCAAGAAAAACATATATTTTACAATGTCCGATCCCCCAAAGTATGATTTTTGTTTACCGAAATCTAAAGTTGGTGACCTGAGGCGTAAACCTAACGGTAATGATTAATCTTTGTTTTTTTCTTTTACATTTGGTTACATTGTTAGTTTTTTTTATTTTTTTACACTAACAAATATTATAAACATGTTTGGAGATATCAATACCGCAACACCGTTATCCGACATATCAAATGGTACGTAATTTATTATGTTTCATCTTATACCTTTAATTCTTAATTTTTGATTAAGAAATAATAGTTTTTATTGTAATTTATTGTTTAGTGAGTCTTAATATCTCTGAAAGACGTAAACGGATGAATGCATATTTGGATAGTATAAGTTCAAATGTCTTAATATCTCTGAAAGACGTAAACGGATGAATGCATATTTGGATAGTATAAGTTCAAATGTCGGTTGTTCATCAACAGTACTAATGGTCTTTGTTTAGTGGGTGTCTTACTAACATCATTTCAAGATATTCTTAAAGTTGATGGGAAAGTACAATCATCTTTTAGGGATGCATGCTACGCAATGGGACTCCTGGATGATGATATAAAATATGTTGAAGCAATAAAGGAAGCGGCTTTTGCAGGTTCTGGCCCTTATCTAAGAAACTTATTTGCAACTCTTTTAGCGTCCAACAGTTTGTCAAGACCTGACATTGTGTGGGAGGAAACATGGAATTATTTGTCTGATGACATTTTACGCAAGAGAAGAATAGATTCAAACTGTCCAGGTTTTTAACTTTTTTTAATATATTATTACTTTAAAATAGATTTTCTAGAATTTTTTGGACATATACTAAATTGTAATGATTCATAATTATTAGGAATGTAAATTATACTATTTTTAATGGTTCCACATATTCAATTATCCATTTGAGTAAATTGCCAAAATGGCCCCTCAGGTTTGGCCCAAATTGCTTGTTTGGGCAGTTATCTTTTTTTTCTGCCAAAAGCACCCCTCAAAGTTCGAAAATTGCCATTTTGGCCCATATTTAACAGACTTTCTGACTGAGTATTGAAAGTCAGTTAAGTATGAGGGGCAATTTCGTCCTTTCATCTATACTTCATCTTCTCCATCTGCCCACCTCTCCCTTAACTTATTAACTTACTGGAACACACACACATCGTATAATAGAGAGATGAGAGAGAGAGAATCGAAAGATAGAGAGAGAGATGGGATGAGAGATGAAGTAGAGGAGAAGAGAGAGAGAAAGAGGGACCGATGTATAACTATAAAGAGACACCCCTATTGTTACACAACCTCAAGTGAAGAACCCCTCTCTGTTCTTACTCTCTCTCTCTCTCTCTAGTTTTGACATTGGGGTTTGAAATCAATCAAACACCATTGTTATCTAACTTATATCAAAAGGGTAAGTTTCATCAACATCAAATTGTAAGATGAAGGTTGCCGGCTGTGGTCTCCGGCCAACCGGCCTATTCCGACGTCGAGGACAGCAGACAGAGAAGATGGCGGCGGTGGTTTAGGGTTCCGAACAGGGGCTTAAGCTGGTGATGTCTGGGTCGATTTCTCCGGTCATCTCTCTCTCTCTCTCTCTCTCTCTCTCTCACAGTACCTGAGAAAGAGCAGCAAGAAGAAGAATCCGATTAGACAGAGACTTAGAGCCAGGCAAATTAACAGTACCGGAAATCTCTTTAATGGGTTGCAGAACAATCTCCGATTAGACGTGGCAGCAACAGAAGCAGAAACAGTGAAATGCTTTCTGTTATTAGATGAAAAAGAGAAATGGGTAAATGGGGTTTTGTATTTGGTCAATGGAAACGGATAAAAACTAGTCCGGATGGTAAATTTTATTTACTTTTATTGTTATTATATGGATTAATTAATTATGTTTGATTAATAATTGTATGAATTTAGTGGTAGTTACTTAGATAGGTTCAACGGATAAAAACGGGTTTTGTATTTGGATCCAAAAGATAAGAAAGGCGAGGACTTGGAAGAAGGGGTTTGGGATTTGGAGAAGATGAAGTACAGATGAAAGGACGAAATTGCCCCTCATACTTAACTGACTTTCAATACTCAGTCAGAAAGTCTGTTAAATATGGGCCAAAATGGCAATTTTCGAACTTTGAGGGGTGCTTTTGGCAGAAAAAAAAAGATAACTGCCCAAACAAGCAATCTGGGCCAAACCTGAGGGGCCATTTTGGCAATTTACTCTATTCATTTTATATGTTAATTTTATTCTATATATTCCATTCTAACACATTTTTTTCCCAGATTTGATCCTTTCAGACGACGAACTTAAGAATTTAGCTTTGCTTGATATTGAGAAGTTCTTATTGCGTAATAGTTGCAGTCTACGACATTTCGTAGGTATGCCATATCCTGAGAATGAGTTTCTATCATTATTAGACAATCGTCTTATTTGTGAGGAGTTGGGCTATGACTCAAACAGTTTGGTTGAAGAATTTGATTCTCAGTTCTCTTCTTTAACAGATGAACAAAAAAATATTTATAATTGTGTAATTAAATCTGTTGAGGAAAAAAAAGGAGGGGTTTTTTTTTGTTTATGGTTACGGTGGTACGGGTAAAACATTCCTATGGAAGACTCTATCTTCATCCATAAGATGTAAAAGAAAGATTGTTTTGAATGTTGCTTCGAGTGGTATCGCTTCTTTGCTATTGGCCGGTGGTAGGACAGCACATTCCAGGTTTCGTATTCCTATAAACCTAACTGAAGATTCTATGTGCTACATACCACCTAATAGTGATGTTGCACAGATGGTTAAACAAACTGACTTGATTATATGGGATGAAGCACCCATGACTCATAAACATGCTTTTGAAGCACTAGATCGAAGTTTAAAAGATGTATTTGGTGTACATGCTGATGAGTCGTCTGATTTGTTATTTGGTGGAAAGGTTGTTGTGTTTGGGGGTGACTTTAGGCAAATTCTACCAGTTGTACCAAATGGAACTAGGCATGACATTGTTAATGCCTCTTTAAGTTCATCATACATTTGGCACAAATGCACTGTTTTAGAGTTAACAAAAAATATGAGGTTGCTTTCTGGAAGCTGCAGTTCTGATATTGAGGAAACTAAAAAGTTTGCATCTTGGCTTCTGGACATAGGAGAAGGAAAGGTTGATACAATAAGCGATGATCAGGATGTTATTTTGATACCTGATGACTTACTTATTTCTCAATCTTCGGATCCTGTTTCTGATTTGGTAGCCTTTGTTTATCCTTCACTTTTGGATAACATCCACATTCCGACTTATTTTCAAGATCGAGCTATATTGGCACCGAAGAATGAAGTTGTTCATGAAATTAATGATATATTACTTTCAATGTTTCCCGGTGACGAAGTTGAGTATCTAAGTTCGGATAGTGTTTGCCAGTCTGAAGATGTTAACAAACAGGTTGATGAAAGATTAGTTTCTCATGATGTCCTGAATGGTCTTAATTTTTCTGGAATACCAAACCATCGTTTGGTTTTGAAAATTGGCGTTCCCGTAATGTTACTCAGAAACATTGATCAGAAAAGCGATTTGTGCAATGGGACAAGGTTACAAGTTGTTAAAATGAGAAAACATGTCATTGAAGCGAAAATCATATCAGGAAGTAACATTGGAATGCGAACTTTTATTCCAAAAATTACTTTATCCCCCTCAGATAAGAAAATTCCTTTTAAATTTAACAGAAGGCAATTTCCATTTGCTGTTTCTTTCGCAATGACAATAAACAAAAGTCAAGGACAATCCTTATCCAGAGTTGGATTGTATTTGAAGGATCCAGTTTTTTCACACGGGCAGTTGTATGTTGCGCTTTCAAGAGTCAGAAGTCGAGATGGACTGAAGATAGTTATAGTAGATGAAAATGGTGAATTGACGAACAAAACATCAAACGTTGTGTACAAAGAAGTCTTTCAGGATTTATGAATAATGTGAGTAATTTTGATGCAATTTTTTACTTATCTTTATTGACGTTATGTATATACAACTTCAATAATAAAGTATTATTTTAAACTTTTTTTGTGTGCTTTGAACAGTGCGTTGCCATTTGTCAATAAAACAAGTTATGTACTAATTACAATTACATTAAAAATAAAAATATGATAAAAAGTCATTTACAAAAACACAATGTATTCATACCTTTTGTTATTTTTTGTTAAAGTTTATACTTTGGTTGAGTACTGATCATAATAGGTAATCGGTTTTCATTACTAACGTTACTTATAGCTTACAAAAAATATCCACTTTGACATGAAAACCATAGTTATATATTAGTTTTAATTTTAATACCCATTTCATATCAACGCATGATGTTTATATAAGAAAAAAAATATCAGGCTAACCATTATTCTTAACACTTTACGTTGTAGCCACTAAACTTGAATAATACAACTCTTAGTTTAATATATTTTTTTTATTTACTATGGTTTGCACCGTGGGTCCCCACGGGTCTCAAACCTAGTAAATAAATAAATTAGCAAATCAACATTAATAAGATATTATGCCAAACAGATTATAACTCTTATCACCCATTGATAGTAGATAATGCCTCGTCCAATTTTGACACATCCAGACTTTGTTTATTCACTGTGAACCAAATATAAAAGTTATCAGATTGTTTAAATTTAAACAAGAATCTATATATATATATACTAGATATTTGCCCGCGTTGACACGCAGTTCAACAACGTACGATTATTTGGAGTAGTATAACGTATAAGAAAAATAAAGTAGAAACATTTTATTAAAATTTAAAAGCAACGAATACACATTTATTCAAATATCGCTGAAAATTTCCTTATAAACCACATTTTTTGTTTTAGTCATCACTTTCCCACCAGCATCAAGTATAAGTAACTTCACGCCTGCCCTGCTTTTAACTCTTGACAATGCGACATAAAGCTGGCCATGTGAGAATACAGGGTTTCTTAAATACAATCCAACCTGAATAAGGCGACTTAAATGGTATGTGTTAAAAATAGACTTATGGCATATTCAACAATAAGAAAGTAATAAAAATGAAAATAAGAAACTAACTACCACCTAAATTTCACAATTTAATTTAACACGTCTGAGAAGATGAGCATTACCCATATCGACCCGCTAAAAAAACTTCGAGCATATTTTATTCTATGTTTTTATAAAAGAATTTATTTTTTAAAAATCGAAAATCATTCATTAATGTTTCGGTCAACGTGTTTAATAACTTTCCTAAACAATATAATCCACATTTTTTGTTTTTTTTAAATAAAAAACATTTAATAATTATTCTATTTTTAAAATTCAAAAAAGAGTTATTAATGTTTTTATAAAAATATTTATTTTTTAAAAATCGAAATCATTCATTAATGTTTGGGTCAACGTGTTTAATAACTTTCCTAAACACTGTAATCCATATTTTTAATTTTCTTAAAATAAAAAAACATTTAATGACTATTCTATTTTTAAAATTCAAAAAAGAGTCATTAATGTTTTTATAAAATTTTTTATTTTTTAATAATCGAAAATTATTCATTAATGTTTCGGTCAAAGTGTTTAATAACTTTCCTAAACACTATAATCCAGATTTTTAATTTTTTTTAAAATAAAAAACATTTAATGACTATTCTATTTTTAAAATTCAAAAAAGAGTCATGTTTTTATAAAAGAATTTATTTTTTAAAAATCGAAAATCATTCATTAATGTTTCGGTCAACGTGTTTAATAACTTTCCTAAACACTATAATCCAAATTTTTACTTTTTTTAAAATAAAAAACATTTAATGACTATTCTATTTTTAAAAGTAAAAAAAGAGTCATTAATGTTTTTATAAAAATAAATATTTTTTAAAATCGAAAATCATTCATTAATGTTTCGGTCAAAGTGTTTAATAGGAAGGAACATTATCTAAAGTGACCCATGTATAAGTAAAAGGAGCATTACTCAATAATTTTAACTGACTATTACCTTATAGATGCTATTTATACGCTAAAAATAGTAATGTGACAAATCAAATAATTCAGCATTTATTTTGTGTTTAAATGTCATTAATTTTAAAAACTGGATTTTTTTTTTTAAATTTTGATTTTGAATGTTTAAAAATAAATTTATAAATGTATTTATATATGATTAATAATTTTATGTTTAAATGTTATTAATTAAATGGTAATCATAATTATTAACATTAGATGTTTCCAATATTGAGTAACTCACGATAAATGCTAATTATATCTCCATATTTGCGAAATCGTTGCTAACCCCACATTGTGTAAATCTTCTTCCACATTTTGCTTCCCGGACTACTCCACAGCCGGGTGTTTAATAACTTTCCTAAACACTATAATCCATAATTTTTATTTTTTTTTTAAAATAAAAACATTTAATAACTATTCTATTTTTAAAATTCAAAAAAAAAGTCATTAATGTTTTTATAAATGTTTTTTATTTTTTAAAAATCGAAATCATTCATTAATGTTTGGGTCAACGTGTTTAATAACTTTCCTAAACACTGTAATCTAGATTTTTAATTTTCTTAAAATAAAAAAATGTAATGACTATTCTATTTTTAAAATTAAAAAAAGAGTCATTAATGTTGTGACACCCGGCAACTTCCGATCTATACTGACGTAATTTTTATTTTTAAAAATTAAATATTTATTTTTAAATATTGTTAATTATTGAGTTTCGGAAGTTTACTGACTGTTTTTACGATCGAAACTGCGACCGGTTAAAGTAACGCGATTTAAACGCGTGTTCTGAAAACACGTGTCGGACATCGAAAATATTTATATTCATGCTCGGTTTTGTATTTCGAACAAAACCGACTACTTTTTATAATTTATTATCGGGCCTAGAATAGAAACCGAGGCGTTTATGTTTAAAACGGGTTCGACACGCGGTATAACTCACCTACCCCAAAACCCTAACTATAAAAGCACATAACCTCCTCCTTCCATCCCATTTCAGCAGCCACACCCCCCCCCCCCCCGAAACCCTCTCTCTCTCTACTCTCTCTCTCCTCGTGCTCTCTCTCCTCTCTCTGCTGCGGCGGCGGCCGGCCACCACCCGCCTTATGGTGGTGGCGGCGCGTGGTTTCAGGCCCGTAAGGGCGGTGTTTGTGGTTGGTTCGGGGCTGGGATGATGGTGGTGGACGGGAAGGACGATGGCGGCGCTGATGGGTCTCGGGTTCAGGTCAAGGGAGCAGCAAACTTGGTGGGTTTTGGCTCAGATGGTGGGTTCGTGATGGTCCGATGGCTTGGGGTTTGGTTTTAGGCTCGTTTCAGGTAGGGTACAGATCGGGTCAGGTTTGTGGTGGTGGTGCTCGGTTGATTGTGCAGATCCGATAGGGTTGGGTTTCGGCTCGTGGTGGTCCGATGGTGATGGTGGTTGTTGCAGTCGGGTTTGGGTCTGTTTAGTGGGATTTGGGTTGGGTCGGATGGTGGTGTTGGTGTCTCAGATCCAACGGGTTCAGGGCTCGGGACATGGTTTTGGGACGACTGGTTAGGTGGTGGTCATGGCGGTGGTTTCGGGTCAGGTTTGGTTGTGCTCGGGTTTCGTGTCTCGGGTCATTTTGAGCTCGTTTTGGTTATTTTCGAGTCATGGCGCCCGGGTTAGGTCCGAATCGTGTTTGGGTTTAGTTCGGGTCAAAGTTTGGTGGTTTTGGTGTTCGGGTCAGATTCGGTGCGAGATCGGGTTCGGTACGGGTCTTGTTCGGGTCAGATCTGGATGGTCAAGCCTCGGTCAACGCGCGGTCAAAGCTGGTCAAACTTTGGTTCCGGTCTACACGCAGTTCGAGGCGGCTTCGGGTTGCTCGCGTGTGATTCGGTATACTTGAATTCGTACATATTTCATTATTTCATTTTTATAAACATTGTATTTTTATAAAGATATAAATATATATAAATAGTGTCTCGCGAACGAACCGACAATATTATTATTGATAAGTATATAAAGTGTGACTTGGTATTATTGGACCCCGGACTAAATTGGTTGGACTATAATATACATATACATTGTCGTGTCTTTATTCAAATAAGTGTAGTTTATGTAAAAGCGTCGAAACGTATAAGTCTCGTCTGATTTGGAATTGCGGATAAACAAAATGTGGATTTGTGTTTGATATTGATTTTTGGGAAAATTGTAGGCGACTTGTGTTGCCTGGTTTGTACAAAAACAGAGGAAACTCTGCCGAAATTTTATAAAATTTATAAGCGTAAACGAAGGCAATATTTCTTGTATATTTCATTATAAACAATCTTCAAGTATTTTGACAAATGTAGTTTTCTACAATCTCGCGAAAAGGTTTTTGATAAATGATTTCTTGCAACATTAAATACAAACGTCGAACAATGTTTCCAAAACAAATACATAATATCTACTGAGCGTCAATTGCGTCAACCTTTAAAGATTTTAGTAACTAAAACATTTCTATTTTAACGGTTTTGAATTACAAAACGCTCAGCGTGTTGGAGGAAAGAATTTTATAAAATTATGTTCGAAACCTTTAAAGATTGGAAAAGAAGCGATATTGTTATTAATCGGTTTTAAACAACTATACTTACATTTTTATCAAAGGGCATTTTTCCTAAAATATAATTATAAGACGAGCTACGGCTCGGGATAAGTTATACGTTTCATAATATAGTCCAACGTGGTGTGCACACGAATAGTGACGAGTGCGCAACTTGGGTACTATGTCGTGTGTTAACGCATAAGTAAGATAAGTCACGATCGGTTCGTCGAGTTAAAGCATATTAGTACTCGGGTTTATACACACGAGTTAGATAGTTGGATAAACTATCTTTTAGCCGGATAATAGGCTAGGTTTATATGTGTTAGACTTTAAGGTGTCCTTTGTTGTAATAGGGCACGAGGAAGCCGGTCGAGGCTTGGACTTTAATTGCTAGCTTAGCATGGAAATTGAGGTGAGTTCATAACCCCACTTTTTACTGTTTTATAAATGTTTACGGGGTGGAAGACATGCTTCTTTTATGAAAAACTGAGGAACTTAAAACGAAACAAAGTTTTGGAAAATGAAATGGGTACGTGAGTGTCACGGCCCTGTTGTTACTGGTTTTACATTCGGGAAAGAAACATGAGTACTACTTACATCGTTTTAAAGATCATGTTATACTATGGGCACTTTATATTACTATACGGCTTTTATGGAAAGTCCCAGGGGGAAACCATGAATGTGCTGGCATGCACAACGAGGGAAATGTGGATAGATCTATTGTGGCCTCACAAGCCCCACTCGACGGCGGGGCCGGGCGGGTGCATATTGTCTCTACCTATCGGGTTACCGAGGCATCGGTAGCCCAGTCAATCTGGGCTGGTATCAACTTTTGGACACGTTTAGTAATGGGTTCCCAACCGTAGTAGTAAAAACACTTAACGTCTAGCTAACGTTCTTATGACATAGTATTAACGGGAATGATCTTTTCAGACTTATGGAAACTCTTTTATAAAAACTTGTGGACTTATTTATGCAAAACTTATGAACTCACCAGCTTTATGTTGACTTTTTAAGTATGTCTTTCAGGTTTAAACTTTGGTAACGGCACGGTTGGAGTAGTCGGCATATTGGGATCGGGGATCCTAGAGGGTTAGCAATGGCGTTCAGGATATAAGAGTCTTAGATGCATCTTTCCGCTGCGCTGGCAAAGGCACCAAACGTCGCATCCGACAAGGGAAAAGTCGGGGTGTGACAAATGTTTTTATAAAATTTTTTATTTTACATCAACGAAAATTATTCATTAATGTTTCGGTCAAAGTGTTTAATAACTTTCCTAAACACTATAATCCAGATTTTTAATTTTTTTTTAAATAAAAAACATTTAATGACTATTCTATTTTTAAAATTCAAAAAAGAGTCATGTTTTTATAAAAGAATTTATTTTTTAAAAATCGAAAATCATTCATTAATGTTTCGGTCAACGTGTTTAATAACTTTCCTAAACAATATAATCCACATTTTTTGTTTTTTTAAAATAAAAAACATTTAATAACTATTCTATTTTTAAAATTCAAAAAAGAGTTATTAATGTTTTTATAAAAAAATTTATTTTTTAAAAATCGAAATCATTCATTAATGTTTGGGTCAACGTGTTTAATAACTTTCCTAAACACTGTAATCCATATTTTTAATTTTCTTAAAATAAAAAACATTTAATGACTATTCTATTTTTAAAATTCAAAAAAGAGTCATTAATGTTTTTATAAAATTTTTTATTTTTTAATAATCGAAAATTGTTCATTAATGTTTCGGTCAAAGTGTTTAATAACTTTCCTAAACACTATAATCCAGATTTTTAATTTTTTTTAAAATAAAAAACATTTAATGACTATTCTATTTTTAAAATTCAAAAAAGAGTCATGTTTTTATAAAAGAATTTATTTTTTAAAAATCGAAAATCATTCATTAATGTTTCGGTCAACGTGTTTAATAACTTTCCTAAACACTATAATCCAAATTTTTACTTTTTTTTAAAATAAAAAACATTTAATGACTATTCTATTTTTAAAAGTAAAAAAAGAGTCATTAATGTTTTTATAAAAATAAATATTTTTTAAAATCGAAAATCATTCATTAATGTTTCGGTCAAAGTGTTTAATAGGAAGGAACATTATCTAAAGTGACCCATGTATAAGTAAAAGGAGCATTACTCAATAATTTTAACTGACTATTACCTTATAGATGCTATTTATACGCTAAAAATAGTAATGTGACAAATCAAATAATTCAGCATTTATTTTGTGTTTAAATGTCATTAATTTTAAAAACTGGATTTTTTTTTTAAATTTTGATTTTGAATGTTTAAAAATAAATTTATAAATGTATTTATATATGATTAATAATTTTATGTTTAAATGTTATTAATTAAATGATAATCATAATTATTAACATTAGATGTTTCCAATATTGAGTAACTCACGATAAATGCTAATTATATCTCCATATTTGCGAAATCGTTGCTAACCCCACATTGTGTAAATTTTCTTCCACATTTTGCTTCCCGGACTACTCCACAGCCGGGTGTTTAATAACTTTCCTAAACACTATAATCCATAATTTTTAATTTTTTTTAAAATAAAAACATTTAATAACTATTCTATTTTTAAAATTCAAAAAAAAAGTCATTAATGTTTTTATAAATGTTTTTTATTTTTTAAAAATCGAAATCATTCATTAATGTTTGGGTCAACGTGTTTAATAACTTTCCTAAACACTGTAATCTAGATTTTTAATTTTCTTAAAATAAAAAAAATGTAATGACTATTCTATTTTTAAAATTAAAAAAAGAGTCATTAATGTTTTTATAAAATTTTTTATTTTACATCAACGAAAATTATTCATTAATGTTTCGGTCAAAGTGTTTAATAACTTTCCTAAACACTATAATCCAGATTTTTAATTTTTTTTAAATAAAAAACATTTAATGACTATTCTAGTTTTAAAATTCAAAAAAGAGTCATGTTTTTATAAAAGAATTTATTTTTTAAAAATCGAAAATCATTCATTAATGTTTCGGTCAACGTGTTTAATAACTTTCCTAAACAATATAATCCACATTTTTTGTTTTTTTAAAATAAAAAACATTTAATAACTATTCTATTTTTAAAATTCAAAAAAGAGTTATTAATGTTTTTATAAAAAAATTTATTTTTTAAAAATCGAAATCATTCATTAATGTTTGGGTCAACGTGTTTAATAACTTTTCCTAAACACTGTAATCCATATTTTTAATTTTCTTAAAATAAAAAACATTTAATGACTATTCTATTTTTAAAATTCAAAAAAGAGTCATTAATGTTTTTATAAAATTTTTTATTTTTTAATAATCGAAAATTGTTCATTAATGTTTCGGTCAAAGTGTTTAATAACTTTCCTAAACACTATAATCCAGATTTTTAATTTTTTTTAAAATAAAAAACATTTAATGACTATTCTATGTTTAAAATTCAAAAAAGAGTCATGTTTTTATAAAAGAATTTATTTTTTAAAAATCGAAAATCATTCATTAATGTTTCGGTCAACGTGTTTAATAACTTTCCTAAACACTATAATCCAAATTTTTACTTTTTTTTAAAATAAAAAACATTTAATGACTATTCTATTTTTAAAAGTCAAAAAAGAGTCATTAATGTTTTTATAAATATAAATATTTTTTAAAATCGAAAATCATTCATTAATGTTTCGGTCAAAGTGTTTAATAACTTTCCTAAACACTATAATCCAGATTTTTAATTTTTTTAAAATAAAAAACATTTAATGACTATTCTATTTTTAAAATTCAAAAAATAGTCATTAATGTTTTTATAAAAAAAATAATTTTTTAAGAGCACTCGAGAATTCATCCTAACTCAAGAACACATTTGTATAAGTAGAACATACCTATTGAAATTAAGTCTTCGGTTTTTGTATATGAAGAAGATCGTTCAAGTGTAACCACTCAAACAAAATGGAGCCAAGTATTAAGGTTTGCGAATGAAAGGGGATGCCTAAATACTTGTCGAAGATTGACTAATATTATGAAAGAAGAAAGTTATTAATGTGATATAAAAATAATTTTGATTAAAATGAGACAATTTTTGTATTGTTACCTCGTATGATATGTTATCAATATCGAGCCACCTATCCATGCCATAGAACATTAACCTGAAAATCAAATGAAATTACGAAATCATACACACTCGAACTCAATGAGCATACTGTAAATTATACATACACATTCGAATTTACAAAAATAAAAATAAATTGGGAGATGAACGAACCAGTAGAATGACTCAAACTTATACATCCTTTTGTAGTTTATTTGATTGTTCCTGCACCATAACATATAATATTATAAAATACAAAGCTTAATTAATTAGAATATACTCATAAAGGCATGGCTCTTAACCACCGCACCATGGTCACCACTGCTATTACCGTCACCTGTCACAGCCAAACGAAGTGAAACATTGGTTTGAAATTGAGAAGATGATGAACTCCAAACAGAAAGAATACACAATACCTTAGTTTCAAAATTATTACTATTAATTATTACAATTAAAAAAAATTCTATTAATTATATAATGGAAAAGAAAATATGTATGGTTCAAAATCAAAGCTTATGACCTTTCAGGAATGTGACACCCTGATCCGTGACCTTGCTACACGAAATTTGTAATTCTTTCAAGTTTGTAAGGCCTGAGACATAAAAATTATATATATTAGTAAAATATGCGAAATTATATATTCTTATCAAGTTCATTACATTACAAACTGTAATAAAATTCTGTAATAAAATTCGAATTATTCTAAGAAAGCACTTTTTCTTGACCATATATGTTATAGGCTTATTGTATTAGAACATTGATTAGAGCTGATCATGTAGACAACAATGATGTAAACTATAAAGAACAATTACCTGAGAGAGGCTTCATATCCGCATCGGTAATGCAATTACAGCAGTTGATATTAAGTGATTCGAGTTTTTTCAAACCTGCCAGATATTAAGATGCAAGAAATCATGGTTGATCAGTGGGAAGGGGAAGTTCACGAACTAACCTAGTAATGGAGAAGATTGCTGCAGAAAAGGGTTTAGAGAGAGAAAGTTATTAGAAAGATTGGTTTTAATTAACAAATAGGAAACTTATTAATGGGAAAATTAATATTAATGACCGATTTTGACCAACTTATTAATGGGAAAATTAATATTAATTACCGATTTTGACCAACCAATAAATGATTTTTGATTTTTAGAAAAAAGAAAAATTTTATAAATTCTCACAATAGAGACACTTGGCATTAGTTGATTGGCTATGTAATTGGAGGATGAATGTGGGATTGCCAAGTGTCCTCATGGACTTTGTTTTATTAGATGTATAGATATACATAGGGCAAGGATTAAATAAAAACCCTCCTATTTTGAAGAAACTTGGTAAACTTAATCTAGACCATTGATCTAAAGTGATCAATGGCTTAGATTGATTCTACATTTATTTTAATAAAATAATTAGGTAGATGACAAAAAAAGGGCACAATGGTCAAATGCTATTTTCTGAAAAGCAGATATGACAGTGTGGACCCCACACATGTCACATCATCTCTCTCTTACTTTTTCCACATTCTTATATAAGCTGTCAGACGCCCGTGTTACATATGTAACATATGCAGTGTTGCGTACGTTAAAATTGCACAGATTGTATATAATCAATTAAAAACTATATAGATCAAAAAACATTCAAATGTACACAAGAATTGTTTCTTACAAAGTGCTAAAACAAACAAAACGGTCATTACAAATTGACAAAATGCTAAAAAAAACTATCATAAATAAAAAAAAATTGTCTACACTTCATTCTTGATAATCATCTTCATCTTTAATGCAAAAAAATATGCTCACCTGCAAAAATAAAACAAAATTCATCAATTTACATGAAAAAATCAAAACTTTGTATATAGTAAAAAAACAAAAACTAATGTATACCAACTTAGTGGTGCTGTTACATATGAAACATACGCAAACATAGATTTCATCCCATGATCAATGACATTCCATTCAAGAATTTTTTTCCAAATTCTTCCTCTATAATATGCAATATTACATTCCTGATAAGGTGCAAAAAACACGAGTGTTACATGTGTAACAAGATTTTTTTCTGGAAACACAGACAAACTTTTGTAGTCTGCACCCAGCATACATTTTTTACTGAATTACAAGCAACCTTTGACTGCAAAACAGATACGCTACACACGTAACATCCTACCTTAACACAGAAAAAAACACCCTAAGTAAATTCACAAAGATGATACGACCATATAGACGAGAAAAACACCCTAACTAAACACAGAGAAAACACAAATAACAAACATTCTGAAAAGTCATTCTTAAAACAAATAACAACACATTTTCTGTAAAAAAGACATAGGTAACATTAAAAAAAACTCATACATGAGAAAACAAAAAAAACTAGACAGACATGGTGCAAAAACACACGAGTGTTACATGTGTAACAGGAAAACACAGCAAAAACTTTTGTAGTCTGCAGTAAACATAGAGCAGAATCTGATATGCTAGAAAACATAGAAAACAGAATTTGACTGCAAAAAACAGATATGCTACACACGTAATAGTGTGTACCATTCATTGCACACACTCCACATAAATTTGACTGCAAAATGTGTACCATTCATTGCACACACTCCACATAAATTTACTTTTTAAAATTCACTACTTTTTTATTCAAAAGATTCAAAATCAAATTTCAAACTTTACCCTTTTGAAAATCATAAAAAACATACAATTATCATCAATCTTAGATACAAGGCATGCTAGAGTTGACCTCAAAAGTCAAAGTGTGTAACTTTCTACATAATAAAGGTTCAAGATCAAATTTCAAACTTCACTCTTTTGAAAAAGCATTATATTTCATAACATGAACAAAATACAGACCATTTATTCTTGGTGAAACAAACTAATGTTGTGTGCGGAAAACAACTTATTTAATATACAATAAGGAGCCATGGCAAAATCGAGCGTTACGTGTGTAAACAGGCGTTTTTTGTCTGCAAACACATACAAACCTTTGTAGTCTGCAAAACATCAAACATTCTGACTGCACACAACACACATTGACACCAAAAAAAAGATATGCTACACACGTAACACCCTAACGTGCACACAGATATGGTATAACTAAACACAGATAAAACACCTTAACAAATGATTCTTTAATAATAAAAATGAATCTTTATAAAGAAATACATAATACAAAATAGAGGCCATACAAAAAAGACATTTTCTGTAAACAACACATAGGTAACATAAAAAAAACTCATACATTCAAAAAAAAAAAAATAGACAGACATGGTGCAAAAACACACGAGTGTTACATGTGTAACAGGAAAACACAGCAAAAAAAAAAAAACTTTTGTAGTCTGCAGTAAACATAGAGCAGAATTTGATATGCTAGTAAACATAGAAAACAGAATTTGACTGCAAAAAAACGGACATGCTACACACGTAACAGCCTAACTCAGCACAAAGATTATATAAAAATATAGACGATAAAAACACCCTAACTACCACACAAAAGTACTACGAACATGAACACAAAACGAAAAATCATTCTCGATGTTTAACATTATAAATCATCCAAAAAAAATAGATGCTAACACACAAAAAATCAATAATTATTTCTAACTTAAAAAAAATAAAAATATTAAACCACCTAACCCCCAAAAGAAGACATTTCCTATAAAAAAGTGAAATATTCATGGTCTTTTTTTATGAATTAAAAAAAAGCAAATTAAAAATAAATCTTGTTAGGGTTGCACCATGTAGCCGTTTTAGTATGTCATAATTAATTCTTAGAGATATTCGTCTCCTTCTTAAAGATAATAAATAATAATAACTCCAATAATTAATTCTTAGAGATATTCGTCTACTTCTTAAAGATAATAAATAATAATAACTCCAAAAATTAATTCTTAGATCACTGTTTAGGGTAGCCATATTTTCAGCAGATCTCATCTACACTTTAAAGTTTACCAATCATCTTAAAAGACTGAAAAGGTATACATTTCATCACATTAAAAAGTAACCAACTAACCATTTACACAGCAAAGACTCGACATTTTTGGTTGTTGCATCACAACTTACAATGAAGGGGATTGATGAAGTTGAAACCAAGAATAATTATTTGCTCTGTTTTCGCTCGTTTCTTGGATCCGACGACACTGCTTGGTGTCGTGGTGGTGGTTGGTGATCGGTGGTGGTGGCTGATGTTTATGATGGAAGAGAGGTGGTAGTGGTTGATGATTATGGTGGAAGAGAGGTGGGTGTGGCTGATGATTATGGTGGAAGAGAGAGAGTGTGGGTGTCTTTATATAAGAGGGAGAGTAAAAAGATTCAAAATATTAAATGGGGGGAAAAGGAAAATGACTAATATACCCCTTAAGACATAAAATAATATTTCTACTAATGGGTGATGTGGAGCAATGTGAGCCACTAATTGGGTTTGTGGGAGTTTCTTCATTTTAGAGGGTTTTTCCTAGATACTTAGCCTATATACATATATATATATATATATTGCAAAGGGAGTAATGCTACATGTCATAATTTTATACAATCTCTCCTTTGAGAGATGCCACATAGGATGAGATATGACAAGTGTAAACTAATTAAAAAAAAGGAATAAATATGATTTAACCTAATCTATTATAATCTTTAACCTAATCTACTAAATCTAAATATTAAACCTTTATTATTTTCTCTCTCATGTTTCCTCTCATAACTTTTAAACGTTAATATCTTTTATATACGAGATTTTTTAAAGAAAAAAATTACACCAAATTAACGAGCGTTTTATTATCTTTCCAACGAGTACCATAGTGCTATATAAAAAATGGAGAAAAAAATGACTATTTTTTGTAACTCGACAGGTATTGTGTCAGGTTTGGGATTAGTTTAAAAAAATTGTGGGTTTGGGTCGGGTCTGGGATTAGGTGATACCCGACCCGATTACCCAAAACAACATACCCAAATACCCGAACTATATACCCGATCATATACCCATGAATTTTTTAATACATCACATAACCCTTAGACTAATGCGTTCGATATTTCAATAATTAACTTTTTTTCTTATTTCATGTTAGTTCTTTTAGAATGATCGATTACAAACTTCCGAATTCATTTGTAATGGTACTAGATTTATATCCCGACGCAGAGATTCGTTTTTTTATATTTGAATATCATAACTTATGGCAGAGATTTGTTTAAAATAATAATAATAATAATAATAATAATAATAATAATAATAATAATAATATATTTTATATGTCATATTAGATATTTCAACCCGGGACGCTCCTGGGATAAAAACTAGTAAAAAATAAAACAAAACTTTCTAGCAGAAATTTAAAGTTTATCACAAGATAGCAATAGTAGTCATTAAGAGTATCTTTATCACTTTATGCATCTTCTTTGAATCATTGATATCTGTAAATGGAAAAATTCCAGTAGAGCTCCACTTTATCTTTTAAATTTGTATTGACATAATATTGTTAACGCTCATATTAAGTCTCACTGCATGCTTTACCACTAATCATGGAAAATCAAATGCCAAATAGTATTTCCTGAATTCATTTTTTGATGATATAGTCTCCATTTCTTTGCATTATAGTTTCTGATTAGGTTTTTTTTTTTTTTTTTTTTTTTTTTTTCACTAGATATTTACAACTAAGAAGTTTATATTAGTAACATTAACACCATCTATATCTATCTATCTATCTATCTATCTATACATATTATAAACCAAAGCCATTTTAATGAAATGGCACTCAATGAGGGCATTCTCCCCCTTGAGTGTTCCATGTGGCATCCCATGTGGCAATAGGTGATTTAAAAAAAAAAAAAAGATATTTTAACCCTAACCTCCTCCCTCACAATTCTGCTGCGATTTCTCTCCCTCAAACCCTAACCTTCCACTACCTTCTCTTCACCAATTGATTCAAGGTATGAACCCTAAATCATCTCCTCCATTCGATTCCAAACGGACCGAGAGTTGTAGTAGTAGAAGCGTGGAGTCATCACCGTTATCGTCACGTATGGTAACAAATATTAACAGTAGCGGTCATCGGCAACAGATGAAGAAGCTTGAGGTTTATAATTAATGATGTGCTTAACCGACTCAAAGAGTTGAATAACGAAGAGGCAGTTTGTTAGTTTTTCACAATCTCAATAAAAGAAAATAGCACAATAGTTACAATATCATAGAATTTTGTATCTTTTTTCTCTATGGTAGGTGTTACGGGATTCTTCATCGATGGATGACGGCAAGCAGGTGAATGTGGGAGGAGAAAGCCAAGCTTACAAAGTAAGAGGTGATGAGATCGATGCTACAACGCCGAGGCTCAACTATTACTTTCACCTATTTGAATGGAGGTCTGGACACTGGAGTGAAGGGATGATAAGATGCAGATTCCTTAACTTCTACTCTCTTTTAAATTCATTTTTCCAACAAATTCAGTTTCGTTTTTAACTTAGTTTTCCGGCCTAGATTCATTTACTTTTGATCTCTTATTTAACGAAAATCTAATTCAATAGGTTTGTTGATTTTGTTTGCAAAATTTGGTTGTCCTTTACTGAAGATTTAATGAACGAGAAGGTACCGTTTTTTAGTAATGATCTTGCATGGCATTTGTCTGATACTGAATCATGTGTTTTTGCTCTGTATAAACTTTATTATTTAATGATCATATTCATAACAAATGGAATGAAGGTATGCTTTTAGTAATGCTCTTGCATGACCATTTGTATAATACTGAATCATGTGTTTTTGCTCTCAATAAACTATATTATTTAATGATCCTAATTTTTTTTATGTCTTAAAGTATGGAAAGACCAATGCTTCAACGGGTACGAAGGCGTTATTCATGTTGCATTGACAGCTGCAGATTGTACTTATAGCAAATGGCAAAGTCGAATTATGTTTTATTGGTATAAAAGAATGAAAAACATGGTCGGATCAGAGATGGTGTAAAACTATAGGGACTATACGTACACTTTACTGAAATTGCATAAGCTTTGTCACATCAGAGCCACATACAACGTTAGGATCTAACTAACTAAACCCTCCAAAGTCCATATGTGGATGTGTCAATCTCAACCCGTTTAAAAGTGGGTAAATTCGTGTGGCTACGCTTTATCTTTAATGTAAATTTTTTTATACTGCAGCTTTGGGTGCCAAGGTTGTTTTTTGCGAATCAATGTCGTAAAACATTGTCATCAAGACATTCCAATTGGTTTACGATTATTATTGTTTTAAATAAGTGTTACTTCTATTAATGTTAATTTTGATTTAAAGGTTCTTGCAGCTAACTTTATTGCATTGGTGTCGTATAAAGCTCACAAGCATAGGTGCGTGCAATATTTCTAAGTATCGTTTAATATTAGATTTTTCAACCCCGGGACGCTCCCGGGGTACAAGCTAGTTTTGATATAAACCGATGTAGTAAAAAACTATTTTAAGTGCTCTTACTTTCAATAATGTGATAATAATGTAAATTACTTATTTTATGTTGGTAATTTTAGCGTTATCAACGATTTTAGGATGTTGGATTAACTTGTTGATCGAGGAAATAACATTAGAGATTAAATGAGTTAGGTGACGCGGGAGTAGAGGTGAGCAAATCGGTTTTTTTTGCCGAACCGGTTTCGGTTCCAAACCGGTTCACTACAGTACCGGTTCCTGGCCGAACCGGTTTCAGTTCCAAACCGATTCGGTTTTGGACCAGTTTTGTCGATTCGTAAGACCGGTTTCGGAGACCGGTTTCGATTTGTTTCGGTTTCGGTTCTTAATCGGTTTTTTCGCGCACCTTTTAAAATCGTATTAATTACATAAAAATTAACTTTTAATAACTTTTAAGGTTTTTTAAAGAAGGAAATTGAATATTAATACAAAAAAACACAAAGTTTTATTTGTGTTTATGGCCAAAAATGTATTTTTCTTAAACCGGTTTCGGTTCTTTACCGGTTTCGGTCGGTTATTAGCAATACCGGTTTCGGTTCGGTTCCGGTTTGTGTACCGGTTTTGGTTTCTTTTGACCGGTTTTTTCGTCGGTTTTAGGCCGGTTTTCGGTTTGGTTCAGTTTGAGATTTTTTTAGTGCCGGTTTCACGTGAAACCGGTTTTGACCGGTTTCGGTTCGGGTTGGTTTTACCGGTTTCTGTTCCCGAACCGGTTTTTTTGATCACCTCTACGCGGGAGTACTGCGGGCTCGCTTTAATTCGAATGTTAATTGGGTTTTATATAAATAATTTACATGGACTCATTACAAATAAATATTTAGGCTTTTTAGTAAACTAGGTGTATCAATACGGCGCGTTGCGCCTACACAAAAGAATGTTATATAATTATATTTAGGGAACTAACTTGGCTAAAATTGATGGAAAGGGGTCAATCTTTGTCAGTCAAAATAAAGCACGGCTCCTGTTAGAGCAAACCTTTCATGAAAAATTAAGCAAGTGAATATGTGTGTTGGGCATGACATCTTAAAATTGCTCCAACAATTTCTCTTGTTGACCATGTGCCAACTCTGTTGCCTCCATCATTGGTAAAGTCCACCTCTGTTCCTCTTAAAGTGCTACTTGCAATTTTCCTGAACAAATTTTCTAGAGTCAACAGTTCCATTAGATGAAAGGTTCAATTCCCACATTTATGGTTTGGTATCCGAGTGAAGATCGAATACGGGTGGCGCCGGTTCGAATCTGACGAGCGGCGAGGTTTTACCGAGTTCTATAACACTGTCGTGCCTTCGGGCGGGTGGGGCTCGGGTTTCCGCGCATCGGGAGAAGGCGGGGGCTGCTGGAGGTCGAGTAGTCGATTCTTGGGTACGGCGCCCCGCAAGGGTGGTTGCCACACAGTTGTTTGCCGATAAAAAAAACAGTTCCATTAGATGAAAATACCTATAGGCTATGGTGATTTAATGCAAGTGGATTGTCTAAAGAGTTCATGTTGGCTTGAAGATTGATTCCATTTATTAGGGGAACCTGCATCAATTAGTATAAATGAATCAGATATGTGATCACAACAAACAGTAGCTCCAAATAAATAAAATGGCACATGATCATTGATTGTTTACATTGGTTCATACATAACATCAATAATTGAAAAAATAGATTCACACACTCATGAGATTTTGGATTTCATAATACATAAACTGAGTTAATTTTAATTTCCCCCAAAACAGACACCCTTTGTAGGCTAAAGAATTTCATAAAATTTATAGAGAGTTAAGTACACTAATTTATATACCGCAAGAAAATCTACCCCGGGAAAAAAAACCAAAAATTCAAGCCACAAACGCATGCATTCGACAATTTAAAACAAAGCTACCTGATAATGACACAATCAATCAATCAGTTTAGCAAGTCAACAACAACGTCATAATTGAGAGGAAAAACAACCCTAAACAACAAACAGAGAAAAAAATGAAAAAGCAAAAAAAAAAAAAAACAAACCGTTCTTCAATTTCCAATCAAAAGTATCTACAACTGTGAATAAGTTTTACAGTAGTTCTTAACCTCTATCTATTCATATCCTGCACCGAATCTTCATTTGACCGTCAGCCACGCGCCGCTAGAAACGCATGTCACACCCCAACCGATGGCGGAATCATCGAGGTGAGACTTAGTGGTAGATTGTTCAAAGACTTCATGACACTAGATTTTGTGACAATATAGTTTAAGGATAGAATCTCATTTATTGTCTAAAAATAGAAATACAAGTAGTTCATATAACGAAAAATACAACAACAAGAATATGATAACTTGAACTAGAGTGAGTTTCTATGTCCAATCCTAAGTAGTTTTCTTGAATGTCCTGCAATAAATATTTCCTGCAACATGTATAAAATATCCGTCAACACATAAAGCATTGGTGAGCATACTAGTTTTGACATACATACATACATACATACATAGTATAATAAAGTTTTGCTTATAGGCATATGCAAGAGAACCATACAAACGGTGACTAGCCACGAAGAATTTTGCTTAACATGACCCATGTAGGGGGCGGATAGCCAATCCTATAGCGCTATACATGCAAGGTGGGTTGTCAACTATATGAACATTTGTATGTTAGAGTAAATAATTCTACATAGCATAGCGTACAAGCATATAATAGACTTTAGATTGCGCATGATAGAATTTAGAATATGATAGACTTTAGACTAAGCATAATAGATTGTAGAGTTTAAAATCGTTTGAGTTTTAATAGTGATACATGTTGAGCCCCAAAGAATAAAGGATAAAAGGGGGACAAGTATGAACTCACCTTTGGGTGCGTTTTAGCAAGGTTCCAAAAGAATGAGTCTTGGGGGATTAGTTCCTTAGCCTTGGTTAACTAGAATTAGTAAAATAAAGAGTCTTAGGTTCGAGTTTAGATTATAGAATCAAGAGAGTCAAGCAAGCCTTTTAGGCAAACCAAGCACAAATTGCCTTTAGGGCAATCCGGATGGTCATGAGAGTCAAGTAGTGCCTTTAAGGCTAACCAAAACACAAACCACCATAAAGGTGATTCGGATGGTCAAGAGAGTCAAGTATTGGTAAGGTAGGGATGTATCCACAAACCTTCCAAGTTATTAGATTAGTAGACTTTTGAAAGTATATATTTTAGTATTTACATAATATAACTATAGGGTTAAATTAGTGTATGGTGACTTAGTTTGGAAGAGCCTTGGCTTTCCTTTGTCAACCATTAACCATAGCACAAGTCCATTAAGTTGTTGGTGAACTTGGTTGGTATCACTTCAACTAACCTTCTAGTACATAAAAACAATAGAAGATGAACCACCTTTGAGGCCTCATTTTGGTGTCCTACTCATATTTATTTGCCATAGCAAACAAGAGCAAGGTCCTAGAGGTTTCCCCAAGGGGTTAGAAGGAGAGGAGAAATGAAGAAAGAAAAGGGAAGTGAGAGTTTAAAATGAGAAAACTCACTTAGAAGTGGGCTTCCATCACTTAGGATTTCTTGAAGAATTTAGATGTTTAGAGAGGATTTGAGATTGAGCAAGTGATTAAGGTGTAGGGAGGGGTTGTATTTATAGGTGAGTTAAGGTGGTTGGGTATTAAATAGAGTTAATAGGGTGGTTAGGAGGAAATTAGGTGAGGGTTGAGTTTAATTAAAATGGTATGGTTCTAGTTGTTGCTTGTGTGGACCGAGTTTAAAAAAGAAACAACGAACAACAACATGTCGTGTGTTGTTGTTTGATAAAAGTCAACTCACCATTTGTAATTTTGTATCATGCGTTTCCCTTTGCTTTTATTTTCTTTTCTTTTATTTTTTTTAATCTAGAAGTAACTATTAGTTCTAAAAGAAAATTTATATGTTTTATAAATAGATATATATTAAGATCTTAACTAAATGAGTTTCTTGTTATAATGTCTAAATTGATTAGGATAAATTAAAATGACGGCTCGTCATGATTTGGTAGGAGTAACATAAAAAACGAATAAAGGCGAACCTGGAATTTGTTAAGTATAAAATTTAAAATATATGAAAAGTGAAAATCACGCGGTGTTACAGTCTCCCCTATTTTAGGAAATTTCGTCTCGAAATTTAATTAAGAGTCGGCCTTTTGAAAATAGGTAAATGGTTTAATAGGAACAAAAACTTGTTAGTTTATTATGTTTAAATCGAATGCGGTATCTACTCACTTGCGATAATTATGCTCGTAAGAGAAGTACTTTTTAAAATTTTAGCCCAAGGTCGTACGTAGAAATTTGAGAGTTTGACCAACTAAAACATTTTTGTAAATACTGAAGGAAGAGAGTACACATATGAAGTTAATGCAGCAAATTTGGAAAGATAAGTAATTATATGGTATGAAATAGTAAAAATTGAAGGTAGTTAAGTTTATTGTATAACATATATAAATTTTTGGAAAATAAGTAGTTATACGGTATAGAATAGTGAAAGCTGAAGGTGGTTAAGTATATTGTATAACATTTAGAAATTTTGGGGAAAAGTAAGTAATTATACGATATAACGTATATGAAATAGTAGAAATTTTTTGCTTGTAAAAGAGATGTCATTGGGTAATTGGGTGGATAGTAAATATGTGAGCATAATAAGTGACTAGATGTGGGAATGAGTAGTTTTTAGTAAAAGATATTTGGTTTGCACAAAGTTGAAGATTTTACTAGAAAATTCTCTTTTTTTTTAGGCGACTAAAATAAACGAGAAATTGGACTATTGAAAACGGCTTTTTGGCGAAATAAATAGTAGTTATTTAGTTTTGAAATCTAATATATAATTAGTCAAGAAAATATAAGAAGGTGAGAGACGGATCTTGTTTTAAGTGTATAAATGCTTTTAGAGATTAAGGCCAGAGCTTACGGGATTTAGAAATAGATACTTGATAATGGAAGGCTTGCTGATTAAGTAAGGAAAGCACGAGGAAGGAACGAAGTTCGATGGAGATTGTAAGTATAGATTATTCATAGCAAGGATGATGTTGCATAGTGGAAAGTGTTGTTCAAAACAAGGTTATGATATGCATAAAAGGCGAATGATGCAAGCGTAATTAGACTAGTAAACTATAACATAAATGGTATCGCAAAAGATAAATAACGTAAATGTTGGTCAAAATTTTAACTCGACACCCAAAACTTCTCATGGCATGAATAACTCTACTTTTGGTAGTATGACAGGACATTTATGTATAGGATGTACCGGCGGCGTATCCACCATGCCGTTATCATACCTCATCCGTGTTGTTATTCAAGTCATGATAGGTTACACACACTAGGACTTGTTATGTTTTCCATACGCCCAATTTTTGTAATTACGTGTGCACCCGTAATTAGTCCAATTGTCGTATGGTCCACATAATTTGTCTTAGTTATGTGTGGGTCACTAGTGGACACAAAATAATTATACACAAAGGAAAAGACAATAGGCTAAGGCATTAAACAGTTTTGATGTTGTAAACATAGCAAGCAACGTGACATGCAAACACATAATGTGAAAAGGCATTAAGCAAGTTTTTTTTTGTTGTTAACCGTACGTGTTTTTGGCGTAGATGTATTGTTTCATGACATAACGGTGTAGACTTGTGCAGATGTGGTTACGTTCAGATGATAAAATCAAACAAAAAGATGGACAATTGCATTCCTAATGAAAACGTGTAAAATGTTTTGACTGTGGGCAACATAGAATTTGGGTTTATTACAAATTGAGTTTTATGGGTACGCGGGAAATTTTAGCTTTTCAAGTCTAAGGTTCAAGTTTTATGGTAGAATAATTTAGTTCGTCGGATGTTAAAGAAAAATGGATTTAATTGAAGTAGGGTAAATTTAGTGTAAACGTTTTATCGAAGATGGTCGTTTGATTTATGAAAAATCCATTTTATTAAGCGAGGAAAATAGTTTATTGACAATTTTAGTTTGGCGTTGATGAATATTTTGACTCGTGATACGATTTCAAGAGAAAAGGTTTTGGGATTATAAAGAAGTAGGTTATTTGATTTTGCACACAAGTCCTGTTTGCAAAAGAAAATTTATTTTAAACACTTTTACCATTTAGAATCTTGTTTGTCGTATAGAATCGACGCACAAGTTTGTTAGTGGTTTGAAAGCTTAAAGTGAGGATTTTATAGAAAAATAGACATCCTCTTAGGAATAGTAGGAAGAATTTTGTTCAAAATTTGGAAAAAATTTATGCGCGGGGAGAAAAGGGTTTTGCGATGTTTGAATTTTGCCAATAAATTATGATTGTAACCTAAGATAACGATGGTATTTCATAATTCATAAAAGAAAATTTCACATCTGAATAATTTCTTGAAAACATTACATAAGGAAATTCTCATTTTTTTAAGAAAAGAAAAGTCAATCTTCTTTAGTGTGGTGAGTGGATCTTCCAGCATCGTAGATCACCATGGCAAGTCTTGGGCATTTGTTATGTTCATGGGTTGGGTCGTTGCACTCAGAGCATATCCATCCATTGTTTATAGTGAATGAGGTGGTACTAGTAGGTTGTTTGGGTCGTGGTTTAGTGGTGTGGCAACATGTTTTGGCTAAATGACCATATGCACCACAATTGGCGAATATGCGACATTGTGTGTGAGTGGGATGGTGATATTTACAAATGTCGCATAGCGGAAAGGTTCCACGGTACTGCTTTTTGTTGGAATTCGGAGTCTCAGGAGTTGTCGAAATGTGGTTTCGTTTGAGGGTTTTGCATTTTCGGTTACCCTTTTTCGTTTGCTTGGTAGGGGTATGGGTGGATGGTTTAGTATCTAGATGGTTTGGGTTGTCCTGGATGGTATCGCCAGAGTTTGGAATTGGGTTTGTTGAGGTCTCTAGGTTAAGGATAATTTTGATTAATTTTTGGGCAATAAGACTCGCCAGTTGGTTGAGATCGATGCTGTTGAGACGGGAAGACATCTACGAGAATCATACATAAGAAGATTTGTATAAGCGTTTTTAAACAAAGTGACTTTTGAATTTAGGAAGTAAGTTACTAGAATTGTGGTTAACAATGAAAAGCTTGCGGGTAAGATTAGATCGGTGAAATTGATGCAAATTTAGATAAACAAAATACATAAGTTCAAGTTGTTCTCATAGATTTAGTATGTAAGTTCAAGTTACACGTATAGTATGCAAGTTTCACATTGTTCAAATAATGCAACGTATATATATAAGTAAAGTGCACATAAATAACATAGAGGAGTTTTAAATATTTGTTGGTTTGCGAATATTATTATTGTTTGGAGATTGCAAGAGTAGCTTGAAGCGCGAATCTTGAGAGCATTTGCGAGTAAAATAAATCGAATATATATAGTGAAAACATAGCATGAAAACAACATTGAAAGTAATATTAACATAAAATGAGAGGCTTGTTTTAAGCAAGCAATTGGAGTGTTCCGGAACGGAACTAAGACTAACCAAAGTGGTTCGAATTTACCTTTGAGTTTGAAAACATGCTTTGGCCTAATAGGTGGAATACTCTCGCCGAAACTTTCGGTTAACGGTATTCACCCTTCCAGTTACTACATGTTTCTTGTCATTAGTAAATTTGAGACTTTGGCGAGATTTAAAAAAAAAATATATCAAGGATTGAAACTAGTCGCTAAGTTGCGGATTTCACTCCTATCTTAGCGAGGTCGTTTCTTTGAGTGTGGTTTGTACACTTAGTCCAATGTGGTAAGAAAATTAATTCTAACCATCAATTAGTAAGTGTCCACTAGAACGAGAATTGTGAAATTTCCACCAAGGTGAGGATATCACTCCTATCTTGGTGTAGTTTAAAAAACACAAAGATTTTACGTGGATTGAAAGTTATCATCAAAGTGAGGGTTTCACGCCTATTTTGGTGATTTCCTTTCGTTTGTGTTATACGAACGTCTTCGAGTGTAGAGTAATCCACAAATAGGAAGGTAAATTTTAAGGATAAAAAGAATTGAGTAGAAGCAAGATAGGGAGAACAAGTATATTAAGCATGATAAAAGGAATGGTCAAAAAGGTACTTAACTATAGTCTAGGTCAAACATGGCAATTTTTCCTAGATCCCTATAGTCATGGCTCTGATACCAATCTGTCACACCCCAACCGATGGCGGAATCATCGAGGTGAGACTTAGTGGTAGATTGTTCAAAGACTTCATGACACTAGATTTTGTGACAATATAGTTTAAGGATAGAATTTCATTTATTGTCTAAAAATAGAAATACAAGTAGTTCATATAACGAAAAATACAACAACAAGAATATGATAACTTGAACTAGAGTGAGTTTCTATGTCCAATCCTAAGTAGTTTTCTTGAATGTCCTGCAATAAATATTTCCTGCAACATGTATAAAATATCCGTCAACACATAAAGCTTTGGTGAGCATACTAGTTTTGACATACATACATACATACATAGTATAATAAAGTTTTGCTTATAGGCATATGCAAGAGAACCATACAAACGGTGACTAGCCACGAAGAATTTTGCTTAACATGACCCATGTAGGGGGCGGATAGCCAATCCTATAGCGCTATACATGCAAGGTGGGTTGTCAACTATATGAACATTTGTATGTTAGAGTAAATAATTCTACATAGCATAGCGTACAAGCATATAATAGACTTTAGATTGCGCATGATAGAATTTAGAATATGATAGACTTTAGACTAAGCATAATAGATTGTAGAGTTTAAAATCGTTTGAGTTTTAATAGTGATACATGTTGAGCCCCAAAGAATAAAGGATAAAAGGGGGACAAGTATGAACTCACCTTTGGGTGCGTTTTAGCAAGGTTCCAAAAGAATGAGTCTTGGGGGATTAGTTCCTTAGCCTTGGTTAACTAGAATTAGAAAAATAAAGAGTCTTAGGTTCGAGTTTAGATTATAGAATCAAGAGAGTCAAGCAAGCCTTTTAGGCAAACCAAGCACAAATTGCCTTTAGGGCAATCCGGATGGTCATGAGAGTCAAGTAGTGCCTTTAAGGCTAACCAAAACACAAACCACCATAAAGGTGATTCGGATGGTCAAGAGAGTCAAGTATTGGTAAGGTAGGGATGTATCCACAAACCTTCCAAGTTATTAGATTAGTAGACTTTTGAAAGTATATATTTTAGTATTTACATAATATAACTATAGGGTTAAATTAGTGTATGGTGACTTAGTTTGGAAGAGCCTTGGCTTTCCTTTGTCAACCATTAACCATAGCACAAGTCCATTAAGTTGTTGGTGAACTTGGTTGGTATCACTTCAACTAACCTTCTAGTACATAAAAACAATAGAAGATGAACCACCTTTGAGGCCTCATTTTGGTGTCCTACTCATATTTATTTGCCATAGCAAACAAGAGCAAGGTCCTAGAGGTTTCCCCAAGGGGTTAGAAGGAGAGGAGAAATGAAGAAAGAAAAGGGAAGTGAGAGTTTAAAATGAGAAAACTCACTTAGAAGTGGGCTTCCATCACTTAGGATTTCTTGAAGAATTTAGATGTTTAGAGAGGATTTGAGATTGAGCAAGTGATTAAGGTGTAGGGAGGGGTTGTATTTATAGGTGAGTTAAGGTGGTTGGGTATTAAATAGAGTTAATAGGGTGGTTAGGAGGAAATTAGGTGAGGGTTGAGTTTAATTAAAATGGTATGGTTCTAGTTGTTGCTTGTGTGGACCGAGTTTAAAAAAGAAACAACGAACAACAACATGTCGTGTGTTGTTGTTTGATAAAAGTCAACTCACCATTTGTAATTTTGTATCATGCGTTTCCCTTTGCTTTTATTTTCTTTTCTTTTATTTTTTTTAATCTAGAAGTAACTATTAGTTCTAAAAGAAAATTTATATGTTTTATAAATAGATATATATTAAGATCTTAACTAAATGAGTTTCTTGTTATAATGTCTAAATTGATTAGGATAAATTAAAATGACGGCTCGTCATGATTTGGTAGGAGTAACATAAAAAACGAATAAAGGCGAACCTGGAATTTGTTAAGTATAAAATTTAAAATATATGAAAAGTGAAAATCACGCGGTGTTACAACGCACAGCTGACCATCATCTCCAAATGGCACACCAACCTCTTGTGCTGCAAGGTCATTGTTAACAGCTAACATGACCACCGACATTGTGTCATTGCATGCGTTCCAGTTTCGTAGCAACACCGGCTTCGAAAACTTAGCATCACGATAACAGAAGATGGTTTCAAGACCCCGATATGATTTTAGATCTGGACTGAATCACCTGCGTTTCAAATCCAAAATGGGGTTTTTCTTATGACATGAAAGGTAGAGTTACGGGTTTGTAGAGGAGCGTGAAACGATTGTTATACAGAGGCAACAATATGATGTTATTTCTTGTTACAATTTTAAATGTTACTGTGATATTATATACCTTTCAAAGATATGGGAAAAGTAGGCAGTCTGAATAACCATAATATCATTAGATATTATACTATGAGAAACAACAAATTCAGTTAGAGCAATCGTAACCCAAATAACCGGTTAATCAATTGAACATGTGACACAACAAATTCAGTTAGAGCAATCGTAATACAACTCAAAACAAACGCAATATGCAATTGAAAATTCCCCAATACAAATGATGAATAAGAACCTTACTTACAAGACAGACAGGAGAACGACGTGACCAAATTGACGACGGAAGCTCTATCGGCTAACAATCACGCAAACCATGACCACCATGATGTTCATCGGCTAAAATAGAATGGTTGCTGGTGACGAAGAGGGTGGTACCCATCGAACTACTACCGCAGCAGCTTGTTTTTCCGTAGGATAACCACCACGGTCGCCGTTTGCGAAAGAGGGGGGCTAATACGAAGATGGAAGAGGGGTTTCAACGGTGATTGTGGTGGTGTCGTCGATGGAGCAGGGGGTGCGATGGAGAAAGAGAGACAGAGAGAAAATGAAAGAGAAAGAGAAAGGGGAGGGGAAGATGTTTGCTGGAAAATGACGAAAATAGGCTGGAGGCGAACGTCAGTCAAACCAAGTCAACCGTGTAAAAAATTTATAAAACCGGTGCGTGATACCAGACTCGAACTTGCCTCCTCCTGCTAACACAACAACCGCCTAACCACTACACCACACACACACAACCTTAACCTGATTCATATCTAATTCTATTTAACAGATGGTTTAAGCGATACTGTTCATTTCGAAAACACTGTTCAATCGGTTGGTATATTAATATAGTTTAATTTTGGTTTAAGGCTCATTGTAATATTTGTTGGATAACCATTTGGAATTTTATGAAAAGAAGGTTTTGACTTTGTAGAGGTCTCGATCACATAAAAGGTTCACAAAACAGTTACAAGGAAAAATCTATATCTATATCTATATATATATATATAATAAACCGAAGCATTTTTAATGACATGTCATAATATTATATAATCCTTTTAATACACTAAAAGGGTGAGGTCTTGAGTTCAAGTCTCACAAGAAGCAAGAAATTCGTCTTTCAAAAAAAATAATATTATATAATCTCTCTTTTGAGAGATGCCACATAGGATGTGATGTGACAACTCTAGACAAATTAAAAAAAATAAATAAATATGGTTTAAATATGATTTAACATAATCTATTTTTTTTTAAGACGAATTTCTTGCTCCTTGTAAGACTTGAACTCAAGACCTCACACTTTTAGTGTATTAAAAGGCTTTGCCTTACCACTGGACCACCAACCCCAATGACATTTAACATAATCTATTAAATACCTAATCTACTAAATGTAAATATTGAAACTTTATTATTTTCTCTCTTATGTTTCTTCTCATAACTTTTAAATGTTAATATCTTTTATATACGAGATTTTTTAAAGAAAAAAATTACACCAAATTAACGAGCGTTTTATTATCTTTCCAACGAGTACCATAGTGCTATATAAAAAACGGAGAAAAAAAACGACTATTTTTTGTAACCCGACAGATATTGTGTCAGGTTTGGAATTAGTTTATAAAAAAAAATTGTAGGTTTGGGTCGGGCCTGAGATTAGGTGATACTCGACCCAATTACCATTTTTTTATATTAGAATATGATAACTTATGGCAGATATTTGTTTAAAATAATAATAATCTATACTATATATATTTACTATATAGTGTATTCTGGACGGGCAAAATAGTCTTGTTATGTTAAGATTCATGGGTAAAATTGTAACTTTATTAAAGGGTTAAGACAAATTTAATACAAAGAATTAAATAACTTTATTAAATAGTGAAGATTCATGGGCGAAATAGTCTTTTTATGATAAGATTCATGGGTAAAATTGTAACTTTATTAAATGGTTAAGACAAATTTAATACAAAAAATAAAGAATTAAGTAACTTTATTAAATGGTGAAGATTCATGGGCAAAATAGTCTTTTTATGATAAGATTTATGGGTAAAATTGTAACTTTATTAAGTGGCTAAGACAAATTTAATACAAAAAAATTAAATAACTATTTGACTAAGATGTTAAAAAAAAAAACCCTTCTAAAACCTAACTTACATCTTCCGAATGCATTTTGGAGTAAGACGTGTCCTTCTATGTTCTTTAAGACGTTAGTTACTTCACAATAAGGCCTGGGCAATCAATTTCTGCTCTCCTCAATCACCTTTTCCAGTAACATCTTCAATCAACGTTCTTTGAATGGCCTTCAATGCATTATCTGAATCGCCACGTTCGTTTAAGTTTTGATCAACATCGGGTACCGTTTGAGTGTAACTAAATATGAGTGCTCTTACTTAGTACATGGATTATAAGTTCTATGCACATAGTACTTTAGTCTACGAAGCTTATAATCTTTGTTTTTAGAAATCGTTGTGGTGTCATCTTTTTATTTCATAATTTGTGTTATTTTCATATCACATTATATTTATTAGAATGTTATTGTCCCACTCTACTACAATACATACACCTATTTCCTATTCAATTTGTACATCATCCGAACATATATTACACACTATTAGCATGTTTGTATAATGTATAACATTAATGAGAGCATAACCAAATACAACATTCAAACATCGTGTAACCCCGTCGCAACGCGTGAGTTCCTGCTAGTAATAATAGTAATAATAATAATAATAATAATCATTAATCATATATTGGCAGATGCCATTTTTAGTGTTTAAATACTTCTAATTTTATTCACTTTACTTAGAATTCTCAATCTGGGACGCTCCCGGGGTATAAACTAGTGATATTATATAAAAACAAAGGTTGACTTTGTGAAGGAACTCTCGAGTGGGCCAGGCAACAAGCAACAACATTTATTTTCTTTGGGCAGGCCACTAAGAGTCTGCAGCTGTGGGCTGCTCAAGTGGCTAGACACGACCCAGAACGTGATCTCAAGCCCAGATCGCTGCAAGTTTAGTTTATAAATGATTTTATTATTAAAACTTGATGTAATTTGTAATTTTTATTTAATGAAAAAGATTGTCTTAAAAAAAAAACTTTAAGAGAGAACTACACGGATAGTCCCTATAGTTTATAGGAAGTAACATATTAGGGTACTAACTTTATTTTTTAACATGCTAAGGGTTTATGGTTTCAATTTTGTAACATGTTGGGGTACTAAGGTCAACTCCGTTAGTTTTTCTAGTTAAGTTTTGATAAAATGACTAAAATGCCCTATTATAACTAGATATTCTTGTAATTAACTTTATTTGATTACAAAGATAATTTTTGCGATTATTTTTGAAATTAGAATTAGAATTGTCTATTAATATTATTAAAACATAAAAATTTGAAGTTATAAAAATATATTAAATTAAATAATTCTACTTTTTGCTTTTTAGTATGTATCTTCTTATCAAGCAATAATTTTATAAATATAAACCACCGTCTATGAGCGTAACTCGTATCTGTCATCATGCACCACGTCACTTTTCATCTCCGCCTCCATTGCTGCCATGCGTTATCTATATTTAAAACGCATAGAGTTGATGTGTTGCTTGATGTAGAATTAGCTATTAATATTATTAAAGCGCATAGAGTATGTATAATTATTTAATTTAATATATTTATATAAGTTAAAGTTTTTAATAATATTAATTGATAATTTTATGTATTAAAAATATAGACTACCTTGTCAAATATGGATAACGTATGACAACAATGGCAGTGGAGATGAGAGTATACATGGTGCTTAATGGCAAATACGAATTAGACTTGTTGGCAATGGTTTACATGGATAGAAGTATTGTTTTACAAAAAATATATACTGAAACGTATATATTATAATTATTTAATTTTGTATATTTAAAATTTTTAAGTTTTAATAATATTAATAGATAATTCGATATATTAAAAAAACATAGATGATTTTATCAAATATAGATAACGCATGGCGGCAATGGCGGTGGAGATGAGAGTTGACGTGGTGCTTGATTGTAGATACAAATTAGGCTTATCGGCGGTGGTTTATAGGGATAAAAGTATTGTTTATAAAAAAATATATTAAAATGTGCAGAGTATAATTATTTAATTTAGTATATTATTACAATATTAAAATTTTAAATTTAATAATATTAATAGATAATTCTAATTTCAATAAATTGCAAAAAGTATTCTTGTAAATCAAATAGAGTTAATTACAAGAATGGTCTATCTAGTTATTCTTGTGCATTTTAGTCATTTTATCAAAACTTAACTAGAAAAACTAATGGAGTTAGCCTTAGTACCCTAACATGTTACAAAACTAAAACTATAAACCCTTAAGATGTTAAAAAATAAAGTTAGTACCCTAAGATGTTACTTTCTCTAAACCATTGGGACTATTCGTGTAGTTCTCTCAAACTTTAACTTAACACTAATCCTCCTAACCTGCCTAATTACAAAAATTTAAACCTTACCCTCTGCCATCAACATAATCTAAAGATCCTAGAAGCTAAAGAAGGTTTAGGATCAAGAAGATTAAAGGCTTAAGGTATATAACAAACCCTACATGTGTTTTAATATCTTTTGCCATGTTTTAATTATGTTTTTAAACCATCAAAACTTGTTTGTCCAGGTCTGATGAGAAACTTAAATAACAAAAACATGAGTTTTAATAAGGATTAACATGCTTAATAACATTGATTATGTGTTATTATGATGAGTCTTGCATGGTTATTGTATGTGTATGATCATTAATAAATTGGGGTTTATAAAAGATAATATTCATGATGAATCTTTTCGTGTGAGATCCGATTTACATGCTAGGAGTATTGTAATACATGTTTATGATGATATTAGGCGATATTATGGATCTAGGGCTCGTTAATATTGAGTTACATGCATGATTAAAACTAGACAGATTCATAGTGTCGACTTGAATGTGATATATCTCGATCTTAAAGTGTTTGTTTTAGTTGTTACTTGATTCTATATGTAACTTGTGATTTTAGCTTTTCGGAATGTATGAGTTTGTGCGATTTGGATATCGTTTGATATGTTTTTGGGATTTTATACAAACATTAGTCAAATCTGATTTTCGGGTTAAGAATTTGGGTCAACTTTAAACGACCATAACTCGAGTTTCATATTGGAACTGAAAAAACAAGTGAAATTGGAACTGAAAAAATAAGTGAAATTTGGTTAAATTATTATAGCTACGCTTCCACATAATATTCAAATGAGAGTATGATGAAGCTGAAAAAACCTTGATAGGCGCAGTGCAAAGTAATGGAGGAGCAACCATCGAGCTTTTTCCGGGGTGCATGTTGAAGCACTAATAACCATGAAAATGGAAGTTTATTAACAACATAATATTTTTTAGAATGACATGGATTGAGGAAAGACACTTTTAAGTTTCAAAATACCTGAAGTTTGCAGGTGAGAATACTCCAATCCAATCATCAATAGATGGCTTTGGATTGTGCAATGTTAAAGTCATCCATTCAGAGGTTTGACCCTAGATTGGAGTTTGAAATTAATAATCACACACATCATACATGACATGAATAAAGAGTTAACCATTCAAATCACAGCATTCAATTTGTAGCTTGTTTTAGCATTTAAAATAATGTATGTTTTATTATCTGTAATGACATGGATATCTTTAAGATTCGTGTATATGGTCCATCTAAAATGCTTAATAATGAAGTTTTATATTCACTCATTTTTGACAGTATGTCACCACATAATGCAATCTGCTCTTTCAATAAAAATCATTATGCTGGATAAGAATAAAAGCATAGGCGCTTTCCAAAAAATGAAACGCGGATGAAATAAAATATTCAATATATGATTTGCACAAGAAAAACTCAACCAAATACGGATGCAAATCTTAACAACTGATTAAACAACGTTCCTAAACGTAAATTGATCAACTCTAATATCCAAACTAAGAGCACGATGAAAGAACTCCATCACTCTACCGTACAGAACAACGGAAACCAAACACTGCAAAAGTACAATAAATGACGCAAGAGATGGAAAGGCGCCATCTTGAAGTACAATAAATGACACAAGAGATGGAAAGGTGCCATATTTTCTAATTAACATGTATACACCAATAGCTTCACCACCAAAAATTGTTTAGAATAAAGCACCACATTCAAATGGCAGTTTATGGTGCAACAAAGTTTCTAAAACACAATTTCAGTTACATTCCATCAAATTCACTACAAAAAGATGCTCACTACTTACTAAAAATCAAATCTTGATCTAATCATTACTTTCACACACAAATAAAAAAAAATCCAAATTAAAAACAAACCCATAAGCAGAAACAATGGGATATTATAAAATGGATTGATTCAGGGGAACTAAAATTAAATAAGGAATAATAATAAATAAGTACTACTATAATAAAAATAATGATACATCAGATCGTGGGAAGAGGATGCCGGTGTAAAAAAAATGATACCTAAAACGTTTTGGCCGCGATATCGAAAATGAGATTTCAATTCTTCTGAATGATATCATTGATGGCGGCATAGACAATGTCTGATGAAGTTAAGAAGGTGAATAGATAGGGTGTCTGAGAATTAAATCAGGGATGCGAAGGGATGTGGAGTATCCTGGGAATTGGAGGGCAAGTCGATTAGTATAGCCGAGTGTAAGGATGGAATCATTTTTAGGTGTTAACTATAAAATCATGTCTTAATTGTCACAACTATCCCCATAATACTCTAAAATTTCTTGCTTAAATATGTTGTACATGTTGCTTGTTAAGTTATATGGAAATGAAAATTACCATGTTGTACATCACTACTAACAACTAATTGCAGTTCACCACAAAAACCATGTACTCATTATTGAACAAATCGTAATAAACCAAAGGTATGTTACTGTAACAAACCAATATGAACATAAACATCACTCTTGTGTAAGTTGTCTGGTCATTGCATATCTACATAACCGTGCCATTGAAGACACCTTGCTAAATTATAAAGTTCATTTACATGACAAAAGCATGTAGTAATAATATGATATTGTATACACTATCATATGAAGTTCACTGTTCATTTAGAAATTAAAAGTTGTGATTTGTAAGTTTGTAATAGACTTGCCTAACCTGACCCAGTAGCTAAAAAAATGCCCAATGTAGCCAGTGAGCCAAACCATCCCGTCCACTTTGCCGCTAGGTAGATGCATATATATGAAAAGGGTTTATAATATAAGTATTATTATGGCACACGATAGCCAAAAAAATTCCAAAACACGAGTAGAATGCAAGTGTGCAGCCATATCTGGGTGATTGTTTTGAATGGTTGAAAATCTGCAATCTTGGCTCTTAAATCCTCAAATATCAACACGTTGCTAGACATAATATCTCCGAATTATTTAAGGATGGACCTTGTCATGCAAATAATCTAGTCCCTTTGCTGCATCAACAAAAATCTTTACCCGCTGCACCCAATCAAGCACGGGCCCCGGTTGTGCTCCTTGCAGACCCTTCCTACCTGCATGTATATATGCATATTATATAGATTTTAAACCCAACACCAATTATATTTTAACTTATATATCCGTTAATTTTAACATGAAAACAAAAGTGCAAACAAGTGTTCACGTAATGCAATATGTATTTCCTTCCCGTGGTTGCAAATTCATAAGCCAAGACACGTGTATTTCCTTCCACACAGCTCAACGGGATTTTTGTGCTTCAATGTTGAGACCATGGCAATCTTGAACAATAAGACAAATATTATAAAGAAAAGAAAAGGATAACCTCAATTTGAATATAAATAAATATACATATATGAGTAAATAGCCAACTCGTAGCTATGCTTTATTATGGGTCAAACGACGCCTTTGCCCCTTGCATCTTGGCAACAAGTGAACCCATTGCGTATAGGGTGCACATTAAGAACTATAAATTAATGTGTCAATTACAATAAAAGAAGTTACAGGGTCAACCTCTAGCTACATATCCCAATACCTTTCAAATGAATGGTAATTACTTACATTTTTAACACAAAATATGAACTTCAAACTGAAAATAGATGAAAAAAATTAACTGATAAAGGTCATAGAAATTTTACGTTGGTTCTTGCCTCCCATTGTATTCTCTATCTCCAACGCTTATTGTTTCTCTAATTTGGAATAAAACTGAAGCAAAAAAGAACTAATATATATATATATATGTGTGTGTGTGTGTGTGTGTATATATGTATGTATATATATATATATATATATGGTTTAGGATCCTGTACAAAGTACATTTTTCGTGAGAAGTGTGAGAAGGACTAAGAATTGACATGTAGACATCATGTTTTGGATTTAGGAATGATGTTTTAGGTTGTTTTAACTTGAAAAACACCAAACACAACAATCTAAAACACAATACAATGTATTATAGTCATCAAATTTAAAAAACAGCTAAAACACACTACTTAACGCTTAAAACACACTGCTAATGTTCTTAGCATGGTGTTTTAAGTTTTAAGCCTAAAATACATTGTTTTCGGTTTTTAATTGTTATGTTTGGTGTTTTTATAGGCAAAACAATCCAAAACATCACGACTAAGTTCAAAAAATGATGCCTAAGTATCAATTTTTAATTCTTCTCACACTTCTAAAAAAAACACTTTGTACAAGATCCTGACCATATATATATATATATATATATATATATATATATAGGGGAGGGTTATCTTGAGAACGCTAAATATTGTGAGAACCATGAGAACAAGTAAAAAAATCAATCAAAATCAAAATTTTTTAATACAAACCTCATTATAATCAAAATACAACATTAATAAATGAATTTTCTTTCCAAATAATTCATTTTTTCTGGCAAAAACACTTTTAAATTAACTTTTTACACATGTGTAAATGAAATAGTTTACACATGTATAAACAGTAAATTTACACATGTGTAAAAACAAATTATTTTCGTATGCGTTTGAATTTTTACGCGTAAATTGTGTTTTTGAGATTGTATTTTAGTAATAAAGACAAGTGTAAAAAGAAATTTTGAATTTGAATGGTTTTAGATGCCGTTCTCACGATTCGCACGAAATATAGGTGTTCTCAAATTAACTTTCCCCTATATATATATATATATATATATATATATATATATATATAGAGAGAGAGAGAGAGAGAGAGAGAGGGAGGGGGAGGGGGAGGGGGAGGGGGGTGGCATCCTTATAACATCTTTATAAGATGTTAACATGCCAAAAAAATGTTAGTGTACAGGTTGAAATTAATCGGTCAAGTAGATTAGAAACATTTTTGTTAATAATTGGTGTAGCATATATGGTTTTGTACTTTTATCCATTTAAAATACACTTTTGAGCTTTTTTTTTTTTTTTTTTACTATTTTCAAACTAATTACCATCTACAAGTTTGTAATCCAAGACAATGATCGAATAGGCATTTTTTTGTTGATTGGAGTACGTTTCACTAGTGAAGATGAATTGTTCACATAGACTAAATCATCAATAACACTGACTGGACTTGAATATATTTGAAATAATAATTTTCAGACTATGGAATTTCTCCTACTAAAGCAGATCAATAAAAGACTACACCAACCTTAAATTTTCTAAACAAACAGGCAATCCTTTAACCAATGCCTAATGAACGACACGTATACCATATCATCAATCTATCATAAAACGCCTAAAAATTAATCAACTAATAAAAGTTTTAAAGCCTAATTATTTAACGTAATTATCATGCTTAAAATTGAAAACAAAAATGATTGCGTTGAATGATATAAAAAAGGTGCTCTGGTTAGCTTGACTTTAACTCTAGAAAAACTTCAGTCACTATATTTTAAAGTTTTAAAACTCATACAAGTTTAGTTAAGATAAGATTATTCATTATGATAACATAAATTATTATCTTTGTAAGTCCAAGATCCTCTCTACCAGGTATCAAACAACACACAATCAAAGACGGAAACAATGATTGTATGGAAAGAACAAAGAAGAAACTTAAAAGAGAATGATTTTATTAAACAAGTGCACACGGTTTCTAAAGAACCGTCTGCTACACTTTGGCCAAACAATAGAACAGTTAACAAAAGACTAGCAACCCCAAAATTGGCTTAGGAACCCCCTATTTATATTAGCATAGGGCGGTCACCTTACATGGGCCATTTAGGCCGAAACCCACTAACAAAACTAACAAAACCCAAGACAACGCAAACCTCTAAAGTCTAGCCCAACAATATCCCCCTAGGTTTGTGTTGACTTGTGGTGTCTCTACCGCTTCTTGTTGCGCTTCTTGGAACTTTTCTTCTTTTCCTCCATTGCTCTCTTCCATTCCTCAGGCGACTTGCCAACATATGGACCAAACAGTTCAGTTTCCACTCGTCCTCTTTTATCAGACGCCAACCCCAATCTATCAACTTGAGCTACAACACTGGTGAATGATTTCGCACACACTTCATAAGTGGGATCACACTGAATCTGATGTCTAGCTAGAACTTGAACGTCTTCAGAATGCAAACTCATCAGATCTCTAGCGTCAGATATTCTAAACTCATCAGTATCACATACGATCACTGCAGTAGGATCATAGACCCAGAACCTCATATCCTTCAAGCAACCCCTATCCATTGGCTTGGACAAAGGAATGGTCTTCAATTTTTCAGTAGGTGGCCTCTGAACCGTCTTGAATGGCTTTCCATCAGCACCTCGCACACCTTTATGCTTCACCAACATAGAGCTTGCAGTCTTCATATCCCTGAAATTCACCTTCGCTTGCTCCTGAATCTTCTTATGAAACATGAGTCCAATCCTATTTCTTGGATTTCTCGTCTGATTTATGAAGGGAGCTCTTGCAAGTTCGGTCAAATCAATCTTGGTCCAGGAGTTGAAGGCAGAAGTGGAAGCATAGTACTCAACTGCTCCATTGCCTCTATGAACAACAAACACTCCCTTATCATCGTTATATCTCCAACACTCTATTCCAGTTTGATTACCATAAGTATCGTAACGATCACTGGTAACTGTAACATATCTTTCAGGATGCTCCTCCATTGGGTCAATAGATGGTTCAGCTAAATTCTTGAGAACATAGGCACTTCCAGGACGATGATCTCTCACTCTAGGAACCTGATCTTCGAAATATTTCTTCATGTGTTCTTCATGTTCTTTTTCAGATCTTTCACGTTCAGCAGGAGTCAATACTTTGTCAACAAAAGATGATGTCTCTGAAAATTCCTTTCCAAACTTGTTCTCTAGTTTCTGAGTCAAGTTGAGTAATCTGGCTGAAACATCACCCAATCCAGTTTCCAATTCAGTAATCTTTTGCTCCTTTTCAGTGACCGTCTCCATCAAACTCTGCATCTGGGCAGTTAGCCATACATTCTCAGTCTCTAACTTCAGCACTCTAGCTTGTAACATGTGAACATCCACTTCAGCAAAAACATCTTCATCACTGTCAATCTCTTCTTGATTTGCCTCTCTTTCTTCTGTCGTCAAGAATTCAACATCCACACGTTTTCCCTGCTCTTTATCAGCTAGAAAGGCCATCTGGGATTTTTTGAAAGGCTTCCTCATCAAAGAGAACCTTACTTGAACCAGAAGCACCAGAAGATTCAGCTTCCTCATTTAGTCTTCCTGTAACTGTAATTGGTGCCTTACTCATGAATTGAGAAAACGATTCGGTTGCAGTTGCAGGCAGAGTAGTGGAGCTTATAACACCAACAGGAATATCAATCGAAGCACCAACATCAGTCATGACAGTATTAGCAGCAGTAGAAACAGTCTCAGCAATAGGAACAGAAACATCAGCAGTAACATTCAACCTTGGATCTCTTCTGCTTCTCTTCCTTGGCCTTAAATCAGAACTTGGGTCTTCAGCAACTTCAGTATCAACAAATGTCTCAGCTGCAACATCGGATGGAGGAATCCTTTATTCAGCCTCTCTAACGGTATTTAATATGCTTGAAAGCACTTCTGCTTGAGGAATAACAGTCTCAGAAGCAGTAGTGTCAGGAGCTTCAGTCACGATCTCTTCTCCAATTAACTCTGTCTCAGCTTCGGTTACCGACTTTATTTCAGCATTTTCAAGAATAAAGTCATCTATCTCATCATCATTTAGATCATCAAACTCAAAGTTCTCAAACTGATCGTCGTCATTTCCTGTAGTCTGTTCATCATCTTTCACTTCTTCCGCATCTTCACTTTCCACCTCATCTTCACTTTCCACCTCAGTGAAATCTACGTTTTCAGGAGGAGAACGTTGTTCTGTAGGTGGTGGAATTTGTGCTTCTTCAACAATCTCAGCAAAATTTCTGAATTTCTCAAATGGAAACTTTCCTTCAAACATTTTCTTAGCATCCTTACGATTCTGCTTTATGAGTCCAAAAGCCTGAGGAGCCATACACTTCTGATCATATGCTTCAATAGTTCTTTCCAGACTTGGATATTTGTGCTCCAGTATCATTTGCATGAATCGTGGAAACTTATAAAAATACTTCTTGTTCAGTGTCTTCACATTCATTATCATATCTTCAAAAATGCACCTCGAAAAGTTAAAATCCCAGCCTTCAATCAACGCTACCACTCCCGAAGTGTACTTCAAATTCATCTGATCTAAACCACTCTTGTTTCCTCCCAAACTTGCCAGAAATATACGAATCAGCATTCTCCAGTAACTGGGAAAAAGTTTCTTGATATATGGAGAAGCATGCAGATCACTCTCATATCCCATCCTTCTCAATGTTGGAATAACCTGCTCTCTTGTGAAACTAACCGGATCTTCATGAGAATCACCAAAAAGCAGCACCTCTCGAATATCCTGTTCTGAAATAGTCACTTCAGTTCCCCGAATCTTTGATCGAATAAAAGTATCTGTCTTTCGTGCCATTGCATTGTTCCAGAATTCAGATATCCAGTCAGCAAGCACAACAGGATTTTCTCTCAAAGCGTGAGCAATTCTGCAAGTATTGAGTCCCACAATCAGCGACTTGAACTCCTGCATATGGTCTTCAGGAGGATTAGACAAAGAACAGACTATATTGTGATCCCTTTCAAACTTTGGTACATGAGCGGCCATTTCTGCACAAAAACGAGCTGTATCAATCAATAACATTTTAAAAAATTTCAAAATATTTAAACAGCTTAATGGCCCCCCTTTTTGTCATCTTGATCATGTTCGGGCCCGTATCTGATAGCCTAATGGGCCTTAGGTCACACAACACTACATTAAAGTTAGGGGCAGCAATTATTGACACGACCCGAAAACCGACACGGAAAAAAACAGGTTTGGGTCAAGTAACACGACCCGTTTAAAAAAATGGGTCGGGTTCGGGTCGACCCGTATTAAAAATGGTTCGGGTTTGGGTTGACATATATATAAAATGGGTTGACCCGTTAACCCGTTTAAGTATTTAGAAAAAAAATCTATTATATTTTTATGTTTATTTTTTCATTTCTATTTACAGTGTTAGTTATAATTGTGTTATTTTTGGCACACTATATTATTTATTTGTCACATTTATATACTAACCATTAAACATTTTATTGATAATCCGCTTACAACCCAACAACCCGCTTATAACTCATGAACATGTATAGCTCATTTAAAAATATGGGTTAAACGGGTCGTCTTCGGGTTGACCCGGATTTTATGTGGGTCGGGTTACGGTTGAAATATTTGACACGAATAATAATATGGGTCGGGTTCGGGCTGCACATTTCAACCCATCAACCCGCCAACTCGCAACCCATAAACCCGCTAACCCATCAACCCGACACGATTGACACCCCTAATTAAAGTTGTCTCCGAGTGAGTGAAGTGTGTTCGAGGGCAAAAAGGTAAAAAATCAGGAGTGTCCGAGCCAAATTGGAGTGTCCGAGTGATGTAAGGTGTGTCTGAGGGTAAAACGGTAAAATGTCATGGGTGTCCGAGCTCAGGTTGAGTGTCCGAGGTGACGTGTCATCCAGAGTGTTCGAGTGGTGAGTTGTGTCCGAGTTGCCAAAGGATGTCCGAGGGCAGTTTTGTTAATTCCCATGAGTGTTTGAGTGACCAGGGATGTCCGAGGGCAATTCTGTCAAAGCCCATGGGTGTCCGAGGGCAGACTTGTAATTTATCTTGATTGAGTTCGAGCTTCAGGCGCGTGAGATTCACGCGCCGCTTGATCTTGAAATTTCCGGCGCGTGAGTTCCACGCTCCGCCGTCTGGGACACCAAACCGCCGAGATTACCGTCTCCGATGATCGTCTTTAGCCTTTCTGACTTCTCGTGTACCTGCATGTGACTCAGAGGGCACCATTTTCATAACATACAATCAAAACATTAAAGTTTTACCTTTGGATTCTCTAAATAAACGTTGATGATCTTGAACAAGAAGAATTGGCGAGTGTGTGTATGTGTGTGTAAAGTTGAGAGAAAAAGAAAGACTTTGTGATTTGTGATGATGAATAACCAACCGCCGCCCCCCCTTTTTTTAATCAAGATTTGTGTGGCCCACCAAACGTGTGGTGGGCCCCATGTGAATCCCAAGCCTCATTTAAAAACATTTGAGGTGTGTTTTGCAACCGGGTCCAAGTTAGATCGTGAACTGGTCTAACAGAAACTTAGCTAAGATTATTTAAACGAGATACCAAAAAAAAAAAAAATATTTTTGTCACGACATCAAATCACTGTGTTTCAGGCTGAGCTACACTTATCGACTCTAATCTACTTGGGTCGGTCTTAGCAATTGCCAGTATATTTGTCCCCTTAAACTTATTTCCTAAGGCCTTCTCGTACTATGATCTGTGATATTATTTATCATGTTTTGGTACATTTAGTATGAACACTCAGGCAAGTTACAATCAAATCCTAGAATATCAAGTGGTACACTCTATCATGCAAGCAGCTTCCCTACCACATATTTTTCACAGTATCTGTTCTAGAATTCTGAAACCTTGACTGGGACTGGATTGAGAGAAGAAAAGAATAGATCAATAAGAGATTTAGAGTAATATACAAGTCAGATGATTTCTCAAATGACAAGGGCTTTGGGTTTTGGACTCTAGAGGGTCTCTTTTATGATATCCTGACTGTGTCCAGGTCAGCATATATCTGGATGCAGCAGAGGAGCAGCCAGGACATCTTTGGACACTGAGGTCTCTTTTAGGTGAAGGATGATCTATAGCACGACAACGAAAAACTAGGTCAGCATATACCTGGATGCAGCAGAAGCTTTCGTTGCCTAGCATCTCCAGGTCTTTGCTTACACAAAACAGAGGAGATACACGAGTTTTTCAGAAAAGGTTTCAGACCTAGACCACAGTGTTATGCTTCGGGACATCACACAAGCATTCAAATAGAGATTGTACCTGGTTCCAAGTGATGTTCCTTACTGAGGTCGTGTCTTTATCTTTAAGTGCTTCACAAGCCTCTGTGTCCAAATGGAAAAGCCAAGAGAGCCCAGATGATTGAAGAATTAGTAGCAAATGGTTATGGTTCAAAAGCCTCTGTGTCCAAATGGAAAGAAGAAAGAATGGTGGACACTTATAGAAAATACAAGGCTGCAAGGGCTGCAAATCCAGAGAAGTTTGAAACTGCTGAAGTGTCAACTTCAGTAGTTAGAACTTCTGGTGTTTCAAGAAAACCTGCTACAAAGAAAAAGACAGAGGAGAATGGGAAGACTGATTTTAGGATGGTTCTACTAGAAGGAAGTACAGTAGTCCATTCTGACTTCGACATTGAAGAGAAACCTCTGATAACCCAATTCAGGGATCCTTCCACCTTTGCCTATCAAATTCAAAAGACCATTAAAGACAAACTGCACACTAAGGTAGTTACTGAGCATCACTTGCCAACCTTTCAACTACCTAATGTGATGCAACAAGAACAAGGAAGAGAATCCCACCTGAGAGTCACTGAAATCGAAGACATCCAACACTCAGGAGCATCCCAGGGTACCAGCATGGTTCCCTATACTCTAGACTTTGACAAGTCTAAAGTGCCAAGAAGAGACCTCACAAGAAGAGCCTATAAGTCGATGAATGCTCTGAAGAAGCTATCAACTCAAGACCTGCTTACAATCCAGCATCTAGAACCACAAAAAGGATCTCTCACTGATGAACAGCTGAACCAGTTGAAGAATTCCATGTTCAAAGGGATATGGAAGATTGTGAATGACAGAAGAAAACAATAAGGAATTAGAAAGGTTTTGGCTTCATCAATCCAGGGGGAGATTGTTAGGGCAAAAAGGATTGGTGAAACCACTTTTGCAAACCTTAGTCTAATTCACTTCTGTCAAATTATTCTAAGCATAGAACTACTGAAGAAAGAAGACTAAACTGCTGAAGAAGGATTCTACAAGTACTGAAGAAGAAATGCATCAGAAGTTCTGAAGTCCAAACCAGACAATTCATTGAAGAACTACTGAAGACAAACTACTCATCAGTAGTTTGTCATTCATCAGCACTTGTTCAAGAATCTTTCCACCGCCTTATGTTTCAGTAGTTTATTAGTTTAGTATTACTTTAACTTTTTGTACAAGTTCCAAGATTGCAACTTGTCTCTGAACTTGCTTTTTGACAAGGTTCATGTATTTGTAAAGTCTATAAATATGTGGGTTCATCCCTCTGTTTTAGACATTGATTTTTAATACAGAAATCCTTCAAAGCTTATCATTGTTATTTCCATTTCATTTACTGAGAATCTGTTTAAGTGTTCATTCTCATTCAATGCTTAGATTCTCATTAAATACTTATCTTTAGTTTTATCAAACATCCAGGGGAGTAATAACTTCTGTTGATAAGTGTAGCTTTAACTCATATCATTCCGCTGTGCTATTACTGATAAAGAACTTGCTAGACACTTAAGTGTTCACTAGCAAGTTCATACAAAGAGCAATACTGATCCAACAATTGGTATCAGAGCACTGGTTTATCTGATCACATATCAATCTAACACATTGAGAATCAGACACAGGCTCTTATTGATATTCAATAAAGGATTAAAAGTTCACTTTTATCAACATCCATCACTTTAAGAGATATTTGACAAATCAATACTCTTTAAAATGGATCCTCATAATACTGGTTCTGCCAATAAACCTGCTATGCTAGTAAGAAATGAATATAATATCTGGCAAAGGAGAATGGCACATACCTTATCACAGACCAACACAGGTTGCTGGAAATCTGTGATATATGGTCCTCATAAACCAGTAAATATCAATCTTGAAACTAAAGAAGAAATTCCAAAAGACCCAAAAGACTATACAGATGATGATTTCCTAAAACTTGAGCTTGATGCTAAAGCTTTCTCTATGTTGGCAATGGCACTCCCAAATGAAATCTACTCTGGCCTATTACATTGTGATAGTGCCAAAGAGCTTTGGGACTGCCTCAAAGAACAGTTTGGAGGAACTGAAGAGGTGATTGCCAACACCAGAGAAATCCTGGCTCAACAATATGAAACGTTTGCTCACATTAATGGGGAAACTTTAACACAACAATTTGAAAGATTCTCCTCATTAATATCTGAGCTAAAATTAAATGGTCAGACCTACACAACTGTATCTATGCTTCATAGATTTTTAAGGTCTTTACCTGAAAAATGGGAAACATACTCTATAGTCTTAAGATCTTCACCAGACTTTAGCTCCCTCACTCTTACAAAACTTCATGGGAGATTACTTACTTTTGAAAGAGAAATTGATCAAAAGAAAAAGTTACAAAGTTCTGGTAAAACTGCTGATGACTATCTACCAGGTAGTACAGCACTATTGGGACAAGACTCACCAACTTGTTCAAATAATTTTGGATCTTTTGACCATATTGACATAATTGCTGGGATCTCATCTGAAAGATCATTCTCAGGTTATGACAATAATGATTTTAGTCAAACTGCTGATAACATGTGTTTTATCATGGACGATTTAAAAAATTTCAGCAGTGATGACTTGGAAGAAATGGATATTTTACACCAACTAGCCATGTTAATTTTAAAAACAAACAAATTTTACAAAAGGTCAGGAAGGAAGTTTCCAGGACTCTACAGCTCAACAAAAATTGGTTTTGACAAATCTAAACTTAGATGTCACAAGTGTCAAAAGTTGGGACACTTTGCTAGAGAGTGTAGAAGCTCTAGCTTTAACCAATCCCAGTCTGGAAATAATTTTAAACCCAGTTATAACAGGAATAATGGAACACAAGGGAGTGCACATTTTGTACAGGCACAAGCTCCATAACACCAATATGTGCCACAAGTACAATATGTACAGATGCCTGCTCAACAGATGCAGAGCCAACAATCAATCCCTCCTTTTCCAGCTGCTCAACCACCTCCACAGACTCAGCAACCCTCACAACAAAGTTTATTTACTTCAGGGTATGTTGACTGGAGCAGTCTTCCTTTTGACACTACTGAGTGTAACCCTGATGCAGACAACAAGATGTTTGACATCAATTGGGGAGAGCTTGACAATGGCAGAAAGAACTTTGCCTTGATGGCATTTGAGGGATGCACCTCAAAATCTGCCTTGTCACAGGTATCAAAAGAATCTTTGACAAAACTTTGTTCAACTTCTTGTAAAGAATCTTTTGCTCTCATAAGAGAGACTAATGTGCACTTACAAGGTAAAGCAAACGACTCTGAGAGAAAATTCACTCAGATGAAATGTGATTTAGAAAGAAAACTTTCTGCAAAAACAAAAGAAGTTTCTAAATTAACTAACACTGCTATTGAAACCCAAGCACAAATTAATATCATGATAAATGACCTAGGAAATGTCAGACAAGAGCTTGCTGACACCAGGGTTTTGAAAATTTTTAAAGATATTATTTATCAATAAAAACCATTCCTTTTTGAAATCAAATTATCTTCTTAATTTTAGCAAACACGTTTGACTTTCAAACAGATCGGATCAAACTAGAAAATTTTATCACACTTTTGACCAACACCATTGATGAACATAAACAAAATAAAACAAGACATAGCTGCACGACAGAACACGATTAGTAATAATACACCGGGTTATAAAATCAATATGAATGAAAACTATGAAATTAACCTTTTCTCAGCAAGAATCTTCGTTGATCTTCTTTCTTTGATACCAAAACCGAGCCTTCGAAAGACTTCTTAGGCTCTGATACCAATTGTAAGTCCAAGATCCTCTCTACCAGGTATCAAACAACACATAATCAAAGGCGGAAACAATGATTGTATGGAAAGAACAAAGAAGAAACTTAAAAGAGAATGATTTTATTAAACAAGTGCACACGGTTTCAAAAGAACCGTCTGGTACACTTTGGCCAAACAATAGAACAATTAACAAAAGACTAGCAACCCCAAAATTGGCTTAGGAACCCCCTATTTATATTAGCATAGGGCGGTCACCTTACATGGGTCATTTAGGCCGAAACCCACTAACAAAACTAACAAAACCCAAGACAACGCAAAACTCTAGCCCAACAATCTTTCATCACCATTATATGAAATTTGTACAAAAATATTGTTATCCCGTGTGTTTATTCAGTTTGGGTGAGTTCCATTTTCATATAAAAGTTGATTATCTTCTAATGGCATTTAGAGAAGAAAAGTAGTAAAACTTAAAAAATTGTAAAGAAATCATTGGTATACCATCTTAACTTTAGACATATTTATCTATGCCTCCTCCTTTATAATATAGTATAGATAATAAATAAATTTAGGTTAATAATGTTCTAGCTTTTAGTTTTAGCTCATAAAGCAGGATGTAAAAAAAAAAAAAAACACCCCTTGTTAGAATAATACTATATTTATATTATTATATTAAATTAATTAATAGCCGTATACTACCAATTTTTATTAAAAAAAAAAAAAAAAAAACTAAATTCTAGAAATGATGTGTTACGTGGTGCGATTGGTAATCTGTGACGTTCGTGCATAAGTTGTAGTCTTGTTTGGTCAAGTGTTGTTTTTTTTACTAATTCTAGAAGTGAACAGTCTCACTTGTGAAGATTAGTAATCTGTTTGACCGTGGTGCGATTGGTGAAGTAGCGACGTTTGTGCATAAGTTGTAGTCTTGTTTGGTCAAGTGTTGTTTTTTTACTATTGGTGTTACGGATCCACTAAAATCTCCAACTCCCATTCTAGAATTAGGAATTAGATTTCTTTTTAAGAAACTTGAATATATATGTTTTCTCAGATTTTCATACATATATAAAATAATGTTCTGACTATAATGAAGATAAAAAAACGTTTAAAACACATCTTAAAGTTATAAAGGTTATTTGAGTATTGCTTATCTCCTACACTTCAAATAATTTTATTTGTTTACACCTTCTTCCCCCATTTTTTTCTTTTGGTATTACCGTGGTTTTGTAGAATTAACAAAAAAATAAATAAATAACATGGTTATATTTAATTCTTTTTCCGTAACTTATACTCAAAGCTTTTTAACGTGAGAAGCGTAGGAAACATTCTCAGTCATTAGATTAAGACGGTGACATGATGGTAATTAACAACCCTAATCATGGTCGGCAGAATCTAACCTGGGGTAAATTAGGAAAAAAAAAAGTTCAAAACTTTTTCAAATCGAAATAACAGACCTAATTCGAAACCTGATTTTTCATCGTTTCAATTCGATTAAACATTCAGAATGATTACACAATCAAAATAACAAAAAACATTCGATTACAATGAACGAAAACGTAAAAAATAAAAAAAACAGAGCTTTACACTGGGACGATTAATCATACGAAAAACATACAATTATGAAATAAACGCTCGTAATATTTGTCAAATACTTTCGATTTTGTTTCAAAAAGTATGATTAAACATAAAAATTAGGTTAAAAAAAGTTGCAGACAAAAAAGACGATGTTGGTGATAACAGAGTGTTTTAAACGCACATTCACTATTTTAAACGCACGTTGTAAATGTTTAGATGCACTTGTTCTAGAATTTAAACTCACATGCCTTGAAACGCACGTAGTAAGTGTTTGGACGCACGTTGTAAGTGTTTAGACGCACGCTAAAAAGGGAATGTATATTTAAAAGCATGTATATAAATGCACCTCACGTTGTAAGTGTTTAGACGCACGTTAAAAAGGGAATGTATATTTAAAAGCATGTATATAAACGCACCTTAGAAAAAGGTGTGTTTATTTTCTCATTCCTAAGCAAAACCATGCTTGTGAATAAGCATGATCATGCCACACCATGCCACACCCAAGCATAACCATGCTCATTCCTGATCACAACCATGCTTGTGAATAAGCATGATCATGCTTGGATTTTGTCCGGACAAAAAAGGAAATAGACGCATATGTATACTCTTAAACGCACTTACAAAAACAATGCCAACAGATACTTATTTACATAAACGCACGTTTAAAAACCCTTGATTAACTATAAACGCACGTTATGTATCTTCTTCTTCATCATACCATTACTGATAATCAAAATTCCATCATCTAATCTTTCTATCTGTACAAACACATCCATGATCCTTGATTTTGATTAACAACATATAATCAAGATGTAAACCCAAGTCAATCATACAATCATCCCTAGTAATCAATCGTTAAAAAAATGTTGGTCGAATGAAAAAACAGAGCATCATTATAATCGTATAAAATTATTGTTAATTGAATCGTGAATTGAATAGATCATCAATCGAAAATAGTTAGTCGATCATGAATTGAATCTTGAATTGAATCTGAAACGTGAATTGAACTATGAATGATTGGATCACAGATTAACGTAACAATAAAAGGACTAAATTACCCTTTTAATCAACCAGGTTTTGGTTAAGTAAACCTAACTATGGTTTCCAGGTGTTATTCCCTGGTGGCTTCCTACATTTCTCACGTTAAGGAAACTTTGTATCGTATACTTTCTCTATACTAAATACAAGGAGTATAGGTAGATGTTCATTATTTAAAAAACAACTAAATTATTGCGATAAGTAATAAATCTAAATCTTTATTTTTTTTCTTTCTTTATGTTCATAATTTTAAAATCTTTTATTTATTGCATACAAATGTCTATATTATCTTTTACCAAAAAATTGTCCATATTATATAAATAAACCATTTAACTAATTTAGTTATATGTTGTTTATTCAAAATTTTTACCTACACGTAGATTATGTGTATGAATTATAACTACACATAATTCAAGCATGTGTAGGATTCTACATATAACCTAATTTTGTTTATATATTTTTAAAATGTTAGAATAGATTAATAAATAGAGTTAATTACACAGATGGTCTCAGTGGTATACATAACTTGCATCGGTGCCACAATCTAATTAGATTATTACTCGTCACATTTTTTATTTAATTTATAAATCATAAACCCCTATCTTTGTTTGAGCAACTACCACCACCCAATCTCCATCATACCACCAAATATAGATCACCACTGTTGAGCTCAACCTCCGCCATCACCAAACTGTCTTGATAGCCGGAGGTGGGTTAAGATCTAGTTCATTGGATCTGAAGGTATATTGTGTAAATTTTCCGGCGATTTGAAGGTCTCCGTATGTTGTCCGATGAAAATAGTCTAAAGTGGATTTGATGTTATGGTATGCTAACTAAATTTTTTTATCAAATAAGAGTCAATGAGGCAATTAGGAATCCTAATCGCCCCTGCAGGCTGTTGTGAGTTTTCGGCGCGTTAAACACTATTTTAACACATATAAGCACATATTCACATATCGACAAATTATATAATGACTATAAACACATAATACTTGATAACTAACACGTTCACATCCGTTCACCAATCATCGGGACTTGAGACTTGCGTGTGTGCATTAAAGCCGGAGATTCTACAAATCACCAATCCTTGTACACATGGTTATGGACCGACTCCCAATGATCCCTTGGATCATTGTAACGACTCCCGATGATGTAACACCCCAACCGATGGCGGAAACATCGGGATGTCACGTATTTGATGATTGTTCAGTAGCTCATGGTGAATAGTAGATTCCATTAAATGATTTAAATGAATTACATACAATAGTTCTAGAATTTGTACATCGAATTGAATAAATCTATACACGTTTCTTCAAGCATCAAATCAAATCTTCAAGCAAATAGAACCTGAAACATGTTAAGTTGAAAATGTTTTTGGGTCAACAAAAGTTGGTGAGAATTACATAGGTTTTTGATGATTGAAATAAATGTTGTGCAATTCATGTGTCATGTCAATCTAGTCCATATGTGAGAACATACTAGAAATAAATCGAGTGCATAATCAACCCTGATGACTGTTATAAAATGATACATATCATACGCTCATGGTCCAATATGTTATACGATAACAAACACCCACGTAACCTTTGTAGGAGGCACGTATCCGGGTGGGATTGTCAGTCCAATAGATCTATCAATGTATACCGCCGGCTGATCAATGTTAATGATTATGCTAGAATGGTGCTTACTCTAATCATGCTCAAGACATAATGCAACATAGAAAACACATAGACACATTGATGATTGAATTGCAATGATGATGTTATAAACATGTTTCACCCCAAAAATGGTGATAAATAGAAAAGGGGCTATGTAAAACTCACCTTGGTAAAATGTTATATCTGTTGAGAAATTTGGATAATTGTGTTGACCAAATGTATCAAGTATCACCCTATAATAAAGTAATAAATATGTCTAAGTCTATCAATCCTAAAAATGTATAAGTTTCTAGGGCTTCGAATTGGGGATAATTGCTCGTTTGATTAATATTAATAATATTCGCCAATTGAGAGAAATTTAGTAAATAAATAACTAAAAATCTTTTTATAAATGTTAAATCTAGGATGGTCACAAGAATGTGTTTAAAGTATAAAAATAATTTTTATAAAATTATTTTCTTTAAAATAGATTATTAAATCTATTTATAACAAATTGTCAAAACTTAACTTTAATATTTAAAAATATTAAAATCAAAGAATTAGAAGTTTAAAATTTATATTTCTGTTTCAAATGATCAGAAATAATTTGTATAAAATTTTGGTGCAAAAATAATGAAAATTGAATTTATTATGATTTAATTATGATTAAATCTAACAAAAATTGATTAAAAATATAAAACAAATGATTTTACTGAATTAAAAATTATTTCAGTAAAGTTTAATGTTATAAAAACTTAGGATAATTTTTGTGGAAATTAATAAGATCGTTTCGATATTTTTATAGATTTTTATAAATAAAATAGAATAAACTTGATTTAATTATTATAAATATTAAATAAATAAATTTCAGAAAACTAAAAATTGTAAGTTAAACTTTTTCACTAGTTTAACATGATGTAATTTTTGTAGAATTTATAAAAGTGTTTTAGTATTTAAAAATGAATTTATAAGTTTTAAATGAAATATATATATATATAATTGATTTAAACAAAAGAAATGAATTTAAGAAAAAAAAAGGTGTCCACGCCGGGTCTCGAACCCTCGTGGGCCGGTCCAAGTACATGAAGCACAACCACTTGGTCTAGACCAGTGGTTGTGTCTCATTTCAGTTCGTTTAATATTTAATCTTACACGTGATACTTGTTCTTCCCCAATTCCACATACGCGAGCCCTAGATTTCCCAATCAGACGATTCCCACAGCATTATCCCAATTAAACATGGGGCTAATATTGTGCAATCGTCGATTAACAAAACCCACTATAAAATTTACACTTACAATACAGAAACAAGCTTGATTGGTGAGTCAACGTGAAAAGTCAAACTATGCGATTGAATACTGAGAACAGAAGGTTTACAGAAGAAATTGGGGGTTGGAAGAGAGTAGTCGGCGATGTGATAATGCTGTCTAAGGTCCAATTTATAGTGCAAGTGTCTAGATCAATCAATTGGTAAGGTTGACCTTGTATTAAATGGGTTTTGTCAATTTAGGTATGATTAGTACAAATTGAAGACAATAATACGCGTATAGACTCGTGATAGGCCGGTGACTTCGAGAACATTCCATTTCAGGATCCAATCACGCGTTTCTGATGTTAATTAGATTAGTCAATGGGAGTTGTAAATGGTTTTGGTCAAACCTTCATGTCTGTTGCTGCACATGCTCGTAAGAGGAAGAGAAGGGCCAGCTTATATATATATTAAGTTGGATTAAAACAAACTAATGGGTGTAGAGCAAGTGGTTGTACGTGTGTGTGTGTGAGGGAGAGGTCTCCGGTTCGAAACCTGTTGGGGGCTTATATTTTTTGATTAACTCGTGATATAGAAGAAGGGAATTGGGCCCTGGGCTGTGGGCTCAGGTCTTGGGCTTCGTTGTGTTTTGAACAGAAAAATGGTGGGAGTTGGGCTAAGTTGTCTGGGCTGGCATAATGGGGCTTCAGACAAGGAGTTGGGTAATAATAACAATTCATCAATTGTATTTCTCAACTAGATTACTTTTATCAATTATTATTATTAATATTATTATTATTATTATTATTATAAACCTATATATATATATATAAGTTGTGAATTAGGAGAATAAAAACTTAGGTAAAAAAAAATGAGGGGTTTTTATATTTAAAATTCGGGGAAAATTTTGCGATGTTACAGTCTCCCCTACTTTTGAAAACTTCGTCCCGAAGTTTATTGAAAACACAGGGTTGAAGGGGATTGGATAAAAATTAGGACAAGTGTGACTTGAAGAATTTTATGTTAGGGCATGACAATGAATAGAGTAACCTGTCTCGGATAGTGTGGATAAGAGGCGTGTCACGTGTGAGTTGAGCTACTAAATGAACTACTAGATATCTAGAGTTTACATTTGGTTAACTACCGAAAATTTTGATAGAATTCCACACCACCTTAACGTACCTGTAAATTCACGATTACGTTCCGGACCGCAATCACCAATTTACCTTACATTAGGGTTTTGTGTCCTTCTATGACTCTACCGATTGTTGAGCAGGTTCGATAGTCTTCACCAGTCGTTGAGCAGGTGGTAGGGCCTCTCCCGACTGTTGGAAGACATGATAACCTCTACCAATCGCTGAGTAGATTGTTTGGTAGTCAACTAATTATTGTACAAGTAAGCAAGTATAATCATAGATATAGCAATTAGTTCACATTCAAACAAGCATGCACACAGATGTTATAATAATACTCGAATTTATTACTTGAATCCAAAAAGTGTCAATACATAGAATTAAAAGCAAACAACATTTAAATGGTGGGACTTGCTGTTAAGTAGCTGGAGGGTCTTGATCTCGGTTTAGTTTAGGGCATCGGTTACGGTAGTGATTTGGGTTTCCACATTTATAGCATAATTACCAGGATGATTAGGATTAGTAACCTGAGCAGGGTTGTGAATAATCGCAGCCAGTTGGGCATCAACACCTTTGTTGTTTTTGTTGTTGTTGTGGTTGTTGTTACTTTCCTCTTGGTTTTTTTTTTTCACCACTGTTATTGCGGGTGCTACGACGTGGAGACATGATCCGTAAGGGACACCATGAAGGTTCAATGTGGCATGAAATGAATGAGGTAATATAAGGAATGTAATCATTTATTCATTAATTAAAACGAATAAACGAAAACGTTGACTTATCAAAGATTCCAGATTCTAATAACATATGAAGACATGCTTTAGCCTATAAGTGAACACTCATCCCGAGAATTCCCAGGTAGGCATCCGGGTCCCTCGTCTGATTGGGATATATGCGCAATGCCAGCCTAGACAGAAGACTCAGAATACAGGCGTTCACCCTTCCAGATTGCACGTGTTCGTTATTAAAATCTAGATCTTCGACGAGATCTCAAGATGGTTCAGGTTAAACCTGAGGATTTTGCCTTATCAGTCTAAGAGTGAATCCAGTGATGGAGAGCAACCTTCTTGTAAGGATGATAGTAGGGATAAGAAGTAGGAGGGAGATAGAGAATAGCAAGCAAAAGAAGCAAGTACTGGTTAAATCCTATGGTTATAGACTAGATTATTTCTCTAATAACCTAATTCCCTATAACCATGGCTCTGATACCAATCTGTAACACCCCAACCGATGGCGGAAACATCGGGATGTCACGTATTTGATGATTGTTCAGTAGCTCATGGTGAATAGTAGATTCCATTAAATGATTTAAATGAATTACATACAATAGTTCTAGAATTTGTACATCGAATTGAATAAATCTATACACGTTTCTTCAAGCATCAAATCAAATCTTCAAGCAAATAGAACCTGAAACATGTTAAGTTGAAAATGTTTTTGGGTCAACAAAAGTTGGTGAGAATTACATAGGTTTTTGATGATTGAAATAAATGTTGTGCAATTCATGTGTCATGTCAATCTAGTCCATATGTGAGAACATACTAGAAATAAATCGAGTGCATAATCAACCCTGATGACTGTTATAAAATGATACATACCATACGCTCATGGTCCAATATGTTATACGATAACAAACACCCACGTAACCTTTGTAGGAGGCACGTATCCGGGTGGGATTGTCAGTCCAATAGATCTATCAATGTATACCGCCGGCTGATCAATGTTAATGATTATGCTAGAATGGTGCTTACTCTAATCATGCTCAAGACATAATGCAACATAGAAAACACATAGACACATTGATGATTGAATTGCAATGATGATGTTATAAACATGTTTCACCCCAAAAATGGTGATAAATAGAAAATGGGCTATGTAAAACTCACCTTGGTAAAATGTTATATCTGTTGAGAAATTTGGATAATTGTGTTGACCAAATGTATCAAGTATCACCCTATAATAAAGTAATAAATATGTCTAAGTCTATCAATCCTAAAAATGTATAAGTTTCTAGGGCTTCGAATTGGGGATAATTGCTCGTTTGATTAATATTAATAATATTCGCCAATTGAGAGAAATTTAGTAAATAAATAACTAAAAATCTTTTTATAAATGTTAAATCTAGGATGGTCACAAGAATGTGTTTAAAGTATAAAAATAATTTTTATAAAATTATTTTCTTTAAAATAGATTATTAAATCTATTTATAACAAATTGTCAAAACTTAACTTTAATATTTAAAAATATTAAAATCAAAGAATTAGAAGTTTAAAATTTATATTTCTGTTTCAAATGATCAGAAATAATTTGTATAAAATTTTGGTGCAAAAATAATGAAAATTGAATTTATTATGATTTAATTATGATTAAATCTAACAAAAATTGATTAAAAATATAAAACAAATGATTTTACTGAATTAAAAATTATTTCAGTAAAGTTTAATGTTATAAAAACTTAGGATAATTTTTGTGGAAATTAATAAGATCGTTTCGATATTTTTATAGATTTTTATAAATAAAATAGAATAAACTTGATTTAATTATTATAAATATTAAATAAATAAATTTCAGAAAACTAAAAATTGTAAGTTAAACTTTTTCACTAGTTTAACATGATGTAATTTTTGTAGAATTTATAAAAGTGTTTTAGTATTTAAAAATGAATTTATAAGTTTTAAATGAAATATATATATATAATTGATTTAAACAAAAGAAATGAATTTAAGAAAAAAAAGGTGTCCACGCCGGGTCTCGAACCCTCGTGGGCCGGTCCAAGTACATGAAGCACAACCACTTGGTCTAGACCAGTGGTTGTGTCTCATTTCAGTTCGTTTAATATTTAATCTTACACGTGATACTTGTTCTTCCCCAATTCCACATACGCGAGCCCTAGATTTCCCAATCAGACGATTCCCACAGCATTATCCCAATTAAACATGGGGCTAATATTGTGCAATCGTCGATTAACAAAACCCACTATAAAATTTACACTTACAATACAGAAACAAGCTTGATTGGTGAGTCAACGTGAAAAGTCAAACTATGCGATTGAATACTGAGAACAGAAGGTTTACAGAAGAAATTGGGGGTTGGAAGAGAGTAGTCGGCGATGTGATAATGCTGTCTAAGGTCCAATTTATAGTGCAAGTGTCTAGATCAATCAATTGGTAAGGTTGACCTTGTATTAAATGGGTTTTGTCAATTTAGGTATGATTAGTACAAATTGAAGACAATAATACGCGTATAGACTCGTGACAGGCCGGTGACTTCGAGAACATTCCATTTCAGGATCCAATCACGCGTTTATGATGTTAATTAGATTAGTCAATGGGAGTTGTAAATGGTTTTGGTCAAACCTTCATGTCTGTTGCTGCACATGCTCGTAAGAGGAAGAGAAGGGCCAGCTTATATATATATTAAGTTGGATTAAAACAAACTAATGGGTGTAGAGCAAGTGGTTGTACGTGTGTGTGTGTGAGGGAGAGGTCTCCGGTTCGAAACCTGTTGGGGGCTTATATTTTTTGATTAACTCGTGATATAGAAGAAGGGAATTGGGCCCTGGGCTGTGGGCTCGGGTCTTGGGCTTCGTTGTGTTTTGAACAAAAAAATGGTGGGAGTTGGGCTAAGTTGTCTGGGCTGGCATAATGGGGCTTCAGACAAGGAGTTGGGTAATAATAACAATTCATCAATTGTATTTCTCAACTAGATTACTTTTATCAATTATTATTATTAATATTATTATTATTATTATTATTATTATAAACCTATATATATATATATATATATATATATAAGTTGTGAATTAGGAGAATAAAAACTTAGGTAAAAAAAAAATGAGGGGTTTTTATATTTAAAATTCGGGGAAAATTTTGCGATGTTACAGATGATTCCCAGAATCATCGAAACGACTCAACTGACCCAGTTAAGTATAATGTATGCATGACTCGCTAAGGTAGACTTACTAGTTTTGCAAAAGTTACTAACATGAGTTTTTTTCGGGTGTCACATCATCCTTCTGTTGAAAGAGTTTTTGTCCCGAAAGTTGCTCAAAGCCAAAAAGGAAAAGACGAAAAGAAGAAAAAAATTTCGGTTGCTACATCATCCCCTTGTTGAAAGGTATCTCGTCGCGAGATTCACTCAGCTTCAACAGTAACAGGGGCTGACTTAGGTGCGCGCTTTAGAAATGAATGAGGTTAGACCGTACTCATACCCACTCAGTACCCAGCGCTTTGCACAACGCTTTCCAGAAACACTACGCGGGACGAGGATCACGATTAGAGATGATAGAAATAGGCACCCCGTGCCGAGGAACCACCTCCTCAAGGTAAATACGAGGTAACTACTCCAGACTGCAACACGGTCAACTCCTTCTGGCCGAAGATATGCTGGAGACTCTTGTGATCGGTATAAACGATGCACCTAGTACCGTACGAGTAGTGTCTCCAGATCTTCAGTACAACCACAACGGCACCCGGTTCTAAAATACGAGGGGTGTAGTTCTCTTCGCGAACTTTAGGCCGATGAAGAACATAAAAGGTAACCGTCTCGCGTTGCATCAACACACGACCAAGACCCAGAATAGAAGTATCGCAATAAATAACGAAATCGCATGCGCTCACCGGCAAAGACAGGATAAGGTTTGCAAACGCGGGTCATCGAATCCATGAATACCGCAGGCGTAATGGTGAGACCGAAGGGCATGACCGAGAATCCAAAATGGTCGTATCGAGATCTAAAAAAACAATCTTCGGAACGTCAGCTTCCTTCACTCTGTACTGGTGGTATCCGAACCTTGACTCGATCCTCGAATGGAACTAAAACCCAGAAGCTAGTTAACAGATTCGAGATGATACAGAAACAAGAGCTAGAATGGCAAAATAACCCCTTCGAAGATACTTGTAGGCCTTCATGCAGAAATGATACTCAAGGGAACACCACTCTTCTCACCAAAAACCAATGAATCTCGCCATCAGGGAGAGGGAATCCAACGATCTTGTCAAAACAAACAATCTCGGCGCGATACAAAGATAATCAATCCATACCGACAACAACATCAAAACTACCTAAATCTACAGGCATGAAATCAATGGGGAAGGACAAAACCACTAGTAACCAAAAGGAATTAAGAAACTGGGTTCAACCATGATAACTAATTCAAACACAAAGCCCACCAGGATTTTCATGCATTCCAACTTATGATTTCGTGTGTACCCGAAATGATAAAGTGCTCTACATGGTCCTCTAGGCGTGCTCCTAGCTTGAATTTCAAGCCACCCGATACCCACAACTTAGAAGAGATATCCAACTTATAAGAATCCTTAAGTGATCAATCACTTAGAGGCATACTACAACGAGTACATGTGCAAGATAGTGTGTGTAGGTAAGTATGTCCATTGGAGCATAAAAGGAAGATGTCCGAATCTTGGACAGATCTCGAGGGTACACCAAAGCACTCCAATGTACACCACTGCTGTGTCAACAAGACAGCCTCTTCTCCTCAAAACCCGAAGTCGAGGAGAAGATAGAAACAGATAATAGACAGAATGGATGATGTAACACATAGATGATAACGATCATACCGACATCCCTGCAAATCAGTGGACGTACCACGTAACACGACTCATACGTATGTGACCGTCTAGTGTGTGAGACTCGCCTGTAGACTAGACTCTACATGTAGTCCTAGTTCACTATAACCATTGGCTCCGATACCAATCTGTTACGCCCCTAAATTCCACTTGCAGAGTTTTGCCGCGGGGCGCGTGACACACTAGGATCCAAGTCAACGGTCACAATAAACGACAACTGTATGAATTAAAATACGTAACCCAAACCATGTAATAATTAAAACCATAATCTCAAATACAGCGGAAGCAATTCAAGTTTACAAAATCAAAGTAAAGGTAAAAACATATGTTTAAAGTTTTGACACCCACAACATGATACTAGACGCAAGTACGACTCCGTGCGCCTAATCTGACTGCTGCTACCTTAGCAACCTGAGAAAACATGCTAAAAACGTGAACATATAATGCTGGTGAGGTCACAGGTTTTATGTAAAATGCTTCATAAGTTTTGAAAGATCATTCATGTTACTACTATGTTATAAAGACGCTAGCTAGGCGTGTGAACCTCAATATGACGATACGCCGTATGAACCACCCAACGAACTGCCGCATTCATGGCTAACGAACTACCGCATTCACAACTAACGAACTACCACATTACCGGCTAACGAACTACCATATTAATGGCCCTCGAACTGCTGTATCCATGGCTAAATGAATTGTCACATCGTAGGCCACATGAATTAGGACTCAAACGAATCGCATAGTAATAAAAGATAACCCTAGTATAGCATGATCCTTACAAAGAGAAGTACTTAGCATGTTTCTCCCTCGAAAACAAAAACACGGAAAGTGGGGCCATGAAACTCACCTTAGGTTGCGTTCTTCTTAAAAGATAACAAATAATGCAATGATAGTCCCTAGTATAGACGACCTATCATAAAATGTATATAAGTATCCTGACTACTAACCCGCATGTCAACTAGTCCCTGAATGTCTAGACCATAACCGTGTATGTTTGGAAACATGTTTAAATGTTAATCTGACCACACAAGACAAGACCCGACATCCCATTGGTGACCTAACATCCCACGTGTTAGCCAAATACAAGTAATCAAGCAATCATATGCAACTATGCACTTAATACGCACAATAGTTCACCAAGTCTAGCATACAGTTGACATATTGCATATACAAGTTCGAACATGTGTTATCAGGTTTCTAGGCATGCTACGGGGTTCTAAATATGTTCCTAGGTGTCAAACCATGTTTCGGGATCTCAAAGTATACTTACAGCAGCAAAACACACGACTAGGCATCAAAACATGTGACTAGGAATTAAACAGGCAATTAGGAATCCTAATTGCTACCTCTACAGGTGAGTAGGGGCCTACTCGCCCCCTACATATGGCAATTAGCACCCTACTCGCCCCCTGCAGACCAGGAGCCACTTTTAGCGCGTTTAATCCTCCAAATCAGACCCGAAACATGTAAAAACACCCAACATCAATCCAAAATCATCAAGAAACATATCCTAAATGAAAACCCCCAATTTATCATCAGACTATCACCCTAATTGCAAGCATTTTCCAAAATGGAATAATATTATGAAAACATCACATCAAAGCATGCATAACTTACCCTAAATGGCAAATAATCAGATTTCATCACATAATCACGTTGTAAATCATCATCCTAGTGTTACTACATCATTCTAGTATAAACCCTAACACCATACAACCATCAAATCAACCCATAACATCCTAAATCCTCCTAAATCACTCAAACGGTTCAAACGCATATTATCATCAAAACACATCAAACAACCTTCAAATTGCTAGATAATCATCTTAACAACTTATCTATATCAATAAAACGTTAAACACATAAGATTCCCCATGCTTTAGTCATAAAAATCTGTTCGTTGCATGAATACTTCACATATAACTCATATAAAGGATTAGACTTGTTTTAAAACTGTTTTTCAAAGGTTTTCAAAGACACAAACTTCACAAAACCAGGTTTGGACCTTTAGGGATCAAAACAACAACATGAAAAAAGCTTAGGATACACACCTTAGATTTTGCTAAAGAGGATGTGTGAAGCTTGGAAATGGTAGGTTTTCGGGCAAAAATGAGTTCCAGAGGTTAAGTATGATGTGAGAGAGGTTTGGGGCGAGTTAGGGTTTCACAAATGATGTTTTACAAGTCAAGTATGGTATTTATAGCTGTTTCTAGTCGTTCCTGATGTTACACGCGAGTAGGAACTGTAGGTGGCCATTAGGATTTCAAAATTGCCACCTTTACAGGCAAGTAGGGGCCTACTCGACCCCTACAGGTGGCGAGTAGCATCCTAGTTGCCCTGCAAGTGGCAATTAGGAATCCTATTCCCCACCTACAGGCTGTTGTGAGTTTTCGGCTTGTTAAACACTATTTTAACACATATAAGCACATATTCACATATCGACAAGTTATATAATGATTATAAACACATAATACTTGATAACTAACACGTTCACATCTGTTCACCAATCCTCGGGACTTGAGACTTGCGTGTGTGCATTAAATCCGGCGATTCTACAAATCACCAATCCTTGTACACAGGGTTATGGACCGACTCCCAATGATCCCTTGGATCATTGTAATGACTCCCGATGATTCCCAGAACCATCGAACGACTTAACTGACCCAGTTAAGTATAATGTATGCATGACTCGCTAAGGTAGACTTACTAGTTTTGCAAAAGTTATTAACCTGAGTTTGTCGGGTGTCACATTTATTATAACTATCTAATACTCAATCAAAATTTGAGGAACATAATCTATTTCCATGATTGGTTGCTAATCATAATTTGAGCATAGAAGATGATGGGGTGGGGGTTGCTTGGTTACGTAAGTATTGCAAACGGAGGCCAACGTTTTTAATGGTGTGTCGTTTCTCTTTTATTGTTAATCTCAAATAGTATTATTAATCTTTGAAGCCTATTGTTCTTTCACCCAAACTGAATGAATTAGTAATTGAGCTTTTATTAAAAAAATTGAATTCCGGTCTGGTTCATCCAGAGCTTGAAATGTTTTGATTTTTTTTTTTTAATTTTGAAGATAGAGATGAATAAAGATATGAAAATATTTATTAATATTGTTGGTAAAAATAGAGGGGAAAACAGTTAATGAGGTCATATTCAATGTGAGATGGCTCAAGTTACCCGGTGAAAATCTATAATTTTTTTTTAGATTTTTAATTTGGTATCATGTATAATATTTAAGCCCTAACGTGTATATGATTTTCAATTCAGTAATGTTTTCAGTTCTTGCTTGTTTTTCTTGGTCCAGAGACGCATTATACAACTATATTGATTTGATTATATATGTAAATTGTAGAGGCATAATACACGATGCATTAATTTTTTTTTGAACGGCCAACGAATAAATTCCGAGCACTCTCGGGCACCCTTTTGGCGAATCAGGTACTCGAGAGTACCCGGGCCACCAATTGCCACCAATTCCCGGGAAAACCCGACCACTCACCTGCCCGAAGACACGACGGTGAAATAATCGGTAAAACCGGTCGGGATCAGGACTCGAACCCAAGCCAATGGCCGGGTCATCCCTCATTTCCCCTCCACCAATGTCCTCCAAATGTAGCTAGTAGGAATTGAACCCAAGCCTCCCATAGGAAACTTTAGGCCTTCAACCAACTGGGCTACAAATGTTGAACCGATGCATTAATACATGTTGGTTATAAATGCAAAGAATTTGTGGTGGTTAAATATTGGGTAACAACCCATTTTTCACAAATGGGTTAAATAGATATTTATTTAACAACTAAAAACCACTTAAATTGTTTTTTTCATTAAAAGTTACTCATAAAGTTTTATAAAACATATAAAAACAATATTACCAGTAATGACAATATGATATTTACCGGTAATGACAACATGACATATTTTTTTGTCGTCTTCTCAACCAAGTTTAGTAGTTTGTTACTTAAATTAATAGTTTGTTTATATTTATTTTCTTCAAGTCAAAGAACCATCTTAAAAATAAAATCCATTAACAATATATTTATTAGATCTAACACACCTTTAAAATCAAATACTACACAATATATCATGAGTGGATTAATCGATAAACTTACAGTAACGAGTATCGCGCTACAAATTCTCTCCCCGTAGCAACGCGCGGGTTCCCCACTAGTTGCTAAAAACTTGTGTATATAATGAAGGCAAATACCCATCACACCTAAAACTCACATACAAACACGTATCGCTTCCTAGTAATTTTTTTTTTCTCGTTTATATATACGCTAGTATATATATAAATATACGTGTGTATATAAAAAAAATATAAAGAATGAGTCAATACATAGCTTAGAGTATAAAAGTTAGTTGTCACATAACGACTTTTGTGTAGCTGCGAAGTAAAATATTGCAGATAGACACCAAATTCTATTCCTTTTTATTTATATTTTTTATTGAATGAGTTTGTAAAACCAAATAACAATAAAACGCGTGCCTACTATATCCACCAAACAAGATAAAGGGACATTTGAGCAAAACCACTTCTCTTTATAAGCTTTGAGTTCTATTCCCCACCACATCAAACAACTAAAACTTCAAACATAATACGATAAAAGAGATGGCCAAGACATGGTTCCGGTTGTTGGTGGTGGCTATGGCCTTCCTTGCTTCCTCTTTTCCGTCGTCGGAGGGCCGAATCCGTCATTACAAATTTAATGTTTGTGTTTTCCCATTGTTTTTTTGTTGTTGAGTTAATGCCATGCATGAGAAATAGAATGTACGTTAAATATTGTACTGATTACAATTATGCATGCAGGTGGTGATGAAGAACACTACAAGATTGTGTGAAAGTAAGCCTATTGTGACGGTTAACGGACGGTTCCCTGGCCCGACCATAGTTGCTAGGGAGGACGATACATTATTGATCAAGGTGGTTAATCATGTCAAGTATAATGTCAGCATCCATTGGTGAGATGTGTTAGTTATATTTGTTCCATGTATATAATGTTGATTAGTATAAACTATAATTCTGATTATTTTTTAATTAATCATAGGCATGGTGTACGACAAATAAGGACGGGTTGGGCTGATGGACCGGCTTACATAACACAGTGCCCGATTCAGCCCAAGGGACAATATGTTTATAACTTTACGCTAACAGGGCAGCGAGGAACACTTTGGTGGCACGCCCACATTTTATGGCTAAGGGCCACGGTCCATGGTGCAATCGTCATTTTGCCTAAGCGTGGCGTCCCTTACCCCTACCCCAAGCCTCATAAAGAAGTTGTGGTTATCTTGGGTATGTACGATTGATCACTTCTTTTGGTTTAGATTAACGTTTATTTGGTCACAAATTTAAGTTAATAAAAATTGTGCAACCTTTTGCAATTTGTAGGAGAATGGTGGAAATCAGACACCGAAGCAGTGATCAACCAGGCACAAAAACTAGGCCAAGCCCCTAATGTTTCGGATGCTCACACCATCAATGGCCATCCTGGGCCCATCTCTAATTGTGTGGAGAATGGTACGATTTGAAGTGCTTTCGAATGGAGTAGAAGTAGTAGTTTCGACTCTATTTCTCGTTATTGCGTGGATACACATTTATTTTATCTCTAACTGGTCAAATGGGTAATTAAAACAAAAAAAAAATAGCTTAAAATAAGATAGAGCATCCCGAATCTTGTCTAAAGAATTTTTTGATAAACCTCCTAAATTACTTTATTTAAAAATCTTTTATAAATAGCATCACTTAATGTATTTTCATAAAAAGGTTACAAAACGTGCTTGGATCAGTTTCACATGTATTACGTTTTTTACCGCAATATTAATGACTTTACAAGCAATCAAAATTGTTATATCAGGTGGCTTTAAAGTACCAGTGGATCAAGGAAAGACATACATGTTAAGAATCGTTAACGCTGCACTAAATGAAGAGCTCTTTTTTAGGATTGCCGGGCATAACCTCACAGTTGTTGAGGTAGATGCAACTTATGTTAAACCTTTTACTATAGACACCATTCTAATAGCACCCGGACAAACCACAAATGTCCTTGTGAAGGCTACTCAAAGAGCCGGCAAGTATCTAGTTGCGGCATCAACATTTATGGATGCGCCAATCGCTATTGATAATGTTACCGCCACTGCTTCTTTACATTACTCTGGTACCGTTTCTTCTACTGCTACTCAACTAGTTGCTCCACCGCCTCAAAATGCAACTCCAGTGGCTAACGGTTTCATAGACTCGTTAAGAAGCTTGAATTCCGCAAAATACCCCGCCAATGTCCCATTGACGATCGATCATTCCTTGTTTTTCACAATTGGTCTTGGGATCAACCCATGCTCAACATGTGTTAATGGTAGCAAGGTTGCGGCTAGTATCAATAATGTCACGTTTGTTATGCCAAAAACCGCGCTTTTACAAGCACATTATTTCAATATAAGTGGTGTATTCACCGACGACTTTCCTAGCAAACCATTGATGCCATATAACTACACGGGTGCACAACCAAAGAATCTTGCAACGACAAATGGTACAAAATTATATAGACTTTCATATAACGACACGGTTCAAGTTGTTTTACAAGACACGGGGATGTTAACCCCTGAGAGTCATCCACTTCATTTACACGGATTTAACTTTTTTGTTGTTGGAAGAGGGACAGGTAACTACAATCCGGTTACCGACCCTAAGAAATTTAATCTGGTCGACCCTGTTGAAAGAAACACCGTTGGTGTCCCTGCTGGTGGTTGGACTGCTTTCAGATTCAGAGCCGACAATCCCGGTAAAAAAAATCAGGCTTATACTTCTCATACTAAAATACTTTTTTGATTCTTAACATTATATGATTGGTTTTGTTTTGGATATGATAGGTGTGTGGTTCATGCATTGTCATTTGGAAGTACATACAACATGGGGATTAAAAATGGCATTTGTTGTGGACAATGGTAAAGGTCCAAAGGAGTCAGTTCTCCCACCTCCTAGTGATCTTCCAAAGTGTTAAAAGAAATCATTAGGAGTTTTAATGGTATGAAAGCGAATTATCAAAGAGTTTTCATTTGGCAGCCCAAGTTAAGTTGCTCTGGGCCGAGTCAAGAATCAATCAAGTTACTATTGGGTTTTAATAATGTACTAGTGAGTGGTCGAAACGTTTTTTTTTTTTTTTTTCTCTTGTATTTCTTGTTATATTATATTCCTCTGAAGTTGAGTGGTTGTAATTATTTGTGATTTTATATATGTACTGATGTACACAATTTATAAAGCTTTAAAAATACTGGTGTGTAGTTCACATAACTTTTGAAAGTGTTGGAAATATGTTCTGTTGTGTTTGGTTCACAAATTGATCATGTTTCGTATGTAAATTTGTTAACGAAGAGAAAGGTGGTGGTAGACGCTACGACATGGGTGGGGTTGGCAATGAGAATGGCGGCAATGGTGGGAGAGTGACGGCGTAACCATTTTAGCATATTGTTTTTACCTTTGTATATATGGGGTACGTACTAATGGTGGAAGTATTTTTAAAGTTGTTACCAATTGTGTAATTTTTAATTATTGGTCGGCTATGTTAACTATGTAATTAATTCTTATAATCTATATCTATCTATACAACTAATATATGAAACTCAATGTGGACACTTGTCAATCCCACATTGAGCCTCCAATTACATAACCAATCAATTTGTGTCAAGTGTCCCATTGTGAGATTTTATAAAATTTTTCTTTTTAAAAAAAAATAACACAAAATATATAAACCTACAAAAAAAAAAAAAAAGCGGACATAACACATATCAAAACATAATCGACGCCTCCTTCAAACCTAAAACCTAATCTGGCGCTTCAAAGGCGATTCAACCTAATCATTCATCTCCAATCCAAGGTAATCTCTATTTGATTGTTATCTCAATAAATCGATGTTCATATATCGATTATTCTTTATTTTGTTTGACTGATTTTCCATAAATGTTTTTAAAGTTTCGATTAATGTTACCTCTTTTTCTCTGTCTTGTGTTTGAGCGATTGTTCTTTAGTTTTCGATTATTATTGTTCATTCGTATTAATTGTTTTGTATTTGAGAGATGATTTAGGGTTGATGTTTTATGTTTCAAGTTATGGGTTTTTAGGTTTCAACAACTGTTACCTTTGAATACTTCATTTTTTGTGTATTATTGTTTAGGTTTAGTATTTTTTTAGTTTTAGGCTTCGTGTTTTAGGGTTCGTGTCCGATTAATGTTTAATGATTTACCCTTTGAATGTTGGTGTATTGGGTTTTGTTGTTTATGTTTAGTAAATCTTTAGATTTAGGTTTCAATGATTTACCCTTTGAATGTTGAAAGAAGATTCATTTATATAACAGGTTGTGGGGTTATTAAGTGTTAACATATTTGTGTGTACAAGGTGTTTGATAAAACATGTTTAAATGACAGAATTTGATTAGGTGTTTGATATCTATCTATCTATCTATCTATACAACTAATATATGAAACTCAATGTGGACACTTGTCAATCCCACATTGAGCCTCCAATTACATAGCCAATCAACTTATGCCAAGTGTCCCATTGTGAGATTTTATAAAATATATGTAATGTTGATCTGTTTTATTATTTTGGTTATTTTAGGTTATTTTGGTTCATCATTCAGATTTGGTTGATTTGTCTGTAAGATGCATCAATTTTGTAATTTTGATCTGTTTTATTAACTTACATTGTTTTTAGGGGATTTTGGTTCATCATAGATGTCATTTGATTCAGATCCATTATATTTACAGTCAAGTTCTTTGTTATGTAATACTTTTACTTTATAATTATCGATTTAGGGATTTTTAGGGTAAATAGATTTTTTAAGGTTTGAGTGATTCTTCTTTAATTTTCACTCATTATTATTCATATTGATTAATGGTTTATGTTTTAGGTTACAACTTAGTGTTTGTGTTTTAGGTTTCAACATGTATTTCGAAATGTTTTTTCAAGCTTTTATTTAAACAGTGTGAATATTTTTGCAAATTAGTTTGATCTATGCTTACAGTTTTAATTTTTGTTTATGAAACAGTGACACAATGTTGTATGGGTTTTGGTTATATATGGAGGATAACGACGTCGCTGCTTTGGTAAGATATCTAACATGTTTTACTGTGTTGCCATAATATATGTTTTAAAGTATAATATGTTTTCAATATTTTAAATTGTGTGTATTTTTTGATTCAGCCGTTACCTTCTGATTATGGTGAATGGATTAACAAATATAATTATCCCACTGGTGTTACCAAGGTCCGCACATTAACCTCTGAGGTGTTTGAGGTTACAGTAACAAGCATCAATGGAAGCTGGTACTTTTACGACGGCTGGAGAAGCATGATCAATGAATTAGGGTACCCACCTGAATGTAACTTCATATTTCAATATGAAGAAAATCTTCATTCATTCCGGATCATCAGTTTCCATCAGGATGCAGTATCGGCACCTGGTAACTTTTTTTACTGCAGTTTGAAGGACCATAAATCAACGCAAAAACGTCTTGTAAGTGTAATCAATTGTGATTCAATTAAATTATGTAAATATTTTTTTACAGACATTTATTAATGTTTTATAAATAATTATTTTTGCTTCTTAGCATATTAGTCCCTTTGTTGCACATGGATTACTAAATAAAAAGCTTCCAGTAAATCCAGTAGATTGCAGATCTGTTCGGCGTTCATGCTTTGAGTTAGAGATTGTGCGTGAAGATGGTCATTTTTATGTTACTAGAGGATGGCCTTGGGTGCGGGATGCTCTTGGAATAACAAAGGAGCATTTAATTTTTTTTAAATCGTTAAGCCGGTACTATTTTCTTCATTTCATACATGTTTTTTCTATTTTTAAAAATTATTTTACTGGCTTTATTCTAATGCGTTTTAATTTTTCATTGTTTTGGATACAAAAAGAGGATCTACAATTTGTCGTTGTTTTTGAAGAACAAGCTTACTCTTCCATGTGAGGAGTTTTGGGTAACAAGGGTTAAGGTGGAATACGAAGATGAAAATGAACTGGATGAAGATGTGATTATTCTATCTGATGATGATGAACAGGATGATGCTGAAGGTGAACCGGTCGAACATGTTCAAGACAGTTCAATGGAGGTTGATGATGATGGATCTGAAGTTGTGGAAGATGAAGGTGTGCCAGTGGTGTTCACTGTTGACAATCACTTTGTAAGTGTTACAAGTTAGTTCTTACAGTTTCCATTTATTTGCCCATTAATCAATCAGTTTTTAAAAAGTGTGTTTATACTATAGCAATAGGTTTGTTGCGACAAAGTTGATGTTCATTCTACATAGCTATAATATATAGTTAGTTAATACGTAACGATGGATTGATGACATCTTGAAATGGTAATCAACTAAAATAATGAATGTATGTGATTGTGATTGTTATTGCTATTACAAGTTTTATGATTTATGTTTATTCTAAATTCAACAAATATGCAGAATGATTTGAATTAATTTTTAGTGTATAGACTTGGTGTCGCAAAACTTTAGTTGTTAATCTGTCAACGTAGATAATACTAAACAAGTTATAGATATGTCATATTGCATTAAATGGGTGACTAATATGTTTTGTGAAATTTCGTTAATAGGTTAAGTAATGAGTAGTTGTGATTGTTATTACAATTTCAAGCCTTATCATTTATGTTTCTTCTTATGTAGCGTATGAAGCTTGAGTGGGCAAAGCAGAACGGTTTGAACCGTAAAAGGGCGTTAAGCGTTTTTGATGGTGAGGGTCGGTCATGGGGAGTGTATGTGGGAATCGAGGGGTCAAGAGGAAAACCCCGTTACAACATCAGAGGCATGCAGTCTTTTGTCGATGATAAGCGACTTCATACGGGTGATAAACTGTATTTTCTGTTTTTCAAAAACCAAGGTTCGTTCATGCTTTCTAATGTGGTTAGAGGTGACGGTAATTAGGTGGTTTTAGGTTGATGACACTTTTTTGTAGGATGACAACTTTTGGTGGGTAACATAACAAAAAAAGGGGTTGTGGTTTGCAGGGACTAACTTTTACACGTTTACTACTTATGTGGTAATTCGTGAATTTAGGGGTTTTTTTGTGTTTAGCATCAGTAATATTCTGACTGATTATGTGGATTAGTTAACAACACTATATATTTCATAATAAGTATGTTATGGATAATAGTTGTCTATGTTAATGTTAATTGGTTGTTTAGGAAGTAAGATAGTAAACAGAGTGTATAATGATTTTTTTTTTAAAAAAAAAACTTTAAAATTTAAAGATAATGTTGTTTGTTTTTAGTAAATTGTTTGGCTTTTTTAAAATTTTATATTAATCTATTATTTATACCATTTTTTTAATTATGGAAATCTGTTTTATAAACGTATTTTAGGTTAATAAATGGTTTGACTTTTTTAAAAATCATATTAATTTCTTATTAATGCCAAATTTTAAAATTAAAAAAGTCAAAGATCACATACTTTTTCACCGTTTAATGCTTATGTAGTAAACTGTGTATTTTTTGGGATGTTATGTCTTTAAACCCGAATATCCTGTTATGGTTTGTATAGATATGATCATGAATCATGATATATTCCTAGGAGTAGTCTAATATTGTAAATGTTAATGCAAGGATTTGTAAAGTATGATAACAATCTTTCAATCTTATAGTATTATAGTAAGTTACAATTTTTTAGGTCAAATGGAAAAATTTTACTACAATGATTTTTTCTATATTAATGTTTAGTAATTAGTAATTATGTTTTAGATTTTTGGTTTTATATATGAAGTCCTCATAAAAGTTCAAATAGAAACAATTTTTTAAGTTATGAAAATATACATTTTTTTTACTTTATTAATACGCCTCCTTATTGATGTACAATTTAGTCAACTTTTAATTTAGTCAAGTCAAATATTAAATTTGGTCAACTTTTAAAATAAGTAAAAATTTTTAAATTTATAACTTTCTAAATCAAGGTGTGTCCAAGCTTTCTAATGTTGTTAAGGTTAATGGTAATTAGTGGGTTTATTGGTGGTGGTTTCTAGATTTAGATTTGACTTTTTGTTAAATTTGGTTGATTTCTAAAGGTTTTAATTTGACTCAAATTTTGGTAAATTTCAACACAATAATATCAAACGGTTTTCATTTAAAAAATTCAAAACATATTCGTTTTTTTGGCAACCTTTGACTTCTTATTAAATGTAAATGTCTTAGATTTTTTCACGTTTAACACAAAATTCCATTATTATTAAAAATGATACAAATTTAAAAATTATATTAAAGCTAAATTCTGTATACTTAACCAATTCGTTTTATACCCAAAATCTAATTTTTAAAAACAAACACTTTACAATTCTTTCAACTAAATTTAAATAAAGAATAAACTTAAATTTGCTAAATTTAAAGTTTAAAAAATAACCAATTAAAGAATTCTTTGTTAAATTTTAAACCTTTAAAAAGTTAGATTACGTTTATTTTAGGTATTTTGAAACCTTTATATTAGATTGGTTTAGATTTTAATGTGGTATATAGATTTAAATAAAATAAATTGTTTTTTTTTTTAAATTTTAGCAACATTTAAATCTAAATTAATTTTGGTTTCCATTTTATAATTTTCTTTTTAATATTATTAATTCCTTAACATAAATAAATCTGGTAATTTAGAACTTTATATACAGATTTTGTTTTGTAAACTATAGTGTAATTCCTTTAACTCTGTCAGGTATGTTTATCAAATTTTACATAATCATTCAGTTATTTTTTTATTCATGTAATGTTGTATTACTTACATTCTATTAAATTGCAGCTTTATGGATCCGAACAACATTACGTTTTTGAATGACATCAATTGGAGGATGTCTTAATACACAATCAAATTTAAGGTGCTTAGGATCTGGAAGCGACTAAACCGCAAGAATCTTGCAGAAATTCTTTGTCTACATATGTTTCTTATGGATTTACAGGTTAGTGTTTAAGGTATTGATTTTTTAATTTATGTTATTAAAATGTTATTGTTACTAATAATTCTGAATAACTTTATTTTGTGTCTCTTTAATAGATTGTTTCATTTTAACCAATATTATTTTTATATGCAGGGGGATCAATAAACTTATTGTTAATAACCCTAACAATTGTTAGTACACATAAAGTACACGTATTGTTAATAACAATAACCAATAACTTTTCTAGTTTATAATTAATATTTCAAATTTTAAATTCATATATTAACAACCGCCACTTTTTAAGCTTGTTGCAGAAACAAGTCTTTTCATCTGCTCATACAATTAATAGGGAATATTAATTATTATCAGTGTTGAAAATCTATGTTGTCCCTTCAGTTCTTTACACGCGTTTTAACATATGTATATAATCATAATCACTAAACATAAATCACAACTCTACTTTCTTCAAAATAAACACACATAAGTTCTAAAAAAAGATATTAAGCAATGGAAAAGGTTGTGAGTTGGAGGTTCTGCAGTATCAAGCGAAGATATTTGGTGAACATGAGTGACAATTCATGTTTAGTTTTTGGTTCAAGAAAAGTTGTTATGCAAATGGGAGCAGAGTTTCAAAGAGAAATATATGACTTTGGAAGAACAATGAGGTTGCAAAGCATTGAAGAAAGGAGACTGATTAGGAAGTTGGAAGACATCTTTCAAGTGGATGAGTTTGATGAACTTTTGGAGGTATTTCCTGACTACAGTTGGTTTTTTGTTGAAAATCTAAATATTGCAAGTGTGCAGTTTACCGATAGGTCACATCGGTTGATGTCAAGAGATGAACTTGAAAACTGCAACGACTATGACTTTCTGGTGCAACTCGATAAGGTAGGCATGTCTAACAGCAGTAGAAGCTTAGCGATGGTGAATCTGGAACAAATGATTCACCTAAAAATCATGAATCTGGAGGAGGAAGCGGCAATGGTGGAAGCAGAGGAGTCATCCGATTCTGAAATGGATGATGATGAAGAAGCTGATTAAGTATAGTATGTTTTATATGAACTTAAAATACTTTTGGTTGATATGTAATGAATATATTATGATGCAGTTTATTAACAACTTTAGTAAAAGTTGAAATTTTGATGTATAATTATTATAACAACCGTAATCAGTTATGTTTAATAATCTATTGGTTTTGTTATTAGGTTAATATTTTTCATTACTTTTATTTGAACTTGGCTTTAGGTTGTAAATAGAGTGTTCCAATAATTCTTGATTATAGTAGTAAATATGTGTTGCTTTAAGTGGTAAGAATAGAATTTAGAAAACTTATGAATAGATTTAAAGTTCATAGTGAAAGTTGTGAATTGCAAGACTATGATATGTACAATACATAAGTAAAATATCAATATTGATTTGAATAATTGTTATTAGATGAGTAACTTTTAAAATTTTATAAAAAGCTAGGTTATAGTCACGCGTGTACACACGTTGTATACCCAAGTCAAATGACAAAATGCCAATGATATGTTGGTGATAAAAAGCTAGCTTTTGTTTTTATTTTTTTATAAGTGTTCCATGATCACCCTCATTGAAGTTGATTTAACTTTTTACTGTAAACAAAACATGCCTATTTTAAACAGACATAAAACCTGCATTTACATCCTTCGAAGTTTGAACCCTGTGTTCATGTTAAAATATAACAAACTGTGTAATGATTATGGATATATAGATATAATCTATGGATTTTATTTTACAATATTGATAATTAACATTTTTTTATGTACCGACTATCGAGTAAGTCAGTTGTTCAATTAAGGAATAAAACTTTTTCATTATGGCCCGTGAATGGATAAGCCCAATTGTCTATAGAAGTCCAACCCAATTCATAAAAGTTTGTTTCAAAATATAACTACGTGTATAGGTCCATAAGTTTTCACCATGGGTCATTATTGGATAAGCCCAGTAGTGTTAGTAACCATGGGTTTTATACTTTTAGTAAAATTATATTCTGTCGCATCTTCTTTGTATTGTCTGTTAACTTTATAAAAATTGTTTTGATCGTGTTATATTAATTTGCACTAAGTGGTGACACCTTTTTAGTTATAGCAACTGGATTTTTAGCAGAGATGGAGTTAAATTGTTAATACTTAATAAAGAGGGTAAACCACAAACAAAGACAACAAATGTTGTGTACAAAAAGATTTTCTTAAATCTATGACTTAATTTTGTAATTCGTTTCCTTCTTCGGCATAGTAATCAAATTCTTTTAACACTTAATTACTTTTGCCAAATCATCTCTTCAAATCTAATCTATGATAATATATTCCTCATTCATATATTTCATAATACATTTATAATTTGTTAATTTGTTTTATACTTATACATCTAAATAATAACCTCACCAATATGTTTACCTATGTATGCATTCTAATGTTCCCATCATATATTCAGCTTCGTATTCTTTGAGACACATTCCACATTTCTTACACTAAATATTATTAGATTTCAGCCTCGGGACTCTCCCGTATCTTTTAGATTTCATATCAGGTGGAAACATTGGTATCAAAACTCTTATTACTAGAATAAATATGATACCATCTGATATCAAGATTCCAGTAAATTTCCAAAGGCGTCAATTTCCAATAAGTGTATGTTTCGCAATGACCGTCAATAAAACGCAAGGACAGTCTTTATCTAAGGTTGGATTGTATTTAAGAGAACCTGTTTTCTCACATGGCCAACTTTATGTTGCATTTTCAAGAGTTAAAAGCAAGACAGGAGTGAAATTACTTATACTTGATGGTGATGTGAATGTGAAAACTAAAACCAGAAATGTGGTGTATAAAGAAATATTTATTGATATTTGAATAAAATTTGTATTCGTTGTGTTATACTTTAATACAATATTTCTACTGTATTTTTCTTATACGTTATAATTCCCTAAATAGATGTACGTTGGTGAACCGCGTGTACACGCGGGCTAAAATCTAGTTATGATACTATAGGCATTTAAAAAATATATTAAACTTAATGATATGATTGGATTGAAGAGGATTATATAACATCCTATAATTAAGTATTCTCATGGTCTCACCAAACTCAGGTTCATTAACACAGCCCTTTTGTCCAAATGGGGCTGGCGGTACAAGGTGGACGGCCCTTCAATGTGGAAAGAAGTGGTGGATGAAATCCATTCGGGTGGCAGAAATTGGGATTTTATTCCTGTTCACAGCAAAAGTAGTGGGACTTGGAGCAACATCGTCAAGACAGTGGCCAAGACTACTGTTTCGGGCCTCCCGATTCGTCGTTTTTTCAAAGGTGTGGCTGGAAATGGCAAGTCCATTTCTTTCTGGTTGGATCCCTGGTTCGGTACAGCCCTCTTCAAAGACATCTGTCCCAATTTGTTCCTCTTGGAGGTTGAAAAGCGGTGTCGAGTGGCGGATAGAATCAAGGATATCGGGTTACAGTGGAACTGGAAATCAGCGCCAAACTCCCCGACTGAGCTCGAAGAACTGTCTTTCCTCGCAGAAGCCTTGGGTTCGGTGGTTCCGTCAGCGGCTCGTGATAGGTGGGAATGGCTTGGGGAGAAGTCCAAAACGTTCTCCGTGGGTTCGGTCAGGCGGCTTCTCTACGGTGGGTGCTATTGGGTCTATGTGGCGGTATGCATGAATATCCTACGTGGAATATTCATCCTAGTTCTAAGTATTGTTTTTTGTTATTTGTTTGTTTCAATAAAGTCTGAGTCAGTAGGAAAGTAATCGTTGGAGTCTTAGCCATTATAGTTTGTTGAGTCTTCCTTGTTTGTTGGTTATTTCCAGTTTTCTAGCTTTAGTTTGTTTCCGAACGTTGTAATTGTTTGGCTATAAAAGCCTTGGTTTATTAGTAATGAAAGCATCGAATTCAGTCAAATATATTGTGTTACTATATGCACTTGTTACAACAAGTGGTATCAGAGCACAATTGTGAGATCCATTAGAGAGTTGAGTGTGAGATCTATTAGAGAGTTGAGTGAGATCTATTGTGTGAGTGAAAAGAAGGAAGTGCTTACTGCTGCTTAAGAGTTATGACAGAAGAGTCAAGTAATTTCCAAGCAACCCACGTACCTAAGTTTGATGGAGATTATGATCATTGGAATATGGTCATGAAGAATCTCATCAAGTCTAAGGAATGCTGGAACGTGGTAGAGGATGGGTATGTAGAGACGGCTTGGAGAACAAGCAACAACCATTTAGAGGAAGCACTATGAAGAAAACAAACTGAAAGACTTGAAAGTTCTGAATTACTTGTTTCAATCTATTGACAAGTCAATTCTGAAAACTATTACAAAGAAGGAGACATCAAAGCAAGTATGGGATGCCATGAAGAACAAATACCAAGGGAGTGCACGGGTGAAATGTGCACAATTGCAAAGATTGAGAAGAGTTTTTGAAACTCTTGAAATGAAGATGGAGAAAATGTGACTGACTACCGTGGAAGAGTGATGGTAGTAGCAAATGATATGAGGAACTGTGGTGATGATATGCCAGATGTGAAAATTGTTGAAAAGGTAGTGAGAACCCTTACTGAAAATTTCAATTTTGCAGTATGCACTATTGAAGAATCAAAGGATACCGATGAAATGACAGTAGATGAGCTACAAAGCTCTCTACTTGTTCATGAGCAAAAACTGTTAAAAGGAACAACTGAAGAACAGTTTCTTAAAGTTGAGCAAGATATCCTATATGGTATAGGAAGAGGTAGGGGAAGGTCCAATTACAATAGAGGAAGAGGTAGAGGAAGAGGACGTGGCTCATTTGATAAAAGTACAGTGGAATGTTACAAATGCAGAAAGCTGGGACACTTTAAATATGAAGGTCCATCAGAAGAGAAGGCTGCTAATTATGCTGAGTATGATGAAAATGAAGAACTTGTGTTAATGGCCACAGTAGATGTTGAAAAATATGAGAAGGAAGAGAAAATTATTATGGCCTCATCTGAACACAAGATGGAGAACAAGAAGGGTGTATGGTTCATGGACTCAGCATGCTCCAATCATATGACAGGAAACAAGGCTTGATTCACAAAACTTGATGCAAGTTTTTCACATTCTGTAAAATTGGGAAATGTTAAAAGATTGGAGGTTCAGGGAATAGGTGATGTGAAGCTAGTAGTGGATGGAAGGGCTCATGTCATTACTAAGGTGTATTATGCACTTGAGTTGACCTCCAATCTCATTAGTGTTGGACAGCTCCAAGAGAAGGGAGTGACATTCATATTCAAAGATGGCAGTGGAAAGATGTATCACCCAGTAAAGGGGTTAATCCTGATTTCCAAGATGACCAAGAACAGATTATTCCCCATATTTGCAGCACAAGAAGAAGTGGACAGATGCATGATCACAACTTCAGGACAAGAATTATGGCACAGAAGATTTGCTCATGCTAATCACAAGGCTCTCAGAACCATGCAGTTTAACAACATGGTTCATGGGCTTCCCAAGTTGTTGAAAAGACTCAAGTCTGTGAAGTGTGTGAAATAGCAAAACAAAATCGTGTGGAGATCCCTAGGAAGAGTAAGTGGCATGCTTTTGAAAGGCTACAACTTATTCACTCAGACATATGTGGACCCATTAAACCCATATCTCAAGGAAACAAAAGGTATGTTTAGGTTTTTATTGATGATTACACTAGAAAGACTTGGGTATATGTGTTAGCTCTTAAAGGGGAAGCTTTTGAATGTTTTAAAAGATTTAAAACACTTGTAGAGAAGGAAACTGGTCTTAATTTAAAATTTTTGAGAAGTGATAGAGGAGGTGAGTTTACTTCTCAAGAATTTAAGGATTTTTGTGAAAAGGAGGGAATCAAAAGGCAACTAACAGCTGCATATACACCCCAGCAGAATGGGGTGGCTGAAAGAAGAAATAGAACAATGATGAATATGGTTAGATGCCTTTTAAAAGAAAAAGATCTGCCCAAGTTTCTGTGGGCAGAAGCTGTGGTATGGGCATGTCATGTTTTGAATAGAACCATAAGTAGAAGTCTGGACAGGAAAGTACCAGAGGAGTTGTGGTCAGGGGTAAAACCAAGTGTGGGTCATTTTAAGGTTTTTGGCTGTATTGGTTATGTCCATGTACCAAAACAGTTGAGAACCAAGTTGGATGATAAGAGTCATATATGCATATTTCCTGGTGTGAGCATGGAATCAAAGGCCTATAGGCTATATGATCCTGTCACTAAAAGGATTGTGATAAGCAGAGATGTGTCATTTGATGAAGATGGTAAGTGGAATTGGAATTGGAAGACCCTGGAAGGGGAAAGTCAAGATCTGATTATAGAAGAAGAAAAAGGGGGTTGAAAGGAATCAAGAGCCTGAAGAGCAAACTACTGAAAATGAAACAGCTGAGCTAGAAGTGAATGAAGAAGCTGAAGAGGATGATATGATTAATAATGAAGTGTTTGAAGAGAATAATAATGAAGATGGTGTTGTGTAGCCAACTAGACAAAGTTCTGGTAGAATTAAGAAGAGTCCCGTGTGGCTGAAAGATTATCACACAAACTTTGTTGAAAAAGATGACATGGCCCTATATAGCTCAATGGATGATCCTATTAGCTATGAAGAAGCTGCAAAAGAAGAAAAGTGGGCAAATGCTATGAAGGCTGAGATAGAAGCTATAGAGAGAAATCAAACCTGGGAGCTAGTTCATGTTGTACCAGATGTAAAGTCAATTGGTGTAAAGTGGTTGTACAAAACCAAGCTAAATGAAAAAGGAGAAGTAGAAAAGTATAAGGCCAGACTTGTAGTGAAAGGGTATGCTCAAAGACAAGGAGTGGATTATAATGAAGTGTTTGCACCTGTGGCTAGATGGGATACTATAAGGCTGTTTCTAGCTGTTGCAGCCAAAAGAGATTGGATAGTGTATCAATTAGATGTGAAGAGTGCATTTCTGCATGGTGAATTGGCTGAAACTGTTTATATAGAACAACCAGAAGGCTTTATGATGAAAGGCAAAGAAGAGATGGTGTACAGGTTGAAGAAAGCATTATATGGTTTGAAGCATACTTTAAAAGAGAAGGGTTCAAGAAAAGCAATCATGATCATACTTTGTTCACTAAGAAGGTACAAAACAAGTTTCTGATGGTAAGCTTGTATATAGATGATATTATATATGCAGGGAGTGACAAGACAATTTGTGATGAATTCAAGGAATCAATGAAGAAAGAATTCAGCATGACTGATCTTGGACAAATGAGGTACTTCTTGGGAGTGGAGATAAAGCAAACTGAAGATGCAATTGAAGTCAATCAAAACAAGTATTCCAATGAAGTGCTGAAAAGATTTGGAATGGAAGTTGCTAATCCTGTCCATATTCCAATAGTGCCAGGAGCTGTGTTAACAAAGCAAGGATCAAGGGATGAGGTTGATGAAACAGTGTATAAGAGTCTGGTTGGTAGCCTTATGTATTTAACAGTTACCAGACCAGACATTATGTTTGTTGTCACACCCTCAAATTTCCACCTGCGGAGTTCTACCGCGAGGCGTGTGACATACCAGGATCCAAGTCAACGGTCACAATAAACGACGTCTAAATGTAAAAACATACGTAAATAAAACCATGCATAAGTTTAAAACCAACATTCAACAGTGCGGAAGCATTTTAAAGTTTACAAAAGTCATGCATAAGTAAACATAAGTTCAGAAGTTCATAATCCCAAAACGTGCAAATGAGACCCTAGACACGAGACGACTCCAGTGCGACCACGTGCGCCTATCCATATGCTGCCACCTTAGCGACCTGAGAAAACATGCTAAAAGAGTCAACATATAATGCTGGTGAGTTCACAGGTTTTAATTAAACGTTTACAGTGATCCTTCAAAAATGTTACCATCACAATTACTACTATGCTTGTGAGAACGCCAAACCAGGCGCAGAATGAGATACTCATACGGGTGAAACCATTACTGACTAAGCCGTGTGTTACCCTTAGTTCCTATGGGCTACCGTCATCGCCGGTAGACCTTGTTTTGTTAGAGACAATATGCACCCGCCCGGTCCGACCGTCGAGTGGGGTTTGTCAGTTCCCAATAGCGCTATCCATATTTCCCCGCCATATACCCATGTTAGTGGTTTCAAGGGATTTTCGATGAACCGTATAGTAAGATAAGTAAGCCATAGTATAACGTGATAACAAGTCATAAGTCATAAGAGTTTAACAAGTCATAAGTCATAAAAGAGTTTGTAAGCATGTTTCTCACCCCGAAAGTAAAAACTGTAAAATGTGGGGCCGTGAACTCACCTTAAGTTGTGTAATCCGTATGCGTGATATGAGTAAACCGTTTATGAGATATGATAGCCCCAACTATTGGCGACCTATCATAAGATATATGTCAAGTTAGACTAATAACCCATCGGGTTCATTAGTCCCTAAGTCCAGTCCATGACCATTATGTGTTCGAAAAGCATGTTTAACCGACAACCAGACCACGTAAGACAAGACTCGACATCCCATTGGTGACCCGACATTCCACGTGTTAGATAAATACAAGACAACATGCCACATATGCAATTAAACACTTAATACGCGCAACAGTTCACCTAGTCTAGCATAATATCCGTCTAACGCATAAACAGGTCCGAATACGTGTTACTAAGTCATTGGGTGAATCCCGGGGTTCCTATCATGTTCCTAGGCGTCAAATCATGTTCCGGGATGTTAAAATATACATACAGCAGCATTACACGCGATTAGGAATCAAACTAGCAATTAGGAAAAGTCAACACGTGATTAGGGCTGGTCAACAGGCGATTACAGGGCTAATCGCCTCTTATACACACGAGTAGGCCTCTGATTCAGGCGATTACACCCCTAATCGCCTATACAGTCATGCGATTAGGGTGCTACTCGCCTGTAGTAGCTGTACAATGCAATTTCGCGCGTTTAACGCTCCAGATCAGATCCGAAACATGTAAAAACATCCAATAATCATCCTAACACATTAACAAACATACTTCAAGCAAAACCCCTAAGTTTTCATCATTCTAACAGTCCCGAATGCGAGCGTTTTCCCAAAATGGCAACTTAGCATGTAAACATCACATCAACATGCAAGAACTTGCCCTAAATAGCAATTATTCAGATTTAACCACATAATCACGTTGTCCGATAGCATCCTACCGTTCTAGCATCATCCTAGAGCAAACCCTAACATCATTCAATCAACAACATACCTCATATCATCCTTAATCATTCAAAATCCTTCAAATGGGTCAAAATATCAAATATCGACAATACACCACCAAAACCATTCAAACTCCTAGGACATCATCATACTAACTTATCTCAGCAATAAACATCAAAATAACATAAGAACAACCATGATTCAATCCTAAAAATCCTATCTTTAAACATATATAACACATATAACACATGTAAAGGTGTGGGTTTGTATAAAAACGGTTTTAAATGGATTTTCAAAGATAAAAACATTTATAAGTCAGGTCTGGACGTTTAGGGAGCAAAACATAATCATTTAAAGGTTTGGGTTTGAAGAACACACCTTGTAATCAAGAGGTGATGATGGAATAAGCTTGAAAATGGTGGTTTTGATGCAAAAACGAGTTCCAGAGGGTGTTTGGGTGTTGGGTTATGTTATGGGACGGCTAGGGTTGCACAAATGATGTTTTGGAGGTCAAGGGTGGTATTTATAGGCGTTTTTGGTCGTCCAGCACGTTACACGCGAGTATGCAGACTTACACGCGATTAGGGAGCCTAATCGCATGACTGTTCATGCGATTGGGGCCTAATCGCATGAACAGTGATGTGATTAGTCCCCTACTCGCTAGTAAGTCCCTCCAATCGCCCCTATACAGGCGATTAGGCAAGCCTAATCGCCTGTAACCCCTGTTTTGGTGTGTTTTGCGCGTTAAACCCCGTTTTAACACATGTTAGCACATATTCACATACCGACAAGTCACATAATGATTGTAAACATATAATACATGATAAATGACACGTTCCCGCCCGATCACCAATTCCCGGGACTCGAGACTTGCGTATGTTAAAACCCTAATGATGTGCGACTCGACTCGACCATGTGTAACGTATGCGCGACTCGCTAAGGTAGACTTACTAAGTTTTCAAAAGTTAGTTACCGAAAGTTGCCGGGTGTCACATCATCCCCCTGTTGAAAGAATTTTCGTCCCGAAAATTTCCCGAAGTCGAGGAGAGAAAACAAATAAGAAGAAAAAATTTTCCGGGTCGTCACATCATCCCCCTGTTGAAAGGAATCTCGTCCCGAGATTCTTTCGGTTTCAACAGTAATGTGTGTCGACCTCGGTGCCCAAGTAACGTATCCCCAAAATACAACAAGTGAAGGTCATGAATCAATCGTGCCAGTAACAACCGGGAAACCACTTTCCCAAAATGTGAGTATGAGACAAGAGACCCCCGATGAAAGCCTACTGGAGCCTACTATGATCGGTATAACTAATCCACCGGTACCGTCCAAGTAGCATCCCCAAAGGACCCTCATCGACCCAAAGAATGAGAAACAGAGACCAAACCACAAGGAAAATACCCAAAACACGAACGCATAACAATGCGGATAAAAGTATGACCAAGGCGTAACAAGAGATAAGAGAGAATACGTACGGGTAACAGTGTCTGGGTCCACCTGGTTCTCCCTAGTACCAATGACATCGTCACGAGCGGCTTGACCGCCACCTTCATTGTTTCCACCTCCGCCTACGGCCCTAGCTTCAGCTTGATTCAACTCTGGGCAGTCCTTCTTATGATGTCCCGGTTGACCACAATGAAAACACCAACCACCCTGCTCTGACTTAGGGCAGGTACGCTTGACATGTCCCAACTTGCCACAATTAAAGCAACCCTGATTTCCCCGTCGAACGGGAGCAGCAATGATAGTCCGAACCGGCCGAAGAGTCGTCCTACAATCCTTAGCTAGATGACCATTCCGGTGGCAACGATTACAACGAAACGTATCACAATTCCCAACATGATGGTACCCACACTGGTTGCACTTGGGGTCCTTCCCTATATACCTACTTCGCTTCTGCCCTGAATCTGACCCTGAAGCTTCAAGCCTCCTCACCTGTTGAGGCTGAACTGATGCTGACCTCTCTCCAACATTATCCCATTTCCTTTTGTTGTTCTCACTCGCACCAAAGATATGGGGATCGCGTTCCATGAACACCTTGAAAGTACACACCTGCTGACCGAGAGGGGGCGGCGGTGGAGGGGGTTGTTGATTGTCGGCGTTCCCACCTAGGCCATGTTGAGCGAACTGGAAGGTAGCAAGAGCAATGGACACCTGTTGCTGGATCAAATTGTTCAGCTCTTCTCGGGTTATGCTGATGTTTTCCCGACCCTCGCCACCATTACGAACACCACGATCACCAGACATCTTCTGCCGAAAACATGAGATGAGACACTCAGTACCGCAAACAAACCAAGCTACAAGTGACCAAACGAACTCAGAATGCGGTTCCAGCATGACCGTTAATCCGAACACAAAGTCCACCAAGATTTTCATGCATTTCGATTTGTGATTTCGTGTGCACCCGAAATAACAAATCGCTCTACATGGTCCCCTAGGCGTGCTCCGAGCTAGAACTTCAAGTCACCCGATAACCACATCCCAGAATGATATAACTAACTCAAAAGATCGATAAGTAAGTCCCCTCGGCTGTAACCCAGAGATGAAAATAAAGTGAAGCTAAAAATAGCCAAGAATGAGGTAAGTAATGTGACACTGTATGGTGAGGAGACCGACACCCCGACAAGGTTAGTATGTTTGCCCAAAAGACACGACTCAAATGTATGTGACCGTCTAGTGTGTGTGACTCGGCTATAGTCTAGACTCTACATGCAGTCCTAGTTCACTATAACCATTGGCTCTGATACCAATCTGTCACACCCTCAAATTTCCACCTGCGGAGTTCTACCGCGAGGCGTGTGACATACCAGGATCCAAGTCAACGGTCACAATAAACGACGTCTAAATGTAAAAACATACGTAAATAAAACCATGCATAAGTTTAAAACCAACATTCAACAGTGCGGAAGCATTTTAAAGTTTACAAAAGTCATGCATAAGTAAACATAAGTTCAGAAGTTCATAATCCCAAAACGTGCAAATGAGACCCTAGACACGAGACGACTCCAGTGCGACCACGTGCGCCTATCCATATGCTGCCACCTTAGCGACCTGAGAAAACATGCTAAAAGAGTCAACATATAATGCTGGTGAGTTCACAGGTTTTAATTAAACGTTTACAGTGATCCTTCAAAAATGTTACCATCACAATTACTACTATGCTTGTGAGAACGCCAAACCAGGCGCAGAATGAGATACTCATACGGGTGAAACCATTACTGACTAAGCCGTGTGTTACCCTTAGTTCCTATGGGCTACCGTCATCGCCGGTAGACCTTGTTTTGTTAGAGACAATATGCACCCGCCCGGTCCGACCGTCGAGTGGGGTTTGTCAGTTCCCAATAGCGCTATCCATATTTCCCCGCCATATACCCATGTTAGTGGTTTCAAGGGATTTTCGATGAACCGTATAGTAAGATAAGTAAGCCATAGTATAACGTGATAACAAGTCATAAGTCATAAGAGTTTAACAAGTCATAAGTCATAAAAGAGTTTGTAAGCATGTTTCTCACCCCGAAAGTAAAAACTGTAAAATGTGGGGCCGTGAACTCACCTTAAGTTGTGTAATCCGTATGCGTGATATGAGTAAACCGTTTATGAGATATGATAGCCCCAACTATTGGCGACCTATCATAAGATATATGTCAAGTTAGACTAATAACCCATCGGGTTCATTAGTCCCTAAGTCCAGTCCATGACCATTATGTGTTCGAAAAGCATGTTTAACCGACAACCAGACCACGTAAGACAAGACTCGACATCCCATTGGTGACCCGACATTCCACGTGTTAGATAAATACAAGACAACATGCCACATATGCAATTAAACACTTAATACGCGCAACAGTTCACCTAGTCTAGCATAATATCCGTCTAACGCATAAACAGGTCCGAATACGTGTTACTAAGTCATTGGGTGAATCCCGGGGTTCCTATCATGTTCCTAGGCGTCAAATCATGTTCCGGGATGTTAAAATATACATACAGCAGCATTACACGCGATTAGGAATCAAACTAGCAATTAGGAAAAGTCAACACGTGATTAGGGCTGGTCAACAGGCGATTACAGGGCTAATCGCCTCTTATACACACGAGTAGGCCTCTGATTCAGGCGATTACACCCCTAATCGCCTATACAGTCATGCGATTAGGGTGCTACTCGCCTGTAGTAGCTGTACAATGCAATTTCGCGCGTTTAACGCTCCAGATCAGATCCGAAACATGTAAAAACATCCAATAATCATCCTAACACATTAACAAACATACTTCAAGCAAAACCCCTAAGTTTTCATCATTCTAACAGTCCCGAATGCGAGCGTTTTCCCAAAATGGCAACTTAGCATGTAAACATCACATCAACATGCAAGAACTTGCCCTAAATAGCAATTATTCAGATTTAACCACATAATCACGTTGTCCGATAGCATCCTACCGTTCTAGCATCATCCTAGAGCAAACCCTAACATCATTCAATCAACAACATACCTCATATCATCCTTAATCATTCAAAATCCTTCAAATGGGTCAAAATATCAAATATCGACAATACACCACCAAAACCATTCAAACTCCTAGGACATCATCATACTAACTTATCTCAGCAATAAACATCAAAATAACATAAGAACAACCATGATTCAATCCTAAAAATCCTATCTTTAAACATATATAACACATATAACACATGTAAAGGTGTGGGTTTGTATAAAAACGGTTTTAAATGGATTTTCAAAGATAAAAACATTTATAAGTCAGGTCTGGACGTTTAGGGAGCAAAACATAATCATTTAAAGGTTTGGGTTTGAAGAACACACCTTGTAATCAAGAGGTGATGATGGAATAAGCTTGAAAATGGTGGTTTTGATGCAAAAACGAGTTCCAGAGGGTGTTTGGGTGTTGGGTTATGTTATGGGACGGCTAGGGTTGCACAAATGATGTTTTGGAGGTCAAGGGTGGTATTTATAGGCGTTTTTGGCCGTCCAGCACGTTACACGCGAGTATGCAGACTTACACGCGATTAGGGAGCCTAATCGCATGACTGTTCATGCGATTGGGGCCTAATCGCATGAACAGTGATGTGATTAGTCCCCTACTCGCTAGTAAGTCCCTCCAATCGCCCCTATACAGGCGATTAGGCAAGCCTAATCGCCTGTAACCCCTGTTTTGGTGTGTTTTGCGCGTTAAACCCCGTTTTAACACATGTTAGCACATATTCACATACCGACAAGTCACATAATGATTGTAAACATATAATACATGATAAATGACACGTTCCCGCCCGATCACCAATTCCCGGGACTCGAGACTTGCGTATGTTAAAACCCTAATGATGTGCGACTCGACTCGACCATGTGTAACGTATGCGCGACTCGCTAAGGTAGACTTACTAAGTTTTCAAAAGTTAGTTACCGAAAGTTGCCGGGTGTCACATTTGTTGTGAGTTTAATTTCTAGGTTTATGGCAAAGCCTAAGGAGGATCACTTCTTTGCTGCAAAATGAGTTCTGAGATACATCAAAGGGACTTCAACCTATGGGCTGAAGTACAGAAAAGGAAAAACAGATGAATTAAGGGTCTACACTGATAGCAATTATGCAAGAGATTGTGAGGACAAAAGAAGTACATTTGGGTATGTGTGCTTGTTAAGTGGTGCAGCTGTCTGTTGGTGTTCAAGGAAGCAAGACATAGTGACCTTGTCATCTACTAAGGCTGAGTATGTGGCTGCAAGTTTATGTGCTTGTCATTGTGTATGGTTGAAGGGAATTCTAAAGGAGATGGAAGAAGAAACTGAAACTATAACTATTTATTGTGATAATACTTCTACTATCAAGCTGTCAAAGAATCCTGTAATGCATAGAAGAATTAAGCACATTGATATACGATATCATTACATGAGGGAACTGGTTGAAAAAGAGATAGTGGAGCTGGAATTCTGTGGCACTCAAAGGCAGATGGCAAATGGAATGACAAAACCTGTGAAGGAAGAAACCTTTAATTCAATTCGAAGTGCTGTGGGAGTGTGTGTGGTTAAACAAGACACCTGATGATGGTCTTGTTTAAGGGGAGGATTTATTGGGTCTAAGTGGCAGTATGCATGAATATCCTAGGTGGAATATTCATCCTAGTTCTAAGTATTGTTTTTTGTTATTTGTTTGTTTCAATAAAGTCCGAGTCAGTAGGAAAGTAATCGTTGGAGTCTTAGCTGTTATAGTTTGTTGAGTATTCCTTGTTTGTTGGTTATTTCCAGTTTTCTAGCTTTAGTTTGTTTCTGAACGTTGTAATTGTTTGGCTATAAAAGCCTTGGTTTATTAGTAATGAAAGCATCGAATTCAGTCAAATATATTGTGTTACTATATTCACTTGTTACAACAGGTGCGACTTCAGCAATAACTATGTGCTGGAATGGTGTAAATGGCTCCCGAAAAATTGTAACGTCTTTGCGTGGAGGGCGGAATTAGGGAGGCTTCCTACAAAGTCGGCTCTTCGACAAAGAAATATCAACGTTGGAGATGTGTCTTGTCCTTTATGTAACTGTGGGGAGGAATCGGTCGAACATCTCTTTACTTCTTGCATTTTCGCTTCAACTCTCTGGCAGTCTATTAGTGTGTGGTGTAAAGGTTTTTTGCTTTCTCGGTCCGTGACCTTCTCGAGTTCCATAACCATTCAGGCTTAAGTGGTACCAAGAAGTATATGCTCCAGGGGATCATTTGCTTGTTGGTGTATCTGGAAAGCGAGGAACCGTTTCGTCTTCAAAGACAAATTGGTGCGTATGGAGGACCTTATAAGGGATGTCAAGATGGTGGGTTTCTTTTGGGCTTGCCATAGATCTAAGATTAAACCCATTTCTTGGGGTGATTGGTGTAATTTTTCTTTTATGTAGAGTTCTTGTTTGTATGGTCTCCTGTTGGCCGTCTCGTCTTGGGGTTTTAACGTTTTTCTAATGAAGTTCATCTTAAAAAAAAGTATTCTCATGGTCGATATTTGAATAACTAAATACGTGCACAATTAGTATTAGTCAAATATATTGTCAAAAAATCTTAATGTGAACACAAAAACAAGGTTTCCAAGATAATGGGATTCCATTACCCTAAAACATTACGGGTTACATATTTAAGGGGTAATATATTTATTAAAAATATTTTGTTTCTTTAAAAGCAGTGCCACTTTTTTTCTGAACGACCAATAAAAGTCCAGTCATCCGAGTAAATTCAATGGCAAAAAGTCACTCATGCCCGCGAACGTAGACGGCGTTAGTGACCCAGTCCGCCACCATTCCCGAGGAAACCCACCGCCCGAAGACCTACTGTGATAAAACCTCTGACTCAACCTAAAAATTTTGCTCTAGATGAGACTCCACTCATAACCTCCATATTAAAAGATCATGGGGTTGGCACTCCATCATAAGTGATAGGCAACTCGTGGCACTTTTGTTAAAAAGGATTTATTTGTAAAATTTATATGTAAATGGAGTCCATCCACATGAATTTGGCCAATCAAAGATCAGATCTCATGATTATAAAAATATTTCTCTAAAATATAACAGTAATTTTTAATTTGATCTAATTTGTATCTTTGTTTATTCTGACAATACTAGGTTGATAAGTACGACAAATTTATATATTTCTTCTGCTCTTTGCTTTTGTCCTATTCCTATATCACAATTTTGTTATAGCATTGTCGCCAAATAAGAGGGTCTAGAACAATCTCATTATCACATCTTGTTACAAATTGCGCTTGTAACACAATGAAATGTTTGAATTTGCTGGGATACAACAAACTTTTTGAAGTGTCCACTACTCTCATAAAAGTCAACTATATTTGGTTTCGGACTCTCGGTAGGATGATAACGTCTTATTTATTTAACTTCCAACAATTAAAGTCCAGCCACCCAGGTATGCTAAAAGGCAAAAGATCAATTACGCCTGTTATTCGCAGGCAGCGCTGGTGATCTGGTCCATCATCAATTATAGGGAAATCCACCACCCCAAAGCACATTGTGGTGAAACCAATGGCTCACACATGACATGTAGACTCCAACCGGTAATCTTCCCTAGAGAAAGACATCCAGATAACACTAGAGCAATGTCTCTTTAGTGATTATAACGTGTTATGAGAGCATTATTCTAAAATCGATAGAAAATAAACTTGTCCAAATAGTATAGGGACATGACCTAGATGTTAACTTGTCCAAATAGTATAGGGACATGACCTAGATGTTGCGTTATCGTGTTTTCCTAGTCAACTGATATTTAGAACTCAAACTAACAAGCTCTAATAGCTGAACTTCACTCAAAACTGTATAAATGTTAATGGGCTATCTTTGTGAACATGTTCTTAATTTGTGATCATATCAATCTATAATCTATACATATAATAAACCAAAGCCATTTTAATGACATGACACTCAAAGAGGCGTTCTTTTCTTTGAGTGTGTCATGTGTCATCCCATGTGGCATTGAGATATTTTAGGAAAAAAATAATAATTTAAAAACAAAATTGTATTTTTCACCCTCATGTTTCCTCCCATAATTTTTAAACGTCAATATCTTTAATATACAAGATTTTTTAAAGAAAAAAATTACACCAAATTAACAAGCGTTTTATTATCTTTCCAACGAGTACCATAGTGCTATATAAAAAACGAAGAAATTTTTTTGTGGGGTTTTATTCATACAGGAAAAAAACACAAAGTGTTCAGGTAAATTATTAATCATGTATAGACAAGTCACTAATTATGTTTAAATCAGTAAATTTGAATTTTTTTTCAACAGAGCCGAATAGGTTAGTAGAGTTATACGTTGTATGTTAGAGTTGTACATTTGTTTAGTCTTTAGAATATGTGTTGATAGTATAGTTACATTAGAGTTCTACATTCTTTTAGGTTATATATTAATATTAGAGTTATACATCAGTCTATTTCATATGTAAAATTAATGTATCATATTAAATTTCTCGACCCCGGACGCTCCCGGGGTATAATCTAGCTTATAATAAAAGAATTGAATATTGATGAGGTGGCATTCAATGGAGGCATAAGAAAGCCATTTTAATGACATGGCATTCAAGGAGGCATTCTCCTCCTTGAGTGTGCCATGTGACAAATTAAAAATAAATAAATAATAATATAAAACCTAATCTACTAAATTTAAATTGAGTTATTTTAGGAAAAAAGAATTTAAAAACAAATTTAAATTTTTCTCTCTTATTTTCCTCCCATAATTTTAAACGTTAATATCTTTTATATACGATATTTTTTAAAGAAAAAAGTTACACCAAATTAACGAGCGTTTTATTATCTTTTCAACGAGTACCATAGTTCTATATAAAAAACGAAGAAAAAAACAACTATTTTTTGTGGGGTTTCGTTCATACAGAAAAAAAAAACACAAAGTGTTCAGGTTATTCATTAATAATGTTTTTTCTTTTAAACCAGGTTCTTATCTACGATGTTGAAATTCAGCTCAATCGTCATGCTTTCATTGGTATTTTACTCTTTTAAAGATGCATAGGTATACTTCATCGAGAGAAGCTAGGAGAAAGAATCGCGCAACACTGCAACACATGGCGTCACCTTATAGCAAGGTTATTTTTTTATTTATTTAATTACAAGGGTAATAATTATTACTATTAGTATTAGTATTATTAGAATTGTTATATTTTTCAACCCCGGGACACTCTCGGAATATATAACTTAGTTGGAGTAGGTTATGGGCACAACCATCCTTGACTATCGGTAATGCTTTTACGTCCACTGTCACATCATACCAAAAGGCCGTGAAACGCCGCCTAATGGCATGGGTGGGGCGAATAACAAGTGTGTGGCTTTGATGTCCCATCATTTTTTTACATACGAAAAAGTGGAATCATAGCGAGACCACTACGCACTTTAGTGAATTTGGTCAATAAAACCGCTCCTGTCTACGCGACAATAACATGAAAGAACGTTTTTCCTTATTTACTAAAACCAAAACGGATGGCTTCATAGCCATAAGTAGGGGTGCAAACGAGCTGAGCAGAGCCTGATCAGCTCGACCATGCTCGGGCTCAGGCTCGAGCTCGGCTCGTTAGTGATTTCTTAAGCTCGGGCTTGGCTCGTTAGTGATTTCTCAAGCTCGGGCTCGGTTCGTTTGTTACCTATTAGTTGTAATAAAAGGGTGTAAAGATAGGGGAGAAAATTAGCGGTAAAAAAAAAAAAAAAAAAAGAAGTAGGCTTCAATAATGAAGACAGTGGGGTCAAGTTGGTGCCTTTCACTTCTTGTTTTCTTCATTCAAAGGACACCTGCAAATACCCCATGGGATGGGAGTAAGCGCATGGAATAAGGGAAGGGTAATGTAGTAACTCCACACATATCACATATTAACATGTTATCCTAAATTCAATGTTCATTGGAAGAAGCAAGTCACGGATTGACACGTTATCCAATATTCAATGTTCATTGGTTGGTGCACCATTCAACCCCACCCGTGTCCCCACACAAAATCCTATCAATTATCACTTCTACTCAATCATCCATCCATAGCGATACCTTTTGTTTTACATATGTGATCAAAGGTTCAATCCTCGCTTCCATCATTCATGATTTGGTATTCGGGTGAAGATTGAATACGGGTGGCCCCGGTTCGAATCTAACGGGCGGCGAGGTTTTACCGAGTTCTATAACACTGTCGTGCCTTCGGGCTGGTGGGGCTCGGGTTTCCGCGCATCAGAAGAAGGCGGGGGCTGTTGGAGGTCGAGTACTCGATTCTTAGGCACGACGCCCCGCAAGAATGGTTGCCACACAGTTGTTCGCCGATTAAAAAAAATCACCTCTACTCAATCTTTTGTAAATGTGTACCAATCGTCTTAGCGGTTTACTGGTCGAATCAGTTAGACCATCAATGTTAAAAATCAGACAATTTATTTTTAACTTTGTTATTGTGACTATTATTATTGTTAGTTGTTACAAGTTATAATTAACCTGTTATAACAATAGAGGTGAACAAATCGGTTATTTTTGAGGAACCGGTTCCGGTTTGGAACCGGTCCGCTACAGGTGAAAAAAATTAATTTATTGATTTATACAACAAGCAACTTTTAACCCGATTTAGTACTTCAATTCTCCATCTAAAGGTATGGCTTTCACTAGTTCAACGCAACATGTGGTGAAAATGTGGTCTACATGAACCAAGCGTTCTAGTTCGACCCAGTTTATGGTTACCAGTTTAATCTGTTTGAAGTAGAAACTAGTTGGTTCGTTGTATAGCGCTTTATATGAGAAAACTAAACAATGAATTGATGGTTGTTGATTATGGTGTTGAAAACACTATTTTCGTCTTCTAAACAAGTGGTTTAAAATAAATGATTTTTTTTTAACATTTCCGGTCATTTTAATTGAATTAGTTTACATAAATCCATACTTATATTTTTTATTATTTCGCTTCCAAATCAAAGTATCATATAAGTTTATTAAAAGAAAATATAATGATTAATAAAAGCGTAATAATTATCATTTTTTATAAAATTAAAAGTCGTTGAATCTATACTATAGTCCGTTCATTTTGTTTTTCTCTACTCATTTAACCCTTAATTTGTTTCTCCCCTTTTTTAATTTTCCATTTCGCATTATCACAATGCTACAAAGTTTAGGATTGCATCTTGAAATTGATTGGAAAATGACCATGCTTTAAGTTGGTGAGAGTGAGAATCATAGATAGCACAAGATTGTACCTTGAAATTGATTGGTAAATGATCATTTTAGCTTATCTCAAACGGAAGATTGTTATCGTTCAATCCTACCTCTTCTCATTGATAATTCAAATATATATATATATAGGGTAGGGATTCATAGAAAACCCTTGTTATATGGTAAACTCTGGAAACTCTAACTTTCCGACTTTTTTTTTTATATGAAAATTTTAGGGTATGTAATATACATGATTTTAAGCATTTTGAGCGAAAAAAATGGAAAAAGCGCTGAGCCATTTTTTTTAAAAAAATAAAAAACCGTCTTCGGGTAACAAATGGTTAACACGTGTTAGTTTCGCTTAACATGTGTTAGTCAAAACTTTAATTTTTTTTTTTAAAATAAAAACAACTCTGCGCTTTTTTTGATTTTTTTGGCTCAAAATGCTTAAAATCATGTATATTACATGCCCTATTTTTTTCAAAATTAAAAAGAATTGGGAAGTCAGAGTTTCCAGAGTTTACTATATAACAAGGGTTCCCACATTATCCTTTCCCTATATATATATATATATATATATATATATATATATATATATATATATATATATATATATAAAGGTGTGTTCCCTCTATTTTCGGGAAGAGATAATGATATACATAATTACACAATATTTATCTAAAATACATAAAGAATATTATGAAGCATATTCTATTAAACACCGCAGTCGAAGCGAGACGTGACCAAATGTTGAGACTAAACCGAAAATCATCAAATATAACCCTTGGCAATCCTGTTCAGCACCAACGTACCAAACACATCGAGTTGGATATTCAGTTTGTATGAAAACACATGAAGAATGTTATAGTTCAATCCCTTGACCTCTTTTCATTGATAATTCAAATATATATATACAAGCTGTATTCCCTCTATTTTAGGGAAGAGATAATGATATACATAATTACACAATATTTATCTAAATACATAAAGAATATTATGGAGCATAATCTATTACAAACAACATATCATGTTTAATTTTGATGATGTCTAAGGCCATGGGGTATACTCTAACATTTGGGGCGTTAACAGTGACATGGCATGTTAACCGATGTTGTACACCACTCCCCCTTGTGTTAAGGGGCATTAAAAGGATTATATGTTAACATGTTAACATAGTGTTAAGAAATCTAATTAATTTTGTTTCCTTTTTTAAACCAAAAAACACTAAAAAATAGTGTTAGATAGAGTTAATAGACTTAAACCATTTGCTTGAGATGATGTGGAGTGAAATATGAGAAAGTGAGTGATATGGAACCTATGTGGAGTTAAGGAGGGTTAAAGTATACCCCAAGGCCTAATTGTCTAGCTATGTCATTGTCTTAAGTTAGATATAGAAATTTTGAAGAGTAGTTAAATTTTGTCAAAAAAAAGTCTGAGAAAAACAAAGAAGGAAAAAGTGATATACAAAACCAAAGAAGGATGATATACAATTGTGTTTTACATATGCTTTTTTATATACAACTGTTACATAATAAAAAGTATGTGTAATGAGAAAAACCTAAAAATTATTATGTTAATTTCTTTATATTAAATAACGTATATTATTATGATGAAAGTACCAACACTATGTAACATGAAGTGCCTATTAAAATACTAAGTTGGCATACTTACAAAACACCATCTTATATTCTCATCCAATCAACATCTACCACCCTCCCTACCCCCCCCCCCCCACCCCCCCCCAACCTACCCACCCACCCCCACTACTCCTGTTTTCCTTCCTCGATCTATGACAAACTTTTAGATTCATTTCTTGAGGAGGGTACGGTTACTTCTCCTTTCCCTTTTCTGCCTTGCTTCATTACACCTACACATAAAAAGGTAATAACTAATAACACCAATCTTTTCTCATTTCACTACACCCAAAGTCCCTAATCATTCAACACCAGATTCTCTCTTACATTTCCAGCTTTTGAGTAATCAAAATCCCTTTTGCATAACTCATCTTCACCAACCTATAATTCATTCAACTTCCTCTTTCCCTATTAAGATTTCAAGATTCTCTGATCTTGAACCAAACACCACCTATTCTTTCCAATTTTAGAAACTACAACAAGCTCAAATATTATTACTCATCATTTCAAGGTCTTTGTTCCAATATCTTCTTTCTTTATGTATTTTCCTGCATTTGGAAAGGTTGGGTCTTTTAAAGATTCCTAGGGGTGTGGAGGCAAAACAAAAGAAGATGCTATTCTAATTCCATTTACAACTAAAAAAAAAAATCTTAATTCAACATTTTCTACATTTCTTGAATATTAACCAATCTTGAAAAAAAAAAGTTATCTTCTTTTTGGGGTTTAAATTGGAAAATGAAGTTAGAAAGTGTAATACTCCCACCATCATCAAACAAGTCCAATTCCTCAAGTAGGATAAAGGGAGATAGCAAAAAGAGCACAATATGGACTCCAGTTGAGAACAAACTGTTTGAAACTGCTTTAGCCAAGTTTGATAAAGATACGCCTGATCGTTGGCAGCGCGTAGCGGAGATGGTGCCTGGGAAGACAGTGGAAGATGTTATGAGGCAGTATAAAGAATTGGAAGATGATGTTAGTTGTATTGAAGCAGGATATTATCCAAACTATGGGTATAATTGTAGCACTTCTAGTTTCACTTTAGAATGGGGAAACAATAATAATGACTTTACCACACCGCGATGTGGTGCTCCTGGGACGGGATCCTCCGTGGCCACCCCCATGGTTGTGGTGGCCGCGAATCGGACAATTGAACAAGAAAGGAAAAAAGGAGTTCCTTGGACTGAAGAAGAGCATAAGTAAGTTTCTTCACTCACTAGGTTTTTTTGTTAGACTATATGGTGTGGAGAGGGGTGGCATTTTCATGATGGGCCGCCACGCAGATGCCACGTAGGAGTGGGAGGAGAGGCATCCTCATGATGGGCCTCAAAGGGGGTGGTGTGCACTATGATGACAGGCCTCCTCATTGGTCAAAATTATTAAAAATAATAAAAAATCAATTAAAAACAATAAACTTGGCCCGGCTTCCACGGCAAGAGGTTGCCTCCCATGCCGTTTCCGCACCAGGGGGCGGTGTAGCTTGGCCCGGCATGGCGTTGCCTCCCCTATGGTGGAGCCCATACCATATAGTCTTAAATGATGAGTTTGGGTGGACGCATGGTTTAACTTAAACTATGTATTTATTTATCATTTAGTTTGGATTTCCATATTGAAGTGTGTTAGGTTGACAACAAAACAAAAGTTCTTTTAGCCTAATGGTAATAAGGTGATAGGAAATATATCTCTTTATAAGATGAGGGTTCAAGTCTCCTATGGATAAATATGTGGATTTAGACGTATGATTGGCGATTTTGTGAGTCAGTCGGTAGAAAAGAATAGAATCAATAGATATCTATCATAACTTTGTATCCTTCCAACTATAGCGATTTAAATTGGGATTTATGTGAATTGAGCAAACACAAACATGTAGATAAACTGATTTTTTTTTTTCGTTAAAAATATATGCTTGTTCATGTTAGTTGGTTTAATAAATAAATGAACACACACATGAGAAATTTACAAAATAGTCATAGTTGAGCAAAAAAACATTAAAAAAATCCACATGGAAATACAGCCTTCATCAAAGTAGTCATACCTCACTTCCTCCAACAAAAAGATGCCAAATCAGCGTCGCCAGCTGAGATTGCGATTACACTTGTGGCTAAGACGGGTAGGAAAAGACCAGCTAAGCCTGATGCTATAGTGAAAAGCGTTGGCTAGAGCCTTTTGGATTCTGGCTAAAGCTTAGTCTGAGTTGTTAGGGACAACTAAATTAAAGTCTAATTTGGAAAAAAAAAAAAAAAAACTTTGGCTATTTTGATAATTTTCTCTTTTAACTATATGTATTTGATTAATATTCCGAAGGGAGTTTACCAAATTACAAATTAACTAAATTTGAGATTTTAATTACAGATTGTTTTTGCTTGGATTAAAAAAGTACGGAAAAGGAGATTGGAGAAACATTTCACGAAATTTTGTGGTGACAAGAACACCAACTCAGGTGGCCAGTCATGCTCAGAAGTATTTCATCCGGCAACTCTCCGGTGGAAAAGATAAAAGAAGAGCAAGTATTCATGACATAACAACCGTTAATTTTAATGAAAACCACACAACCACTTCACCGGAGCAATGCAAACCCCCATGGAATCAAGCAACCACCATGGATTTCAACCAAACATATTATGGACGAAACACGTTTAACGGTAGTGGTGGTGGCTTACATGTATCTTATGGTGCACCACACAATATGGGTTTTCAGATGCACCCCACCTACCCTCACTAATTATCTCACTTACCCTCTCTGGAATCTGTTAAATCTACCTTATGTGAGAGAGGAGAAAGTATACGATACAAAGTTTCTTAACGTGAGAAGTGTAGGAAGCCACCAAATCATGTCACCTGTCAACTATGGTTAAGTTTACTTAACCTAAATCTGGTTGATTAAAGGGGTAAATTAGTCCTTTTATTATTCGTTAATCTCTGATCATTCAATCACGATTCAATTGTAATCGACAATATTTCTATTCAATTCTGTATTCAAATTCGAATGATTATGTATTTTAGATTGACTATCTAATCAATTCACGAATCAATCAAACTTAATGCTATTTTCCGATTATAAACATGCTATGTTTTTCGATCGTTCTACTTTTTTAATGATTTATTTTTGAGTAAATATCGTATGGTTTCTTACTTTTAGATTTTGGTTATACGTTTGTTAATTAAAAAAAAAATGATCGTGTATGTATTTACAAATAGACAGATATACAGGTTGTGAATTAGATTTAACAATTTTTGTTTGATGAAGATGATGATATTAAACGTGCGTTTAGGGTTAGCCAATGGTTACAGCGTGCATTTATGTAATTGATTATGTGGTTCTCATTGTTTTTTAGTAAGTGCGTTTAAGGGGTATACACGTGCGTCTATCCAATCATATACGTGCGTCTACAAAAACAGAGCAATTAGTTGAAGAAGATGATATATTACTGTTTGGAGGAACGTGCGTTTAAACTCAACAGCAAGCCAAACTTTTTTTTATTATAATAATAACAACAATTGATCTATAACTATTAATTAATATAGTAAACTGAATCGGTAAACAACTTACAGTCGTGCCAAAGGAGAGCTTGGTTTTCCGGCCATTAACATACACTTTCCTGGACAAAAAAGCATTAGTTGCAAGCCGGCTCAAAAGAGCATCGAGCAAAGTCGACTTGTCCGAGCCAGATGGCCCCATAAGTGGGGTAAACATCCCGGGCTCCGCGTATCCAGTCAATAGCTTGAACCCATAACCAAAACATGAAACTAAAATGACAACAAAAACAGAGCAATTAGTTGAAGAAGATGATATATTAGGAATGTGCGTTTAAACTTTTGTGACTTTTGTGGTTTGGAGGAACGTGCGTTTAAAGCTTCTTCTTCCATTGAATATCTTCTGGTCTAGGATATTGCTGATTGGTTCCAATTAAACCCTTTTCGTACTCATAGTACAGAAGACGAGCACGGTGAGTGGGTGTTAGAGGCGCCCTTCTTTCCCACTTGTTTGTGGACTTTGAAAGAATGCCAATCAATCCATTGCCAATCATTATTATTATTCTGATGATGATGTTGGGAAGAAATTAAGAATATTGGGGGTTTTTGTTGTAGTAGGTGGGTTGCTCATGGTGACGTTGCGATGAGACAGATTGATAACAACAACAAATGGTGAATCGTGATAACAACAACGACAACCTTTACATTTATTTATTGTTGCTAACTGTCCACATGTTAATTGAATGTGCGCTTTTAAAAAAAATTGAATATGCGTTTAAAATTTTTGAATGTGCGTTTACAATTTTAAAACGTCCGTTTGAACATTTGAACGTGCGTTTGTTTTGTTTGTCCCACCAAATAAAGTTTAAACACACGTCACATATCGAACACAGATGTAACGTGCGTTTAAAAGCCTCTGTTATCACAAACTTCGTCTTTTTCGTCTGCAACTTATTTTTAACGTAATTTTTATGTTTAATCATAGTTAATGAAACAAAATCGAAAGTATTTGACAACTATTACCAGCGTTTATTCATAATTGTATGTTTTCGCATGATTGTTCGTCCCTATTATAATCCTCTGTTTTTGCTTGTTTTAAGATTCAAATACTGATCATACGTTTTCGTTCATTGTAATCGAATGTTTTTTGTTATTTTGATTGTGTGATCACCAAGAATGTTTAATCGAATTGAAATGATGAAAAATCATGTTTCGAATTAAGTCTGTTGTTTCGATTTGAAAAAGTTTTGAACGTTTTTCCTAATGTACCCCTGGTTAGATTATGCCGACCATGATTAGGGTTGTTAATTACCATCATGCCACCGCCTATAATCTAAGGGCTGAAAATGCTTCCTACGCTTCTCACGTTAAGGACGATTTGTACGTTATCTCTCCCCTGGGAGAGAGATATTACTTTTCATTATGGGACGAACGTACATTAAGCAGCACTCCGCGTCTGTAATCTTTTGTGTTACTGATATGGATAGTTTTTGTTGGTATTTCTTGTTTTGGGGTTTTATTGTGAATATTATTAGCCTAGGTCTTTAGGACGGTTAGAGTACGGATATGATCCAAGATTCTATTTTTCTTACATTTGACTTTCGTTGACTCTGTTTGCTCGTATTCCGCAAACATGAAGTATCCTGCGATCCTTAGTTCTTGATTGATGATTCTACTCAAAAGCATGATTTTCCTATGTAAAATAAAAATTGGGCAAAGCTGCTGAATGAATGACATCATCTTGATCAGGAAGAAAATCCGCTAAAGGCACTATAGCCAAACGGCATCTTGGTGGTGGGATAAGACTTACGGACTATTAGGTCCTGGGTTCGAATCTCACAAGTGGGGTTTTCTCATAATTATAAATTTCCTCTTGATTTGGTGGTGGAATATGATCGCGTGGTAACACTGGTGGCACGATGATACTCCAGTGATCCATGAGTGATTACAGTTGGCCGAAAAAAATCCAATTAGAGGTGTTTAGATATAACTGAAGTCTTCCGAGCTGCTTAAACCAAGTTAAATAGGGTATATAGTCAATAACAATGATAAAATTAATTTTAATTATATACTTCTATAATTAAATATATATATTTTAATAGAATATTTCTTGTAAGACCTTATACAACAACAACAACAACCATACCCAGTAGATCCCACAAATGGCATAGCTATTCGTAGGGTCTGGGGAGGGTGGGATGTAGGCAAACCTTACCTCTACCCGAAAGGCAGAGAGGCTGCTTCCAGAGAGACCCTCAGCTCAAAACAAAAAATAAGAAACAAACTAGACTAGCAATACAACGGTATAGTAACATAACAGGTGGTGGCAGGAAAGCAAAGTAAAATATAGATATGCATCGTGAGACAGAGTAATATATACATAAGTGTACCATCATAAACATTTATCTAGCTGTTAAAGGGTTTTCCTAAGCAAAGACCCCCTACAGTGTAGTAAACTACACTTAACACAAAGCAAGGACCCAATTTTGTCTTCCTTAAAAGTCTTTAACCTTAATCCTACGTCTCCATGAACTCCTATCATGGACCATGTCCTCAGAAAGGTGCAGATCTAGCATATCCTGCCTAATTCGCTCATCCCAGGTCAAATTAGGTCTTCCCCTACCTCTCTTCCTCTCCACAATGAGGGTCTCCACTGCTCTAATTGGCTCCGACGTCAACCTCCTCTTCACGTGACCAAACCATCTCAATTTCCCCTCCTTCATTTTACCCGCTATACTAGCCACCCCTAGTCTTTCCCTAAAAACCTCATTTCTTATCCGATCTAGCCTTGTGTGCCCACACATCCACCTCAGCATCCTCATCTCTGCCACCTCCATCTTTCGTGCTTGCGTCTTCTTGATAGCCCAGCAATCCGAACCATATAACATCGCAGGTCTAACTACAACCCTATAGAATTTACCTTTTAATTTTGATGGGAACCTCCTATATATTAATAGACCAACTGATTTGAATAGTATTTCTCTTCATTTTTATTCTTTAAATGCTATGTTATAGGGATTTACTTAGATTCCTCGATCTTGGCTTAGTGGTTAGGCCCTTGTTAGAGTTTGTGAAGACCCTGGGTTCGAATCCCTCCTCCTATACCTTTTTGTTTCCCTAATAATAATTGTATTGTATTTTGTGCACCCGTCTTTTTACTGTACTCTTTTATAACCTTGCTTAATCTCCACCATCCTATGCACCCCTTCATTCACTGATCTCTCCTCCTTTCTCTAGATTTTTCTTTCATCTCTCTCTCTCTCTCTCTAGATTTCTCTCAACCCTGCTATCAACCCCATAACCGCTGACTTCCATCAGCCATGCTGAGATGAACTCTTTTAGGGCTTTAGAACTCGCTAAAAGACAGATATCGGAGGTGGCGACGGATGAGGGAGACCATAGGTGTTAACAGGGAGGCTGCAGAATAAAGAGTAAGAAGAACCGGTGAGTCTTAGCTATGTACATTAATCTTTTTCTTAAATCATTTACTAAACCCTTTGATTATTTTTATACCAGTCAACTCCAATGGCTGAAAAAACTCAACCGGTTCAAGTATTATACTGTGGTGTTTGTGGGTTATCAGCTGATTACTGTGAATTTGTACCGGATATCAAAAAACGCAGACCCTGGTTGATAGAACATGCTCCTCATCTTTACCCCGATTATTAAAGGTACTGCAAGATTTTACCCTTTTCATTGCTTTAACAAAATATCAATTCTTTTTTTTATGTTTTTTATAAAAAAGTTATGATTTGTTTTTGTTTGTTTGTAATGAGTCAAGTTTAGAGGAGGTTGATGGAGTTTTAGATAGTGGCAGTCTTCTCCAACTCCAATTACTAATGGCAGTGGACCTTCCGGTAATTTTTTTTTTCATTTTTGTGTTTTTAAGTTGTTTATTGTTTAAAGTGTTTTGAGTTTTATAAATTGATTGATGATTACAAGTTATGTTATTGGGAACAGAATTTATGTTATCGATGACCTTATAATTATAATGTTGTGTTATGAGCTGTAGGTTTGTGGTGATTATTGATGCGTTTTCGCCGGTCCAAAAGGAAGTTGCGGATCTCATCAGGCCTGGTGTGGTGACGGGTAGTTTCATTTGATGGTATGTTTGTGAAATTCCTCAATTTTCTCTCTCATTTATTAATAAGAAAGAAATTAGCAGCCAAAATCGAATATATGTTTGCTTTTGTTGTAGTCCAATTTGAATACTTGAATTTTATAAATCTATGATTATTTGGGTTTTTATTTATTTTGTATTGCTTATCTGATCTCTTTTATAACCTTGCTTAATCTCCACCATCCTATGCACCCCTTCATTCACTGATCTCTCCTCCTTTCTCTAGATTTTTCTTTCATCTCTCTCTCTCTCTCTAGATTTCTCTCAACCCTGCTACCAACCCCATAACCGCCGACTTCCATCAGCCATGCTGAGATGAACTCTTTTAGGGCTTTAGAACTCGCTAAAAGACAGATATCGGAGGTGGCGACGGATGAGGGAGACCATAGGTGTTAACAGGGAGGCTGCAGAATAAAGAGTAAGAAGAACCGGTGAGTCTTAGCTATGTACATTAATCTTTTTCTTAAATCATTTACTAAACCCTTTGATTATTTTTATACCAGTCAACTCCAATGGCTGAAAAAACTCAACCGGTTCAAGTATTATACTGTGGTGTTTGTGGGTTATCAGCTGATTACTGTGAATTTGTACCGGATATCAAAAAACGCAGACCCTGGTTGATAGAACATGCTCCTCATCTTTACCCCGATTATTAAAGGTACTGCAAGATTTTACCCTTTTCATTGCTTTAACAAAATATCAATTCTTTTTTTTATGTTTTTTATAAAAAAGTTATGATTTGTTTTTGTTTGTTTGTAATGAGTCAAGTTTAGAGGAGGTTGATGGAGTTTTAGATAGTGGCAGTCTTCTCCAACTCCAATTACTAATGGCAGTGGACCTTCCGGTAATTTTTTTTTTCATTTTTGTGTTTTTAAGTTGTTTATTGTTTAAAGTGTTTTGAGTTTTATAAATTGATTGATGATTACAAGTTATGTTATTGGGAACAGAATTTATGTTATCGATGACCTTATAATTATAATGTTGTGTTATGAGCTGTAGGTTTGTGGTGATTATTGATGCGTTTTCGCCGGTCCAAAAGGAAGTTGCGGATCTCATCAGGCCTGGTGTGGTGACGGGTAGTTTCATTTGATGGTATGTTTGTGAAATTCCTCAATTTTCTCTCTCATTTATTAATAAGAAAGAAATTAGCAGCCAAAATCGAATATATGTTTGCTTTTGTTGTAGTCCAATTTGAATACTTGAATTTTATAAATCTATGATTATTTGGGTTTTTATTTATTTTGTATTGCTTATCTGATCTCTTTTATAACCTTGCTTAATCTCCACCATCCTATGCACCCCTTCATTCACTGATCTCTCCTCCTTTCTCTAGATTTTTCTTTCATCTCTCTCTCTCTCTCTAGATTTCTCTCAACCCTGCTACCAACCCCATAACCGCCGACTTCCATCAGCCATGCTGAGATGAACTCTTTTAGGGCTTTAGAACTCGCTAAAAGACAGATATCGGAGGTGGCGACGGATGAGGGAGACCATAGGTGTTAACAGGGAGGCTGCAGAATAAAGAGTAAGAAGAACCGGTGAGTCTTAGCTATGTACATTAATCTTTTTCTTAAATCATTTACTAAACCCTTTGATTATTTTTATACCAGTCAACTCCAATGGCTGAAAAAACTCAACCGGTTCAAGTATTATACTGTGGTGTTTGTGGGTTATCAGCTGATTACTGTGAATTTGTACCGGATATCAAAAAACGCAGACCCTGGTTGATAGAACATGCTCCTCATCTTTACCCCGATTATTAAAGGTACTGCAAGATTTTACCCTTTTCATTGCTTTAACAAAATATCAATTCTTTTTTTTTTATGTTTTTTATAAAAAAGTTATGATTTGTTTTTGTTTGTTTGTAATGAGTCAATTTTAGAGGAGGTTGATGGAGTTTTAGATAGTGGCAGTCTTCTCCAACTCCAATTACTAATGGCAGTGGACCTTCCGGTAATTTTTTTTTCATTTTTGTGTTTTTAAGTTGTTTATTGTTTAAAGTGTTTTGAGTTTTATAAATTGATTGATGATTACAAGTTATGTTATTGGGAACAGAATTTATGTTATCGATGACCTTATAATTATAATGTTGTGTTATGAGCTGTAGGTTTGTGGTGATTATTGATGCGTTTTCGCCGGTCCAAAAGGAAGTTGCGGATCTCATCAGGCCTGGTGTGGTGACGGGTAGTTTCATTTGATGGTATGTTTGTGAAATTCCTCAATTTTCTCTCTCATTTATTAATAAGAAAGAAATTAGCAGCCAAAATCGAATATATGTTTGCTTTTGTTGTAGTCCAATTTGAATACTTGAATTTTATAAATCTATGATTATTTGGGTTTTTATTTATTTTGTATTGCTTATCTGTATGATTAAGAACAAAGAGTTTGGAACAATATCGAAGATCTTAATGCATCATAAACACACCTTATATTTGAAGATCTGAAATTTGGAATCTTTTGCTACTGTATCGAATTGAGCGAAAAAAAAGCATGCAAACTGACGTGTTAAACTTGATGCAAACTGTATGAGTTATTTTATTTAGGGAGGACTGGAAAACATATAGGGAGATGTTTTATAATCAGTGTAAATTGCATGTGGATAATGAAAGTGATTTCACCATGAAGCAGCGGTTGGTCATATTGGCGACATAAGTGAATGGTAAAACACCCTTTACGTTACTTGATTATGTGTTTTCTGGCATTGCCTTCATTTGATTTAGAATCTTCTTACGATCGCTGACTCACATGTTTATGCATAATTTGAGTAGTTATGATGTTTAAACGTTTGGCTTGTCAGATTGTGCTATTAGATTGTCATGCTTTGTAATTTAAAATTTGACATTGTAGCTCGATGATGAAATGGAAAAACATGCAGAGCTTCTTAAGCTGATAGAAGGTAGCCCTATGTATATAAATGCAATTGTTGCAAGACGGTGTAAGGATTTTACAACGGAAATTTTGTTATTTGACGATTGTTCAAGAAACGCATAACTTGGAGGACCGCGATGGTAATGTCTTAAAACGTTTGTAATTTAAATTATTTATAGAAGGTGGTTTTGATGTTTGGTGAGCCTGGAATGTGTCAAACCAAGGCATGTTGGGCAGGGTTGCTTGACCCACAAACAGTCTTTAATTCGTTTTCTGAAATTTAGAAATATATGTGAAAATGGATAATTGTACATGAAATGTCCGGGGTCGGGTTAGGCTGATTGACCAGCAAACGTTGTTTAACCAATCTTATTTGGATTGTGTAACTATATAATGTGTTAACTATGGTTACAAAAGTTGATTATAACAGTTCTTTTGCAACTTTTAAAAAGTGATTTAGGATTGTATATGCTTAAAAAAATGCCTATCTTTTAGCTTAAAAGTATTAGGGATTAGTTTTGAACCAATAAAAAAGGATAAAAAGAAGGCATTGTATGTTGGACTGAATTGTATTTTTCACATGCGAAACGGGTCAGGGGTATAAGTCTTTTAGTTTCGGTTTTTCACTTTTATGTTGCATATATAATCTGTTAATTTAAATTCACAACTGATATATAGGGGTAATTGTTACATTATTTATAAAAAAATAACTACGGGTCAACTTACCCAGGTGCCATCTACATAGGTTTGCCCATCCGCTCATGTCTGATTTAAGCCGACCAGGGTTGAAAGGCTCAATATTTACTTTCTAATTATTTTTGTCTAACATTTGCATATTTAACCTTTGAGGAATGTTTTATTTAACTGGATCAACAAGCAGAAGTCAAACAAGTACTGGCTAATAAAAGAAAAGGAAAAATTCTACTTCATGGCAGTGGTACTATGTTCCGCAACGAAGTTAGCACCTATGCTGCTTTAATGCGAAATCTAATCCCATGAATGATAGATGGAAGTGTTCGTACAACCATTGATACCGGTTGTGGCGTTAGTTTTCCAAACAAATTCTTTTAAATATTAATCAAATTGATCAACTTGTGGTATTGTGACCTCAAAATTTTGAACTTCAATTATCCAGGTTGCTAGCTGGGGAGGTGACTTGCTCAGCCATGGTATCATAGCCGTTTCTCTTGCCCATGAGATAACAATGAAACCCAACTTCAGTTCGCCTTAGAACGCAGGATTCCATTCTTGGAATCATATCTACACAACGTCTTCGATTTCCATCAACTTCATTCAATATGGCTCATTGCTCACAACGTCAGGTCAAGAAATCAAGATTAAAATCAATGTATGTTGCCTGCAAGACACAATAACATATACAATTAGGAATAAAAAAATGGATGCATGTGGTCTAAAAAACCAAAATTCCACATCCTCACTTACCTTTTAGTAACTTTCTTCTCATTATTACTACACCTATTTCATCACTAAATTCAACTTTTACACAACAGAAAATCTGGGTTAAACCACTCCACAAGTTCTTCCATGTTTTGGACCACGACTTCTTTTATGGGCAAAAGTGATAGTATGAAAATGAGAATTTGATATGGCAGGTCGGTAGTAAACCTGAATTTGATCCTCCACCACCCTCCTTCATAAAATGTAAGTCATCAATAACCTCAACAACAAATAATTAAACCAGTAAACATATCTTGGATTGTATAATTTATACAATCAGAACTAATATAAGAAAACAACTACAACTGAAACATTCTGATAAGAAATTAACAATAGTCAGATAAACAATTGCACCTGCAGAACTAAAGAAATTTCATGGACGTACATTGTCGAATATCTGGGATATTTGATACCAGATTTTGACATTTGTCTTATAAATCGACTTAAACTACAAAAATCAATCGAGTCAAACTACAAAATTCAATCGACTGAAACTACAAAATCAGCCATGTGAAACTACATATATCCATCGGCTGAAGCCACAAAAATCAATCAAGTCAAACTACAAAGTTCAATCGACTGAAACCACAACATTCAATCTACAGAAACTACAAAATTTTATGGACTGAAACTACGAAACCAGTCAAGTGACCCTACAAACATCGATCTGTTCAAACAACAAAAATCCATGAGTGAAACTACAAAATTCAATCAAAATTCGATCAGCCGGAATTCGAACGACCAAAACTAAAAAAATCAATCAAAATTTGATCAACCGAATTTTGATCTACTGAAGCTAAAACAACTCAACCAAAATTCCATCCACTAGAACTAAAAAAGTTAACGGATGATTCATCTCTAGCATCACCGAAAAAAGTATTACGGTTATGACTTATGACCATTTTATCATACATTATAGAAGTTTCCTTTTTTTTTTCTCTTTTGTTTCTTTTTTGCTTCAAAGTACCTGAACCTTGTTCCAAATAATAATTTTCAAACTTCAAAAGTTTAGTAAAATTGCTTACTTCTTCAAAAATGAACCTAATCCCCATATCCAGCAACATTCTGATATAATTAAGATCACTAAATGCTAGTTATCAATTTTCCAAATAGGTTAGGTTTTGATCATACCTTGAAACAATCGATCGGCCGATCAGGACGTCGTCCACCGAACAATATGCCGCATTGCATCATACGGAATTCCATGATGCTCTGATCTCGAGATCAAGCGTTAACTCTTACATAAGTATATTCGAATCTAAAGCTTAGAAAAACGTCATCGAAGTTGAAATAAATGAAGATAGTGAAGTATATAGAATCAAACGCCATGGTTACAAGTTTTCTAGGTAATTTTGTCTTAAGCCGTTAACAAACCAAGAATCTAAACAATCGGATTTTGTAGCCGTCTAAACCCTAGATGAGCAAATAACATAAACGGAATTTAGCGAGGCTTAAATAGAAGGGACTATGACTAGTTTTGACGGGTCATAGATAGAGAAGCTTAGTGACCCGGTTCAAATTAGGCTTATAACAACGTTATACTATATATAGTTTGAATTAGTACGAGTACCGACATTTGTTTTTATGATTTTCTAGATGTAAAACACGTTTTTAGGCGTACATCAATTTAATTTTTGGGTCTTATATTTTGGTTAATAAATAAGTGAAAAATATTCATTTATCATCTGTACAAATCATAAGGATCATTTGTGTACTTTTAAAAAGCTTGAGACCAAATTCAAAATTTTAGTATTCCACAAGAATCATCCATGTACTTTACTTTAATAGTAATAAGTTCATATCCTATTTTACCATTTTTTTTAATCATAAATTCCATTATAAAAATGATATTCAGAATATTGTAATAAGATTGTATCAAATTTTACAATATTACTAATAAATTCTATGTGAAAGAATATTTAGAATTCAAAATATTGTAATAAGATTGTATCATATTACATTTTAATCCGCTCTCCAACTAGCTCGATAAGAATAAAAAGAAGTATTATCATTGCACTCCAATTTCTATTATCTTTCACATTATTATTATTATTATTATTCATAATGGTTTCTTCCTTAATTTTCAAATGATCTATAACTTATAATAAAAGAATTGAGTTTGTATGAGGTGGCATTCAATGGAGGCCTCAATCCCCTATTGAATGTGCCATGTGGCATCATGTGAAGCTTTCTTTTAAATTTATTTACTTTGTACTAGCTTTAATCCCGGGAGCGTCCCGGGGTTGAAAAATATAACAATTCTAATAATACTAACTAGCTGATTACCCCGGGAGGGTCCCGGGGTTGAAAAATCTAATTTTACGTGATAATCTATTGCAAATGGCTCAAGTTAACTAACCGCAAAATCTCTCAATCATTGCATGTTCATAGTATTCTAATCAGAAATAACTCATATTCTCTAATCTAAAACCTAATCAGTAATCATGTAAAGAATCACTTATGTAAGCTGCAAGTATTCAAAAACTCATCACATCACTCTAATTTCTCACATTCTAATGGCTCTTATAATTCCTAACCTAATCAACTAAACAAACACTTAAGTTGGAAGTTGTAACCATTGCATCTCATTATAACACGTGGCATAATCAAGAGATGGTTGAGGCCACCATTGAACGTCACGTCAGTAACTATCAATTCTTCCCGGGAGCGTCCCAGGGTTGAAAAATATAACCATTCTAATAATACTAATACTAATAGTAATAATTATTACTCTTGTAATTAAATAAATAAAAAAATAAGGTGACACCATGTGTTGCAGTGTTGCGCGATTCTTTCTCCTAGCTTCTCTTGATGACGTATACCTAGTAAAATTTCAATGATAACATAGCGATTGGGCTGATTTTTAAAATCGTAGATAAGAACCTAGTTTAAAAAAAAAACACGATTAATGAATAACATGAACAGTTTGTGTGTTTTTTTCCTGTATGAACGAAACCCCACATAAAATAGTCGATTTTTTCTCCGTTTTTTATATAGCACTATGGTACTCGTTGGAAAGATAATAAAACGCTCGTTAATTTGGTGTAATTTTTTTCTTTAAAAAATCTCGTATATAAAATATATAAACGTTTAAAAATTATGGGAGAAAACATGAGAGAGAAAATTTTAAATTTATTTTTAAATTCTTTTTTCCTAAAATAACTCAATTTAATTAAAAAAAGAAATAATTCAAAAACACTAAAATCTTTCAATTATGATGCCACGTGGCAGTTTCATGGAGAGGTTGAAGGCATCATTGCACGCCACGTCAGCAATGTTCAATTCTTTTATATATATTAATAATAATAGATACTAATAGTAATAATTATTACCCTTGTAATTAAATAAATAAAAGAATAACCTTGCTATAAGGTGACACCATGTGTTGCAGTGTTGCGCGATTCTTTCTCCTAGCTTCTCTTGATGAAGTATACCTATGCATCTTTAAAAGAGTAAAATTCTAATGAAAGCATGGTGATTGAGCTGAATTTCAACATCGTAGATAAGAACCTGGTTTAAAAGAAAAAACATTATTAATGAATAACCTAAACACTTTGTGTTTTTTTTCCTGTATTAACGAAACCTCACAAAAAATAGTTGTTTTTTTCTCCGTTTTTTATATAGAACTATGGTACTCCTTGGAAAGATAATAAAACGTTCGTTAATTTGGTGTAATTTTTTTCTTTAAAATATCTTGTATATAAAAGATATTAACGTTTAAAAATTATGGGAGGAAAATAAGAGAGAAAAATTTAAATTTGTTTTTAATTTTTTTTTTCTAAAATAACTCAATTTAAATTTAGTAGATTAGGTTTTATATTATTATTTATTTATTTTTAATTTGTCACATGGCATGACACATGGCACACTCAAGGAGGAGAATGCCTCCTTGAATGCCACCTCATCAATATTCAATTCTTTTATTATAAGTTATAGATTATAGATTATAGATTTTTAAATAAAACCTATATCTATATTATCTTAAAATTTCAAATACGTTAATTAATATCTTTTCCTTATTTTCTCTCACATTTTTTAAATGTTAGTGAACTATTAATTATTTTAAAATTTCAAATATGTTAATTAATATTTTTATCTTTATTTTTTTCTTATTTTCCGCTCACAATTTTTAAACGTTAGTAACTTTTATGTATGACAATTTTTTGAAAAAAAAATTACACCAAATTAATGATCGTTTTATTATCTTTCCAACGAGCACCATATATAGTGCTATACAAAAACGAAAAAAAATGTTTTTTAGTGAGTTTTTGTTCATGCAGAAAAAACACAATGTTGTTAGGTAATTTCTTAATCATATATAGGCAAGTCATTAATCATGTTATGATAGTATATATGTTTTTGAACCTACTATTACATATATGAATTGCCCATGTTCATGTGCTATAATGATATGCTTAGCATTAAAAGACGTTGAGAGAAGTCCTTTTGATGGTATAAACATTAGAACAACTTTCTTTAACATTAAAAGGGGTTGAGACTGTTTACTTCTTTTATCCTTTTTTTATTAAGTAATATTAGATTTTTCAACCCACAATTCTAATAATACTGATACTAATAGTAATAATTATTACTCTTGTAATTAAATAAATAAAAAATAACCTTGCTATAATGTGACACCATGTGTTGCAGTGTTGCGCGATTCTTTCTCCTAGCTTCTCTTGATGAAGTTTACCTATGCATCTTTAGAAGAGTAAAATTCCAATGATAGCATGGCGATTGGGCGGAATTTCAAAATCGTAGATAAGAACCTGGTTTAAAAGAGAAAAACATGATTAATGAATAACCTGAACACTTTGTGTTTTTTTTTCCTGTATGAACGAAACCCCACAAAAAATAGTCGTTTTTTCTCCGTTTTTATATAGCACTATGGTACTCGTTGGAAAGATAATAAAACGCTCATTAATTTTGTGTAATTTTTTTCTTTAAAAAAATCTCGTATATAAAAGATATTAACGTTTAAAAATTATGGGAGGAAACATAAGAGAGAAAATTTTAAATTTGTTTTTAATTTTTTTTTTCGTAAAATAACTCAAAATATTGTAATAAGATTGTATCATAGTGTAATAAGATTGTATCATATTACATTTTAATCCGCTCTCCCACTAGCTCGATAAGAACAAAAAGAAGTATTATCATTGCACTCCAATTTCTATTATCTTTCACGTTATTGTTCACTACAACAAAAATGGCTTTTAAGGACCTTTTGTGTGGGATGCTTGTAAATAGGGTCCTAAAAACTATTTAATAGGACGAATGAACTTTAGGGGTCCTTAAAAAGCTATTTAATAGGATAGATGATTCTTTAGGGTCCTATTATCATATAACTTAATAAGACACTTAAAAGGTAGATCCTAATAAAGTAATTTATAAGACATTTATTTGTTGGTGTCCCATTATGTGGTAATGTAATAGGACACTTGATCAACAGGGGTCCTATTATAACATAATATAATACGAAACTTTGTACTTAAGTCATAAATGTTCGATGTTATAGGACCCTTTCTAGTCGAAGTCATATTACAAGAGAACATAATAGGACACTTGAAACATGGGTCTTATACCTTTAACCTTTATAGGACACTTAGTCATTGTGGTATTATTATAATACACCGTAATAGGACACATGATATTTGAGTCATAAAACATCAGTTTTATAGGACGCTTATTCGCTAGAGTTTTGTTATAACATAACTTAATAGGACGCTTAATCATAGTGGTGTTATTATAATATAACGTAACAGGACACTTGATATTTGAGTCATAAAACATCGGTTTTATAAAATGCTTATTCGCTAGAGTTTTATTATAACATCATTTAACAGGACACTTGACACTTGGGTTTTATAACTTTAACCTTTATAGTGGTGATGGTCAGTGGTGGTGGATGGTAGTTGTGGACGGTGGTGGTGGTTGACGGTGGGTGGTGGTGGATGGTGGTGAAGGTAGACGTTTGGTGGTGGTGGTAGGCGGTGGGTGGTGGTGGACGATGGTGGTGGACGGTGATGGTGGACGTTGGTGGTGGTGGTGCTGAACGATGGTAGACGGTGGGTGATGGTGGACGGTGGTGGTAGACGGTTGGTGGTTGTGGTAGGTGGTGGACGACGGTGATGGTAGACGCACTACAAATAAAAAGCCATATAGCGGCACACGTTTTTAGTGACATTTAATTTTTGTGGCACTAATTTAGGTTTTAGTATCAATTTGAGTATGCTAATATTTATACAACTTTTTTTTTTTGAACGGCCAACTAAACAACGCCGGGTACTTCGTATGTGGCCCCCAGTGGCAAAGACAGGGGCAGAGCCCGGCCCACCCCGGAGGCACGAAGCCCCTAGCCTGCCCGACAGCTCCCTTCCAGGGAAAACCCGACCCACATACCCGCCCGAAGGCACGACAGTAGTGAACTGGTAAAACCTGGCGAGATCAGGACTCAAACTCATGACCATAGGTGAGTCATCCATCATTTCTCGTTATGTCTTTCATGAGAATCGAACCTGGGACCTCCAAGAGAGATCCCTGGTCCATTCACCAACTAAACTACCTGTGAAGGACTAATATTTATACAACTAATTTATGTTTTTAGTGGCCACTAAAAATTTTCATTTTCCCACCTTTTAACGTTTAACCTTTCAATAAAACTTTTAAAATTCTTTCCTCTTTTACTAAAAATCTAAAATTTTCCAATTTCCCTCCCAACATAATAATCCTCTTTCAAAATGTTTCCCCGCCTTTTGCATCTCTATTTTTTTCATTTTTTTGCTTTCCAGGCTTTTTGAATTTTGCGTTTTCCTTTCTCAATTCTCACCAAACTTCTTTCCCAAAATCTATAGTGTTCCTTCATAATGGCCAACGTGCCTTCCTGGCTTTGAAAATCTCTTCCAATCTACATCGTCTACAATTATTAACTCTGGTATTTCTTCTATTTGATGTCCTCTTTTGTAGTTAAATTAAAAAAGTTCTATTTGTAGTTTGAGTACAACGTCGTCTTCATCCAAGTTCCGTTTTTTTTACCTAAATTGACTTATGTTTTTTTTTGTGTGTGGTTTTCCATCTAGATCTATGATATGTACATGGTTTTTGCCGCTTCACTACCCTAATTCAGGTATTGGTCTTTAATTTTACTCTTGTATAATTAAAATCGATTTATACAAATTTCTTTTGAATAAAAACTAACTCTTCAACAATGAAGATTTGTTAGCGTTTGATAGAACCGTCATTGTGGTTATGTTTTTGGTGTTAACATTGGATTATTTTCTTTTGCAAAATCAATCCCCACGTGTGGTTTCTTTATGTACATGCTCAGTTTGTTTCTAAAAAGTGATTTCGCCCATTTTGTAAGTAGTTTTATTGCGAGGATTGTTCATTCATTTTTTTGGTAGTTTAAATATTGCAGTAGAAAAAAACTACGTGTGATAGATTTCCCTTTTTTTCTTACAAGATCCAGGGGCATAGCTTTTAAAGGATGGAAGAGAAAGGATCTCCCTCCTCTTTCTTTCTATCCAATTCCTTCCAAATTGGAAAGATTGAAAATCACACTAAAATCCTCTTTATTATCCCTCTCATTCCCTCCCTTTCTCTCCTACAAAAAACTCTGGAACACATTTTTCCCCACTTCCTTCATAATCCTTTCTCTTCCATCCTTTAATGAAACTCTGGAACATAGTGTTAAGGGGTGGGGAGGGGCGGCCGACCCCCCGAATTTTCGCTCAGAAGTTCCGATCATATAATATTCGTATAGAAATTTTTTGGTATAAAAGGTTTCGACCCCCTAAAACTTGTGACTTCCGATCCCCCGGTGACTTCTGACCCCCCAAAGTTTCGGGTCAAACTTCGCCACTGACAAGATCAATCTATGAATTCATCTTACATAAAATAACTACGTTTGATTGAGATTGTATTCCAACCAATCTGTCTAACTATTTGTTTCCTCCTTTATGACCAAATTTATGTTTCCTATTGTTTTCCCTTTCTCCTCCATGTGTGTTTGTGTGTTTAGAAGGTAGAATATATTTTTTATGTATAGTTATCTATTGTTTCATGAATATGTAGTTTAGTCTCATAAACTGTAAAAGGGAGCATAAAGTTTGTTGGTCATCAATTCACATTTGCAAACTGGTTGTATTTTTTGTAGTTAATGATTCGAATTGGTTTGTTTTTTAAAGGTAATAAGCACTTGAATCCTCGACCTTAAAGGGGAGCTCCAATTTAACTCCAATTGCTTTGCCAGTTGGATCCAACCTCGCAACCCCATATTGGAGCATTTGCATTCCATCCATTTTTATTTCTTTTTGTAATTGTAATCTTTTATTATGATGCATTTTATGAGTTATGTTTTTATACCGGTTAGGATTCTAACTTCAGATTATATATTGATATATAATATTTGAGTTTGATAAATGTTTGTTGAAAACCAAAATCTAGGTTGGAGATAAAGTTCACCTCAAAAGCATTCTAAACTCTATCGAGACTTTAGCAAAAGGATGGGTGAAGAGCTTGGACCCAAATGAGCTAGTTGGTGGTGCATAGATTGAACCAGAATGGTGTGAGGTAAACGTTCAAGTACCAATAAAAATAAATGAAAAGTTGGTGGTTCATCTCAGTATGTATTTGTTAAACTTGTGATGCGAATAGTTTTAATATTCTGGAACTTAATGCTTATACACGGATGGTTTATTTGTAAGTAGTATGGATGGTTATTTTCCACAGTTCAAGATTGTATTGCTGCATCCATTGCATGGCCTTGTCCTTTCATCTCGGTATGTATTTGTTAAATTTGTGATACAAATAATTTTAATAATCTGGAACTTAATGCTTATACATGGATGGTTTATTTGCAGGTAGTCCGTGACGATTGAGGACACATGATGACTTAGGATTCTATGCTGCTTGTTTCTTTCATTGCTTTTAATTTCTTTGTTAAATGTTACAAGACTTTATGTTGGACAATGCTATGACTTATTTATGTTTAGTGTTTTTGTTATGAATATGCTTATTTGAAATATAATAAAGTTTTATTTCTTTCTTTAGTTGATGTTATTTTTTATGTTGATGGTCTTTTTATTGTATAATAAAAACCATTATTTGGATGTGCATAACAATATGGTAAAATTGTGTTTGTAGATTTTAAAAAAAGCGTTGTATCATATGATTTGTTAGGACTTTAAAATTTTGTCCTATTAAACTTGTTAGAACATTGTAAAAGTGTCTGAATATTATTTTCTTAGGACGCTATATGGGTTGTTTATAGAAATATTGTGCGACCATAAAATGTGGTTTCATAATTTTGTTTGGGATATTAGGACCCCTTTCTTGGTACCAAAGTACCTATAATGTTACATGACAATGGTCCTATAAATTAATTTTTAAGGATGCTTGTATGTGTATTCAAAGGTTAAAAGTAGGTAAACACATGTTAGAACATTGTAAAAGGGTCCTAATTATGTTTTTATTAAGAGTTTTTTTTTGTTGTTGTTCATCGACATATTAAGAGACCATAAAATTGTTTCATAATCTTATTTGAGATATTAGGACGCTTTTTAAGTTTTGGGACTTATTACGACTCCTTTACATGAAACGCTTTTACCGTTGGTCCTATTAAACAAAAGGTCCTATAAAATTACATTTTAGGACGCTTTTGTGTGTTCTAAAAACCCATTTTTGTTGTAGTGGTTGTTGTTGTTATTATTATTATTATTATTATTATTATTATTATTATTATTATTATTATTATTATTATTTGTTGGGTCTGCTGACCTGAAGAAGAACAGATGATTGAAAAGCCAAAATATACTAACAGTTGATCCACATAAATAAACAGTCTTTACAACATACTCTTCCCAAAAGACTGTTGACCCTAACAACTGTTTCACCCAAACAAATGCTATGACAACTGCTGATACAAAGGACTGCTGGATAACAACTGATAGAGAACAACTGCTGACCGAAGGTCTGATGAAGAACAACTGTTGATCAAGTACTGAAGACTAAAGGTCTGTTGGAGCCAACAGCACTTAGGCTCCAACAGATGAAACAAGACCATCAGAGTTTTCCCTCAACAGTATTTTACCTTACAGTGTTTTGTAATATAACAGTAGTTTGTATAGGGCAGATGTTTTATGTTGTTATTCTGTTAGAGGTCACTATCTTAGGTGACGTCAGCACAGGTCACCAGTGGTTTAGATTTGTCTATAAATAGAACAGTGCTTGTACTGTTCTATTGGTCACACACAACATTCTCTCAGACAAACAATCACTGTGTGATCAGACTGAGGGGGAGTACTTGTATTTGATTGTAATCTTTCAATCTAATGAAAGCTTTCGATTAAGAAAACATTTATTCCTTTTGTTTTGATTATAGTTTATCATTCCGCTGCACTTTCCATATATATTCACTTCATTCAATTCTCATTTTACTCTAGACAAATCAAAACAATCAAACTCAGATCCTAACAATTGGTATCAGAGCATGGTCAATTAAATTCGATCTAATCAATCAATTTAATATAAACAGATCAGCTCACAATTATTGATATCGTTTGTTTGTTGGATTGAAAACAGAGTAATAGTTTATTTTCAATTCAACCGGTTATAAACATACTTTGTTTTTGAAAAATCAGAGAATGGCTTCAATCAATCACGATCCACACAACACTGGCACGAACAACAAGCCACTGATGCTTGTCAGATCTGAATACAATATCTGGCAACGTTGGATGAGCCATATTCTAGCTCAACAGAACACTGGGTGTTGGAAGTCGGTTATCTTCGGACCACATGTTCTGATGGTGCCGAGTACCGAAGATCCCAAGGTTCAGGAGCCTAAGAAACTTGAAAACTACTCCGACCAGGATTTTCAGAAAATTGAGTTAGATGCTAAGGCCTTTAGTATTGTGGCCATGGCTCTACCCAATGATATATATGCTGGGCTGTTACACTGTAACAGTGCAAAGGAGTTGTGGGATGCACTGAAAGAACAATTTGGTGGGACTGAAGAGGTTATTGAAAACAATCGTGAAATACTTAACCAACAATATGAAACATTCAGTCATGTTAAGGGAGAGTCATTAACTCAACAATTTGAGAGGTTTAACTGTCTCATTAGTGAACTAAAACTGGTTGGTCTAACTTACCCTCATTTAACTTTGAACCATAGGTTTTTAAGATCATTACCAGATAAATGGGACACTATTGCTATAGTTATGAGAAACTCAATTGGATTTAAGGACCTATCACTGACCCAGCTTCATGGTAAGCTCTTGACCTATGAGAGAGAGCTTAACCAGAAAAAGAAGCTCCATGACTCTAGAAAAGTGTCTGATGATTATGTATTTGGTAATACAGCACTTTTGGGTCATGATGAGGTGCCTGGAAATACTAAGGATCGGAGTTATGATCACTTCATTGACATAACTTCAGGTTTTAACTCAGGTTTTAACTCTGATTCTTATTCACCAAACTAGGCTTTTATAGCAAGTGGTGGTGATATCCAGGCATCTGATAACATATCCTTTAAGTATGATGACCTAAAATACTTTGACCCTGATGATTTGGAAGAAATGGACATTATGCACCAATTGGCCCTTCTCAGTGTAAGAACTAACAATTTTTACAAGAAAACTGGGAGAAGGTTTCCAGGGTTAACTGGCAGATCAAAGGTTGGGTTGGATAAATCAAAGATAAAGTGTTATAAATGTCATAGACTTGGTCATTTTGCTAGGGAATGTAGGAGTCAACATGGTACATCTATAATCACCTATCCAAATCAAAGACCTCAGACTAACACTTATCAAAATTCCTATAATACCCCTGGACCAAAAGTGCAAAACACTGCTCATTTTGCACAGTCCTCAAACACTGTTCCTGTCCAGTTTGTCCAAACCACTGTTCCTCAGATCCACTATGTGCAAACACCTGTTGCTCAGGCACCTGTGCCAATGACTGCTGCTTCATCCTCTGCTCCTGTAGAGACCAGTCAACATAGTTTCTTCACACAAGGCTTTGTTGATTGGAGCAGTCTACCAGATGAGTTAACTGATGAAAATTTTGCACTAGTTGCCAAAGCTGAAAATGAACCAGAAAATTTTTGCTTCATGGCTATGGTAGAGGAAGTTGAATCTGAGGAGGTGGTGACTGAATCTAAAGTTGTGACTGATGATGTTGTTGATGAAGTAGTTGCAGGTGAAAAACCTGAAGAAGAGGTTGTGAATCTCTCAAATCCCTGGGGTGCATCTGATGATTGTGAGTGCAAGTGTGATTGTGCATTGATGGCTGCTGCTAAGGTATCTCCTCAAATTCTTAAAGATTTATGTTCTGACAAATGTGTAATAGCATTTGCCTACATCAAAGAGGTAAATGAAAACCTTAGAAAGAAAATTTTAGATGATGAAGTTAAATTTGAGAAACTTTCAAAAGAATTAAAAACAAATTTAACTGAAAAAGAATCTGAAATAAGCAGCTTAAAACATGAAGCAACCATAATTAAAGACCAGCTCCAAACTATGATAACAAAATATCAGAGTTGTAAAAGTGAGCTTGAGTCCACCCAAGTTGAATGTCAGAAATGGGTGTAATCATGTAGAGGTTTTGAAATGCTACTAAACAAACAAACCAAAAGTCATGTGAAGTTTGGTTTTGGTTTTGAAACCACTGCTCCAGTTTTTGAAAACACTGACAAAAGGGATCAAAAGTTAGTTGAGATAGTACCAACAAATTTGAAGGGTCAAGAGATTAAAATCACTGAACCCAATGGTAAGAAAATTGTTCTAGAAAAACCAGAAGGTTCCTCATCATTCACTGAACTTGAAAATTATGAATTTAAACCTACTTGGTCTGATGAGTGTGGTACTCTTGGGAACTTTAAACCTGTTGATTTCAAAACTCCTGAGGGAAAGACAACACCTCAGGCAAAGATCATTCCCTTGAAAAACCTTCCAGCAGATGCTCAAACATCTGCTAAAAAGAAGGTTGAAAAAGGGAAAAAGAAAGAAAAGACTGTCCACTTGTTCTGTGATTTCTGTGAAAAGAAGAATCATGTTACTAAAAACTGTTTTCTTCTAAAAGCATATGATATTAACAAAGGAACAAGTGCATATGATTCTAAAGCCACATGTTCAATATGTGGGAAAAAGAATCACAAAACCAAAGAGTGTCTGTATCTCAAAAATTTTGATATCAAAATACAAGAGTACAAGGCTAAAACTCTTGCAAGTCAGGTGGTGAGTACTTCAAAAGGAAAGCCCAAACAGACCTTCACACCAGTCCAAACATCTGTTACCAAAAGTCTTGAAACATCTGCTCCCAAGGATGTCCAAGTAACAGATGCTCCACTAACAAGCAAGTACCCAAGAGGATATGGACAACCACCATGTCATAATCTGTCACATGTTTATGAGGAACCAAAAAGACCTTCTAAACCAAGAGTGAACAGAAATCCCTATGGGTATTATCTGTGACACCCCGCATTTTCATGTTCCTACTTAACTGAACTCTAGTTAACTTGCATGTGCATACGTGACTAAAAACTTGACTAGGGTTAGTTAGGAAGGTCTTCTTATATGTTATAGGGTAATAACATATGTTATGTGATAATAACATATGTTACATTATAATAAGTAAAGTTATCATCATAATGCACACACGAGTCCTGTATCCTGAACGTTGGTGAATTGTCTGGCAAACATAATAATAAGCACAATTGAATTATGATGAACGTAGTGTTACATGTTTGTGTGGAGTACATGCTTATGTGAATTATCGCTGGACTGAAAATTAATACGTAAACCATGCAAATTACGTGCACCTTATGATTGATATGTTATGAGATAATAAAAACAATAGTTTTATGCAATTTAGGGTGATTAATATCATCTGGCCCGGTATTGGACTAGAACATGACTAACGGGTCCGGTTAATGGACTACAAAGGGCCCCAATACCCAATTACTTGGGCAACAAGCCAAACTCTATTATAATTATAGATGAAAAAAAAAACCTTACGCTAATCCCCTTTAGCGCCGTGAACTCCCACCCCAACCCCTCTCTCAATATTCAATCAAACAACACCTCTCTTTCATTAATTCAAGTTGAGTTGGGTGCAATCTCTAGGCCTTGAGGAGTTTAGCATTGCAAGGTATACATTTTACATGTTTCTTGATGATTTACAATACTTGAAATTTTTAAAAACCCTAGAGATTACATGTATAAAAATCGCATATAGGGTTATGTGGGTGTTCTTGAATGTTCATTGTGATTTGATGATGATGATTGTTGTCAGTGATCATAATTAGGGTTTTTGTATGATAATATAGGTGTTTAATCAGAATAATATGAGTTATGCATGTATTAGAGATTTTTATGCATGATTAGGGTCTGTGAATAACTTGGGGAGCAAGTTTCAGTTTCTGGCAGATTCATTAGGGTGTTTTGTAGGGGCTGTATCTTGATGTTAAATTGATTGTTTTGATGGTTTCTTTGCATGAATGGATTGTACATAGTCTTAGCTTTTTAAAATGGGCAAAATCATCTGATTTGGATGTCGTTGGATATGTTTTTGAAATTTTATTTGTTTAAAGGTCATATCAGATTTTCGGAGTTATAAATTGAGTCAACTTTAAACGGGTATAACTCGAGTTTTACAAAGAATTAGGTTATGAAATTTGGACAGAAGGTCAATATTGGAAAAACTTGGCTTTTCCAAGTGAATTCACCTCGTTTGGGTGAATACACAATTTTTGGGAATTTTTCTACTAAACTGACCTGTTGTGAAAATTTTCTGGACATAGCTGTGTTGTACGAATTTTAATAATTTTTGTGTTTGGTTTTGAGACAAAAAAAATATGGGTTATTAAATGAATCCCAAAGAATATTCAGTAAAAATTTGGGAGTTTAATTCATTGAATAATTATTTTAAATAGATTAGTTTTCGTGGCGCACAATCTGTCCTAAAAACGCAGATTGTGTATTATGTGTTTATGTGACTATTTGGAGTCTTATATGATATGTATTTGACATGAACATATATGAATACTTATAGGAGATGTGTATAAGGTATAAAACTGATAATAATCATTATGATCACCAACGGGATACGTAGGACTTACTTGTGCATGTAGAGTCACTAGGCGTCACTACACCATTTGAACTTTAGAAGTTTTGGACAAACGAGTTACATGATGTGTTGGTTATGCACGTATACTCACCTAGTGACACTTGTAATAGGGAGTCGGTAGCTCGTTACTGTTTGAGGGATTTGGATCATTCACGTGCAACCTAAGGTGAGTTTCACTACTCTTTTCTCAAAAGCATGCGTCTCGGGTTGAGACAACTTACTTAACATTTTCTAGTATGGTTTGGGACTACTATTTTCTAGTCCGGTTTGGGACTACTTACACATCCTGGGTTGGGATGCTATGGATCCTTGTGTGGGTCGGTTTTTGACTCCTTGTGTGAGTCGGGTTTTGCTAGTTCGCAAACTGTGTCCTTGATGAACTAAACCAACTCTATTATCTGTAAGTCCTTCACATACCGAATGAGTTATTGGGTTATGGCAAGCGGGTTATTAGTTGATAGCGCTATTAGGTCTTACAAACCTCACACCGGCTCGGGGAGTGCGGGAGTGAACTATAACTTAACAGATTTTATCATTGTTGATAGGCAATGATGTAAGGCATGTGGCTCACATTTGTGGCTACACGTACATCAGTAGTTCGGTATATCGGTGTTAGTTATCATGAATGGGTTAGCTACCCTTGACATGCGATGAACTAGTGTTTACACGGTTCTTGGAACCAACTCAATTACTTGTTTACGTAGTTTTGGAAACCAGCGCAGTTACATACTCATTTACTTTACTTAGTGAACTCACCAACATTGTTTGTTGACCCACGATTTACATGCTTTTGCAGGTAGTTAGCTTCCGGTGCCAGGATTAGAAAGCACTGCACACTTCACTGCATTTGGGGTCTTGGGCATACACCTAAATTACATATTATGCTTTTACATTTTCTTTCATATGGTTTTAATTTGGGCGCGTTGTTTTGCGCATGGTTTTTAAAAGGATTAAATTTGGTTTACGCTTCCGCAGCTTAACTAAACTTGGTTTTGAAACCGAACTAAATGGTTTGGGCATTTAGAGTTCGTTCATATGACTTATGGCTATGGGATCCTGGTATGTCATGCGCCTCGCGGTATAAACCCCGTAGTGGAAATTTGAGGGTGTGACAGATTGGTATCAGAGCCAGGTTTATAGTGAACTAGGACTGCATGTTGAGTCTAGTCTATAATCATCATAGCATAAGTACACTCACAACTTAAGTGCACAACTAGCTTTTAGCTACAAATATCTACAACACATGATTTCAGGAGATATGTTATCTTCTAGTTCTAGACCTAATTCTGAACACGTCAATGGTGGGAATCTAGGGTTACACCAGGTTGCGCATTACTGGGAGTAGTATCTTAACAAACCTCATGGATGGGGAAACAACAATAGTACAAGGGAGGGAGCCCTTGCGAGCGTTGTGGCGCATGTACACAGGAAGCTGCACGATGCGCATGACGTGATACCATTAAATCGAATCGGCTATGAAGAAACTCAAATACTGAGACTTATCCTTTTTCACTGAGCAAGGAGACAATTAGTTTCTGTTCCTTGTTACTTGATCTTTCTTACTCCCATTCGAAACTCAGATGGGACTGGGTTACGCATATAGAACTTATTTCTTACCTTAGTACTTTACGCCCAGTATGAGCAAGCGATACATGACATTCGTGTCATTGTTCCTCGTGAGTATATAGTAGATTCAAGGAAACACATTAGATCGGGGCTGGTGTAACATCGCGAATTTTTCCCCAAATTATAATACGTATGTTATATATATATATATATATATATATATATATATATATATATATATATATATATTTCTTTTTTCATAACGTGCCTAAGTCCTTATTTTAATACCACACAACTTATATATATATATATATATAATAATAATAATAATAATATTAAGATTAATAAATAATAATAATACCAATAAATCATAGGGTAATAAAACCAAGTTGTTAATCCAACCCATTATGTGGCCCACCCAGAAGCAGCAACCCAGAAGCAGCCCAATCCTTCACTCTTACCCGGCCCAATAGCCCAACAACCACTCCCTCCTCTCTGTAAAAAAAAAAAAAAAAAAAAAGAATAAATGCCTGCTCCACCCGGGTCTCGAACCGGGATCAATACACACACACACGCGTCTTTCACCACCCGGGCTATGCCCTTTAGTTGGTATTAACCCAGGTTTAAATTTATTTAAACACACTTTCATTTTCTTTTTCTTTCTTCTTCTCTGTTCGAAGCAGACAGCAGCAGCGAAATTTTTAATTTTTTTTTCTTTTTCTCCTTTTAACCCTTTGTTTTGGCCTAATTAACTCATGCTAATTATGAATTGACTTAGGAAACGTGATTTCCGGCTTTGACTGACCATGATACACGTCTATTAACGAATAATTGATACAAATTAAAACCATTTACGCGTATACATTCATGTCAAGGTCAACATTGCCAAATCGAGCATCCAAATCATTCCACTATAAATTGAACGTTCCAGAACAGTCCCAACTCGCCACTCAATCTCTCTCAACCTCCAATTTCCATTATCAAACCTTTGTTGATTGATTTTCGTTCGTGTTTTTGACCGAGCCTTTGACCAATCAATCGAGTTCAAAACGTGTTTGTAAGTATCGTTTTTTGTGTGGGTTTTATCATTCAGCAACTACACAACATTAACCCTAAGGTTAATTGGGTTAATGTTGTGTAGATCGTCCAATTGGAAAACTAGGGCTCGATTTCATATAAATTGGGGAAGAACATCAACACAGTTATTATATATGAATTAAACAAACTAAATCTTAACACAACCACAGGTCTAGACCAAGTGGTTGTGTTGATGCTTGGACTCCCAGCAGACGCGGGTTCGAAACCCGGCTGCCACACTTTTTGTTTCTTTTTTTTCCTTGTTTATCAACTGTATACATATATGTTATTTATATCTTATAAATTCATTTTTAATTATTAAAACCCTTTTAAAAATTCTACAAAAAATTACATTATGTTAAACTAGTGAAAAAGTTTAACTTACAATTTTTAGTTTTCTGAAATTTATTTATTTAATATTTATAATAAATAAATCAAGTTTATTCCATTTTATTTATAAAATTCCATAAAAATATCAAAACGATCTTATTAATTTCCACAAAAATTATTTTAAGTTTTTATAACATTAAGCTTTTCAGAAATGATTTTTATTTCTGAAAAATCATTTATTTAATATTTTTAATCAATTTTTGTTAATTTTAATCATAATTAAATCATAATAAATTCAATTTTTATTATTTTTGCACCAAAATTTTATACAAATTATTTCTGATCATTTAGAACAGAAATATGAATTTTAAAATAATAATTCTTTAATTTTAGTATTTTTAAATATTAAAGTTAGATTTTGACAATTTGTTATAAATAGATTAAATAATCTATTTTGAAGAAAATAATTTCATAAAAATTATTTTTATACTTTAAACACATTCTTGTGACCATCCTAGATTTAACATTTATAAAAAGATTTTTAGTTATTTATTTACTAAATTTCTCTCAATTGGCGAATAATTTTAATATTAATCAAACGAGCAATTATCCCCAATTCGAAGCCCTAGAAACTTATACATTTGTAGACTTGATAGACTTAGACATATTTATTACCTCATTTTAAGGTGATACTTGATACATTTGGTCAACACATTTCTCAACGGATATAACATTTTACCAAGGTGAGTTTTACATAGCCCCTTTTCTATTTATCACCATTTTTGGGGTGAAACATGTTTATAACATCATCATTGCAATTCAATCATCAATGTGTCTATGTGTTTTCTATGTTGCATTATGTCTTGAGCATGATTAGAGTAAGCACCATTCTAGCATAATCATTAACATTGATCAGCCGGCGGTATACATTGATAGATCTATTGGACTGACAATCCCACCCGGATACGTGCCTCCTACAAAGGTTGCGTGGGTGTTTGTTATCGTATAACATATTGGACCATGAGCGTATGGTATGTATCATTTTTATAACAGTCATCAGGGTTGATTATGCACTCGATTTATTTCTAGTATGTTCTCACATATGGACTAGATTGACATGACACATGAATTGCACAACATTTTATTCAATTATCAAAAACCTATGTAATTCTCACCAACTTTTGTTGACCCAAACCATTTTCAACTTAACATGTTTCAGGTTCTATTTGCTTGAAGATTTGAATTGATACTTGAAGATATGTGTATAGTTTTATTCAATTTGATGTAAAAATTCTAGAACAATTGTATGTAATTCATTTAAATCATTTAATGGAATCTATTATTCACCATGAGCTACTGAACAATCATCAATACGTGACATCCCGATGTTTCCGCCATCGGTTGGGGTGTTACAGATTGGTATCAGAGCCATGGTTATAGGGAATTGGGTTATTAGAAAAATAATCTAGTCTATAACCATAGGATTATAACAAGTATTTGCTTCTTTTACTTGCCATTCTCTATCTCCCTCCTACTTCTTATCCCTACTTTCATCCTTACAAGAAGGTTGCTCTCCACCATTGGATCTACTCTTAGACTAATAGGCAAAATCCTCAGGTTTAGCCTGAACCACCTTGAGATCTCGTCGAAGTTCTAGATTTTAATAACGAACACGTGCAATCTGGAAGGGTGAACGCCTGTATTCTGAGTCTTCTGTCTAGGCTGGCATTGCGCATATATCCCAATCAGACGAGGGACCCGGATGCCTACCTGGGAATTCTCGGGATGAGTGTTCACTTATAGGCTAAAGCATGTCTTCATATGTTATTAGAATCTAGAATCTTTGATAAGTCAACGTTTTCGTTTATTCGTTTTAATTAATGAATAAATGATTATATTCCTTATATCACCTCATTCATTTCATGCCACATTGAACCTTCATTGTGTCCCTTACATGTCTCCACGTCGTAGCACTCGCAATAACAGTGGTGAAAACCAAGAGGAAAGTAACAACAACCACAACACCAACCACGACAACAACAAAAACAACAAAGGTGTTGATGCCCGACTGGCTGCGATTATCCACAACTCTGCTCAGGTTACTACTCCTAATCGTCCTGGTAAATACAACTATGGTCAATGCTATGAATGTGGAAACCCAAATCACTACCGTAACCGATGCCCTAAACTAAACCGAGATCAAGACCCTCCAGCTACCTAACCGCAAGTCTCACCATTTGACTATTGGTTGCTTTTATTCTATGCATTGACGCTATTTGATTCAAGTAATAAAATTCAAGTATTATCATAACATCTATGTGCATGTTTGTCTAAATGTGAATTAATTGCTATATCTATAATCATACTTGCTTATTTGTACAACAATTAGTTAACTACCAAACAACCAGCTTAACGATTGGTAGAGGTCATCATGTCATTCCAACAGTCGGGAGAGGCCCTACCACCTGCTCAACGACTGGTGGAGACTATCAGACCTGCTCAACGATCGGTAAAGTCATAAAAGGACGCAAAACCCTAATGTAAGGTAAATTGGTAATTACGGTCCGGAACGTAATCATGAATTTACAGGTACGTTAAGGTGGTGTGAAATTCTATCAAGGTTTTCGGTAGATAACCAAATGTAACCCCTAGTTATCTAGTAGTCACTTAGCCAATCAACTCACACGTAACACGCTGCTTATCCACATTATTCGAGACAGGTTACTCTATTCATTGTCATGCCCTAACATAAAACTCTTCAAGTCACACTTGTCCTAATTTTTATCCAATCCCCTTCAACCCTGTGTTTTCAATAAACTTCGGGACGAAGTTTTCAAAAGTAGGGGAGACTGTAACATCGCGAATTTTTCCCCAAATTATAATACGTATGTTATATATATATATATATATATATATATATATATATATTTTTCATAACGTGCCTAAGTCCTTATTTTAATACCACACAACTTATATATATATATATATCTATATATATATATATATATAATAATATTAAGATTAATAAATAATAATAATACCAATAAATCATAGGGTAATAAAACCAAGTTGTTAATCCAACCCATTATGTGGCCCACCCAGAAGCAGCAACCCAGAAGCAGCCCAATCCTTCACTCTTACCCGGCCCAATAGCCCAACAACCACTCCCTCCTCTCTGTAAAAAAAAAAAAAAAAAAAGAATAAATGCCTGCTCCACCCGGGTCTCGAACCGGGATCAATACACACACACACACACGCGTCTTTCACCACCCGGGCTATGCCCTTTAGTTGGTATTAACCCAGGTTTAAATTTATTTAAACACACTTTCATTTTCTTTTTCTTTCTTCTTCTCTGTTCGAAGCAGACAGCAGCAGCGAAATTTTTAATTTTTTTTTTCTTTTTCTCCTTTTAACCCTTTGTTTTGGCCTAATTAACTCATGCTAATTATGAATTGACTTAGGAAACGTGATTTCCGGCTTTGACTGACCATGATACACGTCTATTAACGAATAATTGATACAAATTAAAACCATTTACGCGTATACATTCATGTCAAGGTCAACATTGCCAAATCGAGCATCCAAATCATTCCACTATAAATTGAACGTTCCAGAACAGTCCCAACTCGCTACTCAATCTCTCTCAACCTCCAATTTCCATTATCAAACCTTTGTTGATTGATTTTCGTTCGTGTTTTTGACCGAGCCTTTGACCAATCAATCGAGTTCAAAACGTGTTTGTAAGTATCGTTTTTTGTGTGGGTTTTATCATTCAGCAACTACACAACATTAACCCTAAGGTTAATTGGGTTAATGTTGTGTAGATCGTCCAATTGGAAAACTAGGGCTCGATTTCATATAAATTGGGGAAGAACATCAACACAGTTATTATATATGAATTAAACAAACTAAATCTTAACACAACCACAGGTCTAGACCAAGTGGTTGTGTTGATGCTTGGACTCCCAGCAGACGCGGGTTCGAAACCCGGCTGCCACACTTTTTGTTTCTTTTTTTTCCTTGTTTATCAACTATATACATATATGTTATTTATATCTTATAAATTCATTTTTAATTATTAAAACCCTTTTAAAAATTCTACAAAAAATTACATTATGTTAAACTAGTGAAAAAGTTTAACTTACAATTTTTAGTTTTCTGAAATTTATTTATTTAATATTTATAATAAATAAATCAAGTTTATTCCATTTTATTTATAAAATTCCATAAAAATATCAAAACGATCTTATTAATTTCCACAAAAAATTATTTTAAGTTTTTATAACATTAAGCTTTTCAGAAATGATTTTTATTTCTGAAAAATCATTTATTTAATATTTTTAATCAATTTTTGTTAATTTTAATCATAATTAAATCATAATAAATTCAATTTTTATTATTTTTGCACCAAAATTTTATACAAATTATTTCTGATCATTTAGAACAGAAATATGAATTTTAAAATAATAATTCTTTAATTTTAGTATTTTTAAATATTAAATTTAGATTTTGACAATTTGTTATAAATAGATTAAATAATCTATTTTGAAGAAAATAATTTCATAAAAATTATTTTTATACTTTAAACACATTCTTGTGACCATCCTAGATTTAACATTTATAAAAAGATTTTTAGTTATTTATTTACTAAATCTCTCTCAATTGGCGAATAATTTTAATATTAATCAAACGAGCAATTATCCCCAATTCGAAGCCCTAGAAACTTATACATTTGTAGACTTGATAGACTTAGACATATTTATTACCTCATTTTAAGGTGATACTTGATACATTTGGTCAACACATTTCTCAACGGATATAACATTTTACCAAGGTGAGTTTTACATAGCCCCTTTTCTATTTATCACCATTTTTGGGGTGAAACATGTTTATAACATCATCATTGCAATTCAATCATCAATGTGTCTATGTGTTTTCTATGTTGCATTATGTCTTGAGCATGATTAGAGTAAGCACCATTCTAGCATAATCATTAACATTGATCAGCCGGCGGTATACATTGATAGATCTATTGGACTGACAATCCCACCCGGATACGTGCCTCCTACAAAGGTTGCGTGGGTGTTTGTTATCGTATAACATATTGGACCATGAGCGTATGGTATGTATCATTTTTATAACAGTCATCAGGGTTGATTATGCACTCGATTTATTTCTAGTATGTTCTCACATATGGACTAGATTGACATGACACATGAATTGCACAACATTTTATTCAATTATCAAAAACTTATGTAATTCTCACCAACTTTTGTTGACCCAAACCATTTTCAACTTAACATGTTTCAGGTTCTATTTGCTTGAAGATTTGAATTGATACTTGAAGATATGTGTATAGTTTTATTCAATTTGATGTAAAAATTCTAGAACAATTGTATGTAATTCATTTAAATCATTTAATGGAATCTATTATTCACCATGAGCTACTGAACAATCATCAATACGTGACATCCCGATGTTTCCGCCATCGGTTGGGGTGTTACTGCTGGTTACACACACTCTTGGGGAGTTACGTAAGGCATGCGATGCAATGCAACATCTCAATGGAAGACGAAACCTACCAGTGACTGACAGACACGATTGGAGGAACGAATGGTGATGTTGACCATTGAGCTGACTTACACAGGACCGGAAAAGGAGACTGTACGTAACGAGAACCATATAACACTGACATCGCAAAAGAGGAAGGATAAGGGATGGAAGGGGAACCTAAGCAGGACGAGCACATGGAAAGTGAGGATGAAGGCTCTACTATCTAGACAGAGCATGGCGACGATTGGCTCTTACCTTTTCTTACCTATCTTTTCTTTCATTTCCCTTTGCTAACTTAGATAAGACTGAGCTCTTATGATCAACGATTGGGTGGTTGAGGCCCTCGCATCTTTCCAAGCTAGTAAAGATCTATTTTGCTAAATCATTCTTTTCCCCTGACTACCACATTTGAACTTTCTTATACCTTGAACGCACATCGTATTTTCAAGTCTTTTATTGGTTGTAAACCTCGATAACTCCAATGGAACTGAAGGAGACCGTCTGATTGCTTCGACAGTATAAGTCTTTGCCATGTGCATTTGTCCCAGGTAGGATGGGGTAATGCATGCTACATGCACACTCAATGAGTTGCAGATACTTGGATGGAGAACGTAACACCCTGTGGTGAAACTTAGAAATTTGTTATATAAAGACGGATGGGTCTGAGATCGACGCCTACACTACTAAGCTACAGGAGTTAGATACTTTGTGCTCGAATCTAATTAACCAACTTTACCAGCGGATCGAATTTCATACCAAAAGGGTGGGTCCCTCATATTCATGGCTTGGCCACTGCAGCTCACCTACCCAGAATCTTACAAATCTTTCACCTGGCTCGCAAACTCATTGATGAAGCTGTTGAGCATGGTACTTTTCCGAAACATGGAGCTTCATCTTCTACTTTTGGCGATAGCAAGAGAACGTGGGATAGTGGGAGGTACAAGTCCTTCAACAAACAATAACCACAACGGTAACAACAATAATGGGGCTCGTGGAATTGCAATTGTGATTGGCTCTAGGGAAGCTAGGACTCATAACAATTTCATGACGGGTACGACACTCTTGCTTCTATTTTATATGATACTGGTGCGGACTATAGTTTTGTGTCATCAAAACTTAGCAAACAACTAGGGATGGTTCCTACTCTTCTTGATACCCCGTACACCATAAAGCTAGCTGATGGGAAGCCTGTTGAGGTAACCCACACCCATTGTGACAGTAAGCTCGAGTTGGATGGGCAATCGTTTGCCATCAACGTTCTACCTATCATCCTTGGAAGCTTTGATCTCGTGGTTGGTATGGACTGGTTGTCCAAGCATCCCGCTGAAATTCTCTGTCGGGAGAAGATTGTTCGTGTCCCCCTCCCAGGTGGAGAACTTTTATCTATACAGGGTAATCATGGTGGTGCCATGGCGGGCATCATCTCCTTCTTGAAAGCCCAGAAGTGTGTTCGTAAGGGATACCCAGCCGTTTTGGCTAACATATCTGACACTCGAGCTGAAACTGAAACTGAAACTGAAATTGAAACTAAGATTGAGGACATCCCAGTAGTCCGAGATTTCCCAGATATTTTCCCAGAGGAACTACCTGGACTTCCACCTGTTCGTCAAGCGGATTTTCAAATTGACCTTGAACCTGGAGCAGCTCCAGTTGCACGCGCACCATACCACCTAGCACTAGGCGAACTTCAAGAACTGTCTACCCAACTCCAAGAGCTATTGGATAGGGGCCTTAATTAGACCTAGTTCTTCGCCATGAGGAGCTCCAGTTCTGTTTGATAAGAAGAAGGATGGGAGTTTCCGCATGTGTATCGGAAGTTGAACAAAGTAACGGTTAAGAACCGCTACCCTTTGCCTCGTATTGATGACTTGTTCGACCAGCTTCAAGGGTCGAGTTTCTATTCTAAGATTGACTTGAGGTCAGGATACCATCAACTGAGAGTCTGAGAGAAGGATGTGGCGAAGACAGCCTTTCAAATTCGTTATGGACATTATGAGTTTTTGGTGATGCCATTTGGGCTAACCAATGCACCGGTTGTGTTCATGGATCTAATGAACCGCATGTGCAAGCCTTATTTGGACAAATTCGTCATAGTGTTCATAGATGACATACTGATTTATTCCAAGAGCAGGGAAGAGCACGAGCAACATCTGCAGCTGATCTTGGAACTCTTGAGAAATGAGCAGTTGTATGCAAAATTCTCTAAATGTGACTTTTGGATTCGAGAAGTCCAATTTCTTGGACATGTGGTTAACGAGGCAGGAATACATATTGATCCCGCCAAAATTGATGCTATTAAAAAGTGGGAGGCTCCAAAAATCCACAGAGGTGCCCCAGTTTCTTGGTCTTGCGGGATATTATCGTAGATTCATTAAGGGATTCTCTAAGATCACTCAACCCCTCACTGCTTTGACACAGAAGGGTATTACTTACAAGTGGGGAGATGCCCAAGAATCTGCTTTTCAATTATTAAAGTCGAAACCTTGCAGTGCACCCATACTATCACTACCTGAGGGTACAGAGGAATTTGTGGTGTACTGTGATGCGTCTATCCAAGGGTTAGGGTGTGTGCTGATGCAGCGTGATAAGGTGATCGCGTATGCCTCACGTCAATTAAAGGTTCATGAGAAGAATTACACCACCCATGACTTGGAATTGGGAGTAATGGTTTTTGCTCTAAAGATCTGGAGGCATTATCCCTATGGGACGAAGTATACGATATTCACTGACCACGAGAGCCTCCAACTCATATTCGATCAAAAGGAGCTGAGCATGCGACAACGTCGATGGGTCAAGCTTCTGAATGAGTATGACTGTGCCATCAAGTATCATCCAGGGAAAGCTAATGTAGTAGCTGATGCCCTCAGTCGTAAGGAAACGAAATCCAAACGAGTGCGAGCTTTACAACTTACCGTACATTCTAATCTTCCTGATAAGATACGTGAAGCCCAGGGCGAGGCTTTGAAAGGAGAAAACATCGGGCTTGAAACTTTACATGGTGTGGATAAGCACTTGGAACTGAAGACGGATGGTCTTCAATACTTTATGAATCGAGTCTCGATACCACGTTTTGGGGATCTCAGACAACTGGTGCTTGACGAAGCTCACACCTCTCGATATTCGGTACATCCTGTTTCGGACAAGAGGTACCAAGATCTTAAAACTCTTTACTGGTGGCCAAACATGAAAGCTAAAATAGCCACTTATGTTAGTAAGTGCTTGACTTGTGCGAAGGTTAAGATTGAATATCAGAAACTTTCAGGCCTACTCCAGTAACTAGAAATCCCTATGTGGAAATGGGACGGAATTTCTATGGATCTTATCACAAAGCTTCCTAGAACGCCAACGGGCCATAACATGAATTGGGCTATCGTGGATCATTTAACAAAAGCGGCACACTTTCTGGCAATAAAGGAAGGACTCGCTGGAGAAACTAGCAAATCTCTACATCAAGGAGGTAGTCTCTAGGCATGGGGTGCCTACTTCTATTATATCTGATCGCGATGCGCGATTCACTTCTCATTTTTGGATTACTCTCCAACACACTTTGGGGACTCGCTTAGATATGAGCACAGCCTATCACCCACAGACGGATGGACAGAGTGAACGAACCATCCAAACATTAGAAGATCTGCTACGAGCGTGTGTGGCGGATTTTGGCAACAGTGGGGATAAGCACTTGCCTTTGATTGAATTCTCGTATGACAACAGTTACCACACTTCGATACAGTGTGCGCCTTTAGAGGCACTTTATGGACGCAAGTGTAGGTCTCCCATCTGCTGGACTGAAGATGGGGATAGCCAGCTAACAGGTCCCGGAATTGTGCACGAAACTTCTGAGGAGATTGTGCAAATCAGAAATCGGATGGCTGCTGCTCGTGATCGACAGAAAAGTTACGCTGATAAGCGTAGGAAACCTTTGGAGTTCCAGGTTGGGGACAAGGTTCTATTGAAGGTGTAACCTTGGAAGGGGGTGATACGCTTTGGAAACGGGGAAAGTTGAACCCGCGATACGTTGGACCATTCGAGATTGTCAAAAAGATTAGTCCAGTAACTTACAAGTTGAACCTGCCTAATGAACTTAATGGGGTACACGATGTACACCACGTATTGAATATAAAGAAATACTTATCGGATACAACACTAGTGGTGCCACTGGAAGAGATCCAGGTGGACGATCAGCTATGGTTCATGGAAGAACCGGTGGAGATTCTTGAGCGGGGCGTCAAGAAACTCAGACAAAACACTATACCTATTATTAAGGTACAATGGAATTCTCGTCTAGGACCGGAATACACGTGGGAACGCATGGATCAAATGCAGCTTAAATACCCACATCTTTTTACTGAACCTGAAACTATGCATAAACCAAACACTAAACGTAAGGCAGCTCTCTCAAAGTGAATTTCGGGGCGAAATTCCTTTCAACTTGGGGATGATGTGACATCTGGGAACCAAGCACACATTTTTTCTAGCTGGCTTTACAGTTTACTTGCTGAATTTCGGGACGAAATTCTGTTCAACTCGGGGATGATGTGACACCCCGCATTTTCATGTTCCTACTTTAACTGAACTCTAGTTAACTTGCATGTGCATACGTGACTAAAAACTTGACTAGGGTTAGTTAGGAAGGTCTTCTTATATGTTATAGGGTAATAACATATGTTATGTGATAATAACATATGTTACATTATAATAAGTAAAGTTATCATCATAATGCACACACGAGTCCTGTATCCTGAACGTTGGTGAATTGTCTGGCAAACATAATAATAAGCACAATTGAATTATGATGAACGTAGTGTTACATGTTTGTGTGGAGTACATGCTTATGTGAATTATCGCTTGACTGAAAATTAATACGTAAACCATGCAAATTACGTGCACCTTATGATTGATATGTTATGAGATAATAAAAACAATAGGTTTATGCAATTTAGGGTGATTAATATCATCGGGCCAGGTATTGGACTAGAACATGACTAACGGGTCCGGTTAATGGACTACAAAGGGCCCTAATACCCAATTACTTGGGCAACAAGCCAAACTCTATTATAATTATAGATGAAAAAAAAAACCCTTACCCTAATCCCCTTTAGCGCCGTGAACTAACAACACATCTCTTTCACTAATTCAAGTTGATTTGGGTGCAATATCTAGGCCTTGAGGAGTTTAGCATTGCAAGGTATACATTTTACATGTTTCTTGATGATTTACAATACTTGAAAAGTTTTAAAAACCCTAGAGATTACATGTATAAAAATCGCATATAGGGTTATGTGGGTGTTCTTGAATGTTCATTGTGATTTGATGACGATGATTGTTGTCAGTGATCATAATTAGGGTTTTTGTATGATAATATAGGTGTTTAATCAGAATAATATGAGTTATGCATATATTAGAGATTTTTATGCATGATTAGGGTCTGTGAATAACTTGGGGAGCAAGTTTCAGTTTCTGGCAGATTCATTAGGGTGTTTTGTAGGGGCTGTATCTTGATGTTAAATTGATTGTTTTGATGGTTTCTTTGCATGAATGGATTGTACATAGTCTTAGATTTTTAAAATGGGCAAAATCATCTGATTTGGATGTCGTTGGATATGTTTTTGAAATTTTATTTGTTTAAAGGTCATATCAGATTTTCGGAGTTATAAATTGAGTCAACTTTAAACGGGTATAACTCGAGTTTTACAAAGAATTAGGTTATGAAATTTGGACAGAAGGTCAATATTGGAAAAACTTGGCTTTTCCAAGTGAATTCACCTCGTTTGGGTGAATACACAATTTTTGGGAATTTTTCTACTAAACTGACCTGTTGTGGAAATTTTCTGGACATAGCTGTGTTGTACGAATTTTAATAATTTTTGTGTTTGGTTTTGAGACAAAAAAAATATGGGTTATTAAATGAATCCCAAAGAATATTCAGTAAAAATTTGGGAGTTTAATTCATTGATTAATTATTTTAAATAGATTAGTTTTCGTGGCGCACAATCTGTCCTAAAAACGCAGATTGTGTATTATGTGTTTATGTGACTATTTGGAGTCTTATATGATATGTATTTGACATGAACATATATGAATACTTATAGGAGATGTGTATAAGGTATAAAACTGATAATAATCATTATGATCACCAACGGGATACGTAGGACTTACTTGTGCATGTAGAGTCACTAGGCGTCACTACACGATTTGAACTTTAGAAGTTTTGGACAAACGAGTTAAATGATGTGTTGGTTATGCACGTATACTCACCTAGTGACACTTGTAATAGGGAGTCGGTAGCTCGTTACTGTTTGAGGGATTTGGATCATTCACGTGCAACCTAAGGTGAGTTTCACTACTCTTTTCTCAAAAGCATGCGTCTCGGGTTGAGACAACTTACTTAACATTTTCTAGTCCGGTTTGGGACTACTATTTTCTAGTCCGGTTTGGGACTACTATTTTCTAGTCAGGTTTGGGACTACTTACACATCCCGGGTTGGGATGCTATGGATCCTTGTGTGGGTCGGTTTTTGACTCCTTGTGTGAGTCGGGTTTTGCTAGTTCGCAAACTGTGTCCTTGATGAACTAAACCAACTCTATCATCTGTAAGTCCTTCACATACCGAATGAGTTGCCAGGTTATGGCAAGCGGGTTATTAGTTGATAGCGCTATTAGGTCTTACAAACCTCACACCGGCTCGGGGAGTGCGGGAGTGAACTATAACTTAACAGATTTTATCATTGTTGATAGGCAATGATGTAAGGCATGCGGCTCACATTTGTGGCTACACGTACATCAGCAGTTCGGTATATCGGTGTTAGTTATCATGAATGGGTTAGCTACCCTTGACATGCGATGAACTAGTGTTTACACGGTTCTTGGAACCAACTCAATTACTTATTTACGTGGTTTTGGAAACCAGCGCAGTTACATACTCATTTACTTTACTTAGTGAATTCACCAACATTGTTTGTTGACCCACGATTTACATGCTTTTGCAGGTCGTTAGCTTCCGGTGCCAGGATTAGAAAGCACTACACACTTCACTGCATTTGGGGTCTTGGGCATACACCTAAATTACATATTAGGCTTTTACATTTTCTTTCATATGGTTTTAATTTGGGCGCGTTGTTTTGCGCATGGTTTTTAAAAGGATTAAATTTGGTTTACGCTTCCGCAGCTTAACTAAACTTGGTTTTGAAAACGAACTAAATGGTTTGGGCATTTAGAGTTCGTTCATATGACTGATGGCTATGGGATCTTGGTATGTCATGCGCCTCGCGGTATAAACCCCATAGTAGAAATTTGAGGGTGTGACATTATCATCTGTCTGGAAGTGATCAAACAACTGTTGCCCCAAGTGTTGACATTCAAGCACTTGCAAATGGTCAGCAACAGTTGTTGAACTTGATTCAAAAACTAGTTCAAACCACTGATCATCTTCCAAAGCTTGAGTCTGAAAAGTCTGAGGACCCATCCAAAGCCAACTTGGCTTTGGACACTCACCAAAACTAATTCATTACTGCTGTGCAGGGAGCTTCTGCTTGTTTAGATAGTCTTTGGTATGTAGATAGTGGAGGCTCCAGGCACATGACAAGATGTAGAGCCCTTCTTCTGGACTTCTTAGCTCATGGAGGGGGGGTGATATATCCTTTGGTAATGATTCAAAAGGTAAGGTGTTGGGTTCAGGGACTGTTCAGGCTGGGAAACTCAAGTTTGAATATGTCAATCTTATTGATAATCTTAAATTTAATCTCCTTAGTGTTTCACAAATGAGTGACAAAGGTTATGGCTCATTCTTCACTAAGAAAACTTGTAAGATTATTGGACCAGAAGTGGTGAAAAAGATTGATACCATCATTGCTGAGAGAAAAGCACAACTTGTTGCTCATAGAAGTGGCAATGTGTATGTAGTTGATATGTTGAAGGACAATCCTATGGCAAATGTCTGTTTGTTTTCTGCTGCCTCCACAAAGGAACCAGAATTGTGGCATAGGAGACTGGGTCATACCAACCTTCAAACTATCAACTCACTCTCCAAACAAAGTCTTGTCAGAGGCTTACCATCAAAAGAATTCAAATGTGATGAGCATTGTGTTTCCTGTTTAAAAGGAAAACAACATAAAAGCTCTTACAAATCCATTGATGAGTACAAAACAAGTCAATGTCTACAATTGTTGTACATGGACTTGTTTGGCCCAGTTAAAATCATGAGTCTAAGAAGAAAAAGATTTTGTCTTGTCATAGTTGATGATTTTTCTAGGTTTACATGGACTTACTTTTTACACTCTAAAGATGAGACTACAGGTATTTTGAAGGACTTTGTCACCAAAGTTGAAAAACAATATGACTTGCTAGTAAAAGTCTTTAGAAGTGACAATGGAACAGAGTTTAAAAATAAGGAGTTGGATGACTTCTGTGTGTCAAAAGGGATTGTGAGGCAGTACAGCATCCTAAGAACACCAGAGCAAAATGGGGTGGTTGAGAGGAAAAATAGAACTCTTATAGAAGCTGCAAGAACCATGCTAGCAGATTCTGGTTTGCCACTGTCCTTCTGGGCAGAAGCTGTAAACACTGCTTGCTATGTTCAAAACAGAGTTTTGATCAACCCAAGACATCAAAAAACTGCTTATTAAATTTTGTTCAAAATCAAACCATTAATCTCATTTTTCAAAATCTTTGGCTGCCCATGTTTCATTTTAAATCTCAAAGATTCCATTTCAAAATTTGCAGCCAAAGTAGATTGTGGTTATTTTCTGGGATATTCTTCTACTGCCAAGGCCTATAAAGTGTTTAACACAAGGACCAAGACAATAGAAGAAACTCTGAATGTAAAGTTCAATGAACTTTCATCCCTAAAAATCCCAGCAAATCCTGCTGAATAGTTTGATTTAGATAAATTCAAATTTGAAGATATCACTGTTAAAACTAACAATGCAGGTACTCCACAATCTCCACAACAAGATTACAGAATAGATGTTGTGATCCCCAGTCACTATAAAATCTATTCTGCATCAGAGGAAGTAGTTGTTCTAAACAACTGTCAAAACTCTGTCACAGCTGAGTCAACCATTGTTGGCCAGTCTTACCCTCAAACCACTGTTTCACCTCTCACAACCACTGCACAATCATCTGTTGACAAAAGTCAAACATCTGTTGACAAAAGTCAGTCCAGTTTTACACCACTTGGACCCATTCCCCCACTTCCATTTCAAACATCTGATGGCACTACAGAAGTGCAAACAAATGTTACAACAACAGAGTCACCAAACCTCTGTCCTTCACCTCAAAATGCCATCATATCATATCAGGGAGATCTAATCTACCTAAGTGCTCATCCACTAGACCAAATCATTGGCAACATCAGAGAGGGTGTGCTAACAAGAAGCCAATCCTCCAATATCTGTCTTTTTGCAGGGTTACTATCTCTCACACAACCTGTCAAGTACCAAGAGGCACTAAAAGACAACAGTTGGGTAGAAGCTATGCAAGAAGAGCTCCTTCAGTTTAAAAGACAACAAGTATGGGAACTTGTACCACTGTCTAAGGATGTTTGTCCAATAGGTACCAAGTGGGTCTTCAAAAACAAAACTGATGAAAGGGGTATTGTTGTCAAGAATAAAGCCAGGCTTGTGGTTCAAGGCTTCAGACAAGAAGAAGGAATAGACTATGATGAAACCTTTGCTCATGTAGCAAGGTTAGAAGCTATTAGACTTTTTCTAGCCTTTGCTGTCAACCACAACATCAAGGTGTATCAGATGGATATCAAATGTGCCTTCCTATATGGCAAAATTCAGGAGGAGGTCTATGTATGTCAACCACCTGGTTTTGAAGACACATTCCATCCTGATCATGTCTACAAGCTTAATAAAGCTCTGTATGGACTCAAGCAAGAACCAAGGGCCTGGTATGAAACTCTTTCCACTTTTCTCTTATCCATTGGTTTCACAAGAGGTAAAATTGATAAAACCTTATTTTTGAAATGGAGAGGGAAAGATTTAATGATTGTTCAAATATATGTGGATGACATCATTTTTGGATCCACATGTAACAAAATGTGTGAAGAGTTTAGGGAACTCATGACAGCAGAGTTTGAAATGAGTGCTATGGGTGAACTTCAGTGTTTCCTTGGTCTCCAAGTGAAACAACTGCAAAATGGCACATTCATTCATCAAAATAAATATGTAAAGAATTTGTTAACTAGATTTGAGATGAATGACTGTAAGCCATGTAGTACACCCATGAGTACAGTCAAGCTACTCACTATTGATGACAAGGATGAACTGGTTGACCAAACACATTACAGATGCATGATTGGGTCTTTATTGTAATTAACTGCATCTAGGCCAGACATTATGTTTGCCACTTGTGTCTGTGCAAGATCCCAGGCTTCACCCAGAAAGTCAAACCTTATTGCTGTGAAAAGGATATTCAGATACCTAAAAGGTGCTCCCACACTTGGTATCTGGTATCCTGCTAATGGAAACATTGAGCTTTCAGGTTATTCAGATAGTGATTTTGCTGGCTGTCACACTACAAGGAAGTCTACATCAGGAGGGTGCCAGTTTCTAGGGAATGCCTTAGTCTCTTGGCAAAGAAAAAAACAGGCAGCTGTTTCCACCTCAACAGCTGAGGCTGAATACATTGCTGCTGCAAGCTGTACAGCCCAATTCATGTGGCTCCAAAATCAATTGCTGGATTTTGGGATAACTGCACTAAAGACTCCACTCATGTTGGATAGTCAAGCTGCTGAAAATATCATCAAAAATCCAGTCTCTCACTCAACCACCAAACACATAGACATCAGACATCATTTTATTAGGGATAGCTATGAAAAAGGTTTGATTTCTCTGCACCATGTTCCAACAGAGGATCAGTTGGCAGATGTGTTGACAAAAGCTTTAGACACATCTACCTTTATAAATCTGATTTCTAGAATTGGTATGCTAAACATGGATTAAACAATACAAATGTTTTTAATAAAAGCATTAAAATGTTTCAAAAAAGTAAAATCCATCCTTAAAAATAGCCCTTTTGGTTGAAAAATTTGTTAAAGATAAAACAACCACTGTTTCATCCACTCTATCCACTGTTAAGTTGAAAAATCTGTTTCAAACCTCTGTTCAGATAAAACAACTGTTTTATTATCTATATATATATATATATACATATATCTATTAAAAAAACAACTGATTGCATCAGATGTTTGCCAAAACAGTTGTCCACCACCAGATGTTTAACCATCAGATGTTTGCCACGTCTGCTCCTACAAGCAGAGTTTTGGCCACATCAGCGGTTTCACCAGAGCCTATAAAAACCCTGTTTTATCACAACAGTCGTTACACTGTCTCATTGTATTCAAAATACTGAAACCGCCTTCTTCATTCTCAAACCCTTAATCCAATTCCACTCACTCTCACATTCGGAATCCATTACAATGGATCTTCAAGCTAAAGCCACCCACAATTACCTCCCATATCTGGTAAAAACAGATGAAAACACTCCATTCCATTCCACCATCGACATCATTTTAAAATCCAAATACCTGACAATCCTAACCGCTGACGCCCCCATCTATCTTGATACCCTCCAAGAATTCTGGTTGAATGCTGAGTTTTTACTTCAAGACAAAAAGCCTACTTCCATTATCTCAAAAATTGGAGAGACAAGTATCGTCATTACCCCCCCAACTCATATCCACAACCTTCTCACTTAATGACCTGTCAGGTGAAGACTCTTTCCCTAAGGCAGAGCTTCACACAGAGTTTCAGGAAAGAGGTTATGATGCACAGATGACTAGGTCCACACTTTTCAAAAAGTTTTTCCCACCAGTCATGAAATTTTTCTTCCATACCCTCCTTCTCTGTGTCTCTGTTAAGTCCACTTCCTTTAATGAAATCCCATTGAGGATTCAGTACTTGGGCTATGCTATGCTGTCAGATTCTGACTTCAATTTATCCCAGGGACTGTTTATGGACTTAGTGTCAAATGTGAAAGCCATAAAGTCTGGGTCTAATAATGCTTTTTTAATTTACCCAAGAATTTTGAGTGTAATCCTTCAAAAGATTTTACCTGAAAAAGATTTTAAAAAGGGTGAGTCTATGCAAATCAAGAGTCTAACTGATGAAACTTTCACAAGAATGCTAGGTTCAAACACCCAAGAAAAAGTATCAAAAGTGTCAAAAGTTTCCAAAACACAAACAAGGAGGACTAAGACAACAACTGTTGTCCAAACCTCTGTTATTGAGCCCGCTATCCAGTGCTGTGAAACCCACACCAGCCACTTCCAAAAGAAAACGTCCATCCCATAGTCACATGAATCGCGATACGCTTCGGTTCGCGGTACGGAAACGGGTACGCGGTTCGTGCATTTCTAAAATTCGGTACGAAGGGGGGTAGGTTCATTCGGTTCGCCAATTCGGTACGCGGTACGGTGTACCCTGTAAGTTGGTACGTCGTATTGTATAAAAATATAGGTACTTATATTTTATTTATATATTTAATGTTTATTTCGTGCTTTTTATGTATAAGTTTATAAGTTTAAGCACCAAGTGTAAACTAGTGAATATAGAGGGATTAAATGTTTAAATACACAAACTAATTTTACATAAAAAATTACAAGTTTTAAGAATAAAAGTAAATTAGTAAAAGATAGAGGGTTTAATATGGAAATACCTAAAAAAAAAACTTATAACCCTAAAAAACTAAACAGCCGCCACCTCTTTTACTTACTCCTTACTAGCCTATTCTTCTTGCTCTTCTTCCTCCTTCCTCCATTCTCCTTCTTCACAATACATCTTCACAACTGTGTCTTCTCCTTCCTCCATTCTCCTTCTTCCTCCTTATCAGCTACTATTGTCTTCTTCCTCCTGGTTTGCTTCTTCTTACAGGTTTCCAAAAGAAAGCAACTTTTTAACTCTGATTCGCGAATCGAAATGAATCTAGACAGCGAATTCGACAACTGGGTACGCGAATCTGTGATATTTGGTTCGGAATTCTATACAATTCGGGTACGCTCAATTCTTCGAATCAGATCGCGAACCCTAGGCGAACGGTACGCGAATGTACCCGATTCCGGTACGGGCGATTCGGTTCGCAGTACGCAGCATATCCAGCGAATCCTGTGACTATGGTCCATCCACAAAAACCACCACTCAACCAAAAAGGGGAGTTCTGGAAGATGAGATACCAGAAGATAACCCTGTTGCAACACAAAAGCAACTAGAAACCACTGTTGTTACTTCCTCACAACAGTTGGTAATATCTTAACCTGTCCAAACTCCTCATGCATCCTCACAAAAGGATCATGTTGTAAGCCAAGGGGAAACACATCATGATACATTTGAGTCACTTGTCCATATGTTTACAAGCCCCTCTCCCAGGGCTAATTCTCTTTTTACTCCTCCACCTTCACCATCACATGTTCCACAAACTATGCAACCTCTGTTTGAGGCTATTGAAAAAACTCAGGAGGGTCCCAGTTCCTCTCTTTCACCTATCAATGAGAGTATACCTCCACAAGTGACTGGGACTGAGAAAATTCAATCAGCCATCCCACAAACAGAAGAGGAGGTTACACCCCTAGAGTTCACTGAAACTCTAGGTGAGTTTTCAAGTGGAGCAACCACTACTGATGTAGAGACCATTGTCTCACAACAGGACAGTGGTTACATAACTAAGACTCCCTTGAAGGCAACAACTGATGAGGCCATTATAGTGTCCCCAAAATCAGTTGGAAGTCCCCAGAACCAAGAAAAGGGGGCATCTGGTTCTCATCCTTTGGATTCACCTCCTAGGACTAAACCAGTTTCAACTACCACTGGTAGGAATTCAGATGATCCTATTAACTTAGGTAATGAGTTAAAATACCAAGAATTGACGGCCAGAGTCCAATCCATTGAAACCTCTGTTGCTGATATCAAATCTGATGTCAAGTCAATATTGGAATCCTTGGCTACTCTCACCAAGAGTCAACCATCCACAACTGATATTGCTAGTGAGCTATGGAAATCTGTTTCTCCCATCATCATAGCTCACAGAAAACTAGCAGATCAGACTCATAAAACTTACATGGCAGAAATCAGAAACATGGTAGATGCTAGGTACAAAGATACCTAGTTTAGTTGAGTCTGTTTTATATTACTAGGTGTCTAGGTTAGTTTATATTTTTAGACCATACATAGCACATCAAGTTTTTGGCGCCGTTGCCGGGGACACTTGGCGATTGCGAAACTAGCTTTGATTAGGACTTCAGTGATTAATTGGTCTTACTTGTGTCTTTTTGGTTTTTAGTGTGTCTAGAATGTCGTAGGCTTTTATTTTCTTTTTGTGTGCTTTATTTTATTTTTATTTTCGTTATATATCTGGTGCCCGTGATCGTTTTTTTTAGTGTCTGTTTGCAGTGATGGTAGGAAGAAAGAATGTAGCAGACCACACACGGAATAAGACTAGTGATTACATGGGCCAACATTACACGCTAAACATTTGTTTTGGTCCAGGTAAGTACAGGGATAGGTGGTCCAACGCGTATGAGTTTTTCAAATATATTTTTAAATTCACCAATTGTTTCTTGATGAACAATGGTGAAAGAAAAGAATTAAACGCGTTGGATATGGGATGGATAAAATATAAGCCACCTGATTGAAACTGCATGAAAACCCAGTTGTAGAGTTTGTATTATTATTTTTATTTCTTTTCTTTGTATTTTGTCATTATTTTTGTTTTTGAGTCTTTTTGCAGGTTTTCGTGTTTGCTTAGGCAAAGAAAATTACACCATGAACGAATCTCATGTAGTTAATTATATATTTTATGAATGGGATTCTTGTTGGAGGTTTGGGTAATAAAAGATATTTGTTTTTCTAAACATTAAATTTATTAACTTTCTGCGAAAAACGGTTTTTCGTGTAATGCGGAGAGCCTGGGCTGACCTGTTCGTCTTATATGAACAGTAATTACCCCGGAAAGTTATATTTTATTCGCTCGCGACGCGCGTTGAGATCACCAGTGTCCTTCACGTTGTGCGAGTTGATTAGAAAAAAAAATTTCCACCCTGTTTTCTTCCACCACCATTCACCGCCATTCCGCCACATGTTTTACCATCATCCACCACATTCCACCATGTTGCCTTTCAGTTACGTTTCCTGCATTTTTGTATATTGAGTCGGTTGAGTCTGTAATTTTTTTTTAGAGTCTTTTATTTTATTTTTGAGTCAGTGTTCTCTTAACCCACTTTGGGGATATCTTCCCTTCAAGTGTGGGGATGATAGAGAGAGTCTTTATTTTTGAGTCATTGGTTTGTCTAATATATTTTATTGCAGGTTTGGATCTAGCCACCCGTACTCAATCTCCATTCGGGTGGGGACGGTCCAACAATTATTTAAGGCAACCATTTGTTTTTGTATTTTCCTTTTAGTTTTTATCTGTCAGGTTTGAGTCAAAGGTCGCGAATGAAATGCTATACGGCCTGGTTTAGAAGGACAGCTTCAGATCGCTTGCAGCTACATCGCTTATATCCAGGGGAGTCTGTTCCTTTTTGTTGTATTTTTTATTTCTACTTTATTTTATTCTACTCTCACATTGAGGACAATGTGTCGTTCAAGTGTGGGGATGGAGACTTCGTTTTATTTTTAGGTAGTTTGAGTCTTAAATTTTAAAAACATCAAAAAAAAATTAAAAAATTAAAAAAAAAGCCAAAAAAATTAAAAAAAAAATTGAAAAATGTCCCCGATCTTTTTTGCATTTTATATGGAAAATGATAGTAAAATTGGGATTTTTGGTTTTTAAAATATTATATATATGAGAATATAAATAGATTGAAAGCGTGTTTGCTTAAGATGTGTCGGTAGGCCCAGCTAGCTTTGAAAGGTCGCATGATTGTTTTAATATACCTTAATAATCATGATATTTTGTGGGTTCTCATCTTAGGAGAAACGGTAGAACTGAAACCGCTGATTGTAATTAGAGGTACCACTGTAGGTTGAAAACCCATATGTATTATTAATTAAATGGCACACTTGATCCTTTTTATGAGAATAAATCCGGTGAAAAGTGGCGCCGCAAAAAAAATAAAATAAAAAAAAATCCACATGTCCATCAATTGAGCTAGACAAAAAAAAAAAAAAAAAACTGAAGCCTCTGATCGAAACTCCCTCGAGGTCAAGTTGAAAAAAAAAATACCGAAGCTCATGCTGTCGCTCTTCGGGATGGTGACTCTGATTGAGACAACCTCTGGGTTAGGTATAAAAAAAATGTGTCTAAGCTCATAAACTTCATCCATCATCCATCATAAATTTAATTTCTAATACATTAGGGAGTTTAGTTTGCAGTGGTTGGTAAATCTATATGGTTTAACCTTTGCTTCGAAAGCTTAAAAACATCAAAAAAAAATTAAAAAATTAAAAAAAAAGCCAAAAAAATTAAAAAAAAAATTGAAAAATGTCCCCGATCTTTTTTGCATTTTATATGGAAAATGATAGTAAAATTGGGATTTTTGGTTTTTAAAATATTATATATATGAGAATATAAATAGATTGAAAGCGTGTTTGCTTAAGATGTGTCGGTAGGCCCAGCTAGCTTTGAAAGGTCGCATGATTGTTTTAATATACCTTAATATTCATGATATTTTGTGGGTTCTCATCTTAGGAGAAACGGTAGAACTGAAACCCCTGATTGTAATTAGAGGTACCACTGTAGGTTGAAAACCCATATGTATTATTAATTAAATGGCACACTTGATCCTTTTTATGAGAATAAATCCGGTGAAAAGTGGCGCCGCAAAAAAATAAAATAAAAAAAAATCCACATGTCCATCAATTGAGCTAGACAAAAAAAAAAAAAAAAAAAAAAAAAAAAAAAAAAAAAAAAAAAACTGAAGCCTCTGATCGAAACTCCCTCGAGGTCAAGTTGAAAAAAAAAATATATATACCGAAGCTCATGCTGTCGCTCTTCAGGATGGTGACTCTGATTGAGACAACCTCTGGGTTAGGTATAAAAAAAATGTGTCTAAGCTCATAAACTTCATCCATCATCCATCATAAATTTAATTTCTAATACATTAGGGAGTTTAGTTTGCAGTGGTTGGTAAATCTATATGGTTTAACCTTTGCTTCGAAAGCTTGAGGTGAGATTAGGTGAAGCTGTATATCTTGAGTGTGAGACCCATAGATTGATTGTAATAATATGAACTTAATTGTTTTACATGATTGGGGCCTGATTAGCTAGTGGTTGGGTTTAGGTGGACAACAATACCGACAGTTTTGGTTGATGCGTGATTAGATCTTAATTAATGAACCTAAAAGTTTTTGAAACCGAGAGTCCTGATTATGATTCCATTGCAGTGTTTTTCGGGGACGAAAAAGGTTTAAGTGTGGGGATGTTTGATGTGTTGCAAAACACATCTCTTTTCCTATGTATTTTGTATATTATTTGGTTAGGTTTTTATCCGTTTCGTGTCATTTTTATTATGTATTTATTCATTTTATTATTTTATAGGTGTTCGTGGAAAATGAGCTCAAAACGAAAGAATTTTTATCGAGACACGAACACTTGAGAGCAGGTGGTCATGGACGTGGGAGCTTAAACGATGAACTTTGGTCGAGCCAAGAACACCCGAGTCAAGAAGATGAGCCAACATATAAGAGTAATAATAATATTAATAATAATAATAGTTAATAAAGAAAAAAAAAAGAAATAAAGATATGAAAACATATTACGTTGACTTTGTTTCAAAATCTGTGAAAACCCAAAAGGGCTAAGCCCAAATTGAGATTTGTGTAGAGGGCACTATTATTTCTTGAAGGAACATATTATAAAAAAGGGGGACATATTATATCACATAATCATCGATTGAACAAGAATCACAGCCGCCAAGGCCAGAGGAAAAAGAAAACAAAGGAGCGGCCGTCAAATTCATTCGAGAGGAGGACATCGCACGAACAGAAGCAGCAGCTCTTAATTGTTTTGAGAGATTAATTGAAGGCCAGCAAGGCTCGGGTTCAAGATTGAAGGCTCGGGTTCGATCACTAAAAGTCTAGTTTTTATATTTATTTACTTTGTGTTATGAATATTGAGACCATGACTTTGAATATTTTTGAACCTTTGTTTTTATTGTTTTTCATTATTATGAATAGCTAAATCTTGAACCACTACCTAGGCCAGCAATGATGAATGCATGTTAATTTTAAAACTTTCGGTTTATGGATTATTTTTGAATGGTTAATGTTTTGGTAAAAGTTTGGTTGGTGTTTATTATGATGTGTGTGCGTACCTAAGTCTAATTTATTATTTTTGAGAGTTCCATGAACGTCTTAGTGAATGTCTTTCATGTTTGGATGTTTATTAGGGTTACCTGCTTAGTGCTTGTAGCTTAGTTTATGGTTTTGGTACCAAAAGCCATAGGAACTTGATAAGAGAATTTAGAGGACTTAAGTATTCTTCCATTCTTGAGACCGGGAGGTGATGGAATGTTGGGTTGTCTAGAGCTTTAGGTGTTAGGCTTTGGGTGAGACCGGGAGGTGATCCTATCCTAGTTGTCTTAAGTTTCTTGCAATTCCAAGTCATAGTTAACCCAATTAAATTACTCCTTTACATCTTCGGGTGTATTGTGATTAGAGAGACCGGGAGGTGATCGAGTCATTAGAGTACCTTTACATTCTTAGTGAGGTGAGACCGGGAGGTGATCCAAGCTAGATAGCCAGTGTTTTATTCTTTAGGATTCTTTGGGGTGTGTTGGTGAGACCGGGAGGAGATCTAGCACGTCTTAAGGTTTCTTAAGTTATCTTTAGAATCTGGTAGCCATTCAGTTTTCCATTACCGAGAGTTGTGAGTTTGCATGTAGGATTCTTGGCCTAGGTAGTTGCCTTCCTATCCTGATATTTTCCTCATTTATCCGTGCTGTCTATTTATCTTATTTACTTTATTTATTTTATTTTAATTAATTATTTACAAAAATCAAAAATCAACTTTTAAAACCAATTCTGTTAAGTCTTAGTTGGGTCTAGTTTTGTTTTCCATTAGTGTCCTGTGGGTTCGATACTCGGACTTACTTAGTCTGTACTGCATTGATAGGTACACTTGCATGTCGTGTGGTCTAGTTTAGTTGAGTCTGTTTTATATTAATAGGTGTCTAGGTTAGTTTATATTTTTAGACCATACATAGCACATCAACAACTCTGCTAATAAGAAGCTGAAAAAGCTACTGAAGATAAGCAAAAGAGGGCTGACACTTTGGAAGTCAAGGCAGAGTTTTTGATACAAAAGAAAAGGGAACAACAGCAGGAAGTTGAAGATGTGGGTTCCTCTAAAAGGAAGAAAATGCCTGCCATACACATCAGACAACCATCATCCAAACTGGCTGTTAAAACCACTGCTGTCAAAACCACTGCTGCCACCCAAACCACTGATACCACCATAACATCTGAACCTGTCACCACTACCACCAAACCAACATCTGAACCTAAAACCACACTACCACCTAAATCCCAAACAGCTGCTGGTCCTACTACAGTGCCAACAGATGTTAACACCACCACTGCCTCTACACCACCATCACCAAAAATATTGTACAAAAGGAAGAGGAAATCTACCTTTGTTGTACAGGATGAAAACATTCACACATCACCACTTACCACTTCAACCACACAATCTACACCTATATCAGCCATTCCACTTTCATCATTCTCACCACACACATCACAATTCACTTCCCATAGACCACCACCAACCATTACACCATTGGCTGTTCAGTATCCCCTTGAACTTGATCTACTCAAGGGGAAATGCAATCCTTCTATAATACTGAACAACCATCTGAAAGATCTTTCCCTTCTCTTCCACATTTTCCTGTTCCCCTAAACATAGACACATATCTAAAATACAAGGATGAACAGGCAGATGCCATCATAAAAGAGAAATGCAAAGGGAAAGATGACAGGACTGCTCAGGGCATCCATTCAGCAAAGCTTAGCAAATTGAGAAGGATTGAAGATTTTGCTAAGACCCTGAGCAACTCCATGTCTACCATGCCTCTCAGCAGTGACATGGAAAGGGAGGTTAGGGAATCACTTCTTGAACAGATCTTGGCAACCATGCCTTATAAAGCAAACAAGAAACAGTTTGCAGGCTGGACCACTCATGCTCTCATAGAAGAACTCTTAAGAATTGAAGAGATGGCCAAGAATCCCCCAGCTAAGGTCTCTGCCCCTGATTATAGTAAAGGCAGAGATCCAGCCAGAGCCTTGAAATTCAAAAGAATGAGACAAGAAATTGTGGCTGCTGACTATGGGGAGATAAGGTCAGTTGAAAGGTGGTCTGAGCTGAGGTTGGTTGAAACATACAAGAGACTGGAAGAAAACAGGAAGAAAGATCCTAACCTACCCAGAAAACCTGTCTACTCTGATGAACCACTGATGAAGAGACCTCAACAGGCTTTTATATTAGACAGCTTATTTGATACTTCTGATCTATCAGCTGCTGCTAGAAGACAATTCAAGAAAAAGAAAGAAATGTCTGAAGAAGATCAGAAGAAGTTTGCTGATACTTATATAAAGGAGGGCCTCTTCAATCAAGTAAACTTTTTCTCAGATCCCACTACTGAAAAGCTCAGAGAACTCATTGGGAGACCTCCATCACCAAACTCATCTAGAATAAAAGTGCACCTCAGCAAATCCTCTGACTCAAAAATTCTAAAATGGAAGGTCAACATAGACACCCATGAATTGACTTTGCTCAGGTCAGATGGAGAAGCTCAAAAGCTAAGCATGGATGATGCATATAGCCTGTGTGCAGATGACCTCCAACCACTGCTGAACCTTGAGCTTGAAAGAGATGCAGAAGACCTATACTCTTTGAACTTTGAGCTACAATTCAAAGGTCAAATCAGAGAAAGTCTGATGAGAAATAAAGATCAAGAATAAAGTTTAGTTTTGGCATCATCTGTTCTAGGGGGAGATTGTTGGGTCTGCTGACCTGAAGAAGAACAGATGATTGAAAAGCCAAAATATACTAACAATTGATCCACATAAATAAACAGTCTTTACAACATACTCTTCCCAAAAGACTGTTGACCCTAACAACTGTTTCATCCAAACAACTGCTATGACAACTGCTGATACAAAGGACTGCTGGATAACAACTGATAGAGAACAACTGCTGACCAAAGGTCTGATGAAGAACAACTGCTGATCAAGTACTGAAGACTAAAGGTCTGTTGGAGCCAACAGCACTTAGGCTCCAACAGATGAAACAAGACCATTAGAGTTTTCCCTCAACAGTAGTTTACCTTACAATGTTTTGTAATATAACAGTAGTTTGTATAGGGCAGATGTTTTATGTTGTTATTCTGTTAGAGGTCACTATCTTAGGTGACGTCAGCACAGGTCACCAGTGGTTTAGATCTGTCTATAAATAGAACAGTGCTTGTACTGTTCTATTGGTCACACACAACATTCTCTCAGACAAACAATCACTGTGTGATCAGGCTGAGGGGGAGTACTTGTATTTGATTGTAATCTTTCAATCTAATGAAAGCTTTCTATTAAGAAAACATTTATTCCTTTTGTTTTGATTATAGTTTATCATTTCGCTGCACTTTCCATATATATTCACTTCATTCAATTCTCATTTTACTCTAAACAAATCAAAACAATCAAACTCAGATCCTAACATTATTATTATTATTATTATTATTATTATTATTATTATTATTATTATTATTATTATTATTCATAATGGTTTCTTACTTAATTTTCAAATGAAAAATGATATATAAGACATTCACTTCAGAACCCAATAATATGTTATAAAACAACCATATTTGCATAATGTTTTGATTATGTTCCACTAATTTGATGAACTTCGGTACACTGCGTACAAGAACGTGCTTATCCTTGATCTTTGCTTAATTAGTGGTAGATATACAGTATGACAATCTATTTTTTTTTTTAATGGCAAGGAATGAAATGCCAACCAATATGACACCGGGCGTTGTGGCCAAGGTTAACTACTCGACCGCCGCCGGCTCTTAGCTCTCCTAGATACGTGGAAACCCAACCTCCACCCGCCAGAAGGCACGACAGTGGAATAATCGGTAAAACCTCGCCTCTCATCCAACAAGTCGACCCGTATTCGCTTTTCACCTGGATGCCGCAAAAAATAATGAGGAAAGTGGAATCAAACCTGGGTCACAAAAAGCACCAAGTTATTTCCCAACTACTACCTCATTGGCGTATGACATTCTATTAATTAAATAAAGGGAAATTGGATTTTAACACCCTGAACTATTGACAATTGGCCACTGACGCACTGAACTACAAAATTGACAAACACCGCACTGTACTTTCAACTTATTGGCATCTATCACCCTCAGACTAACCATGGTAAATTTTTTCTGACGTGGCAGGTGATGTGTCCATGCCACGTCAGCTTATTTCCCATGCCACGTCAGCAAAAATTAACCATGGTTAATCTAAGGGTTATACAAGCCAATGTTGAAAGTACAGTGCGGTGTTGCTCAATTTTGTAGTTCAGTGCATCAGCAGCTAACTGTCAATAGTTCAGGGTGTTAAAATCCAATTTCCCTTGAATAAAAAATAAATAAATGAGTTTCAGTAAAGGTGATTCCAACGCTGGAATGAGTTTAATTGGCCTAACCATTTTAGGGCCCTGACGCTGTGTTTCAGAGATTGACTTAAGAGGGGGGGGGGGGGGGGGGGGGGGAGAAAGGATCTTCCTCCTCTTCTTTTCTCTCCAATTTCTTTCAAATTGAAAAAATTGAAAATCACCCAAAAAATCTCTATATTATCCCTCTTATTTCTTCCTACAAAAAACTCTAGAACATATTTTTTCCTCACTTCATTCCCAATTTTTTCTCTTCCCCTATTAAATGAAACTTTAAAACAGAGTGTAAGTGAAGATAATTTGGGGTCTTTTTATATGTCATAGTTATAAACATTACCCCATTATCCAGGCTTCACATTTCTTTCAAGAAATATATTTATCAATTCTGATTCTTTCTTATCGTATTAAAGTTAATAATCTGGGTTTGTGATAATTTTAAATATACTTGATTTTGTGACAAATTAAATAAAAAAATATATGTGGCTTTTGCTTGGTATTTCTAAGATTATAAGAGTCTGTTTTATACTCATAGCCGAAGCCCATGTAGAATATTAAAAAACTAAATAAATAAATAATTGGGTCCTGAGCTCTTGCTTTACCCTCAAATGCTATTGGGCCAGCCCTGTCAATTGGGGTTTACTTGAATTGATGTCACGTAGCAGCCCAAGCCCATGTAGATATATATATTTTGTATGCGTAGTATATTAACTTCGGCCCCCTTCGTTTAAAGAGTCCCGTGACAACACCCCCCCCCCCCCCCCCCCCCCCCCCCCCCCACAAAAAAAAAGTATTCCTATGTTCCGCCACTGATCCTCCTTTAACAAAACCCAACACAAGAGACGCGCAATTCAACAATCATATAGTGACTTCTTTTTTAACCACACCCCTGCCGCTCTCTTAGCCTGCCAAGCCATCCTTCCCAGCACAACTCCGCCTCACCCAGGATTTTCAAAACTCCATTCTGGCATACATCATTGCGTACTTCTTGATCGATCTTCGTTCTTATTTGAAGCATTCATTGTCAAACAAAATCATGCGCCTGTGTACTTTTCTAAATAGTACAATAAAATCTTGGAGTTGGTGCTCAAAACCTTGTTAAAGGTTTGAGTTAAATTTTCATGGCATTAGCCTTTTGAGCTGGTTTTCGTATTTTGTTCAATAAATATTGCATTCACATGCGACAATACTATGCTACCACTCGTACGTATATGTTATTGTTGATTATGAAGATAAATACTGATCTAACATAAAATTATTCCATTTATTGCCCATGCTGTAATTTAACAACGTAACTTCAAAGCGGATAGTATGGTCTAAAACTGATACATATGGACAAAAGCCTAATCAACTGTAAAACATACATTTGTGGGAGTTTATCCAATTGAATTCCTCGTATATGCGCTAGAGGGTAAAAAACATACCTAGTGAACTTTCTTTAGTAGACCATTCATCTTCAGAATTAGCGCGATAATAGCACATGACTGTACCGAGAAATATAAAAAAGGACAAGAATTCGATCAACATAGCTCCAGTGCTGATGAAATCTGCATGCTTGAGGATAATAGGGATTGCTAAGCTTCCAACCAGTGATGCACCCGTTAAAAACTTTGCAGCATTTATCCACCTGCAATAAAACAACGTAAGAACAGATTCAAGTCGATGCGTATTCAATAGGAATCATCGAGTTGGGTAACGGGTCAAAATAAAAAAGGAAGATCTTTTATATGGGCCAACGGGTCAGGTTAAGTTTGGACAGCTGATATTCAATTCAATACTTATTCAGTAGGAAACAACAATATGGGTAACGGGATCTTAACACAAAGTATTGTACGGTTAAAATAAAAAAATAGTAAACACTTATTGTTTTGAGATGATTTTAAGAGACGGGCACAGGGTAGAGATGAAAGTTTAACCAAGTTGAGTTTGATACTTTGTCGAGTTCAACTCATAAGATAAGGATTAGATTCGTTTAAAACCGATCCCTCCCCTTCCTTTTGTTGCAACCAAAAGCTGGCACCCCCCCTCCCTCCGACCCTTTGTGATCGGCGAAGAAGACCAGGGACAAGCCGGGCACCGTGAGAAGGCAGCGGCTCTAGTCCGCAGAGGCAGAAGCGACAGCTGCAGAACAGCAGCAGTCAGCATGGCAGCTCAGCAGTGGGCTCAACCAATACAGCTGTAGCGTTAGGAAGCAGATCGAGGACACGGGTCTAGAACTCTGGTCATGTTTAGGGTACGGATTCAGGCGAGTGATGGGTTCATTACAAAAGCATGATAACAGTTTCAGCAAAACATGTTGAAAGGTGAGATCTTTCAGATCTAAATGCCCATTTTAAACAAACTTGGGTTGGAATGCATGCATAGTTGAAATAATACAAATGTTATTTATATGCTTTACAAGTTTTAAAGTGAAGTCAACACATATGTATGAAGTTCCTTAAGAATTATTGAGAAGGCTTATCATGAGATGTCCTTTGTCAACCCTAATCATCATCATCATCATCATACTCAGTTAATCCCACCTATAGCAAAGCTAAGGTAGGGTCTGAGGAGAGCAAGATGTAGACTGCCTTACCTCTACCCCTAAGAATAGAGAGGCTGCTTCCAGTGAGACCTCCGGCTCGATGTGGTTTGGTATCAAGCCTTGGACATAAGGCACAAAACACTTACCAATCGGGACAAACCCGATCGGTGCCTGTGTACCCCTTTGTCTTTTGGCTATCAACGCCACCACATGATGCATAATTAACCGTCCGTCGTTTTTAACGTTATTTTCACGAAATTAGTAAAATAACGTTAAAACTAGTGCAACTTTACTTTTTCCCCCAGGGCCACACATATATACATTATATGCGCACACCGTAAGTGGGGCGTCTTTGTCAACCCTAATGACTAAGAAAATAACTTGATTGTCTTATTTGAGGCCTAACAGTCAACTTGTCCAATCTTTTTGTCCATTTTTTTAACTTTAAATTCCGTAAAAAATAATATTTTAAATATGATTATACAAACAATACTGTTAATGCACCGCTAAAGAAATTTAGAAGGTCTTACCCAGTCAACACAAATCGCTTCAATTTTAAACTAACGGGTCAAAATATCCATTTATAGTGAGACACCATGCACAAGAAACCGTAAAAAGCATCAATAATCTCAAATTTTCAGTATGATGCTTACCCATCATCATCCCGATTGATTAAAGATTCGGTGGATCCATCACTAAAGAACATACATGGCATAGGGACCAGAATGTACATGAGGGCTGCAAAACGACCAACTAAATTAATTCACATCAATTTCTCCAAAAATAAAGTTAATTTATGTAGGTAACAAACTGCATAGACGCGCCCACCTGATAACATCGGCCACCAGTTGTTGTATAATGCACAAGCCTGAAATAAAAATAGTAAACGGAAAGTATATAGCGAAAAGATATTAATAAAAAAAAGATCAAAATCCTACCAGAATTTGTAGTAGAAGACTTGATGAAAACAAAAGTGCAAGTCCAGCAAGTCTGGAATAATATGTTATATTAGAACTGAGGAAAAGTAATTAACATGGAAGAGCCGAAAATTTAGGGGTGACTAGCTTACACTGCAAAGGTAAGGCAAAGCACAATCCAAAAGCCCGGCAAGTATACATGCACCATAAAAGGTAGAGAAGTCAATACACCTTTTTTCTACTTTTTAGTCGAAATTATTAAAATTTATGAATTATGATCAAAGAATTATTTTCTAGTAACCAAAAATACTTTGCCCGGATAATATTAAATTTCTATCTGGAGCTAATTACACAAAGGCGGATTGATTAAGATTCTATGTAGAGTGATGACGACATCCTTTTATTATGTAACGGAGTGTCAAGTAACCCTACCACAGCATCCTGTCATATGCAGTGAAAAATATTGTACCTCATAAGAAGTTTTGCCTACAACAGGTCACATGGGTCAGAACTTGCCAAAAATTTCATGATGGCAACCTCCTAAATCGTTTTAATCATGGTTTAAAAAAACGCTTGAGGCGTGCGCCTCGAGGCGCGCCTCAAGGCGATTCGGTCTGAAAACGCTTCTGAGGCGGCGCCTCAGGTGTTTGAACAGTGGTATGCGCCTCAGGTGCGCCTCAGGGGGTTTTCAGGTATATTTTTGATGTTTTAGACTTTTTGTGACATTTTATGTCATTTTTATGTGTGTTTTTGATGGTTTTTGATGAATTTGATGATGAAATTAGTTAGCATTTTATTTTTTGAAAGATATATAATTATTTATTTAATTTTTTAATTCCGCCTCGGGCTTACGCCTCGGTTCGCCTCGAGGCTTACGCCTCGTGAGGCGAAGGGAAAACGCCTCGAGGCTCGTTTCCGTTCTTTTAAACTTTGGTTTTAATAATTAAGTAAGATTATTATCTCAATAGTGTTTGTTACACATAAACATTACTTTAGTCATTCATAAAAAAAATGGAAAAACAGTGGTGGCAGATAAACCCAAGCTGACCCGTTTTGGCGTATTTCTAAAATGTACCCATTTTGTTATGTCACCCAACCGGCCAACCCGCCCACTTTGCAACCTCTGAAAAGATTTGACACAGATTATCCCACTCCAAAACCTAATAGCATACATAATTTGTCAAGTGTCAACTCTTCTTAATTCAAATATCTTGGGAACAAGCCTTAAAGGGGTGGTGATGACTGATGTGTTGAACTTAAAAGTCTTTAGCCCCCTTCAAGGTCACGTGTCCAACGCACCCACTTTGCCACCTCTAAGATTTTTTACTCAGTTTAGCCCATACCGAAACCAAATGGCATACATTACAGATTTTGTCAACTCTTGTAATTAAAAATATATTGCGAGCAAACCTACAGCTATTTTCGACGCTATTGCTGCTATTCTAATATTCTATGCAGTCAATATCGGTGGGATATTGGTTATTGGACGTTGGCCGATATTTGGTGTCAAATATCGGTACCGATATTATTGGTGATATTTACGGATATCCTGCCGATATTTTGATTATCGGTCATAGCATCATATTTCCAGATTTTGCTTTTTTGGAGGCCAAATTAAACTAAAAGCCCATAAAAATCATTTTTTAGAATAAGCCTATAAACATTAAGAGCCCAACTACCCAAAAACACTTCCAGCACGCTAAACCGAACAGTCGAACACTTCTAGGCTGCGAATTGGAGTATTGACTTTTGATAATTTAGTATTATATATGATTATGTTTTAGGTTATATATATATATATATGTGTGTGTGTGTGTGTGTGTGTTAAAATTCTGTATGATATTAAAATGCCAATATCTCATCGATATCCCACCGTGATAACCTATATCTCAAATATCGGCCCTTGAGTGATATTTGTTTTCCCACCGCATTAACTGCTTAGCTGCTATTAGTGTTCTAAGTCTTAATTGTAAATTATTAATGTTTTAAGTCTTAATGAGTTACTACAATGCTACTTAATTTTTAAGTCTTAATCCTACTATTGTGTCTCCTTGTGCTAAAACTTATATATGTTTTCCGTTTTCTATATATATTCTACATGATACCGATATCCCACCGCGATAACCTACATCTCAAAATATCGGCCCTTAACCGCTATTTAATTTTAGACCGCTACAACTGCATAAGGTATGCCTTCTAAATTACATCATCATTCTACAATCAACTATCCTAAAAGTTTGTGTTTACACAAAACAATCACTAAAAACTACAACTAGTTGCTAAACAACAATTGCAAATGGTAATCAAAAGTCCTAATTCCTAAAAACTATACTTTTCGCCCGTTCCCCGCGTCGAAAATTCACTATCCAATATTTAACCTAAAACTATAAATCCCAAATGAAGAAACAACAACCCTAAAACCTTAAAACTCATAAGATTACTAAAATTCAGTTTTTACAGATACCCACCTAATTAGATTCTCAATAACATAATTATGATTCATAATACAGACATGGGTACATAACATTAAAAGGGTTTACATATGGGAATCAAACACATGACAAATAGGTGTAGATGTAATTAAAGAAGTGTAACCTTCAACTGTCATCGTCATATTCAGAAGAAGCAATGAAAGACGGAGCTCTGTGCAGGTGGATCAAAGAGCATCAAGGTGTTTTTCAACGACAAAACGAGGGTTTTTTCTTTTAATAGGTAGTGGTGGTGGTTGTCTATTTTTTAAGAATCTTTTTAAACAACTAGGCCATGACCACTATGACTACTGCAAAATGGTTGTATTAAGACTATGAGGAGTGGTGGGGGGAAGAGGTGGAGGGAATGAATATAAATGTATTGCGTGGCTTGAATAAACCAGTTTGGTACACGGTTTGAATGAATATAATGTAATTGGTTTAACATAAATAATCGACAAGATATGTTAGATAATAAACTTTGATGCTTTATTTACTTATTATAACAGTTATTTTTTTAATTTATTATAGGTTAGAAACATGTGTAATACACGTGTTTGGGTTAATTAAATATTAATATTTTGGTCTCTTTTTTTAATTTAATAGAGAGAATTACTATTTGCGTCTCTGTGTTATAGTTGATTTAACTACCTGAATCCAAAGTTGAAAACTTTAAATACTTGCGTCCCTAGATGGAAATTAACTAACCTGTTGAGTCCAAATTGCTAACTCCGTTAACTAAGTCAGTTAAATCTGTATGAAATAACAAAAATACCCCTACTTATTAAAAAAATGTAAGATATATATATATATATATACACACACACATACACCCCTAACCCTTCTTTTTATCTTCTTCTTCCCACCTCCCCCTCTTCAACCCCTGCACCAAACCACCACTGCACCACCACTCCATCCTACCAATCACCATTGCACCACCACTCCAGTCCCTGCAACACCACCACTGCACCACCACTCCATCTTACCAACCACCGCACTCCTATAACAATCATACCCAACTTTGATACTTTGAGAAGTGGATTTTAACGTTTTAGGCATTTACCAAATAAATAACTGAAAAATGCAGGTGCGTAGTAAGCACTCATTTGCACAAAGATATAAAACTACTTAGGCATTATTCAATATTATCCGATTATATATTATATGCTTAACATTTGATTAAAAGCACCTGCTTGTGGTTGAGGGCAAGACTTAACAAGAAAGAAGCAACAAGATCTTTGTCACCACTACCATTCCACCACCGTAGCGACCCCACCTCAACACCACCATTCCTCCACCACTGCAGCAGCCCCGCCCCACCTCACACCACCTCCATCACTGCAGCAACCCCACCTCACCTCCAAAATCAATTATGAACCCTAATCCCCAAACCTACAACCCACAAACCCTAGTCGTCATCCTCCACCAGATTCACCCTCGATACCTACAAATCCACCACCTACCATCAAACAGGTTGAATTTGAACATCATGTCGTATATCTGATCTAACTCGACAAGCTTCATAATCATTCAAAGACGCATATCTTCTTATAGACCCACTACCACCAATAATTCCAACATCAGACATCTGTTCATCCTCTTCCCTTGTTCACCATCACCATCCTCTGTCACCAAAACCGTAACACTCTCTTCAACTTCCTCCATAATATTATTATTATTAACACGTCTGTTTCATTATACTTCACAACAGTTATTGTAACATTTCGTATTATTTTCATGAACGTTTGAGACTTTGATTAATAAAAACGTCGCATTTCGATATTTTTGTACGTTTAAAAAAAATATTTTGTACCATTTTCGGACATATATAATGATATTATGAAGTTATAATCATAAAATATTAGTGAAATAAATGCCAAAAAATGATTTGCGTGGACCGGGACTCGAACCCGTGTCCACAGCCGGCCCGTAGCACACCCACATCTCCAACCAACTGTGCTACAACCCTGTTTGGTGATTATTATTGAACATCAACACATTTAACTCCTCCTCATTATTACACAGTTGACTATCAAAAGTCAACTGCGAGCCAAAATCATTCCATAATCAACAAACAATCCGTGTTTTTATTTTGATTCAGTTACGGTATGATTATACCGACACTCTCTGCGTTTTTCCCACGCCATTCAGCAGTAAAAACATACCTAATTTAGTCTAATTACGCGTTTGTATTAAAAGCATTGGTCAAACTTTCTAATCATTCGATTCATGGGAGTTAGTATAAATTGAAGCCTACACTATAACTTAAAAGTGTCGAATAACATACCCTAATCCTCAATTCTTCCTTTAATTCATTCAAAATAACAAATTCGAAGCTTGTTTGGCTGTGCCTTTGAATCGCGATTTGGAAGCCTTGCATTCAGGTAAGATTCAATTATTTGTTCCTATAAGCTAATCGGCCTTACACTCCATTAACCCTATGGTTAATTGAGCTTTAGTAGCGGGTATAAAAAATGTGAAATCTAGGGTTCGTGGGTTTAAATTGGGGAAGATAACACGTCTGCACATCTGTTTATATCTAAAACAAAACAAAATAGATAACAAACTGATCCCCAGATCAGTTGGTTACCACGTGTTTGGTTATAGGGTGGCCGGTCGAGGTCTCGAGTTTGAGTCCCGTCCACCACTCCTTTTCTTTTAAAATATCCTTTTTATAAAACACACATTTATTTGAAAAAAAAAAACGCCTATACCAGGATTCTAACCCACGTGCTCGTGCTTCCTAGGCCTTACAATCACAAGCCCATACCAATTGGTCTGGACCCTGAGAACGTTAACAACCAGTTTGATTTATATATAAACACTATTTAATATCAATTTTATAATTCCTTTATTAATCAAATATATAAGAAAAATCCTTTTATTTAACTAAACGATTTATAAAAATTCTATAAAAATTATTTTATGTTATTTTGAAGGTAAAGTTTATCATACAATTTTTAGTTTTACAAAAATCATTTATTTAATATATATAAAATATATTACAAGTTTATTTAATTATAAATTGAAATTTTTATAAAAATATCTAAACGATTTTATAAAATTCCACAAAAATTATCCTAAACTTATAAAACAATAAATATTTCAGAAATAATTTTAAATTTCCGAAAAACGTTTATTTAATATTTTTAATTAATTTATGCTATTTTAATCATAAATAAATCATAATAAATTCATTTTTCATTATTTTTACATCAAAATTTCACATAAATTATTATTAATCATTTAGATCAGAAATATAATTTTTTTGATTCGAAATTTATAAATTTTATTATTTTTAAATATTAAGTCTATATTTTGTCAGGTAAGTATTAATATATAAATATTCATTAATTAAGAAAATAATTTTATAAAAATTATTTTCACATTTATTACATTATAATTCAACTTCCTTTAGTTAATATTGGTCAGAAATATTTTTATTAATTATTTCTTTAATTATTAAAGTTATTAACAATTATTCAAATTTAATCATAAATCAATTATTAATCCCCAAATTAGGAACCCAAGCACATTTTAGACTAGAAAACTTAGACTTATTAAGTTTTCCCCAACACTTATTTATTACCTTGAAATAGGGTGATATTTGGATATACACGAGCCACATTTGTTTATATATCAAGGGCCTCCATTCTAACACTAAGGTGAGTTTACATAGCCCCTTTTTCTATTTTATATTTTGGGGTGAAACATGTTTAAACATTTTATACACTATCATTTACTCATTCTTACATTGTTGAAACTTGTGATTCAATTACACTATCATTTACTCATTCTATCATTTGACTGTAACAAAAAGACACAGTACAATCATTAACATTGATCAAGCCGCCTGTTTAGATTATAGCGCTATAGGTCTGACAAACCCACCCCCCCCCCCCCCCCCCGCATAAATTCAGGGATGATCAAAAACAGTTACACTTTTACTAACTTGCGAGTTAGGTCTCAGTCGACACAAGGTTTGATTGTACAAAAGACGCATTGTTACATGTCGGACTCATATTCTATCATTACTCATTATTATACTTCAACTATGATTGCTATACAACCTATTGTTTTCAACTTTATGCAAAACCTATGTATTCTCACCAACTATTTATAGTTGACCCCCCATCTTTTCAACTTAACATGTTTCAGGTTTTATTTGCTATTGGAAGTTGTACAAGTCTTGGAACACATAGGAGCTTTGGACCTAGTTTATGCAAATCAAGTTTATGTAATTTGTATAACAAATTGTAAATTGTTAGTAATATACTAATATTCAACTTCCATTTAGTACCATGAGCTATTGAACAATCATTATTACGTGGCACCCCGATGTTTCCGCCATCAGTTGGGGTGTTACAGATTGGTATCAGAGCCATGGTTATAGGGAATTAGGTTATTAGAAAAATAATCTAGTCTATAACCACAGGATTATAACCAGTACTTGCTCCTTTTTACTTGCAACCTTACTTGTTTCTATTCTCTATCTCCCTCCTACTTTAATCCCTACAAGAAGATTGCTCTCCATCACTGGATCTACTCTTAGACTAATAGGAAAAAATCCTCAGGTTTAGGCTAAACCACCTTGAGATCTCGTCGAAATTCTAGACTTTAATAACGAACACGTGCAATCTGGAAGGGTGAACGCCTGTATTCTGAGTTTTCTGTCTAGGACTGGCATTGCGCATATATCCCAATCAAACTAGGGACCCGGATGCCTACCTGGGAATTCTCGGGATGAGTGTTCACTTATAGGCTAAAGCATGTCTTCACTATGTTATTAGAATCTAGAATCTTTGATAAGTCAACGTTTTCGTTTATTCGTTTTAATTAATGGATAAATGATTACATTCCTTATATTACCTCATTCATTTCATGTCTCATTGAACCTTCATTGTGCCTCTTACAGATCATGCCTCCACGTCGCAGCACTCGCCTTAACAGTGGCGACGATCATGATGAAGGGAGCAGCAACCACAACCACAACCACAACACTAACAACAACAATGGAAGTGATGCCCAACTGGCTGCGATCATTACCCAGCAAATGGCGCAACAAATAGCAACTCTGGTTCCTAATTTGCTGGCTCAAGTCATACAAATGAATGGAAACGGCAATGGAAATGGAAATGGCAATGGGAATCATAATGGGAATGGAAATGGAAACGGGAACGCTCACCCAGCCTGCACCCTCAAACACTTCAATACCTGCAATCCTCCTAAGTTTAGCGGGGACGAAGGAGCTACTGGCCTCCTTCAATGGTTCGAGGGTATCGAGAATACGTTCATAAATAGTGAGTGTCCTGATAACCTTAAGGTCCGTTATGCTATGAGTGTTCTTCACAAACGAGCACTCACTTGGTGGAATGAGGAAAAGCGCACCCGCGGAGCTGAAGTTGCACTTGCTATGACTTGGGATCAAGTCAAGGAGATAATGAAAGCTGAGTTTTGCCCACATAACGAGGTCAAGAAATTGGAGGATGAGTTCCACACCCTTGCTCAGGATAGTGGGGAAAACCTTGCTTATAATACCCGCTTCCATGAGCTCAGTCTGTTGTTGCCCCATAAGGTCACTCCTCTACCTGTAGCCATCGAGAAGTATATCGGTGCTTTACCCATGCAGATTCAGTACACGGTATGGGGAAGGAACCCTGCTACCCTCGAAGAGGCCAAACGTCTAGCAGCTACCTTAACTGACAATCACGTAAAGAACGGGACCTTAGTTCGGAAAGGCGAGAAAGCAAGTATTGTAGCCGCGGTAACTACTGAGAACCAGAAGCGCAAGACCAAGGATCCTGATGCAAACCTCACTACACAAGCTTCTAACAAGAAACCTTTTACAGGAAACTTTCCATTATGTAACACATGCAAACGTCATCATCCCTAGGGCTGGCAATTTAGACACGAACACGATAACCTGATACGAACCTACACGATTTTAACATGTTTCGTGTTTGGCCTTAACAGGTTTCGTGTCTATAACAGGTCGACACGTTAAGACCTGTTTATTTTCGTGTCGTGTTCGTGTTTACATGTTTCGTGTTCGTGTCTTATCGTGTACGTGTCTTAACAGGTCTTATCGTGTTTCTTATCATGTTTTGTCGTGTCTTATTGTGTCTTATCGTGTCTTATCGTGTCTTGTCGTGTCTTGTCGTGTTAACTTATTTTACTAGGTGTTTCTTATCGTGTCTTGTCGTGTCTTATCGTGTTAACCTGTTATACACAGGTTCGTGTTCGTGTTTGAAAAAAATGACACGATTAGATTTCGTGTCGTGTTCGTGTCTTAACAGGTTCGTGTAACCTGTTATGCCAGCCCTAATCATCCCACTGCTTCACCATGTCGCTTGTGCACCAATTGTGGTAAGTATGGCCATCTGGTCAACACATGTCATGAGACCCCAAACCCTAATACCAACCAACCAACCAACCCTGCTCAGGCTGCTAATCCTAATCGTCCTGGCAGATACAATTATGGTCAGTGCTATGAATGTGGAGACCCAAATCACTTCTGTAACCGATGCCCTAAACTAAACCGAGATCAAGACCCTCCAGCTACTTAACAGCAAGCCCCACTATTTGAATGTTGTTTGCTTTTTATTCTATGTATTGACGCTTTTTGGATTCAAGTAATAAATTCTAGTATTGAAATTTTTGTCTGGGAGTTGACCATAACACTTGAATGCATGCTTGTTTGAATGTGAACTAATTGCTATATCAATATCTAAATCTATACAACTACAACTCACATACTATACTTGTTATACTTATAAACTTGCTTACATAAACATACTATCAATTTGCAATAAATGCTACATATAATCAAACAACCGATAGAGGATGAAGTACTTGCTCAACAGTTAGTTGAGTATCAAATAACCTACTCAACGATTGGTAGAGGTCATCATGCCTTTTCAACAGTCGGGAGAGGCCCTACAACCTGCTCAACGACTGGTGGAGGCTATCGAACCTGCTCAACAATCGGTAGAGGTTCCTACTCACTAACGGGTAGGAGTCTTTTTCCTGCTCAATAGTTGGACTCATTAATCCAAAGGTTCAACCACAGGATTATTTTTGCATTACTTACATGTGTGTTAGAGTCATAGAAGGACACAAAACCCTAATGTAAGGTAAATTGGTGATTGTGGTCCGGAACGTAATCACGAATTTACAGGTACGTTAAGGTAGTGTGAAATTCTATCAAGGTTTTCGGTAAATAACCAATTATAAACTCTAGTTACCTGGTAGTTCATTTAGTTTTTCTATAGTCAATCAATTCATGCATTTCTTTTAGGACTCCTAAAACTTAATGTTTTGCTAGATTCTTACCCTCCTTGCGATTTCAGACGAACCTAATCCAACCCTTAAAGCTCACACATACCCGACCTCTTATCCAAATTATTCGAAACAACTATTCTATTACCAATAAATTTATGCTATGCCTTAATCCAAAATTTCCAAACCACAGTTGTCCCAATTCTTACCTAACCACCCTCAACCATGTGTCCTTAATAACTTCGGGACGAAGTTCCTAAAAGTAGGGGAGACTGTAACATTTCGTATTATTTTCATGAACGTTTGAGACTTTGATTAATAAAAACGTCGCATTTCAATATTTTTGTACGTTTCAAAAAAAATATTTTGTACCATTTTCGGACATATATAATGATATTATGAAGTTATAATCATAAAAAATTAGTGAAATAAATGCCAAAAAATGATTTGCGTGGACCGGGACTCGAACCCGTGTCCACAGCCGGCCCGTAGCACACCCACATCTCCAACCCTGTTTGGTGATTATTATTGAACATCAACACATTTAACTCCTCCTCATTATTACACAGTTGACTATCAAAAGTCAACTGCGAGCCAAAATCATTCCATAATCAACAAACAATCCGCGTTTTTATTTTGATTCACTTACGGTATGATTATACCGACACTCTCTGCGTTTTTCCCACGCCATTCAGCAGTAAAAACATACCTAATTTAGTCTAATTACGCGTTTGTATTAAAATCATTGGTCAAACTTTCTAATCATTCGATTCATGGGAGTTAGTATAAATTGAAGCCTACACTAGAACCTAAAAGTGCCGAATAACATACCCTAATCCTCAATTCTTCCTTTAATTCATTCAAAATAACAAATTCGAAGCTTGTTTGGCCGTGCCTTTGAATCGCGATTTGGAAGCCTTGCATTTGGGTAAGATTCAATTCTTTGTTCCTATAAGCTAATCGGCCCTTACACTCCATTAACCCTATGGTTAATTAAGCTTTAGCAGCGGGTATAAAAAAATGTGAAATCTAGGGTTCGTGGGTTTAAATTGGGGAAGATAACACATTTGCACATCTGTTTATATCTAAAACAAAACAAAATAGAAAACAAACTGATCCCCAGATCAGTTGGTTACCACGTGTTTGGTTATAGGGTGGCCGGTCGAGGTCTCAAGTTCGAGTCCCGTCCACCACTCCTTTTCTTTTAAAATATCCTTTTTATAAAACACACATTTATTTGAAAAAAAAACGCTATACCAGGATTCGAACCCACGTGCTCGTGCTTCCTAGGCCTTACAATCACAAGCCCAGACCAATTGGTCTGGACCCTGAGAACGTTAACAACCAGTTTGATTTATATATAAACAGTATTTAATATCAATTTTATAATTCCTTTATTAATCAAATATATAAGAAAAATCCTTTTATTTAACTAAACGATTTATAAAAATTCTATAAAAATTATTTTATGTTATTTTGAAGGTAAAGTTTATCATACAATTTTTAGTTTTACAAAAATCATTTATTTAATATATATAAAATATATTACAAATTTATTTAATTATAAATTGAAAATTTTATAAAAATATCTAAACGATTTTATAAAATTCCACAAAAATTATCCTAAACTTATAAAACAATAAATATTTCAGAAATAATTTTAAATTTCCGAAAAACGTTTATTTAATATTTTTAATTAATTTATGCTATTTTAATCATAATAAATTCATTTTTCATTATTTTTACATCAAAATTTCACATAAATTATTATTAATCATTTAGATCAGAAATATAATTTTTTTGATTCGAAATTTATAAATTTTATTATTTTTAAATATTAAGTCTATATTTTGTCAAATAAGTATTAATATATAAATATTCATTAATTAAGAAAATAATTTTATAAAAATTATTTTCACATTTATTACATTATAATTCAACTTCCTTTAGTTAATATTGGTCAGAAATATTTTTATTAATTATTTCTTTAATTATTAAAGTTATTAACAATTATTCAAATTTAATCATAAATCAATTATTAATCCACAAATTAGGAACCCTAGCACATTTTAGACTAGAAAACTTAGACTTATTAAGTTTTCCCCAACACTTATTTATTACCTTGAAATAGGGTGATATTTGGATATACACGAGCCACATTTGTTTATATATCAAGGGCCTACATTCTAACACTAAGGTGAGTTACATAGCCCCTTTTTCTATTTTATATTTTGGGGTGAAACATGTTTAAACATTTTATACACTATCATTTACTCATTCTTACATTGTTGAAACTTGTGATTCAATTACACTATCATTTACTCATTCTATCATTTGACTGTAACAAAAAGACACAGTACAATCATTAACATTGATCAAGCCGCCTGTTTAGATTATAGCGCTATAGGTTTGACAAACCCATCCCCCCGCATAAATTCAGGGATGATAAAAAACAGTTACACTTTTACTAACTTGCGAGTTAGGTCTCAGTCGACACAAGGTTTGATTGTACAAAAGACGCATTGTTACATGTCGGACTCATATTCTATCATTACTCATTATTATACTTCAACTATGATTGCTATACAACCTATTGTTTTCAACTTTATGCAAAACCTATGTATTCTCACCAACTATTTATATTTGACCCCCCCATCTTTTCAACTTAACATGTTTCAGGTTTTATTTGTTATTGGAAGTTGTACAAGTCTTGGAACACATAGGAGCTTTGGACCTAGTTTATGCAAATCAAGTTTATGTAATTTGTATAACAAATTGTAAATTGTTAGTAATATTCAACTTCCATTTAGTACCATGAGCTATTGAACAATCATTATTACGTGGCACCCCGATGTTTCAGCCATCGGTTGGGGTGTTACAGTTATAGCACTGATCACCGACGGTTGTAGGCCAATTATACCTCACCAGATCTGGTTCTTTGATGACAGTGTAACTTAGTGGTTGTGGTGGTGGTGGTGCAAGAGAGTGTTCACTTCTGAGAGAGAGACAGAGAAAGGGAGGGGGGGTGGGGTTGGAGATGAGGATGACAGAGATGATAGTGGGGGAGGGGTTGATTTAAATAAGTATTTTGTATTATATTAGTGGGGGCATTTTTGTCATTTCATACAGAATTAACAGACTTGGTTAACGGAGTTAGAAATTTGGACTCAAGATGTTAGTTAATTTCCAACTAGGGACGCAAGTAGTTAAAGTTTTCACTTTTGGATTCAAGTAGTTAAAACGACTAAAATACAGGGATGCAAATAGTAATTCTCTCAATTTAATATTATTATAAAAAGACAAAAATAAAAATAAAAATAAAGGTAAAGATTATATGTTAATAATTTGACAATTGACAATAGTAGATCTTAAAAATTTAGTAACAAATTAAAGGAGAGAATGAAATGCTTATAATCAATGTTTTCAAAACCGGATCGGACGTCGAATCAGACAACCCCCGGTCACCGGTCCTACCGGCAAAATATTCAAAAGACTAAACATGCCCGGTCCAACCCCTATTTTACCCGGTCCGACTACCGGGTGGTTCAACCCTTGACCTAAAGCGTTCCAACCACCGGTTTCCAGTCCGGCCGGTACGGCTCTGAAACATTGCTTATAACAAGGATATATAAAAATTTATATTTGTTTTCTCTGTGGTCAATTAAAACCACTTGGTAGAACTTTATTCTTTAACAAAAACATTGCTTAATCTCCCTCGATCAAGAAAAGTTTTATTTTGGTAGAACTTTTGCTTGTTCGTTTCAGTTTCGGTTAATTTGGAGATGCAATTAACTATAACCGATCAATTTTTCGGTTAACGGTTCGGTTATGGTTTGTTCGGTTTTTATTTTCGGTTTGATTAATATTTTGGTTAATGGTTAGGTTTTCGGTTTCCTCCAATGGGTCGTCCATATGGCTAAGTAACTTGTATGAATAACGTGAGTGACCTTTTTTATATTGGAACAAATCAGCTAACAGAAAAGAGTGAACTTTTGAATCATGAGAAACAATCAAATGAAAAAAAATTGGGTTATAGATCCACCGAAGTGGGTAGCCTTAACCGGATGTGTGGTAACAGGTAAGCTTGAAAGCTGTTCCCGTCCCTGTCAGGGGAGATGCCAACCATCTCTCCTTCTTACGAACACAGAGCCTTCAGCCAAGTCCATCTTAAATAAATAAACTTATCTGTTCTTACAGTTGCGATGTGGGACACTACACTTGCAATAATAACACCAAAGAGCTTACTGATTGATTATATAGTTTTTAAACCCATAAGAATCTTACAATATGTATTACACAAAATGAACCAACAAAGTACTGTTTACACAACTATGATCCAGCCAAAGTGTCAATTGGCCTAACAACAAACAACAGATATCTCTTCATGGAAACTGAGAGCTCATCATGAAACTCTGCCTTCGGCTACCGTCAGGCGGATGAACGTAGAGGAAAATGAGTGACACGACGATGCAGATCAACATCGACCACAGGTACACAATCGTCGATATCTTCCCTCTTCGCCCCATCAGCCCTTTTGCGAACGGATAAAGATGTGACAGTACCCAGAAGCTAAAAAACACCCCTCCTAAAAGCTTGCTCCACTCTGGAAACGGGCTGTAAATCGTCCTAAAAACACCCACTGCGATCGCTGCAACGTTCATTAAGATTATGGTCACTGGAGGAATCATCAGCATTGTGAACCGGAACTCATACAGCTCAGCGAATTCATCTTCACCGTCGTCTGCAGCTGCTGGTTTTGATGTTAATGTGAATGAGAGTTCGATTCCAGCAATTACTTTTAACAGACCTTGAATGACTGCCACTGGATGTGCACTTGTGCCTCCTATTAGCCAAAACTGCTCGTTTCTCCACCAATCGTGGAGGGTGATTTTCGACCATCGGATTTCAAGAAGGGCGAGCATGCTTAGGGAGACTGTGATGGCTAGAAGTAGGATCAGGAATGTTACGTTTAGCGATTGGACGATGAACTTGCCTGAAAATAGCGAAAGTGCAGGGAGAACACAGTAGGCTAATAAGAAGATCGAGGTAAACGGGTACATTCCAACATTAAAATAGGCGATTCGCTGTAGAAACTTCATCCTCCGGCTAGCGAAAAGAGCATTGTTTCTTGAGAAAAAGATCTCAACAGACCCGGTAGCCCACCGGAGAACTTGAATCAACCGATCCGTCAAGTTAATCGGGGCTGTACCACGGAAAGCATCTCTTTTTGTGACACAGTACACCGATCGCCACCCTCGATTATGCATCCGATAACCCGTCACAACATCTTCTGTTATCGACCCGTAGATCCACCCAACTCGTTTACCCCATTCGGTTTTATCTTCATAGAAACAAGTCACAACTTTAATCGCTTCTTCGATAGCAGCTCGATCTATAGGCTCACGTTGAACCGCAAGAGACCCCGATGGTCTTCCATGGCTGTTTTTTCCTCGTAACTCATGTATCAACCGCCCGCCAAACTCTGCGACAGCAATCGAGTCAATCAAATACGTCGAATCACCAAACCTTTCGGGAATCAAAGCTTGTTTGAGCTCATCCCCTTCTTCATTATTGTTCTGATCATCCACAATAGGCAAGATCATCTCAGTATCATCATCTTCACTTTTGTTCTTTTTCATTCTTTTCAGCGAAAACTTGATCTTCCTCCCACCAAACCACCCGTGGTGCTCAGTGGCTCGAGGCGGGCTAAACCCATAAAGCGCGATCCTCCTGAAAATACACCCGGTCCCAACATACATCGGACCTTGTAACCCATCAAGCGCCCGCATACTCACATCAAAAAACACCGTGTTATGATTCGCATACCGATCACTCGGGTCAATCCCCTCAAACCGTTGCGGAAACTGAACATAACAAATCTTGTCCCCGCCGCGGTCAAGCATGAAACACATCCCCTCTCTTAACGCCAACGAGTTATAAATATAATGATCACAATCTAAATTCAGGATAAACGAACCATTCGACATAATCGCGCTAGCTCTAACCAACGCATTCATCGCCCCCGCCTTCTTATTATGATCAAACCCAGGCCGCTTTTCACGCGACACATAAACCAACATTGGCAGCCGCGTATCCACATTCCGCGTATCGATCAAATCCTCAGGATCCTCTTCAGTCTTGTAAGCACATTCTGGCCCTGGTGGTGCCAACATAAGCTGAATAATCCCCGCGTGGTCCCCACGCGAGTGATCTTCCTCATTGGAAAACCACGTCCCATGCCACGTGTTCCCATCCGACATCCACGTGGCTTTCGGGACTTTCATTGGCCCATTATTCCCACCAATCTCCATCTGTTTCTTTTTCGCTATAAGCTCCTCACGTGCATTGCACGCGTCAGATCTTCTTCTAATAGTCTCCGGCAACGCATTGATCCTAACCTTAAACTCATCATACTCTCGTTTCACCTTTCGCCTTTCGCGCACGAAATCAACCCGTCGTTTGTTCTTCAACGGGTCGCCTTTCTGCGAAAAGTACGCCTCAGGGTTCCTGGGCTCAATATCATGCTTCCTACAAAACGGGACCCAAGTTTTAGCAAAGCTAGCAGCCTCAGCAAGTGCCTCAAACATAACCAACGAACCGCCATCGTCGGATAAGTAACAAGCAACCTTATCAACCGGGTAATCAACGGCTAGGATTGATAGAATAGTGTTGGCAGTGACAAGGGGTGGTTCCTTTTCGGCGTCGGCTGTGGAGACGAAAACGTCGATACCGGGGAGATCAGAGAGGTGTTTGGGGTTGTTTTGGGTGGGTTCGAAGCGTTCTTTGAGGACGGAGAGATCGGTGGTTCGGGTGACGGGACAGAGCTTGGGAAGCTGGTCTAAGAGCCAGGAGATTGCGAACCAGACCTCGCAGATAACGGACATTAGCCAGAGCCAGACTGCGTCGTGGTTAGGGTGGGCTATTCGCCAGGTTAGGAATAGAGCTAGTGCTGCTAGCCGGATCACGATCAATAACCTGCATATACAAAAGAGAAGTTAAGTAACAGTGTATCATTTGAGCTAGAACAGTAATAATATGTCTCACAACGTTAAGGATAGGGAAAATCACCAAATTTATACAAATTAACCATTGAGTATGTGTTTTTATTTAACAATTTTTTTAAAAAAAAAAAAAGTTATAGCTTTTAGGTTTTTTTAAACAAATTATGTTTTAATAGTTGGAAAATCACCAAATATACCACTGACTGTTTTTTATATAATTTAAAAAATTAAATTTTAATAATTTTTAGTTTTTAATAGTTAAAAAAAATCCTTGTAACTTAAAGTTTTTTTTTAAACCAGTTAGTTGTTATCCGTTTTTATACATCAAATTTACCAACTAACCATTGTATCCGTTTTTATATTTTTGAAATATTAAAATTTTAAAAATATAAGTTTTATTATTTAAAAAAAAAAACATTTAATTTAAGTTCCAAGTTTCCTAAGCAAATGAAATTTGTAAAAAAAAAAAAAAAAAAAAAAAACTTTTTTTTGAAAAATTAAGCTAAAATTATTTTCTTACCTACCTATTAATTGGCACAAAATTACTAATCCTAAGCTGATGTGGCACAGAACTTGTGTTTTGGCTACTTGTCATTCTCTAATTGGATTTAAATTTTGGCAATAAAGGATATTATTTTCTGTAGATTTATAAGACAAACTACAACTATATAACAACAATAACAATTCATAAAATGTAACAAAAAGTAACACTAACCTGTAAGGACTAATAATAGCAGCAGAAACCCCAACTTTTCTAGTCAAAGGTCTATTCCTCCTATCATTAAACATAGGCGGGTTCTCATACTCATACTTGTCCCCACACCCTTCCCTAGGCCACACCGCGTTCCCGAACCCATACGTCCCATTTGTCTCGAACAACCATCGGTTATGATCAAACTCTTGTGGTGCCTTAAACGACCGAACCAATGAAAAATTATTCTCTAACCTCACCCCTCCCCTCTTCCCCCTTAACGGGTTAATCGTATCCTTTTCCTCCGACATCATCGGACGAAATTCACTATCATCGCCTTCCTCATCATCTTCATAACTTTCATTAAACGGCTCTTTACACCCCGGACACACCCCGGCCCCACCCGAACAATAATCGACATAGCAATCGTCGCATATTTTGAACCCGCATTCGCATTGGGCTTTCGATGATTTGTCGAGTAATTTCTCGTCGCATCCGTCTACTTGACATAGCAGTTTCGACTTTGGGACAACCATTTCTTCGACTGATTTCATTCGCTTTGCGTGTGCTCGGGTTTCCGAGTTAAACCCTCCAGTGAACACCGTGTCTTTGATTCGGTTCTCGTTCGGGTTTCCATGGGTTTTTCGGGACTCGAGGCTTTCGTGTGAGTCGGATACGAATTGGTGGTCGGGTGTTGGGGGGATTTGTACGGTGTAGGAGACGTATTCTACACCGTCATCTGTGATGCTGTTGTTAGTAACAGCAGAACGGCGTCTTCCTCCGCTTAAGCGGCGGATTTCTCCCCCGCTAAGCGGGGAATTTGAAATGGAGACGCGTCTTACCGGGCTTGATAACGGGACGTTACGAAGCCCGCCTGATGATGATACCGTAATTCTCACTGGAGAATCACGATCCATAGCTTCTAAATGAGATTAAAAAGATGGAATTAGAAAGGGTATTCAATATTAATAAAGAGGGTGCAAAGAATCAGAAGGGTTCATTAGAAATAATAATAATGAAGGATACAAAGAAGAGAAGAATTGGGGGTTTTTATTTTGAAATATGGTGTCTGCTTTATTACTTGGAGAGAAGGAGAAAGTTTAAATTATTAACGGTCGAGTGATCGTGGCCGTCGATTGTTTTGATCTAATGGTTGATGAGGATTGAGCTGGATTTGTGGGGACATAGAGAGGGGCCACGTTGCCGTTATAGATGGAAAAGGGTGGACCTTGTTGGATTTAAAATCAACGGTCGGGATTATTAAAGGAAGTAGCCGTTGTTGATCTTCCACGTAAGCATGATTGGGTATTTAGTAGTAAGAGTAATCAGTAGGAAATAATGTAACAAAGTAGGAAATAATGTAATAATTTGTTAATATTAAATTTATGTATTATTATTATATTTCTGAAAATATTCAGAAAAGAGGATCTTATATCAGGCTAAAGGGTCCAATTTTACTTTTCAAAATAAAGGTATTATATTGTAACTTGTTATTTAATCCGTATACGGTATAACTACTATACATATAGCGTTTTTGAAATCAATAAGTGATACGTTTAATTAAGAGATCATTATTTTTTTTCATCTAACTATTTGGAAATTGATGTTCTATATGAGAAAACTAAAAGTAACATGTGAATACTTATTAAACTAGTGCTATTTTCAAATCATGTTATTCTAGACTTACATTCATGACATAATTTGAAATGGTCTCATGTTAATGAAAATGATATATTTATTAAAAAACGACATAATCATGGCAAACATTATATGTAATTTGACGCAAGCAAAAAGAGTTTTAATATGGTATTTAAGAACCATACACCCATTAATTAGGAATCATATACCCTGATTCACATCATACACTAATAGGAGGGTGCCACATACCCAAAATGTGATGCCACGGGGTGTCATATACCCAAAATATAGCATTTAGGAACCATACACCCATTAATTAGGAATCATACATCCTGACCCACATCATACACTAATAGGAGGGTGCACATACCCAAAATGTGATGTCACGGAGTATATAAAACCTAGAACCCAATATATTTTCATACAGAAAATAAGATAGACCGGCTATGGGGTGTGGGAGACCTCTCTCCCTTCTTCCTCTTTTCATTTTTTTTTTATTATTTTTTAAGAAGAAAAAGACAAAAAAAGAAGGTAAAAAGAGCTTGGGGAGGGAGGGGAAATTTCCCCGTGATCACCGAAAACAAAACCGGGGTGGGGGGGGGGGGGTGTTCCCCTTCGAGGGTCATTGCCACCTCACCTCACCGAAGTGTTCACCGAAACCACACCCTTTAGACTTAGTATTATTTGGGATACCTTAGGGCTTAGGCTAATGGGTATGGGGTGTGGAGAGGCCGGTGGAGCGGCCACGCGAGCAGTGGAGGGCCGTGAACACCACGCGACACGTGCATGATAATTGTGGAATACTCCACGGACCAAATCACCTTTTAATATTAAAAAATAAAATAAAAAAGGGAAGGAGAAGAGGAACACCATACCCTTGGTCAGTGATGAATGTGGATAGAAGAGAATTATGACGTGGCAATGATGTGAAGGATGACAATGAAAAGGATGTGCATTACCACAAGCATAACCTTATAGTGGTCGGGGGCACTCGTGCATTAAGGCACATGGTGAGACTTCCTCGTCACTGGATAGTACATAATACTAAGGGTATGTGTAGTGGTGGAGGGTTATGTGGGGGTTATGGATTAAAATATTAAAAAGTAATAGAAAAGGGGTTATGTTGGGGCTATGGAAAAAGAGGGTGTAGTGGGAAGGGGGGTTATGTGGGGGTTATAAATGATTGGTAATGATTGGTTAATTATTGTTTTTTATTTAAATAATAATATTAAATACTTAATAATATTTCATTAAATATAAAAATAATAATAAAAATAAAAATTTAAACTGAAAGTTTATTAAATTAATAAAATAATAAAAAAATATTTAATATTAAAAAATAATATTTAATAAAAAATTTTTTGAATTTCAAACAGTTTCCCTCCTATTTCAAAGTTTGAATTTCAGATTCCCCCCCCCCCCCCCCCCAAACGTTTAAATTTCAAAGTTTGAATTTCAAAGTTTTCCCCCCCACCAAATCTCAGTCACACCTATAAATACCCCCCCTCCTCCCAAATCTCAGTCACACCTATTCCCTCTTCCTCATCCTTTCCTCATCCTGAACACAATGAATAATATGGGCGATTTTCAAGCAGAAACTGCCGGAACTTCTAATGTCCGGCAGTACGCTTGCCGGAGGGGCCGGCCCCGGAGACTACCATTCACCTCCTCTCCTCCTCCTCCACAACCTCCTCTTGCTCCTCCTCCTCCAACCTTTCCTCATCCTGATGATGACTTCACGGATGAAGAATTGGTCTGGGCCATGGATTATACCATGGCTATTAATGAAATGGACCGACTGAGGGTGTCGGCCCCCACCCCCCGAATTGCTGCTGCTATCCCCTCCCCCTACCACCAACCTATCCCCACCCCCAGAATACCCCCACCCACCACCACCAACCTATCCCCACCCCCCAGAATACTTGCCCACTACACCACCACCAACCTATCCCCACCCCACCCCGTGAATATGGGGACCCAACTCCTGAGGACTTGGAAGCCCTCAGGGAAGTTGAGGAGCAGGAGCGCCTTTGGAGCATGCCTACCCCTCCTCGGGAGTACTACTACTTCCCCTCGGATCCAAGGTCCGATGGGAGGGACAGCTCACGTTCCCTATCCCCCGAGTACTACACACTCGAGGACTGGGACAACTACTCTCCGTAGTGGGAGGTTTAGGTTTTAATAAGTAACTTAGGATTATATTATGTGTTTATGTAACGTTTTAATAAGTAGTTTAGGATTAGGAACTCTGTTTGTAATAAGTAATTTAGGATTGTAATTTTATGTGTTTATGTATTATGTGTTAATGTAATGGTTTAAATTTAAAATATTATGTAATCTTTTAAAATAAACTAACATTAAACACAAAACCAAATAAAACTTTAAAAACTAAAACCTTAAACATTACAAATACAACACTAAACATAAAACATAACATTAAACATAAAGCCTAAACATTAAAAATTAAACATAGTGAAAATGCATCAGAGACCACGACAAAAGATTGGTGATTGAGAAGTCGCTATCGTATTGTTGACGATAGGCGTCGTGTGTCAACTGAATTGCCATCTGTTCGCTAACCCCAGGGTGCGCCTGCATCGTCGCTGAATAGACTCCATGCCATCTGTTAACGTTATTTTGTATAGCAGACCACTTACTGGTGATCTGGTCAACGGTACGGTGGTTCGTTCCCGTGATTTGGTTGAACTCGACCAACACATCGGGCCAAAAAGCCCGCCTATTGGTTGACGGGATCTCCTTAACGTTTATCCACGCCCGCACTAACTCCAGTTGCTCTTGATTCGTCTAGGCTGCCATAGGTTTGGTTTTTGGTTTGTATTTGGTTTTGGTTTGTAAGAGTGTGTGTATTTGTGAATTGTTTGTGTGTTGTATATGTATATATATAGATAGATTTTATTGTTTAAAAAAAAAAATTAAATGAAATGACCGTTTGACAACGGTCAAAATATAATAAATCATCAATTTCAATCTCACAACGCTCGTTATCCTCAAAAAATTTCTCACCCAAAACGCCCTATAGCGCCTGGGGGGCGGTGTTCCCCGGCGCTATAGGGGTCAAAACGCCCCAAAACGGAGGCCACTACACATACTCTAATAGTGGCCAATTCCATGGCCTATAAACATTAACATTCCCTTCTCAAAGGAAGGCAAACATTCACGACTCTGCCATTAACTACTAAACTACTATGTTCATAGAGTTTATTTGCTTAATCTCACAGTGCTAATGGTACAAAAACAAGATGAGTTGATACGATTACCTGTTTTGGAATAAGGTGGATTATAGCCCTTCCCTAACTTGCCTGACTTCTCAAATTCTTTTTAATAGAATCCAATAAATCAAGCGGACAATCGTCCCTGTTTATGTTAACGAAGGAGAAAACCGTCATTACAGGGGTTCATAGCCAACACATCTGCTCTAGCCGCTTGAATAAACTATGGAGCTGATTCATTGAACCCGGAAGAAAAATGATCGATAGCAACCTTCATCACTGTTCTCAGGTTCTCTGACACATTCCCATTCCATACAATACCGTTGAGATTGAAATTATCACGCTTGTAGTTAACTGAAGCATACCGTTGATGAAAGTATCTGTCTAATGTCTGCCTTTTAATTTTTTTTTTAAATTAATCTGATCCATTTCGATGAGGTCTGCCACTGCCTCTTACTGAGAGTTTCTCCTAATCAGATGCCTTCTTTCTCTGCCTTGACACCCAGATGATAGGAATCTTTTTAACTTGCACTTTGATAATATATCTTGGTTTTAAAACGTGCACCTCGGGCACCATTTCATATGCCTTTTGTATATTGATGGCTGCATTTGAAATTGAGGATGAAGGTTGTTATGCAGAAGGGATTTGAGGGTGAAGGGTACTTTTATACGGGGACATGTAGTGGTGCACAAATCGGGTTCTTGGCTAGGGATGCAAACGAGCCGAGCAGCTTGCGAGCTACTCGAGCTCGGCTCGGTAAAAAGCTCGAAACGAGCCGAGTCTGAGTCGGGCTTGAGCCTAAAAATAAAGCTCGTTTATTAATCGAGCTCGAGCCTGCATGTGAAGCTCATTAGGCTCGTTGAGCCTTATCAAGCCTTAGTGTAATATTGGTTTTATTAATATTTAATAATAATATATACCCCTCATTTAAGCTTGTTTACTAAACGAGCTCAAGCCGAGCTTCATTTATCGAGCTCGCACACCTATTATTTATATGATTTTATTTAATATATTAACTAACAGATAGTAAACGAGCCGAGCTCAAGCTTTGAAAACAAAACTCCAACCGAGCTTGAACTCTCATAAGTTTTTTGAGCTTGAGCTCGGGCCTGGTCAAGCTTGGCTCGCCTCATTTGCACCCCTTCTTGGCCCAAACCGGGTCGGGTTGGATCAACAAAAGTCAAAACTGGGTTCTAGACAAACCATGTCAGCCAGGAACCGGGATATATAGCTGTATGGCTGTAACTCATGCTTTTTAAGTGTGAAAGAATAGTAATGCCCTATATCCTGCAAATATTCTCTTTTTTTTTTCTTTATACACTTTATACTCAAGTCTCAGATACAAGCCCATAGATAACTATATGGGTTGTACTTGGTGTAAAGTCAATGGCGGATCTTGAACGAAAAACATGGTAGGGCCGGACTCAATACATATAATTTTTTTTAGAAATTTTGGGTAAAATTTACACTAAAAAGCGAAAAAGTTGGACAGGCTGGGGCCTCGTTTGGCCGTAGGAAGATCCGCTAGTGGATAGAGATTTTCTTAAGTTGTTTTAGTATCTTAGTTTTTAGTTTCAAAGATTAACTCATTAACAAGTTAAAATATTATCTATAAATAATTTATAATATTAACAAGTCAAGGCTACCGCAGCAACGCGCGCATGTTAGAGCCTACTCATTTTCAATACAAACTGTCTCAACTCTCAAGTTCAAGTACATGAAGATCTTACTTTGGCCTTGGCTTTCGGGCCTTGGCTTTCAAGACCTAATCGCTTCGTCCTTTCTAAAACTAAGTTATACCAGATGTTCCATTGCAAACACACCTACTTAAATTTGTCATCATACAATGCAATTTCAATCTTTTTAGTGGATCTTAGTAAACTGTACATCGTTAGAATGTCATCCGATCGTTCCATCTTTCTCAAGCAAATTTGGAATTAATTACAATGTTAACCATATTCCTTAGTTCGCATTCAATCCAATCTCAACCACTTCGTTCAGGATTCTGTTTTAAAGTGATTATCTGTTTCCTATAATCAGTTTGTATAAGGTACTTCCAAAATGATTATCTTGATGATTAGCTTCGTCCAAAACTCCAAATTCATAAAACTGATCATCTGCAAACGAGTTACTTTACTTGCTGACTGTAACTCGCTTGTTGATCTTCAATTGAAAAATGGAATCCCAAAACAGTCCCTCATTCTCTCATCAAAGTATTTGGCCACTTAAAAGGGTTAAGTAAAAAAACTTGCTATTATTACCCAGAAATCATTGAATCTTGAACTTACTGTAGACTACAACTGTACTTAGGTTATTAAACTTAAGTTGTCATAACTAGTTATAAGTTTTAAGCTAGGTAGTCAAAGACTCGAGACGTACTCAAGGCGCTTAAAAATTCGCGAGTCCAAGAAAAGGAAGGCGCAATATATGACTAGTCCACATTTAGCTGTTTCAGACTGGTTTCTGGCTTGTTTAGCCTGTTTTTAGACTAGTCTAGGCTGGTTCAGACAGTATTTTTGTTTTTTGCAGGTTCAGGCCCGTTTTTATCAGGTTTTTTGCTCCTTGCTGCATGCACGGAAGACAGTTTTGCTGCGCATCACTTGGCCCGGGCCTTTGATTACATAGATTTTATTCCAAATCTGCATACCCTTGGAACTTAGCATGTGTATCCACACTACTGGTCGTAAAAAAAAAAAAAAAAAAACAGGATAGATCAATAATTTATCCTTACATATGATCTATCACTCTATCCTTAACTAAAGCCATGATATTTGTGTGTAACTGTGTACCGTTCAGAAAGCAAGGTGACCCGTTTGGGTTGTGTGAGTGAAACTATACGATTCCTAATGCATCATGCCATCATGTGAATATGTGATCCTAAACAAATAACAAGTGTGTGTGTGTGTGTGTGTGTGTGTGTGTGTGTGTGTGTGTGTGAAATAAGAACTAAACAAGCATGGCACATTTGAACAAGAAGAAGACATATAGCATATGTATATTTTTTCTATTCTTTAAATAAAGTTTTGCACAAGTAAGGAACAACAAGATTTATGCACTAAAACAACAAACAGATTGTAAACAACAAATCTACATTAGGAGATGGGAAACTTTACATTTCTCCATTGCAACTTCTTCTGCATCAAGCACCAAGATAATGCTAGTACGAGTGCCAGAAACCGTCCTCCAATCAATCCGACCAGAACAACTAAGCACAGAACCAAACCCCCGTAATCCTGACGTAATACCTGTCCTAATTCCTTACCATCACAGTCAATTTCACTTGACAAAGCCGATGATAAAGTCCTCCCTTCTACTTCTACAATCTTGTCCTGATTTCGCTTCAAGATTCGCAAGGTCTCACCTTTTGACGAATCTGAGCATTCACTAGAAATAACTACTGTCTTACTATCCTGTGCAGACTTCACTGATTCTTCTTCAATAACGCGATAAGATATTTCCTCTTTTGAACCCGTTGAAGACTTACGAAGCTTCTTTGGTACAAGCTTCTTCATTTTTAATTTCATTACAGCTCTTCGAGAACTCTTACGCTTAATCTCCATCGAAACTTCACTTCTCACTTCATCTAACTCTTTATCCAATCCAGCCTCCTGCTTTAATTCTACTTCTTCTTCAATCTCCAACACTTCACTACAAACACCACGAATCACATTCTCCTCTATAATCCCAATCTTATCGCTCTCATAAACACTCGATCCAGATGCAGTTTTCGATCTCCTAACCAACACTTTCCCAACCAATTCCAACAACAGCAGCACGAAAGCCGACATTGTAATCCCAACTGTAAACCGCTTCGTCCCTAAAACCACCACCACCACAAACAAAACCTTCATCACAACCACCAACACCGGATTCAATTTCGCCATTTCAACACTCGTTTCCACTTCATTTTGAGTAGAATTATTAATCTCAGTTACACTGACAACCATATCCTCTTCTATAATCTCATCACTCCCCCTATGATCCAAACCACCACCCGAAAACTTATTCGAATCTACCAACGGACACAGCGATGACGACGAAGAAACCGAAGACAAATTATTCGAATCTACAGCCAAACCCGACGGAGACAGTGATGGCGATGATAACCGAGTAGGCGAATCACCATCAGTATCCCTCTGTTTATTCCCAGATGATTTCCTAAACCTACCACGGTTCCTAACATACAAATCAATCAAAGAAGTCGGAAAACCGGTCTCCACCACTAAAGACCCACCACGTTTAGGCGATTGAATATGATCAGCAACCAATTGCGAGAATCGGTTACGTCTGGTCTTCTTTTTCCAACTAAACGGCATACTTAACGGCACAATTTCAATATTATTATTATTATTATTATTCAAAAGGGGTGGCAGCCAGTTTACCTACCAGCTACTCTGATGTAAATTATTAATTAATGGATTGAAAGGATATGAAAAGAAAGATGAAATAAACATGAGATGGTGAAATCACAATAATAACGTGAATGGATTGGAATGGATATGAAGTAGTGAGGATCGGTTGGATCTATAAAAAAAAAGTCAAAGGAAGAACAGTGTAAACAATAAACCCTAATTGATTGGGGAAAAGAAAAGAGGGGAACGTGGTGAAGTGGTGGTTCAACAGGTGCGCGTGATCCGACAACACTCATCAACTTCCATTGCGACACTTATTATTATTATTATATTATAGACTTGGCATGCAAATATAAGTTGGAAATTGTAGTGTCTATTTTATTTTATAAAAAAAGATGGAGTATATATATATCTATAAAAAAAGTCAAAGTTTGTTATGGGAGGCTTGGATTCAATTTCGCCTAGCTACATTTAGAGGATATTGGTGGAGGGGAAATGAGGGATGACCCGGCCATTGGCTTGGGTTCGAGTCCTGATCCCGACCGGTTTTACCGATTATTTCACTGTCGTGCCTTCAGGCGGGTGAGTGGTCGGGCTTTCCCGGGAATTGGTGGCAATTGGTGGCCCGGGTACTCTTGAGTACCTGATTCGCCAAAAGGGTGCCCAAGAGTGCTCGAAAATTGATTCGTTGGTCGTTCAAAAAAAATATATCTAGCGGAATTCTGTCGATATTTCTAATTCAATCGGCTTCTTCTATAGGAATAAATTCTCAATTCTTCCTTCACAGAAAACCATTTATTCTAAGTCATAAGATAAGACTGCGGGATTTGGTCAATGTTAACTTTAATCATTACGGTATAGGAAAAAAGATAACATAAATAAAGTTGTGACATGTCAAAAATGATATTATCATAGGTTTTGCATTGATCAAGAATTATCATAGGTTTTGCATTGATCAAGAACTATAAAGCGAATATCGATCACTTCCAATAATACCATTACATGCAGTGGCGAGCCTTAGTTGGGGCGGGAGGGGGCAGCCGACCCCCCTGAATTTTCGTGCAGAAGTTTCGATTATATAGTATTCGTACAGAAAATTTTGTAAATATAGGGTTTCGACCCCCCGAAACTGGTTTTCGACCCCCCGAAACTAGTGACTTCCGACCCCCTGAACCTTCGGGTCAAGCTTCGCCACTGATTACATGTATCAATATTGTTGAGTCAGATTCGGTTTGGTTCCAAATATTTTACAAAAATCTCGGGAGAAAAATAGATACAACTACAAATTCAATTTTTTTTAAATAGATAAACAAATACAAGTTATAAAAAAACTAGTGAGAAACCCGCGCGTTGCGGCGGGACAGTTAAACTGAACAAAAAATAGATGAAAAAACGTTAAATTACGCACATGCATGGCGGCGAGTTAACTTGCCATATTAAAAAAATAAAAAGTTAAAAATCATCATAGAAAAAGCTACTAAGTCGAAACCGTAACAAATTTACATAAAAAGAGAAATAAAAAACTAAAAAAACACTTTAAAGACTTATCCGCCTCTGCTTAGATGATTTGTAGATTATCACACGCAATTTTAAGCTTACATTTATTTATCACACTTTCTTCTAACACAAGATATATTTTATGTTGTTTAGTAGGGTAAGCTCGATTTTGCTCTCAATATGCCAAATTATTCATGCAGTAGATATTTCATAAACGACTCAAATACCTAAAATTTTAGTAACATTGTTATGAATAATAATAGATTAACTAACTTTTATAAAGTAACTAATTGTATATAAAAGATTATAATAAAACATGTAACATTATGAAAATTATTTTTTACATGTTTTGTATTTAATATGTTTTGTAGAAATAAATGTCATGACCTATCATAAACATGACTCTTGATTTCATTTAGATTATTAAATATGATGCTTTAAAGACTAATTTACCCTTAAAATTTAGTTATTATGTGCATTGCATGTTGTATCATAAGCAAATTAACTTGTACCTCTTAAATTTTAAGAAGTCCTTGTCAAATGCTTTATAATATATATATATATATAGTATAGCTTTATAATATAGTATAGATATAGATATACTAAAAAAATCAACATAACAGTAATAATAACGATAATTGATATAACTGTATAATAATAAACATATTATCATGTTAACATATCACAACCAACTAAATACTTAATGCCGTCGTGTTACTTGTGCTACATATTTAAACCCTTTTGTGTTACGTGTTGAATTGTTGTTTGCCACGACTACATCCCATCTTTTCACCTCTCAAAAAAATGACAAAACTCACAAACAAACAAACATACAAAAGAGAAGTACAGTTCCTGAATGTGTTTGAAATTAATATAGATAGTAATATCTCACCTATATAACTAGTGGTGTGGTATTGTTTTGGTGTCAATGTCATTGTTGGTATAGAAATGTTGGATAATCAATAAATGTAAGCAAGTTTGAAGTCGTTATCTTGAGTAACATACCTTAGTCTCGTATAATGAGTGTATACACGAATTTGTAGTTGTGTGTCGGCTAGTAATCTTGTGTTATACCTTTTTGTGTGTTATAATACATGTTTTTAGGTACGTGGTTTATTTTTTTGTTAGCTCAAACGTAATGGCCTGTGGCTTAGCCCGTGAAATGGGGTTTCATGCGATGAACACCGCCATCTGATTCGTGAAATGACTCATGAAGATGGTGAACGTGATGTGTATCATGCAATGGGGGTGAACCATGGACCAATCATGTTTGATTATTTGAAGAAGTAAAAATTAATTAATCAAGGGGTAATAATTAAAACCAAGTGAAATGGGGTAAACCACTATACCATTTTTTTTTTGATAAAATGGTCCATAGTAACGTGGACAACACATGACAAACAGTTTTCATTTCACTTGCAAACAATTACACATGGTATTAGGATTTAATACTCCTTTTGTTTTATCTATTGTTTATATATCTCACTTTTTCATCTTTCATAATTTTTCAAAAGTTATTGTTTAATATAAAGAAATTCTTTTGTAAGTTAAAACCATGAGTGATGGATTCAGTATACTTGTCGTTGTAGATAGGATTGACCCACTAAGGCTAGCAAGGGTGGTCCGTGATGGCCATCCCGTGATAACGTGGTCGTCGCGAAACACCGGCCCGGCCAAGTTTTTCACGGTCGTGATTGAGAATTCCGTGTTGGCTATCACGCTGCTCAGCAGCTAGCTGTTGGCCAAGATTTCTGAAATTTAACTTTATAGTGATACTTTAATAACAAGTTTAATTGTGTAATAAAAGATGTTGTTACAGTAAGTCTTTTGACGGTTTTTTTTATTACACAATTCGCTGTTAAATACTGTAAACTCAACAGATTTTATAAAAAAGCCCAAAAATAATGATTACGCTTTTGAAGTTACTTTATTAATAATATTATTTTATTATTATTGCTTGTTGCAATTGTTTTTCATTCTATTAAAAATATATAAAAAGTACCGAAAGTAACTTGCACACTCCCTAATCTTTTAAAAATTACTTGAACACTCCCTAATCTTCAAGAAACTATGGCAATTCAGTCCGACCACTTAACCCAGTTAGTTTATCTCAATTAACCCAGGGGCATTTTTGTCAAGTCAGTTTAAAACTTTAAACTCAGTCAACCCTTGTCCCCCCCTTTATAAACCCCTCCTTTTCCCCGAATCCTAATAAACCCTAATTGTTCCTAATCAAATTCCCCAAATCGATCTTCCCTAACAATTCCACCTGTAATCAACATGGTTGTTTGCTCATGTGGTGCTGGAACTATTATCAAGACTTCGTGGACATCAATAAACCCTAGACGACAGTTCTATTGTTGTAATCGAAAGGTAAGTTTTCGAATTCAAAAGTTTAAGTTGTACAATTTTCAATTTCTAACGAATGTGTACTGATAGGGAGGTGGTTGTGGCTTCGTTGCTTGGGTGGATCATCATTGTGTGCGTGAGGTGGCCCTATCAAACATGCCTGTCAAAAATGGAAGGTTGACACGGTGCAACAGAAGATTGAAGATGTATTTAGGTGTAACTTGGGTCTTAATCATTTTGTATTGTGTGTCATTTGGGTCAGACAAGTCAAGTGGGTCAAATAGTATGTAGTTATGGTTATATTTGTTATGTTTTGGTCATGTATGAGTTTGACTCAAGAATTAATGAATGAATGTTCTTTCAATGCAGTTGTTTTGATCTATTTGTTATGTATCAGTTCATGTATCAGTTAAACATTATAATGTGCAGCCTTGCAGTTAACCAAATTGGTCAAATGGGTCATGCAGGTTTGCAGTGAACCAAATGGGTCTTGAAATCTGCACTTTTGCAAACATTTGGTAGCTGCTGTATTATTCAAATGGGTTATGGTGCAGTCAACCAAATGGATCAAATGGGTCATGCAGGTTTGCAGTGAACCAAATGGGTCATGAAATGTGCATTTTTGCAAACATTAGGTAGCTGCTGTATTATTCAAATGGGTCATGCAGTTTGTAAATTACTGTGCAGTTCAAATGGGTCATGGTGCAGTCAACCAAATGGGTCATTCATACCATTCACACTAACACAACACAATCATTCATAACACATAAAACAACATAACATAGTCATTCATACCATTCAAAATTTGACCATAATGGTCATTAATAAGTCAACCAAGACCCATAAGTTCCTAAACATAGCATAATATTGTTCACAACCCATGACAACCAAAATACATAAACATAACATAATATTGTTCAAATTTCATGACAACCAGCATAGCCTACTAATCCACCACCTGCATTCATAGCCTTCTCCCAGCCTATTGATGTGGTCACACTTGAACAACTCCATAGCAATTCCTTAAACACAGCTTCCTGGCCTCCATTTTGCTTTCATGTTCTCATGGATACGCCTAAGACAGTACCTATGTTCTGCCTTTGGGAATAGCCTAGAGATAGCTGGTATGATACCCTGCATAAATACATATGACAAACCATCATTGAACTGTTAGCATATGACAAGATAAGGAAACAAGAATGAAAGTTACCTTCTGCATGTCACTTATAAAAGTGAAATCTGAATTTGGACCAATATCCAAATCATCTCCTAGGTTCACCAAGAACCAACTCCAAGTCTCCATTGTTTTTGCTTCCACCAATGCATAAGCCACTGGATAAATTCCATTGTTACCATCCACACCCACAGCAGTTAAAATCTGTCCGGGGAAGGGACCCTTCATGAAACAACCATCCAAACCCAGGATTTCCCTACCACATAACCTCCAACCTTGTTTCAAACCACCTAGACAAATGTAAATTCTTCTAAACGTCCTAGTAGGGCTATTTGGACTGTATGCTCTCTCCACTTCAATTTTGATTGATGTTCCAGGGTTAGATCTCATCAATTCCTCACAATAATCCCTAAGAATGGCATACTGAGTTGTATAACAACCTACCATTTTATTGTATGCTTTCACTTTGCCCTAAACATCTGGGTTTTGGTCACCTGAACCTGCCTATTCTTCTGAACAATATCAACTAAAGCATCAACTGTTATGCTTGGACTTGCTTGGACAATATGCTCTATCTCCTGAGCCAACCAAGACACTGTGCATAATTTAACACCTCGACATTGAAGACGTGTATGATCTGTGATTAAGGTCTTCACAACCCAAGCCCCAAGTACATGACTATAGGAGATGTGAAGGGCAAAGAGACAGGTAGGTTTGGGGTGTTTCTTTCTAGGTTTTTTGGGTTTTGCGGTGGAGGCTCTTGCCTCTCCTTTTTTTAACATATTTGGGTGGGTTTACAGAAATGCCCCCTAACTTTGACTTATCTGCATTAACAGCACAACCACCACCAGGTTGTGGATTAACACCCTGGCAAACAACCCTGAACCTACCCTTGTCATTCTTCACTATTCTCGGCTGCCTCCTTATTTCCACAGCATAGTCCTTCACCAACTTCTTTATAACAGCCCTAGAAATAAATGTTTGCGTAAGATAAAAGGGACAGTCATCATTCTTTGATCTGCTTCTCCTCTTCTGTATCTTCTTCTTCTTCCTAATCGACTTATTCAACTTAGGCTCATTCTCATCACTCAGACTGTCAAAATCATCTAAATCTACTTCAATCTCATCTTCTATTTCATCCTCTGATTCCTCACCTTCACTACCATCTGGGTCTACTGCAACATTGTAGTTTTCTATATCAACCTCATAATCCTTTACTAAATTGTCCTCATCTACAATAAAGTCAGAATCCTCATCATCATCCTTCTCTACAGTCTCCATGTCATTCTCTACAGCCTCCTTGTTTTTCTGTTTGTTCTTAGTGTTTGCATCACCACTATACTCACTATCAGATGATTCATTGTCCACATCCATATCCACATCCCCATCAGGCTTATAAGCAGTATCTTCACTATCAGCACATTCCCACTTATCCAAATCTGTCTGATATGAGAATTCTTCCTCATCAGAATCAGACTTATTAACAACTTCACTAACCTTTCTGTTTTTTAAAGTTTCATAGTCTGGGACTATATGTTCAACATATACCTCAATTAGCTTCTCAGTCTCAACTAGTTTGAGTACTTCTAAGACTTGTTTATCAAATAGGATTGGTCTTAAACCCGTTTCTAGACTTTTTCCTGGCAGCCTATAAAAAAAAACCTAACTTCATCACTTTCTAGGTACCCTAGTTCAGACAAAAAGTCATACAACGTTACCACAGCAAACCAATCAGTGTGCACATGATCAATGTAGTTAACCTTGGCATTTAGATACATCATAGCTACATCAGGATCACTAAACTCACCAGCATGATAAAGCTTAATCGAAAACTTCTCTTTGCTAGAACCTGTATAATCATAGAAACCGAGGTTATGAAGCACATTATCATAGAAACAGAGGTTACTAAGACAACATAGACAAAAACTGTTGTACTCACCATATTTGGAGTCGTGATCGAATTCTTCACCGTCTTCCCTGACACGCCATCCTTCGTCGTCGTCCATGATCAACATGGGATTTTGTAGGGAGATGAAAGCAGAGGATTGTCGTTGATTTTGGAGGTAGATGAAAGGAGGAGGAGGGTTATGACATAAAAGAGGAACAATTAGGGTTAAAACGTATATAAAGGGGACAAGCTTAACTGGGTTTAAATTTTTAAACTGACTTGACGAAAATACCCTTGACTTAACTGAGAAAATCAAACTGGGTTAAGTGGTCGGACTGAATTGCCCTATTTTCTTGAAGATCAGGGAGTGTTCAAGCAATTTTTAAAAGATTGGACTGGACAAGCATATTGACCCAAAAGTCAGGGACTGTTTTGGTAATTTACTCAAAAAAAAGTGAAATAAGAGCAAAAGAGAATAATAAAGTAAGTACCTTATCCTTATCCGATGCTCAGTTCTACCAGCTCTTGATTTTAATATTCATAAATATAAAAAAGGTGAAGTTTAAAACAAACGCAACTCTGTTCAAACCATCTCCTAACTTAAACAAAGGTGCGTCGGTGTTTGGTTGGTGTTGTAGGAGGAGGAGGTGAGAGGAGGGAGAAGGAAGACTGGTTAACCATGGTGACGATCAGAAACCGGTTAAAATTCCAATTCCAGGCAAACGTAACATCCTAATCATCTATTGAGGTTAATTTGTTACTGATTATTGTTAGTTTTGAACTCAATTTGTTGTTGATTATTGTCAGTTTTATGAAACTCCGGTCACGAAGACGGTGACGGGCAACAACAGAGATGGTTGGGATGATGATAATGATGATAAAATAATGCGTGCGTTTATTTTTGAAATAGTGCGTTTATTTTTTTCCAAACAACTGAATCGGAGTTTCTATTTGTGGTGGTTTCTTCGTCGGCGTTAGATGTTTATGTTCTTCGAGTAACTATATAGAAGATAGCAATAATCGTTGCTATTACAACGAAACTGAATAGCGGTACGAGAACTCTAATAACCAGTTTATTGTTTCTAGATTTATTCGATCTCCCCTGCACATTTGAGGCCTCAAACAGATGTTTTTTGAAACTGCTGACCGAAAACCCATTCGCCCCATTACCCAACCATTCCCATGTATCACGGGCCGGCGTGAGTTCCACATCCTCTATCAACTGTACTAAACAACCAGCTCATTTGTTTCTTCTACTGTCAAATTATGTCTCCTCCACTCATTCCGGTGCGTTCATAGAACTCCGACCTAAAACACAACAATTCCTCTTCCTTTCTAATGCAAACAACAAAGAAAAAGTGACAGCGCCAAGGTGTCGCTCCCAACCCACCAATCCTTCCAAAACATAATTGAACCCGACTCCCCAGTTTCCCCTTAACCATATGAATGGAAATAATATTAAGGGTAGCCAAAATTCTAGGAACAAATGCAATTTGCTTCCATGTGCCTCCAATAGATAGCTTTGCCGGCATATAGTTCCATGTCCGGTTATTTTCATGAATAGCCCAAATGACCTTCCTCCAAAGACTGCCTTGATCAACCTTAAACCTCCATAACCATTTAGATAGGAGACTAAGGTTAGCATCTCGTAAAGAACCAAGGCAAACTCCACCATATTCAGTAGGAGCAATGACACGTTCCCAAGCGGCCCAAATCATTTTATCTACCTCATCATTACCACCCCAAAAGAAAATCCGACTCAATCTTTCCAACCTGTTAACCACCTCACCTGGGACTCGGAATAAAGAAAAGAAATATAAAGGGAGAGAATTAAGAACCGACTTTAGCAAAGTAATGCGACCCCCAACAGACAAACACTTAGCTTTCCAGTTCGATAATCTCTCCTAAAACTTTTACCAAAATCGGCTCCCGACTTCTGTTTAAATTCATATTTGCTGCAATGGGAACACCAAGATGTCTAAACGGGAAATGACCTACCATGCACTTGAGAATGGTAGCCAAATCAGCAACCTGTCCTTCATCCCCACCCACTCCATAAACTGAACTCTTCGAGAGACTAATTTTGAGGCCAGAAATCAAATAAAAGCAAAAACAGGCGCTTAAGATTAATAGCATTGGTATCAGTCCATTCCCCGCAGAACACAACATTGTCAACGTAACTGAAATGAGATAGAAGAGGCCCGTCCCTACCAGCTTTAATCCCTTGAAAAATCCCCAATGAACACACTCTACGCATAATCTGAGAAAGCCCTTCCATAGCAATAATAAACAAAAACGACAACAATGGGTCGCCTTACCGACGACCACGATGACAATAAAATTTACGTGTGTGGGACCCATTCACCAAAAAGGAAGCCCTGGCACTCCCCACTATCGACATCACCCAACCCCTTCACCTATCAAAAAAATCAATTGCCTCAACATGCTGCCCAAAAAAAACCCCAACACAATGAGTCATAGGCCTTTTCTATATCGACTTTAAAAAACATTCCTTTTTTTATATGTTTATTCAAATATAGTTTCATTCAAAATCAGCGGACCATCAAGTATACTACGGTTGCTTAGAAAAGTCATTTGCTCTTCCGAAATTAATAAAGGCAACACAACCTTTAGCCACGACACCAACACCTTGGACATAACTTTATTCAAGAAACCCACCAAGCTAATCGGTCGATAATCGAAAAGGGTGACCTGATCCCTCCCTTTTGGGATAAGAGCTATAAACGCAGAAAAGCACCCGTCGCTGATGCAACCTTTCTCGTGGAATTCCTGAAACAACTTGACAAAATCATTCTTCAACTCGCCCCAAAACTTCTTAATAAACTTAAAGTTAAACCCATATGGACCTGGTGCTTTGTCCCCGTCACAATCACAAACCGCACAAGTAATCTCTTCAATAGAGAATGGAGCATCCAAATTGGACGCTTCTTCACCTGATAACTTAACCAAATAGGGGCATACAAAATCCAGTCTATCGAACAACTTCTCAGTGACATTATTAGAAAAGAAATCAGCAATTTTGTCCTTAACTTCTATTGGATCTAAGACCCAAACTCCCGCACATTGAACCCCATGCAACCAGTTGTTGGCTGAGTTTATACGTAAAACACCATGGAAATATTTAGAATTTTCATCTCCATCCATAGCCCATTTAATCCTAGATTTCTGCTTCACATCCAGATTCCTTAACCTTTCTTCTTCAAGTAACTCTTTCTTAGCCTTCAACCTAGACTCCATCTCTCCTTCAGTAAGGGCACGTAGATCACCAAGACGCTCGATAGACTCAATTAAATTGTTACAGTCCAAACATTTCTGATCCCTTCTTTTACGGTCAGCAGACACCTACAAACGAATCTGACACTTTAATCGTCTGAGTTTCGTAGCCAAAGCTATATCCGCATGCCCTGAATATACAAACTTTTCACACAGAGAATTAACATAATCCACCAAACCGGGTAGTTCAATCCAAGAATTAAAAAACCTGAAAGGTATATGACCAAAATCAGTTGCCTTTACCGTAAGCAACAAGGGGCAATGGTCCGAGAGAAATCTAGAAAGTGCCGTAAGTTTTGCCCCTGGCCACTTGGACAAAAACTAATTGCATACCGAAACTCTCTCCAATTTGCTCAACTTGTCCCCCTTCCCAGACATATAGTTAATTTTGTGACCGCACATATTATATTCAAAGAAATCAACACACCGAATAAAATCATTGAAATAGGAAGCATTCTGACTAGAGAACTCTAAATAAACTCTTTCTTTCGCAGACCTAACCTCATTAAAATCACCCAGCATGACCCACAAACCTGGCATCGACTGTCTAAAAACCAAAAGCTGCTCCCATAGTAATTTTCTACTAGCAGGATCATTGGGTGCATGAACATTTGCAATGTTTAACAACTAATTAGAATGCACCAAAATACCCGAGACCACCAGAACATGTCATTTTTTATAGTCCCCGACCTCCTAAAACAGGCTGGATTCCACCAACAAGTTAAACCCCCCAACCCTATCAGAATCAACATAATCAAAATGAAATACATAATTACTTCAAAACTGTGATGGTAACCAAAGAGGAGGCTCCGAGATCTTCGATTCCTGCATAGCCATGAAATCCACCCGATGAGAGGACTTTAAACCTCTCACCCAACCATCTTTCCCCTACCATGCACATTATTCGGCAAGCAGTCATAGTAAACCTGAGGTTCCTACCTCTGTAATTACTTTATTTGCAATGTGACCCTCAAAAGAATCCAACTTTAAACCCACAGAGTTACCCACCTTGACCATAGCATCAACTTCCCTATTAATCTTCTTTGCCTCGTCAATAATCTCAGACCCGACCTGAACCTGATTAATCAGCACAGGTGGATTGGCAACATCAGGTGTTGTAGATGATGGTATTGATGAAGAGAGAGAGAACCCACATGGACTGCTTCTCCTGCTACTGAATCATCCACATATACTGTCAGATTATGATTAAGATTAAGATCTAGGCACATCCTCTAGCTAGGACCAGAGCAGAACAAATTTTGAGATAAAGAACTATCAGAATCAATAAATGGGACCTACTAAGGGCCATCCTGGGCCTTTTACGGCTCTTGAAACCACTAGGACAACCCATATTAAAATTCACAGGCCCATCAAAAACCGGCCCAATAGTGGAATCCTTTGTATGGTCCATTGAATTTGAAAAAGCAGTTCTCGCTCTATGAGGAGTAAATTTGGGAAGTCAGCACTCCCATGCATATTACCATAATTAGCTTCCTTTGATTGCGCCTCTCCATCACCGACCAAGTTTGTCCGTTCTTCCGGCGAAACTTCGTGAGCTTTCGATTCCCTCAGACCATCACCAACCCTGAATTCCCCCTTCTCCATATCATCGTCATTTATCACCGATTCCGTAGCCTCAAATTCGGGACCCAAGAGGAAGGCTCCTCCACCGCCCAAACATTATAACCTCTATCCTTTCAATGCACAACTATCTCTTCATCAATTCTTTTCCCATCCACAGTTGTGCAGACACCCGATTCTCTTTCCATATGTTTTCCTTTGAACCAAGGAACGATCATCCATCTCATGGCCATCCCTGAATGTGATCAATACAGAGAGACCACCGAGGTAAGATATAGCCACTTCAAAATAACCACCTTTACACAACATCTTTTTCAATCTATGTAACTTTCCGATATCACTAGCAATACCCATCACCGCTCTACCTATACAATGCGCCGAGTATGTAGTTCCGACCCCTTCAAAGGATACAACCTTCCAAGAATCAGACAAGGATTGAAATCTATTATGAACATCATTAGCAAAAGAGGCCCCTTGATTCATAACCTTTGACATATCCTCTTCCATGACTACACCCTTCTTCCGTGGAACCCAAGCTTTGTTACCCATGGCAGGCTCATCATAATTAGTCTTTCTGTGAAACCTATCAAACAACGCCAGGGAAACCGAGATCTTCCGCTCCGAAATAACGATGTCATTGAGTCTAACCAAAAGCTCCGTAGGATTTTTCACCTTTTGACAACAAACGAAACCAAAAACCCTACCATTTGCTCTTCTCTGTTTTGGAACCCATGCATCCGTAACCTTCACAAAATCCTTAAACGCCTCCTGTAGTTGGAGACCCGTGATTCTCTCTGAAATATTAGTGATAAAAAGTAGTAGTAGTTGCCGGATCATCATTGTCGTTTGCCTTTGTTGAGGCAGCCGGCCGTTCTCCTCTCCTATTGGTATTCGTGTGAATAAAACCCCTTAATTTTGGTTCCATGTTTACCATTTAAATCATACACGTAGTCACGCTTAATGACTTCCCACTAGGTTAGCTAGATCAATCATGTTTTATCAAACTTAAACCCTGGAGATGATTCCCGTTATTGTTTACAATCGATAAATCAACTTCATTTTCATATTCATTCTTATAATCAAATAAAAATAGTATGTTAATTTTATAGTTTTAATTCAAAGACAAATATGAAATTTAGCACTTTCTACTAATTTCTCATGGACTGAGACCCAACATACCTTTATTAATTATAAGGCATCCAAGAACCGAGTTTTCAACTTTTCTTTTAACAACCTTACGACATCGATCAATAATCACGTAGATCATTTAGGGGCTGTTTGAAAACTTCTGAACAGGTAAGTGCTGAACCAGTAAGAGGTCTGAATCATTAAGTGCTAAATCAGTAAGAGGTGGCTCAATATATTGCTTACACATTCATAGGCAAATGTCTTACCGATTAAGACACCTGATGGCGAAACAAACACTCTAAATGAACTATGCCTGAGTGATTCAGAAGTCTGTACCATTAAGAGCTCATTAAAAGCTAAAACAAACAACCCCTTACTAATTAAGTAAGAAATTATTATCAATAAAACTATAATTTAATGCAATAATGTGAAAGATAACACAAGATAGAAATTAGTAGTGTACAAATACTTTTCTTGTTCACAAACAAGTTGGTGAGCCAACTGATATGTAATATGATGCAATCTTATTACTATATTTTAATTTAATTCCCTATGGAATTTATTAATAAAATAGAATTTTTTTATACAAACTTATTAAAATGTTTCGAATTGAATCCTATGTATTTTTTCCATGAAATTTATAAGGGGGAAGGGGCACTACCCGTGAGGTTTTTTAACTTCACTGGTATCAACCAATCCTGCACTGCCACATAACTTCACTGATTTCCTTTACTAAAACCGTTTTTTAGAGGCAACACTCCACGGGTTCTTTAACTGATAATTAATTATTTTCACACATATATAATAATAATATTAATAATATCTTTCTCACTCTCTTTCTCCTCTAAAATCACCTACACCACTTATTTTTTTTAATAATACCCTTCCCACTTTCTCTCTCCTCTAGAACCAGCACGGTAAGAAGAACCCATATTTGGTTCACGAGACCTCTACTAACACTGGTGGCGGCGGTATTACCATGCTAGCAGTGGGGTACCCGTGACCTTTTCTGGTGACGTTTCGTCCCCTAAGATGACTAATGATGTATAATTAAAAATAATAGTTAATGTATTACTTCACTTACAAGTATAATTGAAAACCATAAAAGCAGATACCTGTACTGCTAACGTGTTGTTTGCCTGGTACATTTATGTTTTCAATAAAATTAATATCTCAACGTTGAGAAAAAATATTATTTATCTATAGTGGTTATATTTAAACCCCCCACCTTCTATTTTAACCCCCTCCAAGCGCCTCGCTTAGGCCTAAGCGAGGCGCTTGGGAGCTGAATTCGAGGAGGTCAGTACGAGGGTCAGACCTCCTCGAATTCAGCTTCAAAGCGCCTCGCTTAGGCCTAAGCGAGGCGCTTGGAGGGGGTAATTTATTTTGGTAGTTTTTTGATGTTTTGAGTTGTTTTTTTTTAATTTAATAATTATAAAAAGTTAAAAAAAATTAAAAAACAAAGTAATAACCCTCAACATTGTCAATGACTTAAACTTGACATCATCAACCATGTAAAGTCAATGAATGCGGTATGCGCGTTAAATTTCATTAAATGCGGCAACACAGGCAAGTCCTCGTCTGATAACAACTGAAAAGTAGCCGGTGCAAGTTATGTTGTAGCTTCCAAAACACGACGTCGTTGTTGCTCATATGTTATTATCTCTTCTCTTATTCTCTGTTTCTCTAGTTCTCGATGGATTATTGCTCTCATATCATGGATCAGAGATGATTGACAGTGAGATTGATAACTGGACAGGTTAGCCAGGTGTTTGTCAAAAAGGTAGAGCACACCACTAGAGCAAAAAGTTGTGTGTATGAATAGTGACCCTCTGGCAAACCTGCCATTAATCGGTTTTATTTAGCGTAAAAAGGAACTACGTATGAATAGTGACCCTCTGGCAAACAAATCACATCATTGTAGAGGTTACTAGGTTACTCATTACCGTTGGACGTTGAAGGTAAACATGGACAGTGAGAAGTGAGATTGATAACTTCTCTATGGAAGTTGCTAAAATAGTTAAACAAAAGCTGAAATTGAACAGTTATTTGGCAACATACTTGAAATCAATAGGAAGATAAACAATCCTCATCCACAATGTTCTTACCTATGAGTTTAATTAGCTTGAATCTCTCTGATCCATGGTATCCACTTTCAGAATCTGAAGAGAAGCTATCATCTCAAAGAGATATCTGTCAAGTCCAAATATTGCAAGTCCAAATCATTGTACGATGTCTTTTTCAGAGGACCTCGACTCTTGAGATGTTGCAGGTGTTTGAAAAGTTTGAACTGAAATTGAACTTTTCATGCAAGCAAGTAAAATTCAGCTGTTTTACTAATTTCATAGTCTTGATACTTTTAACAATCGGTTTCATCTTTGTTTTCTTGAGTTCAACTTTCCATGATCTACCTTTATCATCTCAGAGAGATATCTGTCAACGATGGAAGGGAACCCGAAACAATAAAAAGTAATTACAAAGAAGATGATCAAAGATGCTACAACATAACTTGCACCGGCTTGAGATATGAGTTTAATTAGCTTGAATCTCTCTGATCCATGGTATCCGGTTGTTTTCAGGTTGTCTTCATCGTTGACCGCTATCTCTCGGATAACAACTGAAAAGTTGTCTCATTAATTCCAATTCCAATTCCACCGGTGCAATCAGAATCTGAAGAGAAGCTATCATCTCAGAGAGATATCTGTCAACGATGATGGCACAGAGGTTAGTGGTAACTTTAAATTTTGAATGATCGTCGGTTTGCTCTCTATATACCAATCAACAGTAGCGATCATTACAGTTATTTGGAATGTTTCTGATCATTGTCAGAGATATCGGTCAACGATGAAGGCAACCTGAAACGACATGAACATTTATAACCTTTCTGTACCTGTGGCCAAAAGAACCTGATAAAGACTGTACACGAGTATAATCAAACAAGGGTTGCCCGGAGTTTGATTAGCTTGAATCTCTCTGATCCATGGTATCCACTAACCGTAGCAACGTAGTTCCTTTTTACCTGGTTGCAAAGGAACTTCAGGTCAGCCAGACGTTTGTCAAAAGCAAGTGTGAAGATCAAGATCAAGAAGACTGGATACCATGGATTAAACAATCCTTAAGCTAATCAAACTCATATCTCAAGTTGGTCTAACAACTGAATTTGACTTGCTTGCATAGGAATCTTGTACGAAATTATACAGTTATTTGGAATGTTCCTGATCATTACGGTCAACGATGAAGGTGTGTTGTATGTATAAAATTGTGAATAATTGTGAGAGTCGATATGAGAGCAATAATCCATCGAGAACTAGAGAAACAGAGAATAAGAGAAGAGATAATAACATATGAGCTACAACGATAGGCGTTTTCGATTTCTAAATGAATCAACGACTTAAACTTGACATCATCAACCACGTATAGTCAAATATTTATTCTCCATATCCATACCTTGTTTCAAGTATCTTGTAAAATTCATTTCGTCTTCAAGACTTCTATGAGTCAACAAAGGTTGACTTTTTTGAGCATTAACAATGACTATATTACATTATTATTATTATTATTATTATTATTATTTTATTATATTTGTAATTTAGTTCCTTTGTTTTATTATTATAATAATTTGTTATTATCAAGAATCGAAAATTAGTAAAACGATTTATGAAAGTATCAAGAATCGGAAATTAGTAAAACGATTTAATAAATCATTGCTCAGACGTTAGGGTTTGATAAACACAAAACTTATTATTTATAAAGTAACAAAAACACAAATCGTACCGTGAAATAAAGAGAGGCCCATTAGGAGTGCCGTGGAGGAAGATCGTCGGTTTGCTGTAGTCGATGATGGCACAAAGGTTAGCGGTAACTTTAAATTTTGAATGATCGTCGGTTTGTACAATGATGTGGTGTCTTCAATGATTCTAAAAAACTTGAAAGTAATTACACCGGCTTGAGATATGAGTTTGATTATTATCGTATTTGCAACTTAGTTCCTTTCTCTCGAAAAACAATCCGATTGTTAAAAGTATCAAGACTATCAAATTAGTAAAACAACTGAATTTTACCTGCTTTGCATGAAAAGTTATTTTTAAATGTTTGTTAATATATCTTTAAATGTTTGATCTGCAATATTTGAAAATTATCATTTCTTGACATGCTTGGTAACACCTTGATCTGTAATATCTGAAAATTATCATTTCTCAAAAAATAATTAAAAACACTTAAAAATGAATTAAAAACAATTGTTGCGAGTTAGGTTTAGTCAGAGGACCACGTACAATGATTCATCAAAGTTGTACAAAGCTGGATGTTTTTACTGGAAAACCAAAACGAGCAATTAACGAAGCGAAACGGAGAGTTATAATTTTCTTGGCTTGGAAACAACTTAAAAGAACCAAAAATGAATTAAAATTATTTTTTGGTGATTAACAGATAATTTTAAAGAATTAAAAGAAATTCAATTTTTTTTTAAAAAAAGGCTAAAGCACCTCGTTTTGGTCAAAGCGAGGCGCTTGTGGTCCAATCAAACCACTAAAGCACCTCGCTTTGGTCAAAGCGAGGCACTAAAGCGCCTCGCTTTGACCAAAGCGAGGTGCTTTGGCCTTTTTTTAAAAAAATTTGAATTTCTTTTAATTCTTTAAAATTATCTGTTAATCACCAAAAAATAATTTTAATTCATTTTTGGTTCTTTTAAGTTGTTTCCAAGCCAAGAAAATTATATCTCTCCGTTTTGCTTCGTTAATTGCTCGTTTTGGTTTTCCAGTAAAAACATTCAGCTTTGTACAACTTTGATGAATCATTGTACGTGGTCCTCCGACTAAACCTAACTCGCAACAATTGTTTTTAATTCATTTTTAAGTGTTTTTAATTACTTTTCGAGAAATGATAATTTTCAGATATTACAGATCAAGGTGTTACCAAGCATGTCAAGAAATGATAATTTTCAAATATTGCAGATCAAGGTGTTACCTAGCATGTCAAGAAATGATAATTTTCAAATATTGCAGATCAAGGAAAGAATGAAAATACGTGATGCACATACCGTGAGTGTAGTCCATTGATGTATTAATATATTATTTAATTGCAAGTTTCAATACTAGATAATGCACGTAACTCCCTAGGCACATTTCCCACCCTTTAAATAAGCATTAAATACTTTCACATTATATATTAAATACTTTCACATTATATATTAAATACTTCTCCAATTCCTATATAATATTCCTTAACTTTCTCTCTTCCCCTTCTCTAACCCTCCATGCAAATCATCCCAATTCTGTCAAAGAAGATGTATTCACCATTTCAAACGATTTGTCTCCTTTTGAATCCAGGTAGTACTAGTTAAGGGATTGTCAAAGACCGATCGAACATCTTTTTGTTTGTTTGTTTGCTTGAATGTCTATGGAAACAACAATGGATTTGTCAAAAGCAAGTGTGAAGATCAAGATCAAAGAAGACAGTACGTTCAACGATGAAGTTGTGTTGTATGTATAAAATAGTGAATAATTGTAGTGTGTTCGGTGTAGTCGACTAACATCATTCAAAATTTCAACTTCCCGTTCAGGTGCTTAAGTCCACCTTGAGATATGAGTTTAATTAGCTTGAATCTCTCTGATCCATGGTATCCGGTTGGTTTCAGGTTGTCTTCATCGTTGACCGCTATCTCTCGGATAACAATTGAAAAGTTGTCAACGATGATGGCGCAGAGGTTAGCGGTAACTTTAAACTTTGAATGATCGTCGGTTTGCTCTCTATATACCAATCAACAGTAGCGATCATTACAGTTATTTGGAATGTTTCTGATCATTGTCAGAGGGTCACTATTCATACATAAAGAGATAAAGGTTGTACACGAGTATAATCAAACAAGGGTTGCCCGGAGTTTGATTAGCTTGAATCTCTCTGATCCATGGTATCCACTAACCATAGCGATCATTACAGTTATTTGGACTGTTGCTAAATTAGTTAAACAAAAGCTTAAATTATACAGTTATTTGGAATATTCTTGATCATTACAGTGAGATATGAGTTTAATTAGCTTAAATCTCTCTGATCCATGATATGAGAGCAATAATCCATCGAGAACTTGAGAAAGAGATAATAAGAGAAGAGATAATAACATATGAGCTACAACATAACTTGCATCGACTTGAGATATGAGTTTAATTAGCTTGAATCTCTCTGATCCATGGTATCCGGTTGTTTTCAGGTTGTCTTCATCGTTGACCGCTATCTCTCGGATAACAACTGAAAAGTTGTCTCATTAATTCCAAAACCTAAAGAGAAGATATCATCTCAGTGAGATTGATAACTTCTCTATGGAAGTTGCTACAATAGTTAAACAAAAGCTGAAATTGAACAGTTATTTGGAATGTTTCCGATCATTACAGTTATGCCTTTTTTGGTGAAATGAACTTGAAGAAATGATTTGGTGGATCTACCATGAGTTAAACAAAAGCTGAAATTGGACGGTTATTTGGAATGTTCCTGATCATTACTTTTCATGCAAGCAAGTAAAATTCAGTTGTTGGACAGTGAGATTGATAACTGGATAGGTTAGCCAAACCATACGAGGGTGGCAGGAAAAAGTTGACATTTTGATCCAAAGGAAATTCAGGTTAGCCAGACGTTTGTCAAAAGAATATTTTTTATAATAATTATATTAAAAAAAAACAAAAAACTAACTCAAAAGACCAAAAAAAAAAAAAAAAATTTTTTTTTGATCCGAAGCGCCTCGCTTAGCGCTTCGAATTAAAAATCAGTTTTTTCTGCCCCCTCGTACTGACCACCTCTGAATGAGTTCAAAGCGCCTCGCTTAGGCCTAAGCGAGGCGCTTTGAGGGGGGTGGAAATAGAAGGTGGGGGGTGGGAATAGACGGAGCCTATCTCTATCTATACTATCTATATCTATACTATTATATAGTGTATTCTGGACGGGCAAAATCGTCATTTCATATTCATCTACATGGATAAAAATGTAATTTCATTAGATTGGCAAGACAAACTTGATACAAAATTTAATACAAGTCAAATTTTATTTATTTATAATAATAATAATAATAATAATAGAAGGTTGTTATTAAATATCACTAAATGTGATAATTAAATATCTAATAACACTAGAAGAACTACCAAAAGTTATAATATCCGTGCCAGGTTCGATTTTGATGGCCCCGGTTTTCTACTACCGTGCATTTACTCCAGAGAGGCTTGCCTCTTGCGGAGGGTGCAACATCTGTCAAGTGGCAGGTGGCGGGAAATTTTCCGGGTGGAAGCCTTAGTGCCCCTTATGCGCAGCCTCGACTCGCTTGCGGGCCGGCCACTCGTGTCAGCGTGGGTCCGGTTAAGACAACATAGTCTGACCATTGGAGAGTGGCTAGGGGACTCCCCTTCTGGAGGGTTGTGATGATCTCTGCCACAACATAGAAAATTCGCCTTCCAAAAAAAATGAAGATAAAGATTTTTGCATTATGCTTCTCCATTTCTTAACCATATAAATTTACTTAAAAATAATTGAAGAAGATATAAATTTAGAGTTTATAATATTAATACGAAGTTGAATTAATTAAATGACATCTCATTTTCTTCTACTCTCTTTCTGTGATCAACCAGATAATTTGTTTAGTTATTAGTGAGACTTTAATGGCACATTAGTTTTCATTATTCGTTTCAAATTCCTATCTTCCAGTACTTGATTGCTACTAGGATAAAAGGAGAACAATATTAATTACATGTTCATAATCAAAGAACCAATAACCAAATAATCACTAGGGTTGTCCACAGTTTGGCGTAAACAAAAATAATTTATTTGGCCATTTTTGGCAATTGCTATTAGGATAACTTGTTTGTCAAAACCTTTGAAGCCCTCAAATCCATAGCCGCTTTCCCTCGTGTTTGTAGTATTTTTCGAAGCCGATTACAATCAAGGACACAAACTGTCGTTGTCGGTTTGTTACCCTCGTACAACACCATCACCACCCCTGGCAACCACTGAAACCATAACCACCACTGTCATCGTTGTCCCATACCACCACAATTTGTTCGCCATGTTGTTTCATATTTACCGTCGTCATTAGAGTATTCATAGGAGTTGTGACCATCGCAGCCGCCCATCTTTAGAAGATATTGATGTTAATCTAAGTTTAAGGTAAGAATGAATGTGTATTTTTGATTTACAAAGTGTGTATATAAGGTGTAATGTGTGTGTCAATGTGAAGGTGTGTGCGTACATTGTGTGTGTATGTATGAATGTGTGTGTGTGTTTTGCGTCTGTGTGTGTGGGTGAGGGTTTTTCTATATGAATGTGTTTGTGTTTTAGGTGTGTATGTATGTGTTGGGTGTATGCATGTGTGTGTGTGTGTTGAATTAAATTGGGGTATATGCATATATATGTGTGTTGAATGGAATTGGGGGTGGAACTTGAAGGTAATGTGTTGCTATTGTTTAAAGTGATTGTGATTAATAAAATTGATTTGCTTTTAGTATGTCTAAAATTTGTCAAATATAAAATTTCAGAACTAAAACATGATTATGATAAATACAAATGCATCTTCCTAAAAAATGTTGAACAAAACCCAATGGAGGTACTTGGACTAAACACCAAATAAAAATGGTATTTTAAATTAGCCTTCTCAATCTGAAATCTTTAAGTCAATTATTTTATATTCATATTTGTATCATGTATTATTTAAGCTTCATTTTCCCATTCATTTTAGTTTGGTTTTTCTATGTAACATGTTAATTTGTTATTCTTTGATTGACTTGGTTCGTTTCCATTCTTTGATTTTAAGTAGTGAAATTGATGTTTGATAATGGTAGAATTTTGACTCATTTCATTGTTATTGTAAACCAGAACTCAAAAATGGATAAAGATGGTAGGTAATAAAACAGAGGTATAATTACCATTGGACATGAAATATGCTTGAAATTGATCCACGAAAGATCAGTGTCAACGGAGGTGCGATGACCATTGGACAATCTTTTGGCTATACATTATGCTAGAATGCATATATAACGTAGCATGCCATCATTTAACATTCGACTGTAGTCGTTAGAAAGTTACCACAATGCGAATCGTGTGCGCTCTTACATATATACACAGCTTATATATGATCTTTTTTATTGTTTTATGGTTTGAAATATGTTCCCACTACATATTGTTGACTCCGCTGCAACGCGCGGGTTCCCCACTAGTTAAATATAAATGCGTATTGAGATTAATTAAAGTTAAAGAACTAAAGGGGTGTTTGGTAACTTCTGAATGGGTAAGCGTTGGATCATTAAGAATTCGGAACTATTAAGTACTGAACCAGTCAGATTCTGTATAACACTTACCCATTCTGAGAAAAATGTCTGACTAATTCAGATATCTGTCTTATTAAGAGCCGAAACAAACAACCCCTAAGTTATTAAAAAAACATAAATTAAATAAAAACTAAATTTGTAAAACGTATTACTATAGTTTAAGCAGTGAAAATGAAAGTTAAAAAAATTATAAGAAATGCCACTTGGCATAATCTGTTGATGTCACCCCATATAGAAAACTTGTAGGTTCTCTTCAATATCTAGCGTTCACTCGTCCGGATATTTCTTTTACCATTAATAAACTCTCCCAATTTATGCACCACCCATGTCAAACTCACTGAAAAGCTCTTAAATAGGTACTTTGCTATCTTAAGGGCACCATTCATCATGGCCTTTTTCTGAACCGCGATTCCTCGCTCGATCTCTCGACTTTCTCATATTCGGATTGGGGCGGTGTACATGATGCTGGTCGGTCTACCACTGCCTATATGCTTTACTTAGGCACTAATATTATTTAATGGAAGTCTACTCGTCAAAAGTCGGTTTCACGCTACTCAATCGAAGCTGAATATAAAGCTCTAGCCAATGCTGCAGCAGAAATCACATGGACTAAGAATTTATTGCAGGAACTCGGTTTCACTACAAAGGTGACTCCAACCTTGTTTTGTGACAACTCCGGTGCCACCTATATTTGCGCCAACCCGATATATCATTCGCAGATGAAACATATAGCTCTTGATTATCACTTTGTTAGAGAACAAATTGCGGCTGGACAACTACGAGTTATTCATATTAGTTCTCAAGATCAATTAGCGGACATGGTCACCAAACCTTTAACAAGAGCACCATTTCTTCGTAATCGGTCCAAGATTGGCGTATCCGACGGATCCCCCATCTTGCAGGGGCATATAAGGAATGTTGATCTCAGATAATGCAGTCAAAGGAGTTACCCAATCTCAAGGAGCAAAACATGCTAGTCAATATTCAAACATGCTAGTCAATAGCTTTTCATCTATTTCCATTATTCTCTCTTGTATGTTCAATGCACAGTTATTAGTTGATTGTATTTATATTCCTTGTAAACTATTGTAAAATACTACACTTTTGACAATACAAGTCGATCATTATAAAAATGAACTTTTTCAGTTAGGCAATCCATGTGCATAAATGAACATAAAGACGATCGAAATGGTAATGAAGAGAGGGCGCGGTTTTAGGAATAAGAAAATAAAGCTTGATCATGCCTTCTCAAGAAAACGTAGTGCACAAAGTCGCTCTAACTAATTAACGGATACAGCAATGAGAAAAGCACATAATGCGTAACATTTAGAAGTTAGAACTTAAGAATATCAGTGTTTAAGGAGGATTGACATGAGAAAATCACATAATGTGTAATCCAAAGTTTCTGGTTGGTTGTTGATCAAAATGAAGGGTCAATACATCTATGATCACAATTGGTAGTAGAATGCATCGGCTATGTTGTATACTTGTATGGATGCTGATTCTAGTTCTGAGATCTTATCGTTACTAGACTCATTGATGAGTGATGGCTTGATGATCATTTTAGTGACTATATAGAATCTTGGAGCAGCTATTCGATTTCACAAATGTTCACCTAATGGTTACAATTACTTGATGAATGCAGAGTTAAAATGGAAAAATTAAGTCAGATGAAGTCAACTGTAATGTGCCTAAATAGTTGGAAGTATTCACAGGTGAGGGTTGAACTCAAATGTGATGGTTCCTTTGAATTGAATAAATACAAGAAACAGGCATTTGATTAAAAAGTCAAAAGGAAGGTAAATAAGTCAAAAACAGTCAATTAAGATCAAGGAATAGTAAGATCATGAATAGCCTATTACTGGCCAGTTTGTATTGGTTATGATGTTGGGTGATCAGAACTTGGAAATTAGTTAAAAGTAAAAAAACGCGCCGATGGTAAAAAAGTCAAAGGTGGTAAAATAGTTAATGCTAGTCATGGAACTGTTTGGCTGTGAGAGGGTATGTTACAAGTAAAACAATCTAACTTGGGGTGGATTCGAAATTCATATATTGGAAGACCACTTTATGCATTTTGTGATTTGTATAGATATCTTTGTATTGTATGCACAAATTTAAGTTAGTTTTTATCTCGTTTGGACCAGTTATAGGATCGAATTCAGAAGATCTGTTGTTTGTGGCCCAATTCATTCCAAAATTGTACAGGGGTCAATTTAGGATTGAAGTCTCAAATAGAAAAGCCCAGTAACCAGGTTCAAACTAGTCAAAGTCTTCAAAGGATGCTATTTATAAATGGCCAATTTCGCCCATAGCCTCTATGCGAATGAGACGTCTCATTCGCATGGAGTGTCTCATTCTCCCCTTGACATACAACATTACCATATTTCCCTTAAGGCTATAAAACTCCGTTTAACCTAGCCAACGACCTATATTATCTTATCACTAGCTAGGGACATACACATGGTACACTTACAAATAATGGTTGTCGAACTGTCAAATTATTGCTTAATGTAGTCATTTTCTATATATTATTAGCAAATGAATTGCGAGTTATGATTTATAGTGCTTAATGAATTCAAAGATGTTGACCAATCATAGCTGATTGATTTCCCTCAAAAGGGTTCAGTTTGGAGGAACAAGAATATAAATGAAAAATATTGGGATCATCATGGGGTAAAATATTAGTGAGACTATGATCATGAATACTGATGTGTTGCAAATTGCCTTGCAAGAAATTGATAGAGATGACAAAGTTAGTTTTGTAAAATATAATAGATTAAAATTAATTTTTACTTAGATTTAACCAAAATGACATACGTTTGATAGGTTTCACGTACACATAAGCTTATATGCCTAACAACCCCATTTTATTAAGCAAGATCATGGTTAAGGGTGAGTGTTTTTAAAATATAGAGTTTCTCATGGTACACACAGAGGCAAGTTCATTTCGAAACCACTAACCACAACTATTATCATATATGCCGTATCAAAGTAATGGAAGATAATCAAAGTATTATGGAGTTCTCCTTATTTTAAAATACTAATGGTTTCTGGAGTAAATGTACTATATGTCATTTAGTAATTACGTAAGAAATCATATCAATAAAAATATTATTGAATGCAATAATGTGAAAGATAATACAAGGTACAATGATACAGATACTTATTTTTGTTCTTAAACAAGCTAGTCGGAGAGCCAAATAGAATGTAATATGATACAATCTTATTTCAATGTTTTAGTAATACGGTATAATGTGATACAATCTTATTACTGTATTTTAATTCTCTTTTTTTATTGAATTTATGATCAAAATGGTAAATTTCGATACAAACTTATTACAATGATTTAAATCGTATATAATTTTTTCATGAAATTTATGAGATGACTTATAATATATACTTCATTTTAAATACAGTTATGTTTTCAATAAAGTTTATATCACAATGTTATGAAAAAAATTAAATACAAGAATGTAAGGTTTTAGAAAAAGAGTAAAATTAAATAAAAACTAAATTGGTTAAAGGTGTATATTTATATGGTTTATGCATAGAAATGGAAAATTAAAAATAATATAATAAAAGAAATGTCACTTGGCATACTCTTAGTTTAGGGGTGACTATTCACCAAAACACAAATGTATAACTGTTGGATCAGTTTGCTCTTTTTGCTAAGTAAGAACTTGCTATCTTGACACTTAAGTGTTTAGCAAGTCCTTGTAAATCAGATTATAAGCACAGCGGAATGTTATAAGTTAAAGCAACACTTTTTATACTAAGGCAGAGTTATAACTCCCCCTTGATGTTTGAAACTAATAAATGACAAAGTATTTATTATGAATCTAAGTTGTAAATGAGAATTAGATACTTAGAGAGATTCACAATAAATACAGAAATGGAATAGAACAATGAGAGTGTTTGAAGGATTTTTCTGTTGAAAATCAATGTCTAAAATAGAAGGTTGAAGCCTCCTATTTATAGACGATTACATGCATGTATCTTGCCAAAAAGCAAGCACAGAAACTACAGTGACAAGTTGCACAAGTTGCAACATTGAAAGAAACAAATACAGCTAAAAGTAATATTAAACAATAAACTACTGATGCAAAAAGGCGGTGGGAAATATCTATTGCTAAGTGCTGATGAAGGACAACTACTGAAGAGTAGTTTTGTCTTCAGTACTTCTGAAGTGAACTTGTCTGGTTTGGACTTCAGAACTTCTGCAACTTCAGCACTTCTCATATCTTCTAATCAGCAGTTTCTTGTCTTCACTTCAGTACTTCTATACTTAGCCAAAATGACAGAAGTGAATTAGACTAAGGTTTACAAAAGTGGTTTCACCAATCCTCTTTGTCCTAACAATCTCCCCCTGGATTGATGAAGCCAAAACCTTACTAATTCCTTATGTGTTTCTTCTGTCTTGAACAATCTTCCATATCTCTTTGTACATGGTGTTCTTGAGCTGGTTTAACTGACCATCAGATAGAGATCCTCTCTGTGGTTCTAGATGTTGAATTGTGAGCAGGTCTTGTGTTGACAGTTTCTTCAGATCACTGATCTTCTTGTAAGCCCTGCTTGAGAGGTCTCTTCTTGTCAACAGTACTGAGTTGTTATCAGTAAGTGACCATCTGATGATAGGGATCTTTGACTTGTTAAAGTCAGAAAAATAGGGAACCAGACTTGTCCCTTGGGTTGATGGTCCTGAGTGCTGGATGTCTTCAGTTTCAGATAGCCTCAGGTGGGATTCTCCTCCTTGTTGTTGTTGCATATCAGGCATCTGAACAGTTGGGAGATGGTGTTCAGTCACTACTCTGGTATGCATCTTTTCTTTGATGGTCTTTTGTATTTGATAAGCAAAAGTGGAAGGATCCCTGAATTGTGTTAACAGAGGTTTCTCCTCAATGTCAAAATCTGAATGGACTATTGAACTTCCTTCAAGTAGTACCATTTTGAAATCAGTTTTGACATTGTCCTCTGCCTTCTTCTTCTGAGTAGCAGATCTTCTAGATGCACCAGAAGTTCTAACTACTGATCTTGAAGGATCAGCAGTTTGAAACTTCTCAGGATTTGCAGCCTTGGCAGCCAAGTATTTTCTATAAGTATCAATCAGTCTTTCTTCTTTCCATCTGGATACTGAGGCTTTTGAACCATATCCTTCTGCTACTAGCTCTTCTATTATCTGGGCTCTCTTGGCCTTTCCATCTTTGCTTGTGGCCACTTTGTCTGCAAGCAGTTGTGCTCTTCTTGTCAGCTCTTGCATAGAGAGTCCTTTGAGTGTAAAGGCTTTAGTCTTGCTGTTCTTGGTAATATAAGACACCAGTTGTTGTCTTTTATCCTGTTCAGCAATCTCATCAAGGTTAGCCTGCCTTTGTAGTTCAGCTGCATAAGCCTGAAGTTTTTCTTCATGGCTTAAATCCAAATCATCCCTTTCTTCCAAAGATTTCCAAATCTGATCTTCTCTGGCCTTCTTGTTGGCTGCAATTAAGCTCTTCTCTAGTAGTTCAGCTGATTGAGAGATAGGAGAAGGGTTTAATACAGTCATTGTAGTAACAGTTGTAGGCCTGATGGGATCAGATGTTGGTTGAATGGGAGCAGTGGTTCTGGAAGGTTCAGTTGTTTGAGGTTTGGAAGTGTTAACTTCTGATGTGCTGACAACTGCTGATGGTTTGTCAGCTACTGAAGGATTGTCTTCAGTACTTTCTGATTCTTCATCAGAAGTTTTGTCATCAGAAGTTTCTTCATTATGCCTTAGGGATTCTTCAGATGTTTGGGTCTCATCTTCTTTCTCTGCTGCTTCAATCTCTTCTATTGAGACACCAAACTGTTTGGCCAATTTTTCTTTCCTGGCCTGATCTTTTTGATCTCTTTCAAGGAGTGCCACTCTTGCCCTTATCCTGGCTTGGAATGACTCCTTAGGTTCCCTGATCTTCTCCCCCTTTTTGGATTCATCAATTTTAACCCTTGAAGCAGAGGGTTGGGAGAATTGTCCTTGAAGATGAGCAATCTGTTTGCTGTTGAATTCTATTTTGTTGGACAGATCGTTCATCTTTGTCTTGATCACTCCAAATTGGTTCTTGATGGACAGCTCCAAGTCAGCTGTATATGTTTGGAAGTGATTTCTGATGAGTGTATTCATCATGTGGTACAGGGGACCCTCTGGGCTGCATAGCTGGTTCAGGTCTATGCTTGTTTGCCCAGGGAATTGGGTAGGCATTTGTTGTGAAGGGGGTGTTTTTGGGAGATCCTCATGTTGTACAGAGGATGCCACTCTAGGGGTTTTAGGGATTGAGTGGGCTTTAACCTGTGCAGAGGTGACTGGCTTCTTGAGCCTGGATACCTTTGCAACAGGACCTTCAGAAAGTGCCGTCAATTCAGTAGTTTGAGTGTGTGAAACATCATCCAAACTAATGGAATCATCTGAATCCCTGATGTTGCCCTCAATGAGGACTGTCTCAGTTAAATCATGAGCTGAGCCCAACTCAGTTCTCTCATGAACCTCTTTTTCTTGGTACTGAGGATTTCCTACTTCAGGCATTAAGCCTTCATCAGTAGTTGCCACATCTGAGGTCTTAGCTATGTTACTTCTGTCCTCAGATCCACCACTGGGTGGTAACTGAGTAGTAGCAGCCTCAGATGCCCCAAAAGTCTCTAAAATTGGGCTTAAAGACTCTGGTCCACCCTCATCTCTTGGGATAGGGCTAGAGATGTCCACATCCATGTCTGATGTAGTAGTTATGTCCCCTGTTTGTTGTGGTTGTAGGGGACTGACATGATCAGATGGGACATTCTCTTTTAGCCCAGAGAGAAGTTTGGCAATTTCTATTGCCTCTTGTTCAGAAATTTGTGGGGTTGGTTCAGTAGTTTGGGCAATAGGTTGTTGTTCAGCAGTTTCAAAAGAAGAGTGTGTTTGATATGTTTTTCTAAGTCTTTTTCTTTTGAATTGAACAGATATGGGTGCTCTTGGTGGGGTTTGAGATGTATGAGACTGAGAGGGTGTTTCAGTCTCATCTATTTGAAGAGCAGAATGCTCATGAGCATGTTCAGGCATCTCAACCTCCTGAACAGCTTTTCTTTTGGGTTGGTGGGATGCAGTTTTTGTTGGCTTGGGCTTTTTGGCTTTTGGTGGTGTGAGTTTGGAAGATGTGGGCTTCAGGGGGACTTGTTGTTGTTCTCCCTGATCATCTTCTGGCCAGGCAGCCGGTTTGTTAAGCCTTGAGTATGCTTGTGATGTTAAAGGGTTTAAAGTTGAAATTTTTCCCACAAGCACCTCATTACCCAGTTCCCCTATTATGCATTGCATAATGAACCTTGGGTATAACAAAAACTTTTTCTTGGTATTATTGTGATGTAACACCAACTCATTGAAAAATAGTTTTGATGCCCTGAATTTAGTTTCATTCACAATGGAATGATATATTGGTTGAAAAGTGGAGGGCATCTGGTCATAAGACCCTGTTTTTGGACTCAAACACATAATAATATAATGAAACAAAAGTTTGTATTTTGGTTCAAAATATTTTTTGAATATTGTAGCATGGGAGAGAGTACCTTGATAACCACACTCAGTCATGGTTAGATGAATATCAGTGTTAGCAACATGGTCAGGGGCAGTTACATCATCCAGACCCAGTCTTGTTGCTAGTGTGGTTGGTGTGATGGTCAGTTGTTTCCCTTTTATCTTTGAGTTGAGGGAAATGACCTCACCACCCATTGTAACCGTCTCAGCATTTGCCCAGAACTCATTCAGAGTTTCAGTGTGAATTGGTGGGTTTATTGTGAGAGCAGTAAAGTATTGGGATTTGACGACAAGATCAATGATCTCATCATATTGGGACCAGCCTTCTTGTTTTTCAAGAAAGGCTCTTTGATTGTGTCCCTGTTTTAGAACTAGAGCCATGTGGTTTGGGTTTTTGATCGAACAGTGGATTTGCAGGTATAGGTTGAGAGAGTTTTGAGAGAGAAGGAGGGATATTTTTTGAGTTTGAAAGGATAAGTGTGTAGAAAAGGTATTTATTAGAAGTTTTAACCGCTTGAATCTTCTTTATTAGAAGTTTTAAAACCGCCTTTGGTTAAAAATCTCTTTATCAGAGGTTTTAAACTGATTAGGTCAAACCTCTGATGATGGGAAAAGTCAGATTTGCCCTTTTGACTTAAACTGCTGATGAAGGATTACTTCATCAGTAGTTCCCATTTTCTCTTCAGCAGTTTTAACATCTGATGAGAAATGTTTTTATAAATACTTTATTCATAACTTCTGAAGGTTATTTTATCAGAAGTTACACACTTTTTCAGAAAATTATCCCCATACTGATGATTTTTGTTCATCAGTAGTTTCTCTCAAACTGTTTTTGTTTTTCAGAAGTTTTGTTTCAGACTTTTGTCTTTTGTAAGTGAAAACCAGAAAAAAGATGAAAAAGGTTAACTTGTATTCCAGCAAGGTAAACAGGATGGAATCAAGGATGGAAAAAGGAAAAAGAAAATTTTGATGCATAACAGTAGTAATTGATGTAGAAGTTTGATGTAGAGTTGGGTAGAATCAAGTGTTAACTTGGATTCTAACTGATATGCAGAAAAAAAAATAAAAATAAAGTAAACACTTACAAATTTAGCATTCCAAGCATGGATACTAACTTCTGAAATGTTGATGTGTCAAGGGGCTTAGTGAAGATGTCAGCTATTTGATTAGCTGTTGCTACATGCTTCACCTCAATCTTGCCTTTTTCATAGCAATCTCTTATGAAATGGTACCTGATCTCAATATGTTTAGTTTTTGAGAACTGTACCGGATTTTGAATGATGCTAATGGCAGATTTGCTGTCTACAAACAAAGGTGTCTTGGTCTCTTTGATTCCATAATCAAGAAGTTGATATTGGAGCCATTGTATCTGTGATGTACAACTTGCAGCTGCAATGTATTCAGCTTCAGCAGTTGAAGTTGCAACAGATGTTTGCTTCTTTGATTGCCATGACACTAGACAGTTACCCAGGAATTGACAACCACCAGATGTTGACTTTCTTGTCATCTTACACCCTGCATAGTCACTATCTGAAAAAGCTGATAACTTGGTATTGTTTGAAGCAGGATACCAAATTCCCAGTGTTGGAGTTCCTTTCAGATATCTAAAAATTCTTTTGACTGCTATAAGGTGTGATTCCCTTGGTGCTGATTGATATCTAGCACAGACACATGTTGAGAACATAACATCTGGTCTAGAAGCAGTTAAGTATAAAAGGGAACCTATCATGCATCTGTACATGGTTTGATCAACCTGTTTTCCTTGATCATCAGGTTCAACTTGTGTGATTGGTGTCATGGGAGTGGAACATGATTTACAGTCATTTAAAGAAAATTTGTTCAATAATTCTTTAACATATTTTGACTGATGTATAAAAGTTCCATTTGTTTGTTGTTTGATCTGCAGTCCTAGAAAGTACTGCAGTTCTCCCATGGTACTCATCTCAAATTTTGATTGCATGAGTTTCTTAAAATCATCACACAATTTTGTGTTTGTTGAACCAAAGATGATATCATCAACATAAATTTGAACAAGTAAGACATGATTTCCAACATGTTTAATGAAAAGTGTTTTATCAATGGCACCTCTTGTAAAGTTATTTTTGAGTAAAAATGTGGAGAGTGTATCATACCAGGCTCTTGGAGCCTGTTTGAGCCCATAAAGAGCTTTGTCCAGTCTGTACACCCACTCAGGATGAGAAGGATCCTCAAACCCAGGTGGCTGACAGACATACACCTCCTCTTTGATTTTTCCATACAAAAATGCACTTTTCACATCCATTTGATAAACTTTAATTTTGTTGGAAATGGCATAGGCCAGAAATAACCTGATGGCCTCAAGCCTTGAAACTGGAGCAAAGGTTTCATCATAGTCAATTCCCTCTTCTTGAGAGTACCCTTGAACTACCAGTCTTGCCTTGTTCTTGATTATCATACCAGCTTCATCTTGTTTGTTCCTGAAAACCCATCTTGTACCAATTGGTTGCTTGTTTTGAGGTAAGGGACAGATTTCCCAGACCTGTTGCTTGTTGAACTGAAGTAGTTCATCTTGCATAGCTTGCACCCAATTATTGTCTTTGAGGGCTTCCTGGTACTTCTTTGGTTCCAACTGTGAAATAAAGGCTGAGAATAGGCAAAAGTTGGAGAGCTGGTTTCTGGTCAGAACACCTGTAGCTATATCACCCATGATTTGATCAAGTGGATGATCTCTGTGTTCAATCAGTTGTTGTAAACCACTGACAGGTGTAGGTGGCTCTTGTTCTTCAAACAAACTACTGAGGTCTATAATATCTGGTTCAGCAGTTTCAGCTTCTTCAGTAGTTGCAGGTGCTGAAGCAGATGTTTGAGTTTGGCCTTCAGTATTTGTTTGATCAGAAGTTTGAAAAACTTCTGATGGTGTTGTAGTTGACTTAATGACTGTTTGAGGAGTCCATGGTGTAGGATCCTCATCTTCAAACCTTTGATCACCATAAAAAGTAGGTTTGGAAGAAGTAACAGCCTTTTCAGGTCCAAAGTGAAAGTTGTCAAGGTCAAAGAGTTCAGCAGGATGTGCTGGAATAAGAGTGTGTTTTGACTCATTGAACTTGACATTCAATGTTTCTTCTACTATCCTGGTGTGAGAATTAAAAACCTTGTAGGCTTTTCTAGTTGAAGAGTAACCAAGAAAGTAACCTGAGTCAACTTTGGCAGCAAACTTTGAAATAGATTCCTTGATGTTCAAGATGAAACATTGACACCCAAAAGCCCTGAAAAAGGAGATAAGGGGCTTCATGCCATGAAGAACTTCATAGGCAGTCTTGGAATGTCTCTTGACCACAAGAACTCTATTCTGAACATAACATGATGTGTTAACTGCTTCTGCCCAAAAGTACAATGGCAGTCCAGAATCAGCTAACATTGTTCTTGCTCCTTCTATCAATGTTCTGTTCTTCCTTTCTACTACACCATTTTGTTCAGGAGTTCTGGGAAAACTGTATTGTCTAATAATCCCTTTAGACAAACAGAATTCATCCAGAGTTTTGTTCCTGAACTCTGTCCCATTGTCACTTCTAATGGTTTTGACAGATAGAGAATATTGTTTCTCTACTTGTAGAATGAAGAACTTGATGATTTCAGCAGCCTCATCCTTGGAAAATAAGAAGAATACCCATGTGAATCTTGAGTAGTCATCAATGATGACTAAGCAGTACTTCTTTTTACCAAGGCTCATAATCTTGACAGGTCCAAATAAGTCCATATGGAGTAGTTGAAGACATGCAGTTGTTTTTGATTCTTCAATAGACTTATAGGAGGACTTATGCTGTTTTCCCTTTAAACAGGATACACAGTGTTCTTGACACTGGTATACTTTCAAAGGTAGACCTCTGACCAAGCCCATTTTTGTGACTTTATTTATGGTTTTAAAGTTCACATGGCCAAGTCTCCTGTGCCAGAGATCTGTCTCAGAAGTTGATGCCCTTGAGAAGAAACAGGCAGTGTTGTTCAATACTTTGTCTTTCTCAATGTCTACTGCATAGACATTGCCACATCTTTTGGCAATCAGCAAAGTATGATCTTCTATAATCTTCTCTATCAACTTCTGGCCTTCTGGTGAGATGATCTTGCAAGCTGTCTTTGTGAAAAAGGAAGAATATCCTTTATCACACATTTGTGACACACTCAGCAAGTTGTATTCAAGGTTTTCCACCAGATTGACCTTGTCAAACTGTATTTTGCCAGAGGAGACATTGCCATGTCCTAGCACATATCCCTTAGCATTGTTCCCAAAGGATACAGATCCTTCTCTTTGGCTGATAAAATTGTTTATCAGGTATCTGCATCCAGTCATGTGCATAGAGCCTCCACTATCAACATACCATATGCTGTTTAAGCCCCTGGAAACTCTCTGCACATAAAAGCAAATTAGTTAGATTTGGAAACCCAAGCCTGTTTGGCTTTGGGTTTGCTCTTGAGAACAGTTACAGTTTGTTCTTGACCAGGTTGAGAAATCCATGTCTTTTTGGCAATGGATTTTTCATTAAGAACCATGGTGGTATCCTTTTTAGGACCACCATCAACCTTGGTCATCAGTAGTTCTACCATGTTCTTTAGATTTTGAATCTCAGCAGTTTGTGAAACTGCTGAAGATTCTGGTCTAACTACTGACAAGGAATTTTGAGAAAAAGATTTTGGTTGAGATTTTATCTTTTTCTGAGAAAAGGTATTTTCAGGTTGTTGTTTCTTGGGTTTAAAGACTCTTTCATAATCATTTCTGATTTGATTTCCCACAACCTGTTGTTTAAATTTTTGATTGAACTGAAATCCTTTTCTGTATCTACAAAATTCAGTTTTGTGGTTGAACAGGCCACAAATTTCACATTCTTTTGCCTTTTGTTTTTGATCTAAAGGCAAATTTCTGACAGTTGTGAAAAGATTTTGCTCATCAGTAGTTTTCAGGGTCTCAACTCCTGAAGTAGATGAAACTACTGATGGCTTGTTGTCAGTTTTAGTAAATACTTCTGAAGTACTTTCTTTAAAAATGCCAGGATTTCTGTTTAGAAAGTTTTCATGGAAAGATGTGCATTCTTTCCCTTCAGAAGTTTCATTTGAAACAATTCTTCTCCCATCTTCAGTAGTTTTGGGAGAAAAATCTGTTGGTGTTTCAACATGATGGTATCCTATGCCAAACTTAACATTTGAAGCACTTTGTTTGTTTAGCAATAGTTGATACCCCCTACAAGATTCCACCCATTTTTCACAAGTGATCCTGGTGTCAGCAAGCTCTTGTCTGACATCTCCCAGGTCATTTAGCATCATTTTGATTTGTGCTTGGGTTTCAATAGCAGAGTCATTTAATTTAGAAACCTCTTTTGTTTTAGCACACAGTTTTCTTTCTAAATCACATTTTATCTGTGTGTATTTTCTTTCTAAATCATTGGCTTTGCCTTGTAGGTGCACGTTTGTCTCTCTTATGAGAGCAAAAGTTTCTTTGCAAGAGTTTGAGCAAAGTTTTGTCAAAGATTCTTTTGATACCTAAGACAATGCAGATTTTGAGGTACAGCCTTCAAATGCCATTAAGGCAAAGTTCTTTCTGCCATTGTCTGGTTCTCCCCAGTTGATGTCAAACACTTTGTTGTCTGCATCAGGATTGCACTCTGTGGTGTCATAAGGGAGACTGCTCCAGTCAACATACCCTGAGGTAAAGAGACTTTGTTGAGGGGGTTGTTGAGGCTGTGGAGGAAGTTGAGCAGCTGGAAAGGGAGGGATTGATTGTTGGCTCTGCATCTGTTGAGCAGGCACTTGATCATATTGTACTTGAGGCATATATTGCTGTTGAGGAGCTTGTGCCTGTACAAAATGAGCACTCCCTTGAGTTCCATTGTTCCTATTATAATTGGGGTTATAGTTATTTCCAGATTGTGATTGGTTAAAGCTAGAGCTTCTACACTCTCTAGCAAAGTGTCCCAACTTCTGACACTTGTGACATCTCAGTTTAGATTTGTCAAAACCAATTTTTGTATTACTGGTCAATCCTGGAAATTTCCTTCCTGACCTTTTATAAAACTTGTTAGTTTTAATGCTTAGCATGGCCAGTTGGTGTAATATGTCCATTTCTTCTAAGTCATCACTGCTAAAATTTTTCAAATCATCCATGATAAAACATAGATTATCAGCAGTTTGACTTTGGTCATCATTGTCATAACCTGGGAAAGATCTTTCTGATGAGATCCCAGTGGTTATGTCAATATTGTCATAAGATCCATAGGAACAAGTTGGTGAATCTTGTCCCAAAAGTGCTGTACTACCTGGTAGGTAGTCATCAGCAGTTTTACCAGAAGTTTGTAATTTCTTCTTTTGATCGATTTCTCTCTCAAAAGTAAGTAATCTCCCATGGAGTTTTGTAAGAGTGAGGGAGCTAAAATCTGGTGAGGATCTTAAGACAATGGAGTAAGTTTCCCATTTGTCAGGTAAAGACCTTAAAAATCTATGTAACATAGATACTGTTGTATAGGTCTGACCATTTAACTTTAGCTCAGAGATTAATGAGGAGAATCTTTCAAATTGTTGAGTCAAAGTTTCCCCATTAATATAAGCAAATGTTTCATATTGTTGAGCCAAAATTTCTCTGGTGTTGGCAATCACCTCTTCAGTTCCTCCAAACTGTTCTTTAAGACAGTCCCAAAGTTCTTTGGCACTTTCACAATGTATAAGGCCAGAGTATATTTCATTTGGGAGAGCCATTGCCAACATAGAGAATGCCTTAGCATCTAGCTCAAGTTTTAGGAAATCCTCATCTGTATAGTCTTTGGGATCCTTTGGAATCCCTTCTTTAGTTTCAAGATTTATATTTACTGGTTTGTGAGGACCATATATCACAGATCTCCAACAACCTGTGTTGGTTTGTGACAAGGTATGTGCCATTCTCTTTTGCCATATATTGTACTCATTTCTCACAAGCATGGCAGGTTTGGTGGCAGAACCAGTATTATGTGGATCCATTTTTAAAGAGTATAGATTTGTCAGATGACTCTTTTAAGTGATGGATATTGATAAAAAGTGAACTTTTGATCTTTTTATTGAATATCAATAAGAGCTTTGTGTCTGATTCTCAATTTGTTAGATTGATATGTGATCAGATAAACCAATGCTCTGATACCAATTGTTGGATCAGTTTGCTCTTTTTGCTAAGTAAGAACTTGCTATCTTGACACTTAAGTGTTTAGCAAGTCCTTGTAAATCAGATTATAAGCACAGCGGAATGTTATAAGTTAAAGCAACACTTTTTATACTAAGGCAGAGTTATAACTCCCCCTTGATGTTTGAAACTAATAAATGACAAAGTATTTATTATGAATCTAAGTTGTAAATGAGAATTAGATACTTAGAGAGATTCACAATAAATACAGAAATGGAATAGAACAATGAGAGTGTTTGAAGGATTTTTCTGTTGAAAATCAATGTCTAAAATAGAAGGTTGAAGCCTCCTATTTATAGACGATTACATGCATGTATCTTGCCAAAAAGCAAGCACAGAAACTACAGTGACAAGTTGCACAAGTTGCAACATTGAAAGAAACAAATACAGCTAAAAGTAATATTAAACAATAAACTACTGATGCAAAAAGGCGGTGGGAAATATCTATTGCTAAGTGCTGATGAAGGACAACTACTGAAGAGTAGTTTTGTCTTCAGTACTTCTGAAGTGAACTTGTCTGGTTTGGACTTCAGAACTTCTGCAACTTCAGCACTTCTCATATCTTCTAATCAGCAGTTTCTTGTCTTCACTTCAGTACTTCTATACTTAGCCAAAATGACAGAAGTGAATTAGACTAAGGTTTACAAAAGTGGTTTCACCAATCCTCTTTGTCCTAACAATAACATTCATATTTATTTTATTACTAGGTTATATCCTAGGTCCTTTCCAGGATAGACAAGTGTAATATAAAGTGACAGAAATGTGTGTATCGTAAAAGGAATAGGTCTTTTTTTCTAGATTTTTTCTAAAGAATCAACACTCGATAACTCATTAAACCTACTTCTAATTCTAAGGGTGCACATCTTTCTCAAGTGAAGTCTATGTACAATTTTGTCGGTTCCTCAAGACATTCTAAATCTGTAATGTGAACCTGAAAAAAAAACAATCAAATTGTTATCAAATGATATGTCAAGATGATTGATTTAAGAGGCGTGCGTGGTGGGGTCATTAATTATCACTTACCAGCTAGAGATTTACCTGGCGTCTAAGAATCATAGGCTACATCTAACCAGCTTAGCAACCTTTGTAGTCAATGTTCCTAGCAACACCTATCAAAATACAAAAAATAAAATAGATTCTTACCAAATTGACTACATCTGTGAATATATATGTAGTTAGTGGTTCTTTTATATAATAGTAGGTTCGAAATGATATATACTATCTTAAGATGATTAGTGACTTGCCTAGACAAGATTAATGAAGTACCTAACACATTGTGCTTTTTTTTTTGCATGAACAAAAACACACTAAAAAAAGTCGTTTTCTGTTTCGATTTTTGTATATCACTGTGGTGCTCGTTGAAAAGATAATAAAACCCTTGTTTATTTGGTGTATTATTTTTTAAATGTCGTATATAAAAGTTACTAACGTTTAAATGTAGTTGGGGGGATAAGAAAAAGATAAAGATAAAAATATTAATTAACATATTTGAAATTTTAAAAATTGTGGGGGAAGATAAGCAAAGATGAAGATAAAAAATATTAATTAACATATTTAAAATTTTAAAATAGTAGTTAATAATTATGTTTATTTATAACATAATTGAAGAAAGACTGCTAGATGGAAATCAATGGGTGCGAAGGCACCACCTAGTGTCATGTGGCATACCACTTTTCGTTTATTATATATATACTAGCAGGATCTCACGCGTTGCGCCGGGGCTGCACTGTGTTTTGTCAATTATGTTGACTTACAGATTTTCGGTCGATGAGGACTTTTACCATCCATTATACTTCTGATCGAAATTGTAAATGGAACCATTTTATCCACAATATAAAACAACTAACTTATTTGTTTAAAGACGAAGCCCTAATCCAATAAATATCTTGCATATAAGGAAATGGATAATCTGTTAGAGAACCAAGCAAAACATGGTTTCAAAATGGTGGTATACATGATGATAATAGGTCTGGTTGAATTTCAAAAATTGGGGGATTACTCTGTGGTTGTATTGTTAAAGAGGATTGTAGAAACTTTAAAGAAATGCAACAAGGGTGGGAGGAAGAAGCTTTATGCCGTTTGCGTTAGCAGGCGTAGGTGGCTGATGAGTCCCAAAATTAGCTGGTTTTATATACATGTTTTCACCTAATTATCACCCAAATCCATGCTTTTATCTTGGTATTGTCACGGTTTGTTTCCTTTTGATGATAATTGCCAGTATTGAAGGTGGAAAGTGAAAAGAAGTGAAAACCGGCATAAAAGACAACGATATGAAGACTTTCGTTTTGTAAAATAAAATAGATTAAAATTAATTTTTACTTAGATTTAACCAAAATGACGTATGTTTGATAGGTTTCACGTACACATAAGCTTATATGCCTAACAACCCTATTTTATTCAGCAAGATCAAGGTTAAGGGTGAGTGTTTTTAAAATATAGAGTTTCTCATGGTACACACAGAGGCAAGTTCATTTCGAAACTACTAACCCAAGCGTGTTTTAATGCCTTCAACGATACTTCTGTTTGCGCGCTCTACCTGGCCATTGCCTTGAGGATGCGCTATGGAAGTAAATATCTGTTTGATTTTCATTGAAGAGAGCCATTCTTGTAAGTGTTGGTCCGCAAACTGCGTTCCATTGTCGCTTACAATTTCCAGTGGTAGACCAAATCTGCAAATGATAAATTCCCATATAAATTTCTTGATGTTGCGCCCATCAATTGTGGCTAACGTCTTCGCTTCCACCCATTTAGTAAAGTAATCAATGGCGACCACTAAGTATTTGACGTTGCCTGGCGCCGTAGGGAAAGGTCCCACTAGATCAATGGCCCATTTTTGGAATGGCCATGCTGTGGTGACGGGTATCAAGTTGTTCTTTGGTCTAAGTGTGCCAGGCGCATGCCGCTGGCAGGCATCACATTTGCGCAGCTCTCTTAATGCATCGAGGTGCATTCCAAGCCAAAAGTATCCAGCGTTCTTAAGTTTGGCGACGACCATTCGTGGCCCTGCGTGTAATCCGCATGTGCCTTCGTGAATATCTTTTATTAAATATGTGGCCTCTGCGGAATCTACACATCTGAGCAATGGTCCAAGATAAGACCGCCGGTATAAGATACCATCATTGACCTCATAATGCAAGGCTTTGTGTTGCAGCTTCCTTGATTCCGCTTTGTTCGATGGGAGGATGCCTTTGGTCAGGAAGGCCATTATCGAGGTGATCCAAGATTCCTTTCCTGTCTGAATCACGTTTACTTGCTTTGGCGGAACAGACGGCTTGGCCAACACCTCGACTCGTACGTCTTTCGCCATATGATCACATGCGGTTGACGCCATTTTGCTTAAAGCGTCCGCTGGCTTGTTCTGGCTTCTGCGCACGTGGGTTACTTTGCAGTGGAGGAAACTATTCATCAGCTCCTTGGTGTGCTGCAAGTATAAAATCATGGATGGCTCTCTGGCTTCATATGAGCTATCGATGTGATTGGCGACTAACATTGAATCAACATGGGCTTCGATGTATTGAGCGCCCATCTTTTTGGCAATGCGTAGGCCTGCGATTAGTGCTTCATATTCTGCCTCGTTGTTAGTTGTTTGGAAGTCGAGCCAGATTGCATAGGTGTACTCTTTCCCTTCCGGAGTTATCAGACGTAAGCCTGCGCCGGCCCCTTTGTCATTGCAAGCGCCGTCGGTGAATAGCTTCCATATTTGCGTCTCATCAGGCGGAGTTGATTTTGATGATGTCTCTTTTGCACATTCTTCAACTTTGTCTGCTGGGACTTCTGCTATGAAATCTGCAAGGATTTGTCCCTTGAAGGAAGGCCTTGCTTTGTATGAGATTGAATGTTCACCCAATTCTATTGCCCATTTGGCCAAACGTCCAGAAAGTTCCGGTTTGCGCAAGATGTCGTTGATGCGGAAATCTATGAGGACATTGATCAGATGTCCTTGAAAATATCTGCGCAACCTTCTTGAAGCGTGGACTAACGCGAGAACCAGCTTTTCCATTGTTGAGTAGCGGGTTTCTGCGTCGAGCAGCATACAGCTGACATAGTATATTGGGGTTTTTACCCCCTTTCGATCGACCATAAGCACCGCACCTACTGCCTTATCAGTGACAGACAGGTATAGGGTGAGTGGTTCTTTTGGTAGCGGAGCGGTGAGTGTCGACAGGTTGCTTTAACACTTCTTCATGTCTTGAAACGCTGCTTCTGCCTCTTCCGTCCAGTTGAAGTTTGATTTCTTCAGGCAATTTTTGAGCGTGTCCACGAAGGGGAAAGATTTAGACGCGTAGTTTGACAGAAATCTGTTCAAAGCTACAAGTCGCCCCATCAAAGTTTGAACTTCCTTGACTAAAGATGGGGATGACATTCACTCAATTGCTTGTACTTTATCCGGGTTGGGCTGGAAACCATCTTTTGTTACAACGACTCCGAGGAACTTTCCCTCTTCCATCCTGAAGGAACATTTTCCCGGGTTTAGTTTCATCCGCACACTGCGCAATTGATCAAAGGTTTTCTGAATGTCAAGTAACATCTGGTCTTCTTCTCTGCTTTTTATCACCAAGTCATCAACGTACACCTCCAAATTTACACCGATTTGTTTTACAAATGCGGTGTCCATTAAACGTTGATATGTTGCCCCTGCGTTTTTTAGCCCGAACGGCATCTTGGTGTAGCAGAAGGTGCCTATGTCTGTGCGGAATGCTGTTTTGTCTTCATCTTCTTTGGCCATCTGAATTTGATGGTAGCCTTTGTAAGCATCCAGGAAACATTTAAACCTGTAGGGTGCCGAAGAATCGACTTTCAGGTCAATTTCAGGTAGCGGGTAACAATCTTTTGAGCAGGCCTTGTTCAGATCTTTGTAATCCACACACATGCGCCACGTGCCGTTGGATTTTCCTACCATGACAGGGTTTGCCACCCAAGTTTGGTATTTGCTTTTGCGGAGGATACCGGCCTTCAAGAGTTCCATCACTTGCTCATTCATCGCATTTGTTTTCTCTGGCCCCATGCTGCGCTTCTTCTGGGCAATTGGTTCGGCGTTTTTGTAAACGTTGAGCTTATGTTCCGCGATGTGACGCGGGACGCCAACCATGTCTGATGGTTTAAAGGCGAAGATATCCATGTTCTTTGTTAGCAGCTGCTTCAAGTGAACGCGAATGGAGTCAGAGATTTCATGGCCGATGATAACTGTCTGTTCCGGGAATGTAGGGTTAATGACCCATTTTTCCGGTTCGGTTCTGACAGTTGGTTTTGTTTGCTTTGAAGGCCTCGGTGCTTCCATTGTATGACATGTTTTGTTTCCGTAGATAAATGCGACTCCTGTTCGCGTAGGGAAACCTGCCATCTGATGTGGCGTGGATGCGTTGCAGTTGAACTTTGCCAATCCTTCTCTCCTCAGTAGGATGTCATGTGAAGAATTAACGGGAAGAACTATAAAGTCGCACGTTTCAGTGCGCGAATGCTTTCCGTCTGAGATTGTTACTGGGAAAGTGAGCATACCCAGTGGGTAAATTGTTTCATGGATAAAGCCCGAAATTGGCTCTGTTGCTGGTGTTATTCTTCTTTTGTCATCATCGTCCAGCTGGTCGAAACATTGCTGGTACATAATATCGGTGCTGCTGCCATTGTCCAAGAACATATATCTTGTTCGATAATTTCCAACAACGCCTGTGATGATCAATGGGGCTGTGGACAAAGCCCCGCCCTTTACTCTTGGCATAATCACTTGTTCTTCTTTCCATGAATCATCTCTTGCATCCGTAAAGGTGCGTTTGTGGCTTGCGTTTCTACGGATCATGTTGCATGTATTGCGCGATGTGCTATACACGTGATGCGCATTGAGATTACGTATCTTTTTCTAAGAGGGTTCGCCTCCTTCCGTGTTGTCCCTCTGCTTTCTTCGCATGTTCTTCACGAGGTGCGTTAACTGCCCTGATTTTATGGCGTTTTCTATTTCCATCTTCAGACTATAACAGTTGTCTGTCATATGTCCGTGGTCTTCATGATACTCACAGTACTTTGATCTATCCACGTTGCGTCTGTCACCTCGGAGTTCTTGCAGTTTTGGAAATTGAATTTGTTCAGTTTTTAGCACCTCAGATGGCGTTTTGGATAGTGGTGTCCACTCGTAGTTCTTCTTTGAGTGTCCTTTGTGATCACGGGACCCTCTTGAGCTAAGCATGTTTCGTGTGTCTTGCGTGGAGGAGTATTTTCCTTCCTCCGCTGTGCCTGAAATTCTTGACCAGACAGACTGTTTGCCCTTCCCTCTGTTGTTTGATGATGGATGGTGACTGTTACTTTGGTGCGTGTTTTTGTTTCGGTGAAAGGATCGTTTGGAAGATGCATACACTTTTGCAGCTTCGATCACTTCATCCCAAGCTTGCGGCATGCCATCTTTTCCCGTTAGGCACTTCATCAGATCGTCGTTTCTTACCCCGTGTATGAATGCTGCACGGGTAAGTTCTTCTCCGCATCCTAGCTGAAGGGATTCCTTGTTATATCTGACGATGTAATCTTCTAGAGATTAGTTCTCGTGGCGCGTACACAGGAGAATGTGAGCTTTGTCCTTCTTGTGTTTGCGCAGATGTGAGAAGTGGTTCTTGAATTTTCTTATTAGATCGTCAAAGTCCACCAGACTTCCTACAGGCAGGCTTTCATACCAGACTCTAGCTGCCCCTGTTAACGTTTGCACGAACAGATGGCACCAGGCTTGCACCGGCCACAGCTTGGAGCTACCTGCGCAATCAAAGGCATGTAAGTGATCGTCTGGATCACGCAAACCGTCGTATTTCCCGATGGTGCTTGGTAGCTTGCACTCTTAGGGCATCGGTGCTAGTGCAATACGCGCACAGAATTTTGATCTTTCGGCAAAAGTCTTCAGCCTATATGGCTTATAGAGGTCATCATCTTTGGGTGCCAGACTACTGGCAACAGATTTAGAATTCTGTTTTTTATTAGAATCATGATGCACCTAATTTTCTGATTCATAGCCATCTGGTTCCTCGTTCAGGTTGGCGGGGTCCTGACCGTGAGTATTTCTACCACGGCCTCCACCACGCACCGCCTGACGAGGTCCCTTAGTGTGACGGCCATTGTTGTTTTCACGAGGAGAATCTGAATCTTCCTCCCTTGTGTCGAAACTTAACGTCTTTTGGACGTTGAGTTTAGCTTGATTCATTACCATCTTCTGGTATTCAGCGATTGTATTTGAATTTTGCCGAGCCAACCATTCGTCCGGGTCAACCAGAGATAGGTTATCTTGTTTCTTCTTTCCTCCAGTAGATCCTCCCTTGATTGGGTGGAACTGGAATGTCGAAGCCGGTTGCTTCTGAGCCACATTCTTCGTGATGGTGTTTGGTGTAACATCCTGGATTTCATCGTTGATTGTGGCATTCACTTCAGCATTGTTATTGTTGTTTGCATCCTTCGAGTAAGCCATGTTGCTAGTTTGAAAGATTGGTTAAAACCGTAAGGGATGGCGCCAATGAAGAAACAAATAGTCTCACCACCGGTTAGGGATGATAAGATTATGAGTTATTACAGGGTTGATCCTTCACTAACAGCTATGGAAAGAGGAACCTGCAAACAAGAGTGAATGTGTGGGTGTGGAGACGACTACACAAGGTAGTTGTTTATAACAAAAACGGCGTGAATGGGGATACTATCAAGTGTGATAGCTCTCCAGTTCAGTAGAAAGTGTTCTCTCCTACTAGGGATACGATCCCTTTTATAGGAGAGTTCGTATGCCACCATTACCCAAGTCCTAACCATGGTTAGGTTGTCTCTATCACCCTTAATTGTGTTAGTATGGCGATATAAGGAAAGCTAAATTAATGGGAATGATGGAACGTTGTACCGCCTTTAATATTGAGTCTACGTGATTTATGCATGGGAGTTGACTATGCATGATATCCGCCTTGACCGAGACTTGACCATTGACCGGTCATTAATGTGCTTTGACCACTTCCTGCGCATAGGCTTTTCTCCACGCGGCGATGTTGTGCCGGGTTTGGGTATGCGGAATAGTGTGTTCGGTACCCAATCCCATCATTCACAAATTTAAAGAATCCAAACTTACAATAGTTGACACGTGTACAAAAATACGTGTCTAATGCTGTGGAAAAAAAATAAGGAATCAACAAAAATTAGATTCCTTTACCATAGAATGTTGAAGACCACAAACACAAAAGAAAGAGATGTAAATCGTGTCCAAAGATATAACTAGGTTCTAAGACAGGAACCTTAGAAGCTCAAGGAACAAGATCATCAAGATCTTAAACTGGTTTAAGAAAAGCAAGGTCACAAATGACACGAACAGGGGAGAATCGGCAATCACGTCCGTAACAACAAAAGAATGAACAACCCTTATCCACTATTTATATATATAAATATATATATACAACAACATATAGGATACCCTCACGATAGAATTTCCTAGAACTATCAAGTGCCTGTAAATTTGCAATAACGTGACATCTGCGTTATCGTAAATTTACCTCACCAGATCATCCTATTAACCTCCATCATAAGTTATATCACGAGCACTCGTCACATTCATATGATAACACACATATATATATATATATAACATAATATAATGTTCTTCGTGTGCGCCACTTTTCCAAGTGCTCTCCCCGTCCACATTCCAGCTTCGCAGTATCATCGGCTAAACAAGGTGCCTCCTCAAGACGCCTTCGACCCAAATCGACCTTAACGGCATAGCATACTCCGAACCCGGGATGCGAGACCGCAAATACTACAACAATCCCTTTTCCAACTCGTCCAACTAACGTGACACGTGTGAGTGTTGTAGATACGTCCAAGCTTGAGTCGACAACCATTGGCAATACGTATTATATATACTTTACATAAATACACATAGTATATAATCAAGTAAATTGTTCCTCATACCAAGAAACAATGACTCAGCTAACTCTATGTGAATAAACACTCTGATGTCTAAAGCGATGACTCGCCAGTCACTAGTGAGGTACACCTAGCCATCACGTGCTATTACCCTTTCCATATACAACTATAGAACATACAAACTTACTGTTCTCATAAGAAAAGAAGTGTTCCTTACGCCAAAGGAGCGTACGCTGAGCTAGTGTGATACGCTAATAGTACTGCAACTGATTTGGCAACGGTTGGAATTCCAGTTCTTAGGCGTTCGTACTAAATATTGTGTGTTAGAAATTTTGGCCCATACTTCAAAACAAACTTAGGTTAAAGCCTAGATATCTCTACAGACACCTAATTCGCTAAAACCTATGGCTCTGATACCAAACTGTCACACCCCGACTTTTCCCTCGTCGGTTGTGACGTTTGGTAGCTTCGCCACGCAACGGAAAGATGCATCTAAGACTCTTATTCCCTGAACGCCATTGCTAACCCTCTAGGGTCCCCGATCCCAAGACATCGCCCACTCCAACCGTGCCGTTACCAAAGTTTAAACCTGAAAGACATACTTTAAAAGTCAACATATAATGCTGGTGAGTTCATAAGTTTTATAAAGGCGTTGTAATAAGTTTGAAAAGATCATATTCGTTACTACTAGGTTAATAGAACGTTAGCTAGATGTAACACCCCAACCGATGGCGGAAACATTGAGGTGTCACGTAGTGACGATTGTTCAATAGCACATGGACTAAATTGTAAATATTAATAGTAAATAACTTCCATTGTTCAAAACGAAATACAAAGAGTCTTAATAGAAATTTCAAACATAGATAATAAATGTTCAACTTTTATTTAAGCACTAGGTCCAGCCTAAGCGTGAAAGCATGTAAGATCAAACGTCACCTGAAACATATACAAACAATTTTGTCAACACATATAATGTATTGGTGAGTACACCCGTTTGATATATATAGTATAAAATGTTTCGCAATTCATGTGTTGTATACCGTTTGCAAATATGTAATTAAGTAGTATCAGTCAAAACCAAACCTGAGAAGAATGACTAACACATGACTAACAAACTGAATAATGAATTAACATGACAATGACCAAGATCCTCTCAAAAGAGTCTCAAGGGGGTATACCATAGTACTATTCACTGAAATGCTAGGCCGCCCAGCGGTTAATGATTAAGCATAATACACACCAAAATCACATAAGGCAAACACACATGAGAATTGCATTAAGTATAAGAAATAAAACTTGTTTAATAGGTACATGAATCATCCCGAAATAGTAAAACAGTAAAGAAAAGGGAAAGATATACTCACAGTTCGCTAAATATAAATTCCGAGAAAGTTCGTCGTAAAGGCTTAAGAATTCCGAAGAATTCAACCTATATATAAAAATACTAAATGAGGAAAATAACAAAAAAATCTAAGACGACGAATCATCTAAGGCATTAGGGCTTGCTAGACTCGTATTAGGGAAGATGAAATTATTAGTAATGATTTGAACGACAGTTTTTGAAATAAATATATTTACAACGAATTTAGTAAATGACTAAAACTCTTATGTTTTTCACATATAGGTATAAATTCCATTTTATAGAAAAAAAATAGCCTTGAAATAGAGTTAACGATTTATATTTAATTAAACAATTTATTATTAAATCTAATTTAAATACAAATAGCATCCGTAATACAAGATATGATCCCAAAATGATATTATTATGAGAAATAATTATTTTATGATGTGGAATTCTAAAATAATATTTCCATAATTTATTCGCATTTAAAACATTTTTAATGAATTTAAACGATGTTTTAATGATTAAAATTTTTAGTAAAAATAACAAAAATAATCATTTTATAAGAACTTATATTTTATTACAGTTTATTATTCATAGAAATAAAGCTCCAGAAAACTTGAGGTTAAAATCTCTTAAAATGAATTTTTAATTGATTAATTATGATTAAAACGATTAAATTCAATAAAAATATAAAATTTAGACATTTTCCGGAAAATAAAAGTGTGGAAATCTCATTTTAGATGTCAAGATGTCATGTCTAAATTTTCATGATTTTTGGATAAATAATGGATTTATTACAAATATTCTAAGTTTATATGTCATATATATACATAATCAAGGAAAAGAAATATAAACCAAAAAAAAAAAATGGTGGTCCAAGGGGGTCGAACCCGGATCCCCATGGTGTAACCCAACAGCCTTAACCACTAGTCTACCTATGCCATTTGTTAACATATCTGATCTTGAATTGTATTTATGTTATTAATAAAAGTGTCTTCTTCCCCAAATTATCTAGCTAAGAACCCTAATCCTTACCAAATCCAATTTAATCATATGAGTGATCTGTAATAAGGGGGTTTTAGCCTATAATACTCGACTAAGACATAGCAAACAAGATTAGACACTTACAACTCGTTTTCGGCTCACAATTGAAGCTTCTTTGTCTCGCAAAAAAACGCAATTAAAGGCTTCCTGGACGTGTTTTTGTATGAATTTTGTTGTGGGTTTTGTTGTGTAATGGTGCAGAGGTAAAGTGGTGAGATCAATTCGTATTTATAAGCGAAAAACGAGCGTTTCTCTTGGTATAAAAGCTTCCGATCGGTTTCAGGTTTGAGGTCATTAAAGACACCTTAAAACCTTGTTGAAACGCGTAATAATTAGCCAAATGAGTCGAATAATGATGGAGAAAACGTTTGGAATGCTAAAACGTTGAAACGGACGCTTAAATAAGGGTTAGAGGTCTCGCCGGAATAAATTCCGGTGGCCGGAAATGGGCCTTGGCTGGAATATCGAGCAGCAGCAGATAGAGTTTTTTTTTTCTTTTAAACTTTCAGGATTTGGCAATAATAGCCCCTCACATTTAACCTTAGTTAATTTTTAAGGTTTCCTTGTTAAAATTTCCTTTATAACCACTAACCTAGTTAATTAATTAACTCAAAACGTGTATAACTAGGAATTTATATGATATACGTATATTTTCCGAATAACGTTGCAACATACGCGTTAAACTTAAATCGAGATTGAGATCCAAAAAGATCATGCAATTAATATAACTTAAATTTCGCACATTTATTAAATTTGAAAGCGACAACAATTACAGGAAATATTAGAAGGACTAAAATTGTAAACTAGATAAAGCCAAGGGTGACGGATGTCACAGTCTCCCCTACTTTAGAAAATTTCGTCTCGAAATTTATTTCAAGTGGAGGTTCCTGTAAAGAGATGAGGGTATTTCGTCTTCATTTGGTCTTCACGTTCCCAAGTAAATTCTGGGCCACGTTTAGATTCCCAACGAACCTTGACAATAGGAATACGGCTACGCTTAAGAGTCTTGACTTCACGATCCATAATTTCCACAGGTTTCTCCGTGAAACGCATCGTTTCGTCAACTTGAATGTCCTCCAGACACTTTTTTAAGTTCGATACATGGAAGGTAGGGTGAACGTTGTTGAGTTCATCGGGAAGGTCTAGCTTGTAAGCCACTTTTCCAACCCTTTCCAAAATCTTAAAAGGGCCTACATATCTAGGAGCAAGCTTTCCCTTTTTCCCGAATCGAAAAACACCCTTCCAAGGTGAGACTTTAAGAAGAACCATGTCACCAACTTGAAATTCCAAGGGTTTACGCCTTTGATCAGCGTAACTCTTCTGTCTACTCTGAGCTGCCAGTAAGGATCCACGAATAACCGCAATTTTGTCTGTTGTTTCCTGGACAAGTTCAGGACCAGTAATGAGAGTATCACCGACCTCACTCCAACACACAGGAGAACGACATTTGCGACCATAAAGAGCCTCAAAAGGTGCCATACGGATACTGGCATGATAGCTGTTATTATACGAAAACTCAACCAAAGGCAAGTGTGAATCCCAATTACCACCAAAATCTATGACACAAGCCCGAAGCATATCTTCTAATGTTTGAATAGTACGCTCCGTTTGACCATCTGTCTGAGGATGGTATGCTGTGCTAAGGTTTAGTTTAGTTCCCAACGCGTCATGAAGAGTTTGCCAAAAGCGAGAAGTGAACTTGCTGTCACGATCAGAAATGATGCTCAAAGGGGTTCCGTGACGACTAATGATCTCGGCGATATAAAGATTAGCCAGTTTCTCAGCCGAATAAGTCTCACGAATGGGTAAAAAGTGTGCAGATTTGGTTAAACGATCCACAATGACCCATATACTATCATGACCTCGTGCAGTGCGGGGTAATTTAGTAATGAAGTCCATAGCAATGTTCTCCCATTTCCCCACAGGAATCTCTGGTTGTACAAGCAAACCAGATGGACGTTGATGTTCGGCTTTGACCTTGGCACAAGTAAGGCATTTAGCCACGTAGTGAGCTATATCCTTCTTCATACCGGGCCACCAATACATGGGACGCAGATCCTGATACATCTTATCTGCACCAGGGTGAATGGAGTAACGAGTCTTATGAGCCTCGTCCATGATAAAGGTTCTAAGATTATCACGATCAGGAATCCATAGATGATTGGAAAGATAGAGCAAACCATGCTTCGTTTACAAAAGATTTTCAGCTCCACATGACATTTCGTTGTACATATTGCCTTCAGTAACCGAAACATGTTGAGCTTCATAGATTCGAAGTTTGAGATCATGAGTCTGAATGCAGTTAAGTTGAGTATATGCCTTGCGACTAAGAGCATCAGCCACAACATTCGCTTTTCCAGGATGATAACGAATCTCACAATCATAATCATTTAGAAATTCAACCCATCGACGCTGACGCATATTTAGATCTTTTTGGTTGAAAATATGTTGAAGACTTTTGTGATCAGTGAAGACCACACATTTAGTACCATACAGATAGTGTCTCCAAATTTTCAACGCGAACACAACGGCTCCAAGTTCAAGATCATGGGTAGTGTAATTTTTCTCAGATGTTTTCAATTGTCGTGATGCATAAGCGATGACCTTGCCTCGTTGCATGAGAACACAACCAAGGCCTAAGTGAGATGCGTCACAGTACACCACAAAATCGTCAACACCATCAGGAAGAGAGAGAACAGGAGCATCGCAAAGCTTTTGTTTCAAAGTTTGAAATGCTTCTTCCTGACTGGATCCCCATATGAAAGGTTTATCTTTGTGAGTCAAAGAAATAAGTGGAACCGCGATCTTTGAAAAGTTGGCAATGAACCGACGGTAGTAACCAGCAAGACCAAGAAATGAACGAACCTCAGTGGGAGTTGTGGGTACAACCCAGCTTTTTATGGCTTCAATCTTAGCAGGGTCTACGTGTATTCCTTTGTCGTTTATTACGTGACCAAGGAATTGAACTTCCTTAAGCCAAAATTCACATTTGGAGAACTTGGCATACAGTTGCTCATCACGAAGAAGGCTTAAAACTTGACGAAGATGCTGTTCATGAGTAGTCCTGGACTTGGAGTAAATGAGGATATCGTCGATGAATACTATTACGAATTTGTCCAAGAAAGGTTTGCAAACTCGGTTCATAAGATCCATGAAAACCGCAGGTGCATTGGTTAGACCGAAAGGCATAACCATGAACTCATAGTGACCGTAACGAGTTCGAAAGGCGGTTTTGGGAATGTCATCCTCATGAACACGAAGTTGATGATATCCAGAACGAAGGTCGATCTTCGAAAAACAAACTGCACCCTGAAGTTGATCAAAAAGATCATCGATGCGGGGTAGAGGGTATCGATTCTTTATCGTAAGCTTATTAAGTTCACGATAATCGATGCACATACGAAAAGTCCCATCTTTCTTCTTAACGAACAATACTGGAGCTCCCCAAGGCGAGGAACTCGGACGAATGAAACCTTTGTCAGTTAATTCTTGAAGTTGGCTAGCAAGTTCTTGCATTTCCGAAGGTGCAAGACGATATGGAGCTTTAGCGACGGGAGTAGCACCAGGAACAAGATCAATACGAAAATCAACAGAGCGAACAGGAGGTAAACCAGATAAATCCTCAGGAAAAACCTCTGGAAAATCACACACAACTGGAACATCTTGAATACTCTTACCCTTATCCTTCTTTTCCACCACATGAGCCAAGAAAGATATATACTTCTTACGAAGATATTTTTGAGCTTGAGTGCAAGAAATAAGTTTCAAACCCTTCGATGTCGTTTCCCCATAAACAGATAAAGATTCACCAGATGGAAGTGGAATTCGAATATACTTCTCGAAGCAAACAACCTCGGCATGGTGTTTAGAAAGCCAGTCCATGCCTACTATGACATCGAAACTACCCAATTTCATGGGTACCAGGTCAATAGAAAAATCATAGTCATTTAGATTCAACGTGCAATTGCGGATCACAGATTTTATAACAATAGGATTTCCATCAGCAACTTCCACGGTAAAAGGACGTGTAAGGTGAGAACGTTCACGAGCAAGTAAGGGTTCAAATTCTAACGAAACAAAACTCTTATCCGCACCGGTATCAAACAAAATTGAAGCATACAAATTGTTAATAAGAAATGTACCGTTGACCACATCATTGGCCGCTTGAGCTTGATTAGCATTAATGTTGAAAGCGCGGCCGCGAGCAGGAGCTGCTTGGATTGCTGGAACTGCTGGAGCTGCTGGAGTTTGCTGACGAGACTGGATAAAAGCAGTCAGATGAGGACACCTATCTTGCCTGTGGTTAGGATCACCACAAGCATAACAAGTTCTGGGTTGACCAGTCCTCTGGTTTTGAGCATTCCCAGTTTTGGTTTCTCGACAGTGAGAGGTAGTATGGCCTGTTTTGCCGCAATTATCACACTTCCAGCAAAGTCGGTCAGTAGGGTGGTGCCAGTTGCATTTACTACACTTGGGGAAAATGCCAGTATAAGGTTTTGGGCCAGATTGGGCTTGAGGTGCGGCAGGTGGGTTAGTAGCGGGAATTTGATTAATAGGTGCAACAACAGCATAATTTTGACTTCTACCTTTACGTTTCTTGTTGGATCCAGATGTAGAGGCAGAGGCAGAGGTAGTTTTGAGAGGTTCAGTAGTAGCAGGGGTTGAAGAGGTTTCAGTGGGTCGCTTAGTACCTTTGCGAGTCAGGGTACCATCCTTGACATGCTTGTCGGTAAGAGATGCTGCCAGACGAATGGCATCCTCTACAGTAGCAGGTTTACTCCCCATAACTGTATCATGAATCTGAGGTGGTAATCCCTCAATATACTTCTCAATGGCTAAGGGAAGTGGTGTCACCATACGAGGAATCAGTAAGCTCAGCTCGTGATAACGGTTGTTGTAGGGAACGTTGTTGCCACTATCCTGTTTGAGGTGATAGAATTCATCCTCCAACTTCTTCATCTCACTACGAGGACAAAACTCAGTTGTCATGGAAATTTTGAAATCATCCCAAGACATTGCTAAAGCAGCTTCCGTCCCTCGAGCATGTTTTTCACCATTCCACCAAGTGAGCGCTCTCTTTTGAAGAACACCCGTGGCATGACGAACACGTAAGTTGGCTGGACAGTCGCTATTAATGAACGTATTCTCCATACTTTCGAACCATTCAAGTAACCCAGTGGCTCCCTCAGTGCCATTAAACTTGTTGGGATGGCAAGAGTTGAAATGTTTGAATGTGCACTTATTCTCACTAGTTCCACCATTTCCACCCGCATTCCCGTTAGAGTTCCCATTCGAGCTACCGTTCGGGTGAAGGTTTGGAATAATAGCATTAATAATGTTAGGAACAAGGGTTTCCAGCTTGTCATTGAGCATGGTCGCGATACGCTGATCAGACTTCAACTTAGCTTGACGCTTAAAAGCTCTTTTGCGGGATTCGCGATCAGACATCTACAAAAATAAAGCAACACCTATGAGATTTAGTTCCAAGATTTTGAATGACACATAGCATACGATAAATTTTGCATAATTTAAAGAGTAACTTAGAAATCAATATAGAAGAATTTTCAATAGATTAATAATGAAAATCAAATCATGATAAAAGCAAATGAAATATCAAGAATAAAAAGAGATATTTGGGATTGTTTCTCATGAAACTGGTGACTAACCAAAGAAATTGAAATATTATTAGTGACTCGTGGGGGCGTACTTTAGCCTATAAGTGAATGCTCATCCCGAGAATTCCCAGGTAGGTAAACGGGTCCCTCGTCTGATTGGGATTTATGCGAATTACCAACCTAGCTAGAAAACTCAGAATACAGGCGCTCACCCTTCCAGATTGCACGTGCCCCGTCACAAATAATTTTCCAAAACCTTAGCGGATCTCGAGATGTGGAAGTATATATCTTTGAGATGTGGATTTCACTCCTAACTCAAGGATATACTTCCAAAAATTAAAAATACGTTGGAGTGAAACGGGTCACTAAGATAAGGATATCACTCCTAGCTTAGTGATTTAAGTTTCTTTTTGGAGGGATAGATTCCTTGAGATTTGGACGTCTCCTATCTCGAAAGGAAAATATTCCAAGATAAATAAAACATATAAGGAGTGAAACTATTCACCAAGATATGGATATCACTCCCAACTTGGTGTTTTCGTTTCGTTTGTGGAATACGATCTTCTTGAATATAATGAAAAATAAAAGGAGAAAAATTTGTCTAAAGAAATATGAGAATAAAAGAAAGCATATAATGGGTAGCTTAGTTATAGTCTAGGTCAAAAGCATTTACTAATAACCTAATTCCCTATAACCATGGCTCTGATACCAATCTGTAACACCCCAACCGATGGCGGAAACATCGAGGTGTCACGTAGTGACGATTGTTCAATAGCACATGGACTAAATTGTAAATATTAATAGTAAATAACTTCCATTGTTCAAAACGAAATACAAAGAGTCTTAATAGAAATTTCAAACATAGATAATAAATGTTCAACTTTTATTTAAGCACTAGGTCCAGCCTAAGCGTGAAAGCATGTAAGATCAAACGTCACCTGAAACATGTACAAACAATTTTGTCAACACATATAATGTATTGGTGAGTACACCCGTTTGATATATATAGTATAAAATGTTTCGCAATTCATGTGTTGTATACCGTTTGCAAATATGTAATTAAGTAGTATCAGTCAAAACCAAACCTGAGAAGAATGACTAACACATGACTAACAAACTGAATAATGAATTAACATGACAATGACCAAGATCCTCTCAAAAGAGTCTCAAGGGGGTATACCATAGTACTATTCACTGAAATGCTAGGCCGCCCAGCGGTTAATGATTAAGCATAATACACACCAAAATCACATAAGGCAAACACACATGAGAATTGCATTAAGTATAAGAAATAAAACTTGTTTAATAGGTACATGAATCATCCCGAAATAGTAAAACAGTAAAGAAAAGGGAAAGATATACTCACAGTTCGCTAAATATAAATTCCGAGAAAGTTCGTCGTAAAGGCTTAAGAATTCCGAAGAATTCAACCTATATATAAAAATACTAAATGAGGAAAATAACAAAAAAATCTAAGACGACGAATCATCTAAGGCATTAGGGCTTGCTAGACTCGTATTAGGGAAGATGAAATTATTAGTAATGATTTGAACGACAGTTTTTGAAATAAATATATTTACAACGAATTTAGTAAATGACTAAAACTCTTATGTTTTTCACATATAGGTATAAATTCCATTTTATAGAAAAAAAATAGCCTTGAAATAGAGTTAACGATTTATATTTAATTAAACAATTTATTATTAAATCTAATTTAAATACAAATAGCATCCATAATACAAGATATGATCCCAAAATGATATTATTATGAGAAATAATTATTTTATGATGTGGAATTCTAAAATAATATTTCCATAATTTATTCGCATTTAAAACATTTTTAATGAATTTAAACGATGTTTTAATGATTAAAATTTTTAGTAAAAATAACAAAAATAATCATTTTATAAGAACTTATATTTTATTACAGTTTATTATTCATAGAAATAAAGCTCCAGAAAATTTGAGGTTAAAATCTCTTAAAATGAATTTTTAATTGATTAATTATGATTAACACGATTAAATTCAATAAAAATATAAAATTTAGACATTTTCCAGAAAATAAAAGTGTGGAAATCTCATTTTAGATGTCAAGATGTCATGTCTAAATTTTCATGATTTTTGGATAAATAATGGATTTATTACAAATATTCTAAGTTTATATGTCATATATATACATAATCAAGGAAAAGAAATATAAACCAAAAAAAAAATGGTGGTCCAAGGGGGTCGAACCCGGATCCCCATGGTGTAACCCAACAGCCTTAACCACTAGTCTACCTATGCCATTTGTTAACATATCTGATCTTGAATTGTATTTATGTTATTAATAAAAGTGTCTTCTTCCCCAAATTATCTAGCTAAGAACCCTAATCCTTACCAAATCCAATTCAATCATATGAGTGATCTGTAATAAGGGGGTTTTAGCCTATAATTCTCGACTAAGACATAGCAAACAAGATTAGACACTTACAACTCGTTTTCGGCTCACAATTGAAGCTTCTTTGTCTCGCAAAAAAACGCAATTAAAGGCTTCCTGGACGTGTTTTTGTATGAATTTTGTTATGGGTTTTGTTGTGTAATGGTGCAGAGGTAAAGTGGTGAGATCAATTCGTATTTATAAGCGAAAAACGAGCGTTTCTCTTGGTATAAAAGCTTCCGATCGGTTTCAGGTTTGAGGTCATTAAAGACACCTTAAAACCTTGTTGAAACGCGTAATAATTAGCCAAATGAGTCGAATAATGATGGAGAAAACGTTTGGAATGCTAAAACGTTGAAACGGACGCTTAAATAAGGGTTAAAGGTCTCGCCGGAATAAATTCCGGCGGCCGGAAATGGGCCTTGGCTGGAATATCGAGCAGCAGCAGATAGAGTTTTTTTTTTCTTTTAAACTTTCAGGATTTGGCAATAATACCCCCTCACATTTAACCTTAGTTAATTTTTAAGGTTTCCTTGTTAAAATTTCCTTTATAACCACTAACCTCGTTAATTAATTAACTCAAAACTTGTATAACTAGGAATTTATATGATATACGTATATTTTCCGAATAACGTTGCAACATACGCGTTAAACTTAAATCGAGATTGAGATCCAAAAAGATCATGCAATTAATATAACTTAAATTTCGCACATTTATTAAATTTGAAAGCGACAACAATTACAGGAAATATTAGAAGGACTAAAATTGTAAACTAGATAAAGCCAAGGGTGACGGATGTCACACTAGACGTTTAGTGTTTTTACTACTACGGTTGGGAACCCATTACTATACGTGTGTAAGTAGTTGAATCATGCCCAGATGATTAGGCTATAACCGATGCCTCGACGAGCCAGTAAAAAGAGACAATATGCACCCGCCCGGCCCCGCCGTCGAGTGGGGTTTGTGAGGCCCAATAGATCTATCCACATTTCCCCCGTTGTGCATCCCCGCACATTCATGGTTTCCCCCGGGACTTTCCATAAAAGCCGTATAGTATTATAAAGTAACCATAGTATAACATGACCTTTAGTAAGTAAGTATGTAGCATGTTTCTCCCCGAAGGTAAAACCAGTAAAAGTAGGGCCGTGACACTCACGCACCCATTTCATTTTTCAAAAACTTGTTCGTTTGGAATTCCTCCTGTTTTCATAAAAGAAGCATGTCTTCCACCCCAAAAACATTTATAAATAGTAAAAAGTGGGGTTATGAACTCACCTTAATTTCCTCGCTTAGCTAGCAACAAAGCCCGAAGCTTTGACCGACATCCCCGTGCCCTATTACAACAAAGGACACCTTAAAAGTCTATCACATATAAGCCTAGTCTATTATCCGGCTACAAGATATTTTATCCAACTATCTAAACTCGTGTGTATTAACTCGAGTCTTAAGCATTTTAACTCGTCGAACCAATCGTGACTTATATATGTTTTCTACGACATAGTACCCAAGTTACTCACTTGTCACTATTCGTGTGTAAACCATGTTGGACCAATACTATGAAACGTATAACTTATCCTGAGTCAAAACTCATCTTATAATTATATTTTAGGAAAATACTCTTGGATAAAAATATAAGTATAGTTATTTAAAACTGATCCATAACAAGTGTCGCTTCTTTTCCAAATCCGAACATTTAAGTTATTCAAAACTTTGCTTTTTGTAAAAATAGTTCCCAAGTAAAATGTATACATATTTTTAAATCCAAACAATAAACATTATCTAGATACCGAAAACCTTTCGAAAACTCGTCATACTTGACGTTCGGCGAAACTATATATATATATATATATATGTTTTGAAAATATTATCGGGGATTTACTTATTATTGTTAAACATATCTTTTGTCAAAACGTCACTATTTTGCATAACTACACTTATCATGACACTTAGGGAACTTCATTTATAAAAATATGCGACAATTCTATTTTCGTTGCACCGTGGATTTTATAAAAATTTGGGCAGAGTTTCCTTTGTTTTTGTACAAACCAGGCGACACAAGTCGCCTACAATTTTCCCAAAAATCAATATCCAATACAAGACTTTATACGTTTCGACAACTTTTCATATAAACTACTTATTTATATTTATATAAATACATGAAACAATATATATTATAGTCCAACCAATTTAGTCCGATATCGATTTTATAAGTCACGCCATTTATATCCAATACCAATCGTCCGATATAATATATAGTAACCGTTTATTATTATTATTATTATTATTATTATTATTATTATTATTCGGTCCGTTCACGAGTCAAAACTATTTCACGAATATCAATATATTTATAATATATATATATATATATATATATATATATATAATATCCACAACAATAATTCAAATACGAATTAAATTATACCGATTCGTACGCGCGTAACCCGGAGCCAGCTCGAACCATGTGTAGACCGGAACCAAAGTTTGACCAGTTTGACCGCGCGTTGACCGAGGTTGACCATCCAAATCTGACCCGACTTGAACCCGTCTCGAACGAAAAGTGAACTTGGATCTAACCAAAATCAACCCGACTGGAACCGAACCCATGACTCGAACCCAAAACAAACCAAAAGCTGAACCGTGTCCAAATATCATCACACCCAAGACCCAAAATTGACTCGAGAATAAACGAACACGGATCTGACCCGGACCTAACCGGGACCAAATCTGAACCAAGACCCAAGGCCCGAACTCGAAAACGAGCCCCAGCAACCTGCTCCAAAACCCGGCCAGATCTGACCCGACACACCCAAACCACAACCAAAACTGAACGAACCACCATCTTCATCAATAACTCCACCCTCTACCCATCAACCCGCCACCCACAACCACCCGAGACCATCTTCGTCTCCTCCACCCCTGAACCCACAAGACCCGACATCCTTTGACCTGTACCCCACCACAGCCGCCTCCATCTCGAACCAAACAACCACCACGCCGGAACCACTAAAACCCGTTATCCACCACTGAACCGAGCGAAACAACAACCTACCCCCTTATCATCGTCTGCACAGCCCAACAACACCAACCTCGAGCCCCTTCTGACCACCATAACCCGACCCCATGAACCAGAAACCACCCCCCCGCCACCACCAAGCTTGGTGGTGGCCGGCTGCTGCTGCAACAGAGGGAGGAGGGGGAGAGACGAGGGAGGGAGATGTGGTAGGGAGAGAGACCTGCGAGAGAGAGAGGGAGAGAGATGCGAGGAGAGAGAGTAGAGAGAGAGGTTGCAGAGATGGGGGGTGTTTGGCTGCGGGTGTGAAAATGAAGAAGGAAAGAGGATAAGTTTCCTTTTATAGCTAGGGTTTGTTGGTAGGTGAGGTATACCACGTATCGAACCCGTATAAACGTAAAACGTCTCGGTTTTATTCTAGGCCCAATAATTAATTATAAAAAGTAGTCGGTTTTGTTCGAAATTAAAAATAATAATAAACCGAGCAAAAATAAAATTATTTTCGTTACCCGATGCGTGCTTTCAGTTCGCGCGTTTAAATCGCGTTAATTAAACCGGTCGCAATTCCAATTGTAAAAACGGTCAGTAAACTTCCGAAACTTAATAATTAGCAATATTTGTAATAAACATTATTTTTAATCATAAAAAAAAATCACGTCAGTGTAGATCGAAAATTGCCGGTTGTCACATTATCACTTACCAGCCAGAGATTTACATGGTGTCTTAGAATCATAGGCTACATCTAACCGACTTAGCAACCTTTGTAGTCAATGTTCCTAGCAACACGAATCAAAATACAAAAAAGAAAATAGATTCTTTCCAAATTGACTACATCTGTGAATATATATGTAGTTAATGGTTCTTATATATAATAGTAGGTTCGAAACGATATATACTATCTTAAGATGATTAGTGACTTGCCCAGACAAGAGTAATGAAGTACCTAAACCCATTGTGCTTTTTTTTTTTTTTGCATGAACAAAAACACACTAAAAAAAGTCGTTTTCTATTTCGTTTTTTGTATATCGTTGTGGTGCTCGTTGAAATCAATGGGTGCGAAGGCACCACCTAGTGTCATGTGGCATACCCCTTTTCGTTTATTATATGTATACTAGCAGGATCTCGGGCGTTGCGCCGGGGCTGCACTGTGTCTGGTCAATTATGTTGACTTACAGATTTTCCATCGATGAGGACTTTTACCATCCATTATACTTCTGATCGAAATTGTAAATGGAACCATTTCATCCACAATATAAAAAACTAACTTATTTGTTTAAAGACGAAGCCCTAATCCAATAAATATCTTGCATATAAGGAAATGGATAATCTTTTGGAGAACCAAGCAAAACATGGTTTCAAAATGGTGGTATACGTGATGATAATAGGTATGGTTGAATTTCAAAAATTGGGGGATTACTCTGTGGTTGTATTGTTAAAGAGGATTGTAGAAATTTTGAAGAAATGCAAGAAGGGTGGGAGGAAGAAGCTTTATGCGTTTGCGTTAGCGGGCGTAGGTGGCTGATGAGTCCCAAAATTAGCTGGTTTTATATACATGTTTTCACCTAATTATCACCCGAATCCATGCTTTTATCTTGGTATTGTCAAGGTTTGTTTCCTTTTGATGATAATTGTCGGTATTGAAGGTGGAAAGTGAAAAAAAGTGAAAACCGGCATAAAAGACAACGATTTGGAGACTTTCGTTTTGTAAAATAAAATAGATTAAAATTAATTTTTACTTAGATTTAACCAAAATGACGTATGTTTGATAGGTTTCACGTACACATAAGCATATATGGCTAACAACCCCATTTTATTCAGCAAGATCAAGGTTAAGGGTGAGTGTTTTTAAAATATAGAGTTTCTCATGGTACACACAGAGGCAAGTTCATTTCAAAACCACTAACCACAACTATTATCGTATATGCCGTATCAAAGTAATGGAAGATAATCAAAGTATTATGTAGTTCTCCTTATTTTAAAATATTAATGGTTTCTGGAGTAAATGTACTATATGTCATTTAGTAATTAAGTAAGAAATCATTATCATTAAAAGCATTATTGAATGCAATAATGTGAAAGATAATACAAGGTACAATGACACAAATACTTATTTTTGTTCTTAAAATGTAATAATACAATCTTATTTCAATGTTTTAGTAATACGGTAAAATGTGATACAATCTTATTACTGTATTTAAATTCTCTTTTATATGGAATTTATGATCAAAATGGTAAATTCCGATACAAACTTATTACAATGATTTAAATCGTATGTAATTTTTTCATGAAATTTATGAGATGACTTGTAATTTATATTTCATTTTAAATATAGTTATGTTTTCAATAAAGTTTATATTGCAATGTTATGAAAAAAAATTAAATACAAGAACGTAAGGTTTTAGAAAAAGAGTAAAATTAAATAAAAACTAAATTGGTTAATGGTGTATATTTATATGGTTTATGCATAGAAATGGAAAATAAAAAATAATATAATAAAAGAAATGTCACTTGGCATATTCTTAGTTTAGGGGTGAGTATTCACCAAAACACAAATGTATAACATTCAAATTTATTTTATTTTATTACTAGGTTATCTCCTAGGTCCTATCCATGATAGACAAGTGTAATATAAAGTGACAGAAATGTGTGTATCGTAAAAGGAATAGGTCTTTTTTTCGAGATTTTTTTTAAAGAATCAACACTCGATAACTCATAAAACATACTTCTAATTCTAAGTGTGCACATCTTCCTCAAGTGAAGTCTATGTACAATTTTGTCAGTTCCTCAAGACATTCTAAAGCTGTAAAGTGAACCTGTAAAAAAAAACAATCAAATTGTTATCAAATGATATGTCATGATGATTGATTTAAAAGGCATGCGTGGTGGGGTCATTAATTATCACTTACCAGCTAGAGATTTACCAAGTGTCTAAGAATCATAGGCTACATCTAACCGGCTTAGCAACCTTTGTAGTCAATGTTCCTAGCAACACCAATCAAAATACAAAAAAGAAAATAGATTCTTACCAAATTGACTACATCTGTGAATATATACGTAGTTAGTGGTTCTTATATATAATAGTAGGTTCGAAACGATATATACTATATTAACATGATTAGTGACTTGCCTAGACAAGATTAATGAATTACCTAAACACATTCTACTTTTTTATTGCATGAACAAAAACCCACTAAAAAGTCATTTTCTTTTTCGGTTTTTGTATATCACTATGGTGCTCATTCGAAAGATAATAAAACACATATTAATTTGGTGTTTATTTTTTAAATGTTGTATTTAAAAGTTACTAACGTTTAAAGGTAGTGGGGGGGGGGGGATAAGGAAAAGATAAAGATAAAAATAATAATTAACATATTTGAAATTTTAAAAATTGTGGGGGAAGATAAGGAAAAGATAAAGATAAAAAATATTAATTTACATATTTGAAATTTAAAAATAATAGTTAATAGTTATTTTTATTTAAAATATCATTAAAAAAGACTTTTAGATGGAAATCAATGGGTGCAAAGGCCCCACCTAGTGTCATGTGGCATACCCCTTTTCGTTTATTATATATATACTAGCAGGATCTCTCGCGTTGTGTCACACCCTCAAAATCCACTTGCGGAGTTTTACCGCGAGGCGTATGACAAACCAGGATCCAAACCAACGATCACAATAAACAAGTCTAAATGAACATATGCAATTTAAGAAAACATAGTTTAAAATCCCCAATTACAGCGGAAGCTTATTCAAAACATAATCCAAAATAAACCAAGTGTTCAACGTTTGAAAACCATGCAATCCTAACTAGACGCCGTGCAGACGCGTGCGCCCTAGTTCCATTGTGCTACCATAGCGACCTTAGAAAACATGTAAAAGTTTACGTCAGCACAAAAATGCTGGTGAGTTTACAGGTTTTGTAATCACAGTACCAAGTTCAACCTGTCCATACTATAACAAATCGAAAACCAAAGTACGCTAGCTAGGCGTATGTTTTGTTACTATCACGATTGGAAAACCATTACTAACTCGCAAACCAGAAGTCGTGCCCGATGTAGTAAACCTGTTGTTCCTGTTTGAGACAATATGCACCCGCCGACCCTCCAAGTCGACGAGCGGGGTTGGTCACTCCCAATAGCGCTATTCACATTTCCCCGTTGTGCTAACCCGCACATTCATGGTTCCCCCCGGGACTTCCAAAGATCGTATAGTAAACCATAGAAACCCATAGTATGACAGTTGTTACCAAAACATCAGTTTAACACATGTTTTCTCCCCCGAAGAGTGAAACCAGTTAAAAGAGGGGCCGTAAACTCACCTTAAGTTGCGTTACTTCGTAACACGAATAAACTCAGCAGCTATGCTAGTCCCGTAAAGCGGCGACCTAACATATGACAGTTACAAGTACTTAGACTAATAACCCGCAGGTTAGTTAGTCCCTAGATGTCCAGACCATAACCAAGTTCGTTTGAAAACACCGTGACTGTTTAACTGACCCAATGTACAAGACTCGACATCCCATTGGTGACCCGAGACTCCCCGTGTTATGTTTACGCTCTCAACCAAACCATCATGCAATCACACTTAACATACGTTAACGACCAACAAGTTATAGCACGTAGTTCAAGTACCACATAATTAAGTCCGAACATATGTTACCAAGTTATTGGATATGTTACGGGGTTCCTAGCATGTTCCTAGATGTCAAATCGGGTCTCGGAATGCTAATTTACACTTACAGCAACAGTACACGCGATTAGGAAAAGTCAACTAGCATTTAGGTTGGTCAACAGGCATTTAGGAAGGCTAATCGCATATAATATAGGCGATTAGTGGTCATAAGACATGTAAACCATGAGTTTATAGGCAATTAGGTCATAAGACATGTATCTACTAGCAATTAGGTCATAAGACATGTATCTACTAGCAATTAGGATCACAATTGCACGTAACAGAGGCATTTAGCCCCCAAATGCGTGTATTATAGGCGATTGGCCTCCTAATCGCCCCTAACATAGGCGATTAGGGTTGCTAATCGCCTGTAACCCAGCTGTTCCGGTTTTTCGCTCGTTTAACACTCCAAATCAGATCCGGAACGTGTGTAAACATCAAATATCAATCTAATAACTATACCAAACATGTTTAAACCAAAATCCTTCGTTTAACCTCGTTCTATCAGCCCTGCATGTAACCATGTAATCCAAACATAATACACATAGCATGAAACATCATCTTAACATGCATAATCATAACCCTAATGAACAATTACTCAGATTCTATCATCATGCCGTCATTATTAATCTGAAACTAACCTAATAACATGTAATCATCCATCTTGAATCATAAAAACCCTAGCTTTTGATTGAAAACCCACATACATCATGCATGCTACTTAGAATCCAATTAACAATGATTATTAACGATTTTCAGAAGACTCATACGTTTTAAAACAGGGCTGGACCGTTAGGGATTTAATAAAAACGTTTATAAAGATTTCATGGATGAAAATCACACCTTAGATTGTGATAGTTTGATGAAATAAGCTTGAAACCTTGTGTTTTGATCCAAAATCACGTTCCAGAGGTTGTGTGTGTGTTGGGGCGGGTTATGGGACGACTAGGGTTGTTATTATGAAGTTTAGGAGGTCAAGTATTGTATTTATAGTCGTTTTTAGTCGTCCAGCACGTAACACGCGATTGTGCAGCATTTACACTCGATTAGGGCTCCTAATCGCATGAAACTTCATGCAATTAGGGCCTAATCGCCCCTAAGGCATGCATTTAGCATGCCAATCGCCCCTATGAAGGCCCAATCGCATCCCCTATAGGCGATTGGGCTCCCCTAATCGCCTATAGGGGCTGGTTCCGTGTGTTTTGCGCGTTAAACCCCGTTTTAACATATGTTAACACATTTTCACATACCGACAAGTCACATAATGATTTTAAACACATAACACTTGCAAACAAACATATTCACACTCGTTCACCAATTCCCGGGACTCGAGACTTGTATGTTCCGAATGACCTGACGATTCTACGAATCGTCACCATTTGTACACTTGGTTAAGGACTGACATCTAATGAACCTCTAGACTAACATCCGATGATCCTCTATACTAAATTGATAGTTCCCGAACCATAACACGACTTAACTAACCCAGTTAAGTACAATATACGCGTGACTCGCTAAGGTAGACTTTCATCTAGACAACGTTGTTAACCAGAATTTGCCGGGTGTCACACGTTGCGCCGGGGCTGCACTGTGTTTGGTCAATTACGTTGACTTACAGATTTTCCGTCGATGAGGACTTTTACCATCCATTATACTTTTGATCAAAATTTTAAATGGAACCATTTCATCCACAATATAAAAAAACTGAATTATTTGTTTAACGGCGAAGCCCTAATCCAATAAATATCTTGCATACAAGGAAATGGATAATCTTTTGGAGAACCAAGAAAAACATGGTTTCAAAATGGTGGTATACATGATGATAATAGGTCTAGTTGAATTTCAAAAATTGGGGGATAACTCGGTGGTTGTATTGTTAAAGAAGATTGTAGAAATTTTGAAGAAATGCAACAAAGGTGGGAGGAAGAAGCTTTATGCCGTTTGCGTTAGCGGGCATAGGTGGCTGATGAGTCCCAAAATTAGCTGGTTTTATATACATGTTTTCACCTAATTATCACCCGAATCCATGCTTTTATCTTGGTATTGTCACGGTTTGTTTCCTTTTGATGATAATTGTCGGTATTGAAGGTGGAAAGTGAAAAAAAGTGAAAACCGGCATAAAAGACAACGATTAGAAGACTTTCGTTTTGTAAAATAAATAGATTAAAATTAATTTTTACTTAGATTTAACCAAAATGACGTATGTTTGATAGGTTTCACGTAGACATAAGTTTATATGGCTAACAACCCCATTTTATTCAGCAAGATCAAGGTTAAGGGTGAGTGTTTTTAAAATATAGAGTTTCTCATGGTACACACAGAGGCAAGTTCATTTCGAAACCACTAACCACAACTATTATCGTATATGTCGTATCAAAGTAATGGAAGATAATCAAAGTATTATGGAGTTCTCCTTATTTTAAAATATTAATGGTTTCTGGAGTAAATGTACTATATGTCATTTAGTAATTAAGTAAGAACTCATTATCAAGAAAAATATTATTGAATGCAATAATGTGAATGATAATACAAGGTACAATGATACAAATACTTATTTTTGTTCTTAAACAAGCTAGTTGGAGAGCCAAATAAAATGTAATATGATACAATCTTATTTCAATGTTTTAGTAGTACGGTAAAATTTGATACAATCTTAATACTGTATTTTAATTCTCTTTTATATGGAATTTATGATCAAATGGTAAATTTCGATACAAACTTATTACAAAGATTTAAATCGTATGCAATTTTTTCATGAAATTTATGAGATGACTTATAATATATACTTCATTTTAAATACAGTTATGTTTTCAATAAAGTTTATATCGCAATGTTATGCTAAAAATGAAATACAAGAACGTAAGGTTTTAGAAAAAGAGTAAAATTAAATAAAAACTAAATTGGTTAATGGTGTATATTTATATGGTTTATGCATAGAAATGGAAAATTAAAAATAATATAATAAAAGAAATGTGACTTGGCATACTCTTAGTTTAGGGGTGACTATTCATCAAAACACAAATGTATAACATTCATATTTATTTTATTTTATTACTAGGTTATCTCCTAGGTCCTATCCAGGATATACAAGTGTAATATATAGTGACAGAAATGTGTGTATCGTAAAAGGAATAGGTCTTTTTTTTCCAGATTTTTTTAAAGAATCAACACTCGATAACTCATAAAACATACTTCTAATTCTAAGTGTGCAAATCTTCCTATAGTGAAGTCTATGTACAATTTTGTCAGTTCCTCAAGACATTCTAAAGCTGTAAAGTGAACCTGTAAAAAAAACAATCAAATTGTTATCAAATGATATGTCATGATGATTGATTTAAATGGCATGCGTGGTGGGGTCATTAATTATCACTTACCAGCTAGAGATTTACCTGGTGTCTAAGAATCATAGGCTACATTTAACCGGCTTAGCAACCTTTGTAGTCAATGTTCCCACAACACCAATGAAAATACAAAAAAGAAAATAGATTCTTACCAAATTGACTACATCTGTGAATATATACGTCGTTAGTGGTTCTTATATAGTGACTTGCCTAGAAAAGATTAATGAATTACCTAACCACATTGTGCTTTTTTTTATTGCATGAACAAAAACCAACTAAAAAAAGTCGTTTTCTTTTTCGTTTTTTGTATATCACTATGGTGCTCGTCGGAAAGAAAATAAAACGCATGTTAATTTGGTGTATTATTTTTTAAATGTCGTATATAAAAGTTACTAACGTCTAAAGGTAGGTGGGGGGTGGGGGGGGGGGGTAAGGAAAAGATAAAGATAAAAATATTGATTAGCATATATAAAATTTTAAAAATTCTGGGGGAAGATAAGGAAAAGATAAAGATAAAAAATATTAATTAACATATTTGAAATTTTAAAATAATAATTAATAGATATGTTTATTTATAATATAATTAAAAAGGACTTTTAGATGGAAATCAATGGGTGCGAAGGCCTCACCTAGTGTCATGTGGCATACCTCTTTTCGTTTATTATATATATACAAGCAGGATCTCGCGCGTTGCGCCGGGGAAGCACTGTGTTTGGTCAATTACGTTGACTTACAGATTTTCCGTCGATGAGGACTTTTACCATCCATTATACTTCTGACCGAAATTGTAAATGGAACCATTTCATCCACAATATAAAAAAACTAACTTATTTGTTTAAAGACGAAGCCCTAATCCTATAAATATCTTGCATATAAGGAAATGGATAATCTGTTGGAGAACAAAGCAAAACATGGTTTTCAAATGGTGGTATACATGATGATAATAGGTCTAGTTGAATTTCAAAAATTAGGGGATTACTCTGTAGTTTTATTTTTAAAGAGGATTGTAGAAATGATGAAGAAATGCAACAAGGGTGGGAGGAAGAAGATTTATGCCGTTTGCGTTAGCGGGCGTAGCTGGCCGATGAGTCCAAAATTAGCAGGTTTTATATACATGTTTTCACCTACTTATCACCCAAATCCATGATTTTATCTTGGTATTGTCACGATTTGTTTCCTTTTGATGAAAATTGCGGGTATTGATGGTGGAAAGTCAAAAGAAGTGAAAACCGGCATAAAAGACAACGATTTGTAGACTTTCGTTTTGTAAAATAAAATAGATTAAAATTAATTTTTACTTAGATTTAACCAAAATGACGTACATTTGATAGGTTTCATGTACACATAAGCTTACATGCCTAACAACCCCATTTTATTAAGCATAATCAAGGTTAAGGGTGAGTGTTTTTAAAATACAGAGTTTCTGATGGTACACACAGAGGCAAGTTCATTTCGAAACCAATAACCACAACTATTATCTTATATGCCGTATCAAAGTAATGGAAGATAATCAAAGTATTATGGAGTTCTAATTATTTTAAAATATTAATGGTTTCTGGAGTAAATGTACTATATGTTTTTTTTTGGAAGTTGTGGGAGAGATCATCACAACCCTTAGAAGGGGAGTCCCCTAGCCACTCTCCAATGGTCAGACTATGTTGTCTTAACCAGGCCCACGCTGACACGAGAGTGGCCCGCCCACAAGCGAGTCGAGGTTGCGCATAAGGGGCACTAAGGCTTCCACCCAGAAAATTTCCCGCCACCTGCCACTTGACAGATGTTGCACCCTCCACAAGAGGCAAGCCTCTCTGGAGTAAATGCACGTCAGTAGAAAACTGGGGGCCATCAGAATCGAACCTGACACCTACAAGTAGGCTACTTTCGACCATCACTTGGCAATGCCCCCAAATGGAGCTTATGGGAATCGAACTCAAAGTCTCCCAAAGGAGATTTGAGCTGACAACCATTGAGCCACAAGTGGGGGATAAATGTACTATATGTCATTTAGTAATTAAGTAAGAAATCATTATCAATAAAAATATTATTGAATGCAATAATGTGAGAGATAATACAAGGTACAATGATATAAATACTTATTTTTGTTCTTAAACAAGCTAGTTGGAGAGCCAAATAAAATGTAATATGATACAATCTTATTTCAATGTTTTAGTAATACCGTAAAATGTGATACAATCTTATTACTGTATTTTTATTCTCTTTTATATGGAATTTATGATCAAAATGGTAAATTTCGATACAAACTTATTACAAAGATTTAAATCGTATGTAATTTTTTCATGAAATTTATGAGATAACTTATAATATATACTTCATTTTAAATACAGTTATGTTTTCAATAAAGTTTATATTGCAATGTCATGAAAAAAAATTAAATACAAGAACGTAAGGTTTTAAAAAAAGAGTAAAGATAAATAAAAAACTAAATTGGTTAAAGGTGTATATTTATATGGTTTATGCATAGAAATTGAAAATTAAAAATAATATAATAAAAGAAATGTCACTTGGCATACTCTTAGTTTAGGGGTGACTATTCACCAAAACACAAATGCATAACATTCATATTTATCTTATTACTAGGTTATCTCCTAGGTCCTTTCCAGGATAGACAAGTGTAATATAAACTGACAAAAATGTGTGTATCGTAAAAGGAATAGGTCTCTTTTTCCATATTTTTTAAAGAATCAACACCCGATAACTCATAAAACCTACTTCTAATTCTAGGTGTGCACATCTTCCTCAAGTAAAGTCTATGTACACTTTTGTCAGTTCGTCAAAACATTCTAAAGATTTAAATTGAACGTGAAAAAAACAACCAAATTCCTATCAAATGATATGTCATGATGATTGATTTAAGAGGCGTGCGTGGTGGGGTCATTAATTATCACTTACCAACTAGAGATTTACCTAGTATCTAAGAATCATAGGCTACATCTAACCGGCTTAGCAATCTTTCTAGTCAATGTTCCTAGCAAAACCAATCAAAATACAAAATAGAAAATAGATTCTTACCAAACTGACTACATCTGTGAATATATATGTAGTTAGCGGTTCTTATATATAATAGTAGGTTTGAAACGATATATAATATCTTAAGATGGTTAGTGACTTGCCTAGACAAGATTAATGAATTATCTAAACACATTGTGATTTTTTTTTTGCATGAACAAAAACCCACTAAAAAAAGTCGTTTTCTTTTTCATATTTTGTATATCACTACGGTGCTTGTTGGAAATATAATAAACGCTTGTTAATTTCGTGTATTATTTTTTAAACGTCGTATATAAAATATACTAACGTTTAAAAGTAGAGGGGGGGGGGGAGGAAAAGATAAAGATAAAAACATAAATTAACATATTTGAAATTTTTAAATATGCGGGGGAAGATAAGGTAAAGATAAAGATAACAAATATTAATTAACATATTTGAAATTTTAAAATAATAGTTAATAGTTATGTTTATTTATAATATAATTAAAAACGACTTTTAGATGAAATCTGTCACACCCTCAAATTACCACTTGCGGGGTTTTACCGCGAGGCGCATGACAAACCAGGATCCAAGTCAACGATCACAATAAACAACTCTATATGAAAAACGTAAATAGACATAACCATTAATTTAATAAGCGGAAGCGTTTCAGTAGCATTTAACCAACTATGCTATCATCTCAAAAGTTGTTCAAAATACTTTTATTACAAACGTGCACTAAATCTAGACGCCAATGTAGACCCGTGCGCCTAGTTCCGTTCATTGCTACCTTAGCGACCTGAGAAAAACATGCCAAAAAGACGTCAACATATAATGCTGGTGAGTTCACAGGTTTGTTCAAAATGTTACCAAAACGTTACCATGTCCATACTATATCAATGTTACCAAGTACGCTAGCTAGGCGTATGTTTCATTACTACTACGATTGGAAACCATTACTAGACACGTTTAGCAATGTTCAGCATGTTTAAGCAGCCCGTATGTTCAGCATGATACCAATGTACCTGTTCAAGACAATATGCACCCGCCCGGCCCTCCAAGCCGACGAGTGGGGCAGGTCACGCCCAATAGATCTATCCACATTTCCCGCGTTGTACATCCCCGCACATTCATGGTTTCCCCCGGGACTTTCCAAAAGATCGTATAGCAATAATAAGTTAAAACCATAGTATGACATATGTTACCAAAATAGTTTAGCGCATGTTTTCTCCCCCAAAAGTTAAAGCAGTAAAAGTGGGGCCGTGAACTCACCTTAAGTAACGTTCTTCAAATATAAGTAAAGATGTTTAGCCCTTGATAATCCCTCTACCGAAGATCTATCAAAATGTTCACATAAGTGTTCCGACTAATAACCATAAGGTTATCTAGTCCCTGATTGTCCAGATCGTAACCAAGTATGTTTTAAAACGTGTTTAAATGTTTAACCGACACACTAGACCGACCCGACATCCCGTTGGTGACCCATTACCCTAACTAATCAAGTACACATAGATTACACACAAGGTTCAAGCATAAAACACTTAGTTTGTATCAAAAATCTCATTTCTGCATCAGAACGGTCGAATCAGTCAGTTTTAAGTCTCCTTCGCACCTTTTTGTCTCCTTCGCCCGTTTTACATCTCGTTCGACCGTTTGATGCTTCCTTCGCCCGTTTTATCACATTCGTCCAATATAAACCCAGGTTCGACCCTGGATCCCTCCTTCGCACCATCGACTGGTCGAAGGAGGCCAGGTTTGCCCCTGTTGTATAATTTTTCCTAAAAACGCTTCAAACACATTCAAAACGACCCGAAACATCATCAAACACAGCAGTCAAGCATGGATAACTTATCCCTACAAAACCCCACCGATTTCCCCCGATAATACGTCCGTTTCAGCCCTTTCCCAAAATGGTAAAGATTATGGAAACATCACTTTCATGCATGAAATATTTACCCAATTTGGAAACTTTTGAAATCGATTCATGTTTAGCTTAAAATGCTCAGTTTGTCGATTAACCGATCTTTCTTATTCATTCTATTGATCATAAATATTCATACATCAAGTATTAATCCAATAAAACCCCCAAATATCAATATATATATTCAATCCTAACCCTAGACAACAATATTCCAACATTAATAACAATCCTATATCATGTTTCTATCATAGATATAGCAGCAAATCATTAAACAACACATAACACCACATAATACACAATTTACATATGTTATTCACCATGAAACCTATGTTAAATGATCATGTTTTGATTTATAAAGATGTTTAAAAGGTTTTTAATCATGAAAATACCCTTAGAACAGATCCGGACAATTAGGGTTAGATGAAAACGAATTAAAATGCTTTTAAAAAGGTTTAGGATTATGAACACACCTTGGATTCTTGTTTAGAGGTTGTAGATGGGTTAGATTATGAAAAAGAAGAGCAAAAACTCCTTCCTTAGTGTTTAAGATCGTTTGAGAGCGTTTTGGGACGGTTAGGGTTTGTGAAATGATGAAAAATGACAAAGGTTGGTATTTATACTAATCTTCCTTCGCACCAATTCATTGGTCGAATGTGGTCTCCTTCGCCCCTTTCACAGGGTCGAATGAGCCCTGTTTGGTCGAAGGGAATTCCTCAAATTCCACTTCCCTGGTTCGCCCACTTGCATGGGTCGAACCAGACACTTTTCTTCTCCTTCGAACACTCGAAGTGGTCGAACCAGAACCCCTTTTTAACTAGTTTTCCAGTTTGTCGTGTTTAACGCATTCTAACACATCTTAACACATAAGCATGCATCCTTAGTCTATATTTAACACATTTAAGTACAGATAATCATTTACACATCATTTAAACACATCTAAGTATATAATCCACCACACGACCCATAATCTACACATATACTTAATTAGTTCATGTAATGTCACCAACAACGGAACCCGGTACTAGTGTATTACCAAAACGACTCCCAATGATCCTCCAGATCATTGTACCCTGGACAATCCTAACTTGACCCGACTCAACTAACCCAGTTAAGTTTGTTTATAAATGTTTCTCGCTAAGGTAGACTTAGACGTTACTAATATGTTTAAGCCGAACATGCCGGGTGTCACATCATCCCCACGTTGAAAGAATTTTCATCCCGAAAATTGCGCAAAGCCCAAAAGGAAAGAAACGAAAAGAACAAAACGAAAAGAAACTTACCGGATGTCACATCATCCCCACGTTGAAAGGAATCTCGACCCGAGATTCATTCCGCTTCAGCAGTAACATGCCTCGATTCAAACGCGCGCTTCGGAAAGAGATGAGGATACTTAGATTTCATCTGATCCTCCCGTTCCCATGTGAACTCCGGTCCACGGTTCGAGTTCCAACGGACTTTAACGATGCGGATTTTACTCCGACGAAGGCTACGAATCTTGTAGTCGAGAACTCGACAGGTTCCTCCACAATGCGAAGACGATCATCAACCTTGATCTCTTCCAGTGGTACAATGAGAGATTCATCAGCCAAACACTTCTTCAAGTTAGACACATGGAAGACGTTGTGTACACTACCGAGCTCCGTCGGTAAGTCAAGTCTGTATGCCACTGGTCCAATCCGATCCAGAATTGCGAACGGTCCGACATAACGAGGGTTAAGCTTGCAACGCTTTCCAAAGCGTATGACGCCCTTCCATGGTGAAACTTTCAGAAGTACTTTGACCCCAACCTGGAACTCTAAAGGTTTTCGACGGTGATCGGCATAGCTCTTCTGACGATCCCGTGCAGCAGCCAAACGTTGACAGATCTGTACGATTTTCTCCGAAGTTTCGTACACGAGTTCCGGACCAGTGAGCTGGCTCTCGCCCACCTCGGCCCAACAAAGTGGTGATGATAATAGGTCTAGTTGATTTTCAAAAATTGGGGGATTACTCTGTGGTTGTAGTGTTAAAGAGGATTGTAGAAATGATGATGAAATGCAACAAGGGTGGGAGGAAGAAGCTTTATGCCGTCTGCGTTAGCGGGCGTAGGTGGCTGATGAGTCCCAAAATTAGCAGGTTTTATATACATGTTTTCACCTAATTATCACCCAAATCCATGCTTTTATCTTGGTATTGTCACGATTTGTTTCCTTTTGATGATAATTGCAGGTATTGAAGGTGGAAAGTGAAAAGAAGTGAAAATCGGCATAGAAGACAACGATTTAAAGACTTTCGTTTTGTAAAATAAAATAGATTAAAATTAATTTTTACTTAGATTTAACCAAAATGACATATGTTTGATAGGTTTCACGTACACATAAGCTTATATGCCTAACAACCCCATTTTATTAAGCAAGATCAAGGTTAAGGGTGAGTGTTCTTAAAATACTGAGTTTCTCATGGTACACACAGAGGCAAGTTCATTTCGAAACCACTAACCACAACTATCATCGTATATGCGGTCAAAGTAATGGAAGATATTCAAAGTATTTTGGAGTTCTCCTTATTTTAAAATATTAATGGTTTCTAGAGTAAATGTACTATATGTCATTTAGTAATTAAGTAAGAAATCATTATCAATAAAAATATTATTTAATACAATAATGTGAAAGACAATACAACGTACAATGATACAGATACTTATTTTTTTTTCTTAAACAAGCTAGTTGGAGAGCCAAATAAAATGTAATATGATACAATCTTATTTCAATGTTTTAGTAATACCGTAAAATGTGATACAATCTTATTACTGTATTTTTATTCTCTTTTATATGGAATTTATGATCAAAATGGTAAATTTCGATAGAAACTTATTACAAAGATTTAAATCGTATGTACTTTTTTCATGAAATTTATGAGATGACTTATAATATATACTTCATTTTAAATACAGTTATGTTTTCAATAAAGTTTATATTGCAATGTCATGAAAAAAAATTAAATACAAGAACGTAAGGTTTTAGAAAAAGTGTAAAATTAAAAAAAAAACTAAATTGGTTAAAGGTGTATATATATGGTTTATGCATAGAAATTGAAAATTAAAAATAATATAATAAAAGAAATGTCATTTGGCATACTCTTAGTTTAGGGGTGACTATTCAGCAAAACACAAATGTATAACATTCATATTTATTTTATTTTATTACTAGGTTATCTCCTAGGTCCTATCCATGATAGACAAGTGTAATATAAAGTGACAGAAATGTGTGTATCGTAAAAGGAATAGGTCTTTTTTTCAAGATTTTTTTAAAGAATCAACACTCGATAACTCATAAAACTTACTTCTAATTCTAGGTGTGCACATCTTCCTCAAGTGAAGTCTATGTACAATTTTGTCAGTACCTCAAGACATTCTAAAGCTTTAAATTGAACGTGAAAAAAACAACCAAATTGCTATCAAATGATATGTCATGATGATTGATTTAAGAGGCGTGCGTGGTGGGGTCATTAATTATCACTTACCAACTAGAGATTTACCTGGTATCTAAGAATCATATGCTACATCTAACCGGCTTAGAAATCTTTCTAGTCAATGTTCCTAGCAACACCAATCAAAATACAAAACAGAAAATAGATTCTTACCAAACTGACTACATCTGTGAATATATATGTAGTTAGCGGTTCTTATATATAATAGTAGGTTTGAAACGATATATAATATCTTAAGATGGTTAGTGACTTACCTAGACAAGATTAATGAATTACCTAAACACATTGTGTTTTTTTTTTTTGCATGAACAAAAACCTACTAAAAAAAGTCGTTTTCTTTTTCATATTTTGTATATCACTACGGTGCTTGTTGGAAATATAATAAAACGCTTGTTAATTTGGTGTATTATTTTTTAAACGTCGTATATAAAATATACTAACGTTTAATAGTAGAGGGGGGGGGGGAGGAAAAGATAAAGATAAAAATATTAATTAACATATTCGAAATTTTAAAAAATGTGGGGGAAGATAAGGAAAAGATAAAGATAACAAATATTAATTAACATATTTGAAATTTTAAAATAATAGTTAATAGTTATGTTTATTTATAATATAATTAAAAACGACTTTTAGATGGAAATCAATGGGTTCGAAGGCCCCACCTAGTGTCATGTGGCATACCCCTTTTCGTTTATTATATATATACCAGTAGGATCTCGCGCGTTGCGGCGAGGCTGCACTGTGTTTGGTCAATTACGTTGACTTAGATATTTTCTGTCGATGAGGACTTTTACCATCCATTATACTTCTGACTGAAATTGTAAATGGAACTATTTCATCCACAATATAAAAAAAAACTAACTTATTTGTTTAAAGACGAAGCCCTAATCCTTTAAAAATCTTGCATTTAAGGAAATGGATAATATTTTAGAGAACCAAGCAAAACATGGTTTCAAAATGGTGGTATACATGATGATAATAGGTCTAGTTGATTTTCAAAAATTGGGGGATTACTCTGTGGTTGTATTGTTAAAGAGGATTGTAGAAATGATGATGAAATGCAACAAGGGTGGGAGGAAGAAGCTTTATGCCGTCTGCGTTAGCGGGCGTAGGTGGCTGATGAGTCCCAAAATTAGCAGGTTTTATATACATGTTTTCACCTAATTATCACCCAAATCCATGCTTTTATCTTGGTATTATCACGATTTGTTTCCTTTTGATGATAAATGCAGGTATTGAAGGTGGAAAGTGAAAAGAAGTGAAAATCGGCATAAAAGACAACGATTTAAAGACTTTCTTTTTGTAAAATAAAATAGATTAAAATTAATTTTTACTTAGATTTAACCAAAATGACATACGTTTGATAGGTTTCACGTACACATAAGCTTATATGCCTAACAACCCCATTTTATTAAGCAAGATCAAGGTTAAGGGTGAGTGTTCTTAAAATACTGAGTTTCTCATGGTACACACAGAGGCAAGTTCATTTCGAAACCACTAACCACAACTATCATCGTATATGCGGTCAAAGTAATGGAAGATATTCAAAGTATTTTGGAGTTCTCCTTATTTTAAAATATTAATGGTTTCTAGAGTAAATGTACTATATGTCATTTAGTAATTAAGTAAGAAATCATTATCAATAAAAATATTATTTAATACAATAATGTGAAAGACAATACAACGTACAATGATACAGATACTTATTTTTTTTCTTAAACAAGCTAGTTGGAGAGCCAAATAAAATGTAATATGATACAATCTTATTTCAATGTTTTAGTAATACCGTAAAATGTGATACAATCTTATTACTGTATTTTTATTCTCTTTTATATGGAATTTATGATCAAAATGGTAAATTTCGATAGAAACTTATTACAAAGATTTAAATCGTATGTACTTTTTTCATGAAATTTATGAGATGACTTATAATATATACTTCATTTTAAATACAGTTATGTTTTCAATAAAGTTTATATTGCAATGTCATGAAAAAAAATTAAATACAAGAACGTAAGGTTTTAGAAAAAGTGTAAAATTAAATAAAAAACTAAATTGGTTAAAGGTGTATATATATATGGTTTATGCATAGAAATTGAAAATTAAAAATAATATAATAAAAGAAATGTCATTTGGCATACTCTTAGTTTAGGGGTGACTATTCAGCAAAACACAAATGTATAACATTCATATTTATTTTATTTTATTACTAGGTTATCTCCTAGGTCCTATCCATGATAGACAAGTGTAATATAAAGTGACAGAAATGTGTGTATCGTAAAAGGAATAGGTCTTTTTTTCAAGATTTTTTTTAAAGAATCAACACTCGATAACTCATAAAACTTACTTCTAATTCTAGGTGTGCACATCTTCCTCCAGTGAAGTCTATGTACAATTTTGTCAGTACCTCAAGACATTCTAAACCTTTAAATTGAACGTGAAAAAAACAACCAAATTGCTATCAAATGATATGTCATGATGATTGATTTACGAGGCGTGCGTGGTGGGGTCATTAATTATCACTTACCAACTAGAGATTTACTTGGTATCTAAGAATCATATGCTACATCTAACCGGCTTAGAAATCTTTCTAGTCAATGTTCCTAGCAACACCAATCAAAATACAAAACAGAAAATAGATTCTTACCAAACTGACTACATCTGTGAATATATATGTAGTTAGCGGTTCTTATATATAATAGTAGGTTTGAAACGATATATAATATCTTAAGATGGTTAGTGACTTACCTAGACAAGATTAATGAATTACCTAAACACATTGTGTTTTTTTTTTTTTTGCATGAACAAAAACCTACTAAAAAAAGTCGTTTTCTTTTTCATATTTTGTATATCACTACGGTGCTTGTTGGAAATATAATAAAACGCTTGTTAATTTGGTGTATTATTTTTTAAACGTCGTATATAAAATAAACTAACGTTTAATAGTAGAGGGGGGGGAGGAAAAGATAAAGATAAAAATATTAATTAACATATTCGAAATTTTAAAAAATGTGGGGGAAGATAAGGAAAAGATAAAGATAACAAATATTAATTAACATATTTGAAATTTTAAAATAATAGTTAATAGTTATGTTTATTTATAATATAATTAAAAACGACTTTTAGATGGAAATCAATGGGTTCGAAGGCCCCACCTAGTGTCATGTGGCATACCCCTTTTCGTTTATTATATATATACCAGTAGGATCTCGCGCGTTGCGGCGAGGCTGCACTGTGTTTGGTCAATTACGTTGACTTAGATATTTTCTGTCGATGAGGACTTTTACCATCCATTATACTTCTGACTGAAATTGTAAATGGAACTATTTCATCCACAATATAAAAAAAAAAACTAACTTATTTGTTTAAAGACGAAGCCCTAATCCTTTAAAAATCTTGCATTTAAGGAAATGGATAATATTTTAGAGAACCAAGCAAAACATGGTTTCAAAATGGTGGTATACATGATGATAATAGGTCTAGTTGATTTTCAAAAATTGGGGGATTACTCTGTGGTTGTATTGTTAAAGAGGATTGTAGAAATGATGATGAAATGCAACAAGGGTGGGAGGAAGAAGCTTTATGCCGTCTGCGTTAGCGGGCGTAGGTGGCTGATGAGTCCCAAAATTAGCAGGTTTTATATACATGTTTTCACCTAATTATCACCCAAATCCATGCTTTTATCTTGGTATTATCACGATTTGTTTCCTTTTGATGATAAATGCAGGTATTGAAGGTGGAAAGTGAAAAGAAGTGAAAATCGGCATAAAAGACAACGATTTAAAGACTTTCTTTTTGTAAAATAAAATAGATTAAAATTAATTTTTACTTAGATTTAACCAAAATGACATACGTTTGATAGGTTTCACGTACACATAAGCTTATATGCCTAACAACCCCATTTTATTAAGCAAGATCAAGGTTAAGGTTAAGGGTGAGTGTTCTTAAAATACAGAGTTTCTCATGGTACACACAGAGGCAAGTTCATTTCGAAACCACTAACCACAACTATTATCGTATATGCCGTATCAAAGTAATGGAAGATATTCAAAGTATTTTGGAGTTCTCCTTAATTTAAAATATTAATGGTTTCTAGAGTAAATGTACTATATGTCATTTAGTAATTAAGTAAGAAATCATTATCAATAAAAATATTATTGAATACAATAATGTGAAAGATAATACAACGTACAATGATACAGATACTTATTTTTTTTTCTTAAACAAGCTAGTTGGAGAGCCAAATAAAATGTAATATGATACAATCTTATTTCAATGTTTTAGTAATACCGTAAAATGTGATACAATCTTATTACTGTATTTTTATTCTCTTTTATATGGAATTTATGATCAAAATGGTAAATTTCGATAGAAACTTATTACAAAGATTTAAATCGTATGTAATCTTTTCATGAAATTTATGAGATTATAATATATACTTCATTTTAAATACAGTTATGTTTTCAATAAAGTTTATATCGCAATGTCACGAAAAAAATTAAATACAAGAACCTAAGGTTTTAGAAAAAGAGTAAAATTAAATAAAAACTAAATTGGTTAAAGGTGTATATTTATATGGTTTATGCATAGAAATTGAAAATTAAAAATAATATAATAAAAGAAATGTCACTTGGCATACTCTTAGTTTAGGGGTGACTATTCACCAAAACACAAATGTATAACATTCATATTTATCTTATTACTAGGTTATCTCCTAGGTCCTTTCCAGGATAGACAAGTGTAATATAAAGTGACAAAAATGTGTGTATCGTAAAAGGAATAGGTCTTTTTTTTCCATATTTTTTTAAAGAATCAACACCCGATAACTCATAAAACCTACTTCTAATTCTAGGTGTGCACATCTTCCTCAAGTGAAGTCTATGTACAATTTTGTCAGTTCCTCAAGACATTCTAAAGCTTCAAATTGAACGTGAAAAAAACAACCAAATTGCTATCAAATGATATGTCATGATGATTGATTTAAGAGGCGTGCGTGGTGGGGTCATTAATTATCACTTACCAACTAGAGATTTACCTGGTATCTAAGAATCATAGGCTACATCTAACCGACTTAGCAATCTTTCTAGTCAATGTTCCTAGCAACACCAATCAAAATACAAAATAGAAAATAGATTCTTACCAAACTGACTACTTCTGTGAATATATATGTAGTTAGCAGTTCTGATATATAATAGTAGGTTTGAAACGATATATAATATCTTAAGATGGTTAGTGACTTGCCTAGACAAGATTAATGAATTACCTAAACACATTGTGCTTTTTCTTGCATGAACAAAAACCCACTAAAAAAATCGTTTTCTTTTTCGTTTTTTGTATATCACTACGGTGCTTGTTGGAAAGATAATAAAACGCTTGTTAATTTGGTGTATTATTTTTTAAACGTCGTATATAAAATTTACTAACTTTTAAAAGTAGGGGGGGAGGAAAAGATAAAGATAAAAATATTAATTAACATATTTGAAATTTTAACAAATGTGGGGGAAGATAAGGAAAAGATAAAGATAAAAAATATTAACTAATATATTTGAAATTTTAAAATAATAGTTAATAGTTATGTTTATTTATGGTATAATTAAAAAAGACTTTTAGATGGAAATCAATGGGTGCGAAGGCCCCACCTAGTGTCATGTGGCATACCCTTTTTCGTTTATTATATATATACTAGCAGGATCTCGCGCGTTGCGGCGAGGCTGCACTGTGTTTGGTCAATTACGTTGACTTAGAGATTTTCTGTCGATAAGGACTTTTACCATCCATTATACTTCTGACCGAAATTGTAAATGGAACCATTTCATCCACAATATAAAAAAAAACTAACTTATTTGTTTAAAGACGAACCCCTAATCCTATAAAAATCTTGCATTTAAGGAAATGGATAATATTTTAGGAACCAAGCAAAATATGGTTTCAAAATGGTGGTATACATGATGATAATAGGTCTAGATGATTTTCAAAAATTGGGGGATTACTCTATGGTTGTATTGTTAAAGAGGATTGTAGAAATGATGATGAAATGCAACAAGGGTGGGAGGAAGAAGCTTTATGCCGTTTGCGTTAGCGGGCGTAGGTGGCTGATGAGTCCCAAAATTAGCAGGTTTTATATACATGTTTTCACCTAATTATCACCCAAATCCATGCTTTTATCTTGGTATTGTCACGATTTGTTTCCTTTTGATTATAACTGCAGGTATTGAAGGTGGAAAGTGAAAAGAAGTGAAAACCGGCATAAAAGACAACGATTTGAAAACTTTCGTTTTGTAAAATAAAAAAGATTAAAATTAATTTTTACTTAGATTTAACCAAAATGACATACGTTTGATAGGTTTCACGTACACATAAGCTTATAAGCCGAACAACCCCATTTTATTAAGCAAGATCAAGGTTAAGGTTAAGGGTGAGTGTTCTTAAAATACAGAGTTTCTCATGGTACACACAGAGGCAAGTTCATTTCGAAACCACTAACCACAACTATTATCGTATATGCGGTATCAAAGTAATGGAAGATATTCAAAGTATTTTGGAGTTCTCCTTATTTTAAAATATTAATGGTTTCTAGAGTAAATGTACTATATGTCACTTAGTAATTAAGTAAGAAATCATTACAAGCTAAAAATATTATTGAATGCAATAATGTGAAAGATAATACAACGTACAATGATATAGATGCTTATTTTTTTTTCTTAAACAAGCTAGTTGGAGAGCCAAATAAAATGTAATATGATACAATCTTATTTCAATGTTTTAGTAATACCGTAAAATGTAATACTATCTTATTACTGTATTTTAATTCTCTTTTATATGGAATTTATGATCAAAGTGGTAAATTTCGATACAAACTTATTACAAAGATTTAAATCATATGTAATTTTTTCATGAAATTTATGAGATGACTTATAATATATACTTCATTTTAAATACAGTTATGTTTTCAATAAAGTTTATATCGCAATGTCATGAAAAAAATTAAATACAAGAACGTAAGGTTTTAGAAAAAGAGTAAAATTAAATAAAAACTAAATTGGTTTAAGGTGTATATTTATATGGTTTATGCATAGAAATTGAAAATTAAAAATAATATAATAAAAGAAATGTCACTTAGCATACTCTTAGTTTAGGGGTGACTATTCACCAAAACACAAATGTATAACATTCATACTTATCTTATTACTAGGTTATCTCCTAGGTCCTTTCTAGGATAGACAAGTGTAATATAAAGTGATAAAAATGTGTGTATCGTAAAAGAATTAGGTCTTTTTTTGGGATATTTTTTTAAAGAATCAACACTCGATAACTCATAAAACCTACTTTTAATTCTAAGTGTGCATATCTTCCTCAAGTGAAGTCTATGTACAATTTTTTCAGTTCTTCAAGTCATTCTAAAGCTGTAATGTGAACCTGAAAAAAACAACCAAATTGTTATCAAATGATATGTCATGATGATTGATTTACGAGGCGTGCGTGGTGGGGTAATTAATTATCACTAACAAGCTAGAGATTTACCTGTTCCTAGTAACACCAATCAAAATGCAAAAAAGAAAATAGATTCTTACTAAACTGACTACATCTGTGAATATATTTGTAGTAAGCGGTTCTTATATATAATAGTAGGTTCGAAACGATATGTACTATCTTAACATGATTAGTGAGTTGCGTAGACAAAATTTATGAATTACCTAAACAAATTGTACTTTTTTTTGCATGAACAAAAACCCACTAAAAAGTCGTTTTCTTTTTCGTTTTTTGTATATCACTATGTTGCTCGTTAGAAAGATAATAAAACGCATGTTAATTTGGTGTATTATTATTTAAATGTCGTATATAAAAGTTTCTAAAGTTTAAAAGTAGTGCGGGGGGGGGGGGGGGGGAGTAAAAGATAAAGATAAAAATAGTAATTAACATATTTGAAATTTTAAAAATTGAGGGGTGATGATAAGGAAAAGATAAAGATATAAAATATTAATTAACATATTTGAAATTTTAAAATAATAGTTAATAGTTATGCTTATTTTTAATATAATTAAAAAAGACTTTTAGATGGAATATATACTAGCAGGATCTCGCGCGTTGCGGCGGGGCTGCACTGTGTTTGGTCAATTACGTTGACTTAGAGATTTTTGTCGATGAGGACTTTTACCATCCATTATACTTCTGACCGAAATTGTAGATGGAACCATTTCATCCACAATATAAAAAAACTAACTTATATTTGTTTAAAGACGAAGCCCTAATCCTATAAAAAATTTGCATTTAAGGAAATGAATAATCTTTTGGAGAACCAAGCAAAACATGGTTTCAAAATGGTGGTATACAATGATAATAGGTCTAGTTGATTTTCAAAAATTGGAGGATTACTCTGCGGTTGTATTGTTAAAGAGGATTGTAGAAATGATGATGAAATGCAACAAGGGTGGGATGAAGAAGCTTTATGCTGTTTGCGTTAGCGGACATAGGTGGCTGATGAGTCTCAAAATTAGCAGGTTTTATATACATGTTTTCACCTAATTTTCACCCAAATCCATGCTTTTATCTTGGTATTGTCACGATTTGTTTCCTTTTGATGTTAATTGCAGGTATTGAAGGTGGAAAGTGAAAAGAAGTGAAAACCGGCATAAAAGACAACGATTTGAAGACTTTCGTTTTGTAAAATAAAATAGATTAAAATTAATTTTTACTTAAATTTAACCAAAACGACATACATTTGATAGGTTTAACGTACACATAAGCTTATATGCCTAACAACCCCATTTTATTAAGCAAGATCAAGGTTAAGGATGAGTGTTTTTAAAATACAAAGTTTCTGATGGTACACACAGAGGCAAGTTCACTTCGAAACCACTAACCACAACTATTATCTTATATGTCGTATCAAAGTAATGTAAGATATTCAAAGTATTATGGAGTTCTGCTTATTTTAAAATATTAATGGTTTCTATTGTAAATGTACTATATGTCCTTTAGTAATTAAGTAAGAAATCATTATCAATAAAAATATTATTGAATGCAAAAATGTGAAATATAATACAAGGTACAATGATACAAATTCTTATTTTTTTTCTTAAACAAGGTAGTTGGAGAGCCAAATAAAATGTAATATGATACAATCTTATTTCAATGTTTTAGTAATACGGTAAAATGTGATACAATCTAATTACTGTATTTTATTTCTCTTTTATATGGAATTTATGATCAAAATGTTAAATTTCGATACAAACTTATTACAATCATTTAAATCGTATGTAATTTTTTCATGAAATTTATGAGATGACTTATAATATATACTTCATTTTAAATACAGTTATGTTTTCAATAAAGTTTATATCGCATTGTTATGAAAAAAATTAAATACAAGAACGTAAGGTTTTAGAAAAAGAGTAAATTTAAATAAAACCTAAATTGGTTAAAGGTGTATATTTATATGGTTTATGCATAGACATTGAAAATTAAAAATAATATAATAAAAGAAATGTCACTTGCATATTCTTAGTTTAGGGGTGACTATTCATCAAAACACAAATGTATAACATTCATATTTATCTTATTACTAGGTTATCTCCTAGGTCCTTTCCAGGATAGACAAGTGTAATATAAAGTGACAAAAATGTGTGTATCGTAAAAGGATTAGGTCTTTTTTTCCAGATATTTTTTAAAGAATCAACACTCGATAACTCATAAAACCTACTTTTAATTCTAAGTGTGCTCATCTTCCTCAAGTGAAGTCTATGTACATTTTTTTCAGTTCTTCAAGTCATTCTAAAGCTGTAATGTGAACCTGAAAAAAACAACCAAATTGTTATCAAATGATATGTCATGATGATTGATTTAAGAGGCATGCGTGGTGGGGTAATTATTTATTACTAACCAGCTAGAAGAGCCAACCAGTCGACCATCGAGGGATCAAGTTAAAATTTCCAAACCTGAATCGGTCCCTGTAAAAATCTCTAAACCAAAGAACAAACAACATAAGCACGAGCAGGCCCCATCAAAAACTTTTGTCAAGTCTCAAGATGCTTCAAAGCAATCCGAGACGTTAAATTTTGAGAAAAATAAAGAAATTGACAGAGTTTTTGATGTGAAGAGGGATGAAGTTCCAGTTTCAAATGACACAACTAAATTGAATGATGTCTTAAAAGAAACCGTTTTTGAAACTGAACCGAAAATTGAGCAAACTGAACCGACCGACCAATCAGACTCAAATGTGCCCTTTGAGTTTGATTTCATGAAAACATTCAAAAAGGTCTATGAAGAGTACAGGGCACCACAGACCGTTGAACCAGCTGCTCCACAAACTTCTGAAAGTGACTCCAGATGTGAATCACCCGAAACAACCGAATCTGAGAAATCAATATCAGTTGAATCGAGTGAATCCAGCTATGAGTCCTCTAGAGCAGCTGAGTCAACAGGGGATTCAGCAGAGCTACAACATGTTTCTGAATTAAGTGGCTCGGATCTTTGTGCTCAAGGCCAGTTGAGATTAAACAAGAATGTAAGGATTCCTCATCCAAGACTGTTGGCACAGGTGTGATAAAGCCAACAATCTATTATTTTAAATGTGTGAACGTTACTGATGCTTCTACTTCATGTGCAGATTTAGTAAAAGTAGAGGTTAAGGCTGAGGGGGATGATCTTGTTTGCACTAACAATACAGGTGTTTGTGTGAAACAGTCTAATTTGTCTGCAGATGCTATACCATATGTGCAAAAGACTGTTTCTGAGCTATCTGTTAATAGCACGACTGATAAATATGTGCCACCACATAGAAAAACTACCTGTGCTAACTCTTCCGAACAGGTTCCTGAAGTTAAACAGAAAGCTTAAGGACAGTCATCATCACAAGCACAATCTTGTTCACACGGGTGTTCAAGATGTTCTAAGCAGAGCAGAAACTTTAAGAAGCCTGCAAACAAATCATCCAATAGATCCAATCACTCACATTCATCAGTGGGATCGAACAGACCGGGATCTGCTCCTTATGCAAAGAAGCAGACATGCTACACGTGTGGAAGACCCGGTCATATTGCATGGAATTGCACAAGTCGTCCTTATGTGCCCTATTATCGACAATATCAGAAGGTTATGCCTAGGGATAACTATTACTCTAAGCCAATGAAGGTTGAAAAACCTAAGGCAAAGAAGAATGTGAATCCCAAAGTCAAACCGTTTGATGGAAACTGGAATGCTGCCAAGAGCAAGCGGAAGGTTGTTCAATCACAGAAATTAAAACAACCTCAGAAACCGAAAGTTGCTACTCCGAAAGTAGCAAAACCAGTTCTTAAGCCTAAGCAAGTCTGGAAACCAAAGGCGGCAGCTACACCAGTCCCAAATGAGAAAAAGGACACGTGCTTGAGAGAAGTGTCTTTCATAGATGCTTCAGGAGTGCCCAGGACCGCGATTTCCTGGGTACCAATGTTTAACTAATTTCCTTTCTTAGTGCAGCGACATCCAAGGAGGATTGTCGACGACCACTGGTATGTTGACAATGGTTGTTTCATGCACATGACAGGTGGCATCTCTCTGTTATACGTTTATTCTAAATTCTTAAACAGTGAGTATGTTTCCTTTGAAGGAGATAATGGAGGTAAAATTAGCTAGAGAGGTACGCTCAAAACCTGATGCGTTAAAATTTTGAATGTAATTGGTCTTTAATTCGAGAATGGTTTTAAAAAAAACACAAAAAGATTTTTCTTAGTTTTAGGTTGTAAATTTGTTCTTTAAATTTTCAATTGTAAGCACAAATTTAGGGGGATATATATCCTCGGAAAAATACAAAAAAAATAGAAAATTCAGAAAATGAAAATTTCATGGTGCGAAAAAGAAGAAATGATAGTACATCAGCTGTTGAATTGTCACACTTTAAAATCGAAAAGAAAATTAAATCGAGTGTGATTGCAGCTCCATTATATGATGTACTGGCAGACAGACTGCACTACGAACTCAGTCCAAAATTAATGCTAAAAATAAAGGGCTGTGTAGCTTGTGGGAACACATCATCGGCGTATGATTTTATGGTCTTAAATCTTGCGTTGATAGATTGCCAAAGTCTGAGATTTCAGGTCTTTAAATTGTTGATACATCTGGGGATGTCCTGGCTGCCCTTCTGCTGCATCCAGATATATGCTGACCTAGGCACAGCCAGGACGTCTTAAAAGAGCAATAAGGAAATGCCAAAACCCAAAATTCCCAAAGAGAATTCAAGCTAAAGGCACAAATCAAAAGCCTAAATCAATGATCATACCGAAAGTTTGGTATTTGCCCTAACCCTGGTCGAGAATCCATCGGTCTCTTTGTTGCATCCAGATATATGCAGACCTGATCACCGATAATCTTGACCTTGTAAAAATTACAGATGTCAGCAATTTACTCACCTATTATGAAGAAGCTTTGTGCATACCTTGATCGCAGGGGTATGTCATGATGTGGGACACACAGGTATTTCGGTCTAACACACGTTAAGAAAATAAGAACAACAAAGGACTTGAAGACGTGTGTGTATGTTTGTTTAAGTGGATAAACGATGCTGGTAATCATCTTGGACTACTTTCTGGCACTTTTATAAGTTTATCGGAACATATATACTAACGGTGTGTTGCAATTTCACAAAACTGATATGATCTTCTTGCACATGATTCTCACCAAAAAGATGCGTTGTAATTAGTTTGAATTTTTATTTGTTTGTCTGTTATGAAAATTGACCATTCTTGAGGACTTGACCGATTCTCGAACAAAATTCAGGTTTTTGAGATTTTAAAATTGAAGTACACTGATGTACTTGGTGTTCATGTATATACTGGACCCTCTCTTGCATATTGTTTGCTTACAAAATTCTGAGAATTTGCAGAATTTATACAAATCAAGAAAAAGGGGTTGATGAAGAATGAAAGAGTTCCAGTTGCTGACAAGCATGAATCACCACACTAAGAAGATGTACCTGAGTTAGAAGAACCTAAAGTGAATCATCTTTTGACAATGAAAGTACAACTGAAGAAGTACCTAAAAAGTTACTTGAAAGAGATGGCTGACAAAGAAAAGAATTATGAGAATCCTCCTCTCACCAAGCTGTCTTGAGTTGTTGTCAATTTTGTTGGACATCTCACCAAGTTTCTTGTTAATCACCTCAAATTGAGTTGTGTTTTTCAACTCCCAAGAAGTTGTGAAAGATTTGAGGTGATTGGCTGTTAAGGTGTTCATCATCTGGTATAGGGCACCATCTGGGCTGCATAGGAGGTTTAGATCTATGCTTGATGACCCAGTGAATTGGGTAGGCATTTTTAGTGAGGGGTGTGTTTTGGGGTGATCTTCAGGATGTACTAAAGATGCCACTTTAGGGGAATCAGGGATCAAGTGGACTTTAACCTGATCTGGTGTGACCAGCTCTTTGAGCTTAGAGACACCAAGTGCAGGACCTTCACTAGCAGCCGTCAATTCATGTTTAGTGGAGTGTGAAACATCATCCAAATTAATGGAATCATCTGAATCCCTGATGATATCCTCAATGAGAACATTATCAGTTGTATAATGAGCTGGGCCCAACCCAGTTGTCTCATGAACCTCTTTTTCTTGGTTTAGAGGATTTCCTACCTCAGGCATAAAGCCTTCATCAGTAGTTGCCACAAGTGAGGTCTTAGCTATGTTACTTCTGTCCTTAGGTCCACCACTGGGTGGTAAATGAGTAGTAGCAGCCTCAAATGTACCTAAGGTCTCTAAGTTTGGGCTTAGAAACCCTGGTTCATCCTCATCTCTTGGGTTAGGGCTAAAGACATCCACATTCATGTCAAAGTCTGATGGTATGTCCCCTGTTTGATGTCTTTGTTGGGGACTAACATGTTCTAATGGAATAGTCTCTTTTAGCCCAGAGAGAAGTTTGGCAATTTCTATGGTTGATGTTTCTGGTTCAGTAGTTTGAGGTAATTGTTCAGCAGTTTCAAAAGAAGGGTGAGTAGTTATGGTTTTCTTGAATTTCTTTCTTTTGAAAAGAATGGTAATTGGGGCTCTTGTGGGGGTTTGAGATGGATGAGACTGAGAGGATGTTTCAGTCACATCTTTAACAAGTGCAGATTGCACATCAGCAGTTTCAGGCATCTCAACTTCCTGAACTGCCTTTCTTTTAAGGCTGGTGGGTTTTGTTTTTTTTTGTTTGGTTTTCTTGGCCTTTTTGGGCGAGGGTTTGGAAGATGAGGGTTCCATGGGGACTGTTTCTGGTTCCCCTTGGTCATCTTCTGGCCAGGCAGCCGGTTTGTTATGCCTTGAGTATGCTTGTGAGGTTAATGGGTTTAAAACAGTTGTTTTACCTACAAGCACCCCATCTCCAAGTTCTTTGATTTTGCAATGCATGATGAATCTTGGATACAACAAAAACTTCTTTTTAGAATTTAAGTGATGTAACACCAACTCATTAAAGAAAAGTGTTGATGCCCTGAATTTTGTTTCATCCACATGTGAGAGAGTACCTTGGTAACCACACTCTGACATGGTCAAATGAATTTCAGAGTTTGGAAATTGATCTGGTGCATCCACATCATCTAGACCTAGTCTAATTCCCAAAGTTGCTGGTGTGATTACCATTACTTTCCCTTGGATAGTTGATTTGAGGGAAATCACTTGATCATTCATTGTTACCGTCTCTGCGTTCGCCCAGAACTCATTGAGAGTTTCAGTAAGGATTGGAGGATCAACGGTGAGGGCAGTGAAGTATTGGGATTTGACGACTAAATCAATGATTTCGTCGTATTGGGACCAGGCTTCATGTTTCTTAAAGTAGCCTTTTTTATTGTGTCCCTGTTTCAGTGTAAGAGCCATGTGGTTTGTGTGTGGGGTGGATCGAACAGTGTTTTTGTTTGCAGGTTAAGGGTTTGAGAGTGTTTTTGAGAGAGAATGAGGGAATTTTGCTTTTTGAAACGATAAGTGTTGGAAAAGGTGTTTATCAGAACTTTATAACCGCCCTAGGTCAAACTTCTGAAGTGGGAAAATGTCTGATTTACCCTTAACGACAAAGCTGCTGATGAAGAACAACTTTCATCAGTAGTTCCCATTTTCTCTTCAGTAGTTTGTTAACAACTGATGAGAATGTTTTTGAACACTTTATTCCTAACTTCTGAAGTTTATTTTATCAGAAGTTAATAATTTTTCAGAAAATATTCCCATAGTGATGTTTTGTACATCACTTGTTTCTCTCTTTTTGTTTTTCAGAAGTTTTAGAACAAAACAGATGTAAGTGAAAAATAAAATATGTGCAGAAAAGTAAAAGAAACACTTACAAATTCAGCATCCCAAGCATGGATACTAACTTCTGAAATGTTGATGTGTCAAGGGGTTTAGTGAATATGTCTGCTATTTGATTAGCTGTTGTCACATGCTTCACATCAATCTTGCCTTTTTCATAGCAATCCCTTATGAATTGATACCTGATTTCCCATTGTACTTATCTCAAATTTTGATTGCATGAGTTTCTTAAATTCATCACACAGTTTTGTGTTTGTTGAACCAAATATGATATCATCAACATAAATTTGCACAAGTAAGACACGATTTCCAACATGCTTAATGAAAAGGGTTTTATCAATGGAGCCTCTTGTAAAGTTATTTTTGAGCAAAAAGTTGGAAAGTGTTTCATACCAGGCTCTTGGAGCCTGCTTTAGCCTATAAAGAGCTTTGTCAAACTTGTACACCCACTCAGGATGAGAAGGATCCTCTAACCCATGTGGCTGACAGACATACACTTCCTCTTTGATCTTTCCATACAAAAATGCACTTTTAACATCCATTTGGAAAACTTTAATTTTGTTGGAAATAGCATAAGACAGAAATAACCTGATGGCTTCAAGTCTTGCAACTGAAGCAAAGAATTCATCATAATCAATTCCTTCTTCTTGAGAATAACCTTGTACCACCAGTCTTGCCTTGTTCTTAATAATCATACAGCCTCTTCTTGTTTGTTCCTGAAAACCCATCTTGTGCCAATTGGTAGCTTGTTTGGTGGTAAGGGACAGATTTCCCAGACCTGTTGCTTCTTGAATTGGAGCAACTCATCTTGCATAGCTTGCACCCAATTATTGTCTTTGAGGGCTTCTTGGTACTTCTTAGGTTTCAATTGATAAATGAATGCTGAGAAAAAGCAAAAGTTGGAAAGCTGGTTTCTTGTGAGAACCCCTATTGCAATATCACCCATGATTTGATCCAATGGATGATCATTGTGTTCAATCAGTTGTTGTAAACCACTGATAGGTGTAGGTGGCTCTTGTACTTCATCAACCAAACCACTAAGGTTTATAATGTCTGGTTCAGCTGTTTGAACATCTTCAGTAGTTGTAGGAGCTGAAACGGATGTTTGAGTTTGTACATCAGCAGTTGTTGAATCAGAGGTTTGTGAAACCTATGATGGTTTGAAAGTTGATTTAATGACTGTATTAGGAGTCCATGGTGCTGGATCCTCATCATCAAACCTTTGAACACCATAATAAGTAGGTTTAGATGAAGTGACAGTCTTTTCATGTCCAAAATGGAAGCTGTCAAGGTCAAAGAGTTCAGCAGGATGTGCTGGAATAAGAGTGTATTTTGACTCATTGAACTTGACATTCAGTGTTTCTTCTACTATCTTGGTTCTTCAGTTAAAAACCTTGTAGGCTTTTCTAGTGGAAGAGTAACCAAGAAAATAACCAGAATCAACTTTAGCATCAAACTTTGAAATAGAGTCTTTAATGTTTAGAATGAAACATTGACATCCAAAAGACCTGAAAAAGGAGATAAGGGGCTTCATGCCATGAAGAACTTCATAGGCATTTTTGGAGTGTCTCTTGTTGACAAGGACTCTATTCTGAACATAACATGCAGTGTTGACTGCTTCAGCCCAGAAATACAATGGTAGGCCTAAATCAGCTAACATGGTTCTTGCTGCTTCAATTAATGTTCTGTTCTTCCTTTCTACCACACCATTTTGTTTAGGAGTTCTGGGAACACTGAATTGTCTAATAATCCCTTTAGACAAACAGAATTCATCCAGAGTTTTATTCTTGAACTTTGTCCCATTATCACTTCTAATGGCTTTGACAGATAAAGAGTATTGTTTCTCTACTTGTAGAATGAAGAACTTGATGATTTCAGCGGCCTCATCCTTTAAAAATAAGAAGAATACCCATGTGAATCTTGAATAGTCATCAATGATGACTAAACAGTACTTCTTCTAAACCAAGGCTCATGATATGCAGTTGTTTTAGATTCTTCAATAGACTTATAGGAGGACTTATGTTGCTTTCACTTTAAACAGGATACACAGTGTTCTTGACACTGGTATACTTTCAAGGGTAGACCTCTGACCAAGCCCATTTTTGTGACTTTATTTATGGTTTTAAAGTTCACATGGCCAAGTCTCCTGTGCTAGAGATCAGTCTCTGAAGTTGATGCCCTTGAGAAGAAACAGACAGTGTTGTTCAGTACTTTGTCCTTTTCAATGTCCACTGCATAGACATTTCAACATCTTTTGGCTATCAATAAAGTATAATCTTCAATGATCTTCTCTAACAACTTCTGGCCTTCTGGTGATAATATCTTGCATGTTGTCTTTGTGAAAAAGGAAGAATATCCTTTATCACACATTTGTGACACACTTAGCAAGTTGTACTCAAGGTTTTCAACTAGATTGACCTTGTCAAACTGTATTTTGCCTGAAGAGACATTGCCATGTCCAAGCAAATATCCCTTGGCATTGTTCCAAAAGGATACCGATCCTTCTCTTTGATTGATAAAATTGTTTATCAGGTATCTGCATCCTGTCATGTGCATTGAGCCTCCACTGTCAACATACCAAAGGCTATTTAAGCCTCTGGAGACTCTCTGCACATAGTAGCAAATTAGTTAGATTTGGGAACCCAAGCTAGTTTGGCTTTGGGTTTGCTCTTGAGAACATTAACAGTTTGTTCTTGACCAGGTTGAGGAATCCATGTCTCTTTGGCAATGGATTTTTCATTAAGAGCAATGGTGGTATCCTTTTGAGGACCACCATCAACCTTGGTCATCAGTAGTTGTACCATATACAGGAGATCTTTAATCTCAGCAGTTTGTGAAACTACTGATGATGTAGGTCTAACTACTGAAAGAGAATTTTGAGAAAAAGACTGTTGTTGAGATTTCATCTTTTTCTGAGAAAAGGTGTTGCCTTGTTGTTGTTTCTTGGGAGAAAAAGTTTCTTCAAAATCATTTTTGAGTTGTTTTCCCACAACTTGTTGTAAATTTTTCTTGTTATACTGAATTCCTTTTCTGTATCTACAAAATTCTGCTTTATGGTTAAACAAACCACAGATTTCAAATTCTTTTGCCTTTTCTTTTTCATTTAAAGGCAAGTTTCTGACTGTCTTGATTTGATTTAGGTCATCAGTAGTTTTCAAGTTCTCAACTCCTGATGTAGATGAAACTACTGATGGCTTAAAGTCAGAATTTATCAGTACTTCTGAAGAACTTTCTTTTAAAGTTATTAGAAAGTTTTCATGAAAAGATGTGCATTCTTTCTCTTCAGAAGTTTTGTCTTGAACAATTTTTCTCCTATCTTCAGTAGTTTTGGGAGAAAAATCAGTTGGTGTTTCAGTGTGATTGTACCCTATGCCAAACCTAACATTTGATGTGCTTTGTTTGTTATGCAGCACTTGGTATCCTTTACATGACTCAACCCATTTCTCACAGTCAACCTTGGTGTCAGCAAGCTCTTTTCTGACATTTCCTAGGTCTTCTATCATTATTTTAAGTTGTGCTTGGGTTTCAATAGCATTGTTAGTTAATTTAGAATTTTCTTTTGTTTTAGCAGCAAGCTTTCTTTCTAAATCACATTTCATTTGAGTAAATTTCCTCTCAGAGTCATTGGCTTTGCCTTGTAAATGCACATTAGTCTCTCTTATGAGAGCAAAAGATTCTTTACAGGAGTTTGAATAGAGTTTTGTTAAAGATTCTTTTGATACCTAAGACAGGGCAGATTTTGAGGTGCAGCCCTCAAATGCCATTAAGGCAAAATTCTTTCTGCCATTGTCAGGTTCTCCCCAGTTAATGTCAAACATTTTGTTATCTGCATCAGGATTGCACTCTGTAGTGTCAAAAGGAAGACTGCTCCAGTCAACATACCCTGAGGTGAACAGACTTTGTTGTGAGGGTTGCTGAGTTTGTGGAGGTGGTTGAGCAGCTGGAATGGAAGGGATTGATTATTGGCTCTGCAGTTGTTGAGCAGGCATCTGTACATATTGTATTTGTGGCACATATTTGATTTGTGGAGCTTGTGCCTGTACAAAATGTGCACTTCCCCGTGTTCCATTATTCCTATTATAACTAGGGTTAAACTGATTTCCAGGCTGAGATTGGTGGTAGCTAGAGCTTCTACATTCTCTAGCAAAGTGTCCCAACTTCTGACACTTATGACATCTAAGCTTAGATTTGTCAAAACCAATTTTTGTAGAACTGTTCAGTCCTGGAAATTTCTTTCCTGACCTTTTATAAAATTTGTTTGTTTTTATACTTAACATGGCCAGTTGGTGTAAACTGTCCATTTCTTCTAAGTCATCACTGCTGAAATTTTTTAAATCATCCATGATAAAACACATGTTATCAGCAGTTTGACTATATTCATCATTGTCATAACCTAGGAATGATCTTTCTGATGAGATCCCAGTAGTTATGTCAATGTGGTCAAAAGATCCAAAACTATTTGAATAAGTAGTTGAGTCTTGTCCCAATAGTGTTGTACTACCTGGTAAATAGTCATCAGCTGTTTTACCAGAACTTTGCAATTTTTTCTTTTGATCAATTTCTCTTTCAAAAAGTTAGCAATCTCCTATGTAATTTTGTAAGAGTGAGGGAGTTAAAGTCTGGTGAAGATCTGAGGACTATAGAATAAGTTTCCCATTTTTTAGGTAAAGACCTTAAAATCTATGAAGCATAGATACATTTGTATAGGTTTGGCCATTTAATTTTAACTCAGATATTAATAAGGAGAATCTTTCAAATTTTTGTGTTAAAGTTTCCCCATTTATGTGAGTAAATGTTTCATATTGTTGAGCCAGGATTTCTCTAGTGTTGGCAATCACCTCTTCAGTTCCTCCAAACTGTTCTTTTAGGCAATCCCAAAGCTCTTTGGCACTTTCACAGTGTAAAAGTCCAGAGTAGATTTCATTTGGGTGTGCCATTGCCAACATAGAGAAAGCTTTAGCATCAAGATCAAGTTTTAGGAAATCTTCTTCTGTGTAGTCTTTTGGGTCCTTTGGTATTTCAACTTTAGTTTCAAGATTAATGTTTACTGGTTTGTGAGGACCATGTATCACAGATTTCCAACAACTGGTGTTGGTCTGAGACAAAGTATGTGCCATCCTTTTCTGCCATATGTTGTATTCAGAACGAACAAGCATAATAGGTTTATTGGCAGAACCAGTATTATGTGGATCCATTTTAAAGAGTATTGTTTTGTCAAATATCTCTTAAAGTGATGGATGTTAAAAAAAAAAGTGAACTTTTAATCCTTTATTGAATATCAATAAGAGCCTGTGTCTGATTCTCAATGTGTTAGATTGATATATGATCAGATAAACCAATGCTCTGATACCAATTGTTGAATCAATATGCTCTTTGAAGGTTTACTTGCTTGTGAACACTTATGTGTTTAGCAAGTTTAATCAGATTTGCACAGCGGAATAAGTATATAAAGTTTCACTATCAACAGGAGTTATTACTCCCCGTGGATGTTTGAACACTAAAGACAAGTTAATGAGAATCTAAGTAATGAATGTGAATGACAATAAATACTCAGATAGATTCTCAGTTAATGAAATGGAAATAACAAGAATAAGCTTTTGAAGGATTTCAATTTTCAATTAAAATCAATGTCTAAAACAGAGGGATGAACCCATCTATTTATAGACTTACAAATGCATGAACCTTGTTACAAAAGCAAGTTTGCAACAAGTTGCAGTCTTGGAACTTGTACAAAAGATAAAGTAATAATAAACAATTAAACTACTGAAACATAAAGGCGGTGGAAAGATTCTATTACAAGTGTTGATGAATGACAAACTACTGATGAGTAGTTTGTCTTCAGTAGTTCTTCAGTAGACTTGTCTGGTTTGACTTCAGAACTTCTAATCTATCTTCTTCAGTACTTGTTGAATCTTTCTTCAGTACTTGTGTCTTCTTTCTTCAGTAGTTCTATACTTAGAATAATTTGCAGAAGTATGAATTAGACTAAGGTTTGCAAAAGTGGTTTCCTCAATCCTTTCTATCCTTACAATCTCCCCCTGCATTGATGAAGCCAAAACCTTATCTAATTCCTTATTGCTTTCTTCTTCTTTCTTCAACTATCTTCCATATTTGTTTGAACATGGAATTCTTTAGTTGATTCAGCTGTTCATCTGTGAGAGATCCTTGTTGAGGTTCTAGATGTTGAATTGTAAGCAAGTCTTGTGTTGATAGATTTTCCAGTTCATTCATGGATTTGAAGGCCTTGCTTATCAGATCTCTTCTTGTCACCAATACTGAGTTGGAATCAGTAAATGACCATCTTATGATCAGGACTTTAGTTCTGTCAAAATCTGAAGTATAGGGAACCATTCTGGATCCCTGGGATGTTCCTGAGTGTTGGATGGTCTCTACTTCAGTGACTCTCAGGTGGGATTCACTTCTGTCTTCTGTTTGTACCACATCAGGTAATTTAAAAGTAGGTAAGTGATGTTTAGTAATTACCATTGTGTGCAGTTTATCAGTTACAGTCTTTTGGATTTGGTAAGCAAATGTTGAAGGATCCCTGAACTGTGTTATCAGAGGTTTTTCTTCAATATCGAAGTCTCCTTGTACAACTGTGTTGCCTTCTAGCAACACCATCTTGAAATCAGTCTTTGTATTGTCCTCTGGCTTTCTCTTAGTAGCAGGTCTTGTTTGTTTAACACCAGAAGTTCTAACTACTGAAGTTGATACTTCAGAAGTTTTGTACTTCTCTGGATTTGCAGCCTTGAATTATTTGTATGTGTCCAGTAGTTTGTCTTCTCTCCACTTTGACACTAAGGCTTTTGAACCATAGTCATTGGCTACCAGTTCTTCAATTATCTCTGCTCTCTTTGCTTTCCTTTCTTTCTCAGTTGCAGTCTTGTCAGCAACAAGTTGAGCTCTTCTTGTTAGCTCATCCATTGAGAGCCCTTTGAGTGAATAGGCTTTTGTCTTGCTGTTCTTTGTAATAAAAGACACCAGTTGTTGTCTTTTGTCTTCTTCAGCAACTCTTTCTATTTCAGCTTGTCTATTCAACTCTGCTTCATAAGCTTGAAGCTTTTCATTTAAGCTCATGTCTTCCCTTGCTTCTAGGTTGTTCCAGATCTCATCTTCCTTAGCCTTTCTTTGGGCTGCAAGTAAGCTCTTCTCTAGTAGTTCTTTGGACATTGAAATTGGAGAAGGGCTCAGTACAGCCATTTGAGTTGTTGTAGGCCTTAGAATAGGAGTTGGTTGTTATTCAGTTGGTTTGGAAGGCTCTTCAGTTGTTTGTAAGATGGAAGTGTTAATTACTGAAGTGTTGACAGAAGTATCAACTACTGAAGGATTGTCTTCAGTACTTTCAGAGTCTTCAGCAGTTTCTTCATTATGGCCTTGGGAAGTTTCAGCTTCAACTTTAGTTCTAGAAACAAGCCTATCTTGATCTTCTTTTTGTTTCTTGGCTTTTTCCAGCAGTTGTTGTAGTAGAGACACTCTTGCCTTTATTCTGGCTTCCAGTGACTGCTTTGGTTCCTTAATCTTATCCCCCTTTTTGGTTTCATCCACTTCTGGAAGCTTGCTAGGTTGAGAAGTTTTACTAGAGAGTTCAGCAAGCTGTCTTGAGTTGCTGTCAATTTCGTTGGACAGCTCACCAAGTTTCTTGTTAATCACCTCAAATTGAGTTGGGGTTTTCAACTCCCAAGAAGTTATGAAAGAGTTGAGGTGATTGGCTATTAAGGTGTTCATCATCTGGTATAGGGCACCATCTGGGCTGCATAGGAGGTTCAAATATATCCTTGATGACCCAGGGAATTGGGTAGGCATTTTTAGTGAGGGGTGTGTTTTTGGGTGATCTTCAGGATGTACTGAAGATGCCACTTTAGGGGAATCAGGGATCAAGTGGACTTTAAGCTGATCTGGTGTGACCAGCTCTTTGAGCTTAGAGACACTAGGTGCAGGACCTTCACTAGCAGCCATCAATTCATGTTTAGTGGAGTGTGAATCATCATCCAAATTAATGGAATCATCTGAATCCCTGACGATATCCTCAATGAGTGCATTATCAGTTGTATCATGAGCTGGGCCCAACCTAGTTGTCTCATGAACCTCTTTTTCTTGGTTTAGAGGATTTCCTACCTTAGGCATAAAGCCTTCATCAGTAGTTGCCACAAGTGAGTTCTTAGCTATGTTACTTCTGTCCTCAGGTCCACCACTGGGTGGTAAATGAGTAGTAGCAGCCTCAAATGTACCTAAGGTCTCTAAGTTTGGGCTTAGAAACCATGGTTCATCCTCATCTCTTGGGTTAGGGCTAAAGACATCCACATTCATATTAAAGTCTGATGGTATGTCCCCTGTTTGATGTGTTTGTTGGGGACTGACATGTTCTAATGGGATAGTCTCTTTTAGCCCAGAGAGAAGTTTGTCAATTTCTATGGTTGATGGTTCTGGTTCAGTAGTTTGGGGTAATGTTTCAGCAGTTTCAAAAGAAGGGTGAGTAGTTATGGTTTTCTTGAATTTCTTTCTTCTGAAAAGAATGGTAATTGGGGCTCTTGTGGGGGTTTGAGATGGATGAGACTGAGAGGATGTTTCAGTCAAATCTTTAACAAGTGCAGATTGCACAGCAGCAGTTTCAGGCATCACAACTTCCTGAACTGCCTTTCTTTTAAGGCTGGTGGGTTTTTGTTTTTGTTGTTTGGTTTTCTTGGCCTTTTTGGGTGAGGGTTTGGAAGATGAGGGTTCCATGGGGACTGTTTCTGGTTCCCCTTGGTCATCTTCTGGCCAGGCAGCCGGTTTGTTATGCCTTGAGTATGCTTGTGAGGTTAATGGGTTTAAAACAGTTGTTTTACCCACAAGCACCCCATCTCCAAGTTCATTGATTATGCAATGCATGATGAATCTTGGATACAACAAAAACTTCTTTTTAGAATTTAAGTGATGTGACACCAACTCATTAAGGAAAAGTGCTGATGCCCTGAATTTTGTTTCATTAACAATGGAATGAAAAATTGGTTGAAAAGTAGAGGGCATCTGATCATAAGATCCAGTTTTTGGACTCGGGCACATGATTATGTAATGAAACAAAAGTTTGTATTTTGCTTCAAAATATTTCTTAAAAATAGCTGCATGTGAGAGAGTACCTTGGTAACCACACTCTGTCATGGTCAAATGAATTTCAGAGTTTGGAAATTGATCTGGTGCATCCACATCATCTAGACCCAGTCTAATTCCCAAAGTTGCTGGTGTGATTGCCATTACTTTCCCTTGGATAGTTGATTTGAGGGAAATCACTTGATCATTCACTGTTACCGTCTCTGCGTTCGCCTAGAACTCATTGAGAGTTTCAGTATGGATTGGAGTTTCAACGGTGAGGGCAGTGAAGTATTGGGATTTGACGACTAAATCAATGATTTCTTCGTATTGGGACCAGGCTTCATGTTTTTCAAAGTAGCCTCTTTGATTGTGTCCCTGTTTTAGTGTAAGAGCCATGTGGTTTGTGTGTGGGGAGGATCGAACAGTGTTTTTGTTTGTAAGTTAAGAGTTTGAGAGTGTTTTTGAGAGAGAAGGGGAATTTTGCTTTTTGAAAGGATAAGTGTTGGAAAAGGTGTTTATCAGAACTTTATAACCGCCCTAGATCAAACTTCTGAAGTGGGAAAATGTCTGATTTACCCTTAATGGCAAAACTGCTGATGAAGAACAACTTTCACCAGTAGTTCCCATTTTCTCTTCAGTAGTTTGTTAACAACTGATGAGAATGTTTATAAACACTTTATTCATAACTTCTGAAGTTTATTTTATCAGAAGTTAATCATTTTTCAGAAAATATTCCCATACTAATGTTTTGTACATCAGTAGTTTCTCTCGTTTTGTTTTTTTCAGAAATTTTAGAACAAAACAGATGTAAGTGAAAAATAAAATATGTGCAGAAAAGTAAAAGAAACACTTACAAATTCAGCATCCCAAGCATGGATACTAACTTCTGAAATGTTGATGTGTCAAGGGGTTTAATGAATATGTCAGCTATTTGATTAGTTGTTGTCACATGCTTCACTTCAATCTTGCCTTTTTCATAGCCATCCCTTATGAAATTATACTTGATTTCAATATGTTTAGTCTTTGAGAACTGAACAGGATTTTGAATGATGCTAATGGCAGATTTACTGTCTACAAGTAATGGTGTCTTGGTCTCTTTGATTCCATAATCAAGAAGTTGATATTGGAGCCATTGTATCTGTGATGTACAACTTGCAGCTGCAATGTATTCAGCTTCAGCAGTTGAAGTTGCAACAGTTGTTTGCTTCTTTGATTGCCAAGACACTAGACAGTTTCCCAAGAATTGACAACCACCAGATGTTGATTTTCTTGACATTTTGCACCCTGCATAGTCACTATCTGAAAAAACTGATAACTTGGTATTGCTAGAAGCAGGATACCAAATTCCAAGTGTAGGAGTTCCTTTCAGATATCTGAATATTCTTTTGACTGCAATTAGGTGTGATTCCCTAGGAGCTGATTGATATCTAGCACAGACACATGTTGAAAACATAATACCTGGTCTAAAAGCAGTTAGATATAAAAGGGAACCTATCATACATCTATACATGGTTTGATCAACCTGTTTTCCTTGATCAACTGGTTTAACTTGTGTGGATGGTGTAATGGGAGTGGAACATGATTTACAGTCTTGTAAAGAAAATTTGTTTAATAATTCTTTAGCATATTTAAATTGATGTATAAAAGTTCCATTGGTTTGTTGCTTGATCTACAGCCCTAAAAAGTACTGCAGTTCTCCCATTGTACTCATCTCAAATTTTGATTGCATGAGTTTCTTAAATTCATCACCTAGTTTTGTGTTTGTTGAACCAAATATGATATCATCAACATAAATTTGAACAAGTAAGACATGATTTCCAACATGTTTAATGAAAGGGGTTTTATCAATGGAGCCTCTTGTGAAGATATTTTTGAGCAAAAAGTTGGAAAGTGTTTCATACCAGGCTCTTGGAGCCCGCTTTAGCCCATAAAGACCTTTGTCAAGCTTGTACACCCACTCAGGATGAGAAGGATCCTCAAACCCAGGTGGCTGACAGATATACACTTCCTCTTTGATCTTTCCATACAAAAATGCACTTTTAACATCCATTAGGAAAACTTTAATTTTGTTGTAAATAGCATAAGCCAGAAATAACCTGATGGCTTCAAGTCTTGCAACTGAAGCAAAGGATTCATCATAATCAATTCCTTCTTCTTGAGAATAACCTTGTACCACCAGTCTTGCCTTGTTCTTAATAATCATACAACCTCTTCTTGTTTGTTCCTGAAAACCCATCTTGTGCCAATTGGTAGCTTGTTTGGTGGTAAGGGACGGATTTCCCAGACCTGTTGCTTCTTGAATTGGAGCAACTCATCTTGCATAGCTTGCACCCAATTGTTGTCTTTGAGGGCTTCTTGGTACTTCATAGGTTCCAACTGAGAAATGAATGCTGAAAAGAAGCAAAAGTTGAAAAGTTGGTTTCTTGTGAGAACCCCTGTTGCAATATCACCCATGATTTGATCCAATGGATGATATTTGTGTTCAATCAGTTGTTGTAAACCACTGATAGGTGTAGGTGGCTCTTGTACTTTATCAAACAAACCACTGAGGTTTATAATGAATGGTTCAGCTGTTTGAACATCTTCAGTAGTTGTAGGAGCTGAAACAGATGTTTGAGTTTGTACATCAGCAGTTGTTGATTTAGAGGTTTGTGAAACCTCTGATGGTTTGAAAGTTGATTTAATGACTGTATTAGGAGTCCATGGTGCTGGATCCTCATCATCAAACCTCTTATCACCATAAGAAGTAGGTTTAGATGAAGTGACAGTCTTTTCAGGTCCGAAATGGAAGCTGTCAAGGTCAAAGAGTTCAGCAGGATGTGCTGGAATAAGACTGTGTTTTGACTCATTGAACTTGACATTCAGTGTTTCTTCTACTATCTTGGTTCTTGAGTTAAAAAACTTGTAGGCTTTTCTAGTGGAAAAGTAACCAAGAAAATAACCTGAATCAACTTTAGCAGCAAACTTTGAAATAAAGTCTTTAATGTTTAGAATGAAACATTGACATCCAAAAGCCCTGAAAAAGGAGATAAGGGGCTTCATGCCATGAAGAACTTCATAGGCAGTTTTGGAGTGTCTCTTGTTGACAAGGACTCTATTCTGAACATAACATGCAGTGTTAACTGCTTCAGCCCAGAAATACAATGGTAGGCTTGAATCAGCTAACATGGTTCTTGCTGCTTCAATTAATGTTCTGTTCTTCCTTTCTATCACACCATTTTGTTCAGGAGTTCTGGGAACACTGAATTGTCTAATAATCCCTTTAGACAAACAGAATTCATCCAGAGTTTTGTTCCTAAACTCTGTCCCATTATCACTTCTAATGGCTTTGACAGATAAAGAGTATTGTTTCTCTACTTGTAGAATGAAGAACTTGATGATTTCAGCTGCCTCATCCTTTGAAAATAAGAAGAATACCCATGTGAATCTTGAATAGTCATCAATGATGACTAAGCAGTACTTCTTCTTACCAAGGCTCATGATTTTTACTCGCCCAAATAAGTCCATATGGAGTAGTTAAAGACATGCAGTTGTTTTAGATTCTTCAATAGACTTATAGGAGGACTTATGCTGCTTTCCCTTTTAACAGGATACACATTGTTCTTGACACTGGTATACTTTCAAGGGTAGACCTTTGACCAAGCCCATTTTGTGACTTTATTTATGGTTTTAAAGTTCACATGGCCAAGTCTCCCGTGCCAGAGATCAGTCTCTGAAGTTGATGCCCTTGAGAAGAAACAGGCAGTGTTGTTCAGTACTTTGTCCTTTTCAATGTCCACTGCATAGACATTTCCACATCTTTTGGCTATCAACAAAGTATGATCTTCAATAATCTTCTCTATCAACTTCTGGCCTTCTAGTGATATGATCTTGCATGCTGTCTTTGTGAAAAAGGAAGAATATCCTTTATCACACATTTGTGACACACTTAGCAAGTTGTACTCAAGGTTTTCAACCAGATTGACCTTGTCAAACTGTATTTTGCCTGAAGAGACATTGCCATGTCCAAGCAAATATCCCTTGGCATTGTTCCAAAAGGATACCGATCCTTCTCTTTGATTGATAAAATTGTTTATCAGGTATCTGCATCGTGTCATGTGCATTGAGCCTCCACTGTCAACATACCAAAGGCTATTTAAGCCTCTGGAGACTCTCTGCACAAAGTAGCAAATTAGTTAGATTTGGGAACCCAAGCTAGTTTGGCTTTGGGTTTGCTCTTGAGAACATTAACAGTTTGTTCTTGACCAGGTTGAGGAATCCATGTCTCTTTGGCAATGGATTTTTCATTAAGAGCAATGGTGGTATCCTTTTGAGGACCACAATCAACCTTGGTCATTAGTAGTTGTACCATATACAGGAGATCTTTAATCTCAGCAGTTTGTGAAACTACTGATGATATAGGTCTAACTACTGAAAGAGAATTTTGAGAAAAAGACTGTTGTTGAGATTTCATCTTTTTCTGAGAAAAGGTGTTGCCTGGTTGTTGTTTCTTGGGAGAAAAAGTTTCTTCAAAATCATTTTTGAGTTGTTTTCCCACAACTTGTTGTAAATTTTTCTTGTTATACTGAATTCCTTTTCTGTATCTACAAAATTCTGCTTTGTGGTTAAACAAACCACAGATTTCACATTCTTTTGCCTTTTCCTTTTCATTTAAAGGCAAGTTTCTGACTGTCTTGATTTGATTTAGGTCATCAGTAGTTTTCAGGTTCTCAACTCCTGATGTAGATGAAACTACTGATGGCTTAAAGTCAGAATTTATCAGTACTTCTGAAGAACTTTCTTTTAAAGTTATTAGAAAGTTTTCATGAAAAGATGTGCATTCTTTCTCTTCAGAAGTTTTGTCTTGAACAATTTTTCTCCCATCTTCAGTAGTTTTGGGAGAAAAATCAGTTGGTGTTTCAGTGTGATTGTACCCTATGCCAAACCTGACATTTGATGCGCTTTGTTTGTTATGCAGCACTTGGTACCCTTTACATGACTCAACCCATTTCTCACAGTCAACCTTGGTGTCAGCAAGCTCTTTTCTGACATTTCCTAGGTCTTCTATCATTATTTTAAGTTGTGCTTGGGTTTCAATAGCATTGTTAGTTAATTTAGATTTTTCTTTTGTTTTAGCAGTAAGCTTTCTTTCTAAATCACATTTCATTTGAGTAAATTTTCTCTCAGAGTCATTGGCTTTGCCTTGTAAATGCACACTAGTCTCTCTTATGAGAGCAAAAGATTCTTTACATGAGTTTGAACAAAGTTTTGTTAAAGATTCTTTTGATACCTAAGACAGGGCAGATTTTAAGGTGCAGCCCTCAAATGCCATTAAGGCAAAATTCTTTCTGCCATTGTCAGGTTCTCCCCAGTTGATGTCAAACATTTTGTTGTCTGCATCAGGATTGCACTCTGTAATGTCAAAAGGAAGATTGCTCCAGTCAACATACCCTGAAGTAAACAGACTTTGTTGTGAGGGTTGCTGAGTTTGTGGAGGTTATTGAGCAACTGGAATGGAAAGGATTGATTGTTGGCTCTGCATTTGTTGAGCAGGCATCTGTACATATTGTATTTGTGGCACATATTTTGATTTGTGGAGCTTGTGCCTATACAAAATGTGCACTTCCCTATGTTCCATTATTCCTATTATAACTAGAGTTAAACTGATTTCCAGATTGAGATTGGTTGTAGCTGGAGCTTCTACATTCTCTAGCAAAGTGTCCCAACTTCTGACACTTCTGGCATCTAAGCTTAGATTTGTCAAACCAATTTTTGTAGAACTGTTCAGTCCTGGAAATTTCCTTCCTGACCTTTTATAAAATTTGTTTGTTTTTATACTTAACTTGGCCAGTTGGTGTAAAATGTCCATTTCTTCTAAGTCATCACTGCTGAAATTTTTTAAATCATCCATGATAAAACACATGTTATCAGCAGTTTGACTATATTCATCATTGTCATAACCTGGGAATGATCTTTCTGATGAGATCCTAGCAGTTATGTCAATGTGGTCAAAAGATCCAAAACTATTTGAATAAGTAGGTGAGTCTTGTCCCAATAGTGTTGTACTACCTGGTAAATAGTCATCAGCTGGTTTACCAGAACTTTGCAATTTTTTCTTTTGATCAATTTCTATTTCAAAAGTTAGCAATCTCCTATGTAATTTTGTAAGAGTGAGGGAGTTAAAGTCTGGTGAAGATCTGAGGACTATAGAATAAGTTTCCCATTTTTTAGGTAAAGACCTTAAAATCTATGAAGCATAGATACATTTGTATAGGTCTGGCCATTTAATTTTAACTCAGATATTAATAAGGAGAATATTTAAAATTTTTGTGTTAAAGTTTCCCCATTTATGTGAGTAAATGTTTCATATTGTTGAGCCAGGATTTCTCTAGTGTTGGCAATCACCTCTTCAGTTCCTCCAAACTGTTCTTTTAGGCAATCCCAAAGCTCTTTGGCACTTTCACAGTGTAAAAGTCCAGAGTAGATTTCATTTGGGAGTGCCATTGCCAACATAGAGAAAGCTTTAGCATCAAGCTCAAGTTTTAGGAAATCTTCTTCTGTGTAGTCTTTTGGGTCCTTTGGCATTTCAACTTTAGTTTCAAGATTAATGTTTACTGGTTTGTGAGGACCATATATCACAGATTTCCAACAACCGGTGTTGGTCTGAGACAAAGTATGTGCCATCCTTTTCTGCCATATGTTGTATTCAGAACGAACAAGCATAGCAGGTTTATTGGCAGAACCAGTATTATGTGGATCCATTTTAAAGAGTATTGTTTTGTCAAATATCTCTTAAAGTGATGGATGTTAAAAAAAAAAGTGAACTTTTAATCCTTTATTGAATATCAATAAGAGCCTGTGTCTGATTCTCAATGTGTTAGATTGATATATGATCAGATAAACCAATGCTCTGATACCAATTGTTGAATCAATATGCTCTTTGAAGGTTTACTTGCTTGTGAACACTTATGTGTTTAGCAAGTTTAATCAGATTTGCACAGCGGAATAAGTATATAAAGTTTCACTATCAACAGGAGTTATTACTCCCCGTGGATGTTTGAACACTAAAGACAAGTTAATGAGAATCTAAGTAATGAATGTGAATGACAATAAATACTCAGATAGATTCTCAGTTAATGAAATGGAAATAACAAGAAAAAGCTTTTGAAGGATTTCAGTTTTCAATTAAAATCAATGTCTAAAACAGAGGGATGAACCCATCTATTTATAGACTTACAAATGCATGAACCTTGTTACAAAAGCAGTTCTGCAACAAGTTGCAGTCTTGGAACTTGTACAAAAGATAAAGTAATAATAAACAATTAAACTACTGAAACATAAGGGCGGTGGAAAGATTCTATTACAAGTGCTGATGAATGACAAACTACTGATGAGTAGTTTGTCTTCAGTAGTTCTTCAGTAGACTTGTCTGGTTTGACTTCAGAACTTCTGATCTATCCTCTTCAGTACTTGTTGAATCTTTCTTCAGTACTTGTGTCTTCTTTCTTCAGTAGTTCTATACTTAGAATAATTTGCAGAAGTATGAATTAGACTAAGGTTTGCAAAAGTGGTTTCCTCAATCCTTTCTATCCTTACAAGCTTGTACCTAGGTCTCTGGATATGAATATTATACGCAACATGTGGTTGTTTAAACATAAATTCAGGTCGGACGGGAGTTTGGAGCATTACAAAGCACGTTTGGTTTGCGATGGCTGTAAGCAACAAACATGCATCGACTATGGTGAAACATTTAGCCCAGTTGTTAAGCCTGTTACTATTCGATTGGTTCTCTCTCTTGCCTTATCCAAGTCTTGGCCAATTCACTATTTGGATGTTACTAATGGATTCCTACACGGTAATTTGGAGGAAACCGTGTATATGCATCAACCCATGGGATTTTGCCACCGGGACTTTCCTGACCATGTTTGTAGACTCAGAAAGTCACTGTATGGCCTCAAGCAGGCTCCATGGGCCTGGTACAAGCTTTTCACTGACTTTGTTATTTTGCAGGGATTTCAACAAAGCAAATATGACAATTCTTTATTTATCTATCATCATGGTTGGGATATTGCTTATCTTCTCATCTATGTGGATGACATCATACTTACTACATCCACTGAGGCTCTTCGTAATCGCCTTCTGCATACACTATCCGGGGAATTTGCAATGAAATATTTGGGGCCACTTTCTTACTTTTTGGGTATACAGGTCACCAGGGAAGGCAATAATATGTTTCTTTCTCAACAAGCTTATGTTAAAGATATCATTCACCATGCATCCATGGACTCGTGTAAACCCATTGCCACACCGGTTGACACCCAATCCAAGTTGTCTGTTGACTCTAGTCCTCTATACGACGACCATTCTGCATATCGTAGTCTTGCTGGTGCCCTATAGTACCTTACCTTTACTAGACCAAATATATATTATGTGGTTCAGCTGATATGTATGCACATGCATCCTCCTCGGCTGGATCATTGGAACGCTTTGAAGCACATCATTCGGTATATTCAGGGTACTGTAGATTACAGCCTTCATCGGGGACCCGTCCCCAATCTTTCTTTGCTTACTTACACAGATGTTGATTGGGCTGGTTGCCCTGACACTCGTCGCTCCACATCTGGTTACTGCGTATATCTGGGTGACAATCTCATCTCCTGGTCATCCAAACAACAATCCACCATTTCTCGCTCAAGTGCAAAAGCTGAATATAGAGGCGTAGCGAATGTGGTCGCTGCTATTTGTTGGTTACGTAACCTTCTTCTCAAGCTTCATCATCCTCTCACTCGTGCTACTTTGGTCTACTGTGACAATGTTAGTGCCATGTACCTCTCGGGGAATCCCGTACAACATCAACACACTAAACATATAAAGCTCGAAATTCACTTCGTTCATGAACAGGTTCAGCATGGACGCATTCGAGTATTACATGTTCCATCTCATCATCAGATAGCCGACATCTTCACAAAGGGGCTCCCACGCGTACTATTTGATGATTGTCGTGCCAGTCTCAGCATCAGGCCTCCCAACGCTTCGACTGCGGGGGAGTAATAGAATATTATAATTTAAGAAAATTGATTTGTAAATAAATGTAAATATATCTCCTTCCAAATAGGAGATCGTTTTGTGTTTTTTATATATTCACATCAATGATAATGAGGAGGCGAGGAATCAAATTCTTATAATTATCACAATAAACCATTGTCAATCAACATTATACCCAAATTATGGACAAATCCTTTCACCATATGACCTCTTTAACTGCTACCGTCAAAGCCACATATTCTGCCTCTATGGAAAATAATGCAATAATATGAATGTTGCTTTCTAGCTCATGATACTTACCAAAACTTTAAAATCATAACCAGTTATAGATCAACCTTGTCTAGATCCCTAGCATAATCAGAGCATCATAATATCCCATAATCATGTTTTTGCCCACTGATTCTTTTCCAAATACCAACCTAAGATCTTCTGAACCATACAAATACCTCAATAGTCGTTTAAGTGCTTCCTAATGAGGTTCCCTAGATTTGAAAATCATCTACTTAAAACACTTACCCCATAACTTCTATCTTGCCTGGTATAGACCAATAAGTACATCAAACTACCTAAAACATTTTCATAAAGAACTCTTTGCATATATGCTATATCATTATCATTTTCTGTGGAATTTTTATTTGATAATTTAAAGTGTTGTGCTAATGGAATACTTACTAATTCACTCTTCTTCATTTGAAAGTTGTGTAACACCTTTTCAATATATGTACCATAATATCTTTGTACTTCTGTCTCTTGTAATTTCCATTCCTAGTATCTTTTAAGCATGTCATCTATATAAAGAAACAGATCCACGTACTTTTCTGCTTTATACTCTATAAAATAGACACATACATCATGATTGTTTCTAGAAAACCAATTGACAGCATATGCTCATCAAATCTTTTATGCCATTGTGTTACAACCCAAACATGAGAACTTAAAGACTAGTTTGATGGGAGAGAGAGCCTACTTGGGCTATAAAGCACACATTTGTTGCCTATACAACCGATGGGAGACAAGTCTCATAGCTTGCAATGATTTCAGTTCGTAACAATCGACCCTCCTTAAGGGCCAACGCCCTTGTTGGTCACAACCACGTTAGTTATGGCCGGCTCCATCCAGGCCACCACTACGAGTGTCGTTGGTCACGGCTGGCTGGCTCCTTATAGGTCACCACTCCACGTTTGGCTTTGATACTAATGTTACAACCAAAACATGATAACCCATCCCAAAAGACTAGTCTGACAGGAGAGAGAGCCTACTTGGGTTATAAACCCACATTTGTTGCCAATACTATCGATGTGGGACAAGTCTTATACCTTGCAATGGTTTCAGTCCATAACACATTGTCTGAGTGATTGTTTCAACCCACACAATGATCTTTTTAACAGACATACCATCTCTTTTTTTCTTGTTTTTTTTTTTCAAAAACAAAAGTCGGTGGTGTCAGATGTTACACGGCTTGCATTGTGGCCTTCGATGACCATCCACATTTTCAATCCTGTCCAACCTTGTATAACATCCGAAGCAACTGAAGTTAGTCATGATGACCATCCTACCGCCTTTTGTGCAGTTTGAGTCTTACCAACTATGCTTATAATCTTTTGTATCCTTTTTGAACCATGTACCCCTTCAGATATCGATTGTTTATGATTATTTTTTTGTTTCTCATTACCATTTTGCATTGCATCTTTATTCAAAGGATTCGCCACCGGCACACCAATCCCATGTTTCTCTTTTCCATCTCATCCGCGTTTCGGTTTTCAACAAACTTTGGGTTTATTACAAGAGAGAGAAAGGCAATAGGAAGAGAGAAGAGAGATGGGTAGACCAGAGGTCACCACCAAGATGGCAAAACTCGTGATTTTGAAATGAAATCCACCATATCCTTCAGTGAATGATGGGTGGTGGACTGGTGGTGGTTTCAGATCTGCTAAATCCGATGAGTGATATAATTGAGAAAGAGTAGAGAGATGTGGTGGTGGTGACCATATGGTGAGAGAGACAAGAGTGAAGGGACCTAATGAGAAAAAGAGAGAAAGAGAGAGATGGCGGTTGTATGTGGAGAGAGGGAGAGTAAAGATAGAAAAAGTGGTGTTTGGGTAAAGTAGAGAGGGAGAGAGAAAGAGGGTGTGTGTAGGTGTTTAAAGCACAATGTAGTATTCATTTTCTAGAGTGAGTAGATTATTTTGTACACACGATAGATGTTTATGGTGGTTGGAATGGATGTTTATGGTGGTTGTTGGGTTATAGAACCGGATCTTCACCGGTAGATAATGGGGTTTGCAAGGGTAAAAAATGTTTGAAAATAGAAATGACTATAATAAATTCTTTATTGGAAAGTGTCTATTTGTATGTTGTAGGTTTCTGACTTCTGCCGCATCACGTGATAACATCATAGGGATTTTTTCTTCGTAATTCTATTTTATTTAGGTCAGTAAAGTTAAAACTAAACTTTCCTTATTTTTAGTTTACTAATTTGATATGTTATAAAATAATCTTAATTGAAGCGTGGTTGGTACATCATTACTTGTATTTAAAATCGGATTAAGACCGCCGCAACGCGCGGTTAGGCCAGTAGTTTATGTTATGAAACATTATATTGAAAACTAAGAATATATATATATATATATATATATATATATATATATATATATATATATATATATATAAACACCCACTTCATTTTATCACCCAACTTCCGCACTAAATACATACGAATTATCTGATAACCAATTATGACAAATCCGACAACCGTTCTACCCGATCCAATGCACCCGAATGGCATTCGGATCGTCAGTTCAAATTTCCATTTCTGCAGTCGAGGGCACGAACCAAAAACTCCTCATTTAGTTCGCCCCTTTTAATGGGTCGAATGAAATGTTGGTTCGACCCAACTTCCTGCTGCATCATTTAAACGAACAAAGTCCCATCAAGACAGTCCGAAAACATCACGAAAAGCTACAAATCACAATAATCAAGTATATCTACCCTAACCACATGCAACCATACAATTTTTACATACAACGATGTCCATTTCACATAACAATCACAATCTTTTCCAAAATAGCAAATTATGGAAATGTCACATCAATTGCATGAAAACTTTACCTAAAATGGAAACTATCAAAACAACATCATTTACAGATCAATAAGCACGTATTTATATGTATTAGTGAATCCCTAATCATATCATTATCATCATCATCATAAACAAACCCTAGATCTAACATAAAATCCCCAAAATGTGTGAAAATCCATTAAACATCAAATAGTCAACAATATACCCATAATTCATGTTCTATCTTTGTCCTAAATCATCTATATAACATCTACACATCATTTCATAACATATAACACATAAAACAAATAATCCAACCTTATTAACATTTGGGTTTTTATAAGAAGACTCATTATCCAAGTATGGATTTAGTTTAGAAAGAGGTTAGAAAGGTTTTTATTTATGAAAACTTATTTGAATTAGATCTGGACACTTAGGGTTTAATAAAAATGTATGAAAGTGTATCAAAAAGGGTTTAGATGATGAACACACCTTGACTCTTCACCTGTTTAGATTATAGAATGTGTTTTAGCTTTAGGATCTGAAAAACCAAGGCAAAAACTCCTTTCTACAGGTTTAGGGTTGAGAGAGAGCACTTGGAGGCGAGTTAGGGCTGTGAAATGATGGAAATGAGGCAAAGTGTTATATTTATACCCAGTTTTCGTTCGCACCCTCACAAGGTCGAACCAAATTAATAAATTTTGGTTCGTGCCTTCTAATTTTTCATTCGACCCTTCCCTAGGTCGAATGAAAACTCAAATTCCTTGTTTGATCTTTCGATTCACAATCTTGCCATTTTAACATATGTTAACACACCTAATCACATAAACATGCATTCACAAGTTGTACATCATTCATAAGGCATCTAATACTTGATGACCCAATCCAACTATGTAATTTCACCAACAATGGGACTCAAGACTTGTGTGTGTATGTGTTTCCAAATGATTCCCCGAACCATTGGACCTTGGACAATACGTAAGTATAAATCAACTCCCAATGATTCCCTGAATCATCGAACCGACTCAACTAACCCAGTTAAGTACGTTAAGTAAATGTTTTGCTAAGGTAGACTTATATGTTTGTAAAAAAAATATTAACCTGAGTTTGTTGGGTGTCACATTTTACGTCGGAGTTCTCATGGTTCTCATAACTTGAGTGAGTTCCCAACTGAACTGAATCCTATATATATACATATATATATATAATAAAGTGATTGGAGTGGGGACACAAGTCACTTAGTGAAGCCATCCCCACCCTTGAATTCCCGCCAAAATTTTAGGTTATAAATAACCCAATATTTATTACTTAATAATCTTTATTTTTATTACTATATAATAAATAAAAAATTTATGATTATCTTAATTCTGTCTCATATGAAATAATATTATTAAATCATAATTTCACTATTATCTCTTATTATTTAATATTTATTTTGTTAACTATTTTTTTTATTTCCGCTTATAATTTGTGATACACAAGTTTATAATGAATTTTTTACACAAAATGGAACTGTAAATGAGAGTTATGTTTTAATTTAGAGCAGAATAGTTCAAAACTAGTCGTTTCTAAAGAAGCTACACATTCAAGACCACTACCTTAATCATGCCCTGCAATGGATGTTTCTGCCTCTCCTCCTCATTCAAACATACATTATTCTTTAATATACATTTTCATTCTTATTCAAATTATTACAATTTTCGTGTTCTTATTTTTTTGCTACATCGTAACACATATTTTTCACTTTATATTAGATTTATTTTTTACATGAAGCTTTGGGGATATAACCTAGTAATATAATTTTGATTAGATATAAGGTAATGGTAATATTAGTTATTAGATATTAATAATATTATCAGAAATTGAAGGAGAAAGTGTTATATAATTGGAAGTCCTAAATTAGAATAAGAAATATTGAATTTTTTTAATAAAAATTTAATATTTATGATTAAAATGGTAAAATGTGATACAAACTTATTACACTGTTTTGAAACCTACATATATAAATGATTGATAATATATAGTTAAAACAATATTTAATGCATATTTTTCACTTACTTAATATGATGGCTCCCACGAAACCAAAAGATAAAGCCTAAAACAATATGTTGTTATATTTTATTATGGTTTACGTTACCAAATAATACTTTATTATGAATAAAGTTCTGTTATCAATAAAAATTACATCGAAATGCTAAGAAATTTTTTTAAACACAACTGCATATTCAGTTTGTTTTAAAGTTAACAAACATAAGTTTACAGAAAAATAATTATACATGAAAACTAAATGGGTTTACGGGGGAGCTAGAGTGGAGGTCATGTGGAGGTTGAGGGTTCGATTCTTGTCGGAGCCATATTTACCACATGTGGGGGTTTCACATGGGGAGATCCCCAATCCAGGTGGAATGAGTAATCAGTACAGGCTGGCCCAGAGTGTTAGCCGGAGCTCCACCAGTTGTACCACTTGCCGTTCAAAAAAAAAGGTGAAATTAAAAGTTTGAAAACACTAAAAAAGAAAAGACAATTGCAATATATGAAATACAATAAGCATATTTATTTTATTGTTTTAAACTTTGACTTAAACCAAACGCCATTTTCATATATAGGGACAATATTGGGTCGGGTGTTCTGCATGTTTTGGTACGTTAACTTTATATATGATAGGGAAATAGAATTAAATAATCTCAATTTTAAGGGGTTGGAAGAGAATAATTTCAACTTGAAACTTGTAAGATAATAGTCCCAACTTATCAATGTTTTTATTTTGTTGGTCCCAAATTAACCGGGGTTAGTTTTTAACAGACCCAGTTAGTTTTCTGGCCAAAAATATAATTTTTAAAAGATCAAGGACCATTTCTATCATTAATCAAACTTTTAAACAAACACATCTTCCCCCGACCACCCTCGTTCTCCGGCGACCACCTCCGGTGACCACCCACCTTCTCCGGCGACCACTTCTGGCGAGCTCTTCTTCTCCGGCGACCACTTCCGGTGAGGTCTTCTTTTCCGGCGAGCACCTCCGGTGACCACCCTCCTTCTCCGGCGACCACTTCCGGCGAGCTCTTCTTCTCCGGCAACTACTTCCGGCGAGCTCTTCTCCTCCGGCGACCACCTCCGGTGACCACCCTCCTTCTCCGGCGACCACTTCCAGCAAGCTCTTCTTCTCCGGCGACCAAACGACACCAACAACCTACCACCTTCACTCCTCCGGTCCTGAACACCCACCTCCTCTGTCAATACACTTTCGATCACCACTCCAACTCCGATAACCAGCACCAGTCGCCATCCCTATTAATATTAAACCCAAACCCAATCCAGTCACCATCCCTATTAATATTAACGAGAGTTATGACCCGGTTAACCCGACACCACGCTAACTCGGTTCTTATAAACAGCCCGAATTCGAACCCGTCAACACTCGAACCGTTCAACACCCGAAGATGAAGACGAGAGGTTACGTTAATACTTTGGGTGGTCGCCGGAGAAGGAGGGTGGTCGCCGGAGAAGGATGGTAGTCATCGAAGGTGGTCGCCGGAGAAGGAGGCTGGTCGCCGGAGGTGGTCGCCGGAGAAGGGGGGTGGTCGGGGGAAGATGAGTTTGTTTAAAAAGTTTGACTAATGGCAGAAATGGTCCTTGATCTTTTAAAAATTACATTTTTAGCCAGAAAACTAACTGGGTCTGTTAAAAACTAACCCCGGTTAGTTTTGGTCCAATGGAATAAAATACAAGACAAGTTGGGACTGTTGCCTTACAACATTCAAGTTGGGATTATTGTCTTCCAATACCCCAAAGTTAGGATTATTTAATTACATTTCCCCTATCTTATACGTGCTTCCATATTCATTGGGTAGCTATACTTATCGATACCTTGTGGGAACATGAGTAATCGAGGATTTATATACATGCTATAAATCCTGCAAAACTATCTTTTGGAATTCTTATAGGGACATAATGTGTTGTATAGGTTGTCATCTAAATACGGAGGTAGATGGTTCACATTCTCCAAGGTGCATGTATAGGTGTATAATATGAGTATTTATGAGTATTGTTAGTTAGACATTAACACAAGAAAGGAACATTTAAAACTTATAAAAGAAACCGAATTTAAATATCAAATACTCAAATAAAAATTTAATCTTTCCAAATTTTTAATGTTAGCAAATCCTAATTGTTAGTTGATATTTTAGTTTTACCCATATTTAATTCTTAATGGTCTCGATTCATGTAAACAGTAAGCAAACTGTCTTGGATAATCAAGCGGGTATCACTTAATAGCATACCGGTAAAAATGACTAATGATTCTCATATACCTTCTATAACTTGAATATTGTCTCATTACATATTTTAAATATTTTCATTTTTAAGTCAGGTTTATTTTATTATTGGTTTTATGAAACTCATAAATAGAGAAGTTCAATGGCCCGGTTCAAACTAGTCATAGTCCCTTCTATTTAAGCACCACTAAGTACCGTTTATGTCATACACTCATCTAGGGTTTAGACACTTACAAAATCCAATTGTTTTGATTCATGGTTTGTTAAGAGGAGGAAGGCAAAATAGCCTAGAAAACTTGTAACGCATGGCGTTTGATTTCTATATACCTCACTATCATCATTTGTATCAACTTCGATGACGTTTTTTTAAGCTTTAGATTCATATATACTTGGGTAAGAGTTGACTCTTGCAATTGAAAGACAGATCATCGAATTACAGATAATGCAATTTGGTGTTTCGCTTGGTGGAAGAGGCGTTGATCTACTGATCGGATGTTTAAGGTATGATCAAAACCTAACCTTTTTGGACAAATTGATAATTATCATTTAGTGTTCTTAATTACATCACAAATTTGGCTAGATATGGGGATTAGGTTTGAATTATGCTCTAAAAATTCTAAATTTGAGTGATCATATACATGAACCAATTTAAACACGATTAATTCAACCTAAAATTCCCAAATTTCAACTCTGATCAAACTGAAAAACTCTTACCAAATCCTTAAACTCTAAGTTGAAAACTTCACAAAGTTTGAGAAAATTTCAAAAACCAAATTTTTACATATATGTCTGTATAACTATAATGTTTGATAGTTTTCTACATGTTGTTTATTAGTGTTCTTACGCGCGCGCGTGTGTGTGTATATATATATAGTGGAGAGTTCAAATGAGAATAAAATAACTTGTAAGAAGAAAAAGAACAAATATTAATCAATAAAAAAATCTTTCATATATTAATTGTATTTAATGTTAAATAAATTATTTATTTTTTTGTAACTCCCCTAAATAGTTTAATAAATGAAACTCATAATTAATTTTTAAGTTATCTACTTTCAAAGCAAACTTAATTAACGTGGAGGAGAATTTCGATATGTGTAGGATATGCTTAGGATGAACTTTTATATGTGTAAGATAAGTGTATGATCTCGATATATGTAGGATAAACATATGATAATTTTTGATACATGTAGGATAAACATATGATAATTTTTTATACATGTAGGATGATTTTGATATGTGTATGACAAATTTTGATAATGTGTAGGATAAAGTGTTAATTACTAATTAATTAAACAGATAATAATTAGTGTAAGAAAAAGTTAAAGTATTTAACGTTTATCATTATGACATTTGTTCTTTTTGTTATCATATTAAGTTTCTTCTCATTTGATCCCCCCAACACACACACACACACACACACACACACACACACACATATATATATATATATATATATATATATATATATATATATATATATGCTAAGTAACGGTAGAAAACCCTGAGTAAACCCTACTTTCTGAGTTTTTTTTTTAAATTTTAGGGCATGTAATATACATGTTTTTAAGAGTTTTAAGCTAAAAAAATCATAAAAAGTGTCATTCTTGTTTTTTTTAAAATTTTAGGGCATGTAATATTCATGTTTTTAAGAGTTTTAAGCTAAAAAAAATCAAAAAAGTGTCATTCTTGTTTTTTTTTTAAATAAATAAGTTTTGCATCGTAACATAGGTTAGCATATGTTTACACGGGTAACATATGTTATGATTTTTTTTGGCTCAAAACTCTTAAAAACATGTATATTACATGCCCTAAAATTTTCAAACAAAAAGAGCTCGGGAAGTAGGTTTTTCTAGGGGTTTTCTAGCGTTTCCTCAAATTTTTGAGGTATTCTATTAATCCTTGCCCTATATATATATATATATATATATATATATATATATATATATATATAGGGTAAGGATCCTGTACAAAGGAGGTGTTTTGTGAGAAGGCTAAGAAGGAATTATGACCATTAGGTAAGAGTAATGTAGGGTGCAGATTAATTGGATTGCAATCTTTTAATTAGTGTAATAATTATAATAATTGATTAGATGTTTTAGGGGTATAATTTTAAAATACATATCAATTTTAAATGAGATATTAAAAGCAATGGTCAAAACATCTCCTAATTTTATGCCAATTTACAAACAAAACTCTCTATTTTCGGAAACAAACAATCTCGAAAATCAACAATTCAGATTAACATACAAATGTAAGTCCAAATGTTATCACTAATATAGTTCATCTCACATAAAACGAAAATTATTGGGGATGTTTTTAAGGATGGTCACTAATATAGTGATTTATGTTAAAAACACCTTTAAGGTGTTTGTTGAATATAAAACACCTTTCATATCAATATACGAATTTTGTTTAGATGTTTTGTTTAATATAAAACACATAGGGGACTTCTGTTTTGGGTGTTTGTTGATTATAAAACAAATAGGTGAATATAAAACACAAAGGGTTTTTATTAAAAAAAAATCATGGGGGTTTGTTGAATATAAAACACATAAGTGACTTCTGTTTTGGGTGTTTATTGAATATAAAACACATAGGTGAATATAAAACATAAAGGGTTTTTTATATAAAAAATACATGGGGGTTTGTTGAATATAAAACATATAGGTGACTTATGTTTTTTTTTTTTTTTTGTGAGAAATATTAAAAATTGATATGTAGATAACATTGTTTGGTTTGGTAATGATGTTTTGGATTTATAGGCTAGACTAATACTAATTAACACAAAAGCAATTTATTTTTGGGTTACAACTTAAAACATCACGCCAAGAACATGTGTTTAAATTGTTTTGTTTTACCTGTGTGTTTTAGTTGTGCTTTAAATTCCATGGCTATCATACATCGCATTATGGTTTAAATTGTTGTGTTTAGTGTTTTTCTACAAAAACAACCCAAAAATTATGTCTACATCCAAAACATGATGCTACGTGTCAATTTCTTAATCCTTCTCACACTTCTCATGAAATATGTCATTTGTACCCGAACCTTTACCTATATATATATATATATATATATATAATTTGTTAGTTCAATTTTGGTTGATGTATTTATAAGTTTTATATTTTAACATCTAGATATCAAATAAAGTTTTAGAACTCTTTATTCATTTTGTATCTCATTTTCCTTAGGGAAAACAAATTTTTATCCGTGAGCAGTAAAGGCTTGTTCGGGACCTGACAAAGTGCAAGAAGAGGCATAAAAAAGTAAGTCAGCTTAGGCGCAGAACTGGTCACGATGATCGCGCCAAAAGACCCAAACTCTAGCCTCCTTTGTGTATGCACCTGGCCGGGTGGACTAAATGCCCATGACCTTGTGGGGACTGTCAGTCTGGACCATCATTGTTAGCACTCGAAGACGAGCTTATTTCACAAGTACTTTCATGGGCCCAGTTCACCTCACGGTTAGGGCGAGTAAGATTAGCCACCTATATGAACGCCTAGATTGTTGTTTCTTTTCAGTGAATCAACGATATTAAGGACCTTCAGGATGGAAGGTGGCCTATTTCCCATAGGCTACCACAAGGCACAGTGAGCATGTATATATGGTCTCTCAGGTATTCTCCGCCGAGTAAAGCATGATTTATGGGATTCTCGACTACCCAGATCCGAAGTAGAATCAGAAAACAAGTATACGAACCAAACAACCAACGAATGATCAGCTGGCTAATGAACTAACACAAGTGTTATATGGAAAAATGTTTTCATAATGCAAGTGTTATACAAAAAAATAGATCACTACCAATTGTTATCAAAGAAATTCTCGATCTCGATCTTCTTGCATATTCTCTCTTGGTAATTCCATAATCTTACCAAGCTTACGAGCACCAAGACCTAATGCAAGTATTATACTGGAAAAAAAGGTTCCTAATGCAAGCTTTTTACGGACAAATTTTCTCTAATGCAAGTGTTGAGGTAAAAGGTTCCTAATGGAAGCTTTATACAGAAAAAGGGTCTTAATGGAAGTTCTATATGAAAAAGGTTTCTAATGCAAGCGTTATATCGAAAAAGACTCAAAGAAATTCTCGATCCTTTCTTGAATTGGTAAGTCCAGAATCTTACGAAGCTTACGAGTACCATGACGTAATACAAGTGTTATATGTAAAAAAGGTTCCTACAAGAAACCATAATGTATTCATGACCAGTGTATATGGATACATGTACAATCGTTAAAAGTAAACTATAAAAGCTCAACTTCATGGTTTTTAAATTTGTAAAAATTATTAGTCTACAAGCTCTTGTGTTACTTTTTTTTTTTTTTCAGTCTGTTTATTATTTCTATATATTTTTATTTACTTCTTGAACTAGTTTTGCGGGTCTGTTATTGAAACATAACTTTGTGTTACAAGGCAAGGTAAGATGACATGTTTGTTGTAGTGAAAACTTTCCATGGCGTAAATGGTCTAAATAATGTGAGCGCGCACTTAGCTAAATGAATGCTTCGGCGAGAATGTGGTTTGCTTTCAGCAGATCCATGATATTAATAACCTCTGGAGTTGGGGATGAAAGGTGCCCTATTTCCCACAGGTTCCTTTTTTTTTTTTTTTTTTTAACGGCCAACGAATCAATTCCGAGCACTCTCGGGCACCCTTTTGGCGAATCAGGTACTCGAGAGTACCCGAGCCACCAATTGCCACCAATTCCTGGGAAAACCCGACCACTCACCCGCCCGAAGGCACGACGGTGAAATAGTCGGTAAAACCGGTCGGGATCAGGACTCGAACCCAAGCCAATGGCCGGGTCATCCCTCATTTCCCCTCCACCAATGTCCTCCAAATGTAGCTAGTGGGAATTGAACCCAAGCCTTCCATAGGAAACTTTAGGCCCTCAAACAACTAGGCTACAAGTGTTGGACAACACTTTAGCATGACCGCATAAATTGCCTCTTTCCACTTAGCATTTCTACCTATCCATATTCACCAAAACGCCATAAGCATGACCGCATAAATTGCCTCTTTCCACTTATTTAGCCCCTGCAAGTTATTGACCCATTCCAGTAACTGCACAATTGAGTTTATATCCGGAGGAGGTTGAATCTTCAACCAACCGCATACATGCCACCATACCACTTTCGCCTAGAAGCATTCCACCGGTATGTGATCCGCAGACTCGCTACTATCTTCACACCTTTTGCACATCCCATCCCCGAACAGCAGGCCTCTATACGCTAACGCTTCTGCAGATGGAATTCCGCCGTGAGCCGCCCTTCACACGAAGCAATTAACTTTAGGAATGGGGATTCTGCTCCACCTAAATCTGAGCGACAGAACTGAACCTGCATTGCTCGAAACCAGATCAGACCTGACTTGTTTGACCGATAATTCAACCTCCCTATTAACTGTCTTCCATCTCCACACGTCCTCGCCTTCCGAAACTATTTGGTCTTTTAGTAAATTTTCATGAATTTGTCGCCCCAGAATGAAACACTTCTCCCATTCTTAACCGAGCATACCAACTCTAGATCCAATCCTCTTTTCATAAAATTGACCCTGATCTTGGCTATGGAATTCCATACACCAGACAAAGACTTCATATGCTGAATAAACCTCATATGTCTAGCGCCCACATGAATAGCATCTACCGTTTTCACCCATAGCTGATCCCGGGACACTTTGTACCTCCACCATCATGGACAAGAGCTCCAAATTCATATCATCTAAATTTCCCAAACCTAACCCACCCGTCTGTTTTGGTTTCACTATTTTTTCCCATGCCACCCATCTAATTTTCTTCACATTCGAAGCACCTCCCCACAAGAATCTTCTTCTAATGCCCTCCAACGTCTTCAGTACACCAACCGGAGCTCTAAAGCCTCTTTTGCGTCTAAGAACTTCCGCTAATCTATCCACCTCTAACTCCCCAACTCCCACCCCATACAAGTGGCTTTTTTGAATATTAGCCTTCAATCCTGAAGTTACCTGAAAACACTTTAAGACCCGGCTCAAATTTCTAACATTTCTATCAGACCACTCGCCCATAAAAAGCGTGCCGTCAGCATAAAATAGATGAGACAATTCTGGGCCACCATTTGGAAGTTTCACCCCCGAAAACACCCCCCTCAACTGCTTTTGACATCATCACGTGCAACGCCTCCATTACCATAGTGAAAACAAAAGGTGAGAGTGGGTCCCCTTGCCTCAATCCCCTATTTAATGAAAACTCGGCTGTTGGTACTCCGTTAATCAGTATGGACTCCTTCCCGGTGAACAAAATACCCATGATCCAGTTCCTCCACTTAGCCGGGAACCCGATATGAAGCATAACATTAATAAGAAATTTCCATGACACACAATCATTAGCCTTTTCAAAATCAGCTTTAAAAAATATAACCTGTCTTTTTGTTCTTTTTACCCAATATAATATCTCACTTGTAATTAAAGGGCCATCTAGTATATTCCTGCCTTGTATGAAAGCAGACTGTTCCGTGGATATGATACTCCATAATACCTTTTTAACCCTCCCAGCCAGTACCTTGGAGATAATTTTCACAATGACCCCAATTAATGAAATCGGTTGAAAGTCTAAGAAAGTCATCGGGTCATTTGTTTTGGGAATCAAAGCCACAAACGACAAGTTGCACGAGTTATGAATTGAACCGTGAATGAAGAACTCATCCATGACCTGCATAACGTGTTCCTCAAACCTCCCCCAAAACATCTTAACAAACGTGAATGTAAACCCGTCTGGCCCCGGTGACTTATCACTACCACAATCCCCCACCGCCTTGCGAACTTCTTCCTTGTCAAACGGTGTCACACCCTCAAATTTCCACTTGCGGGGTTTTACCGCGAGGCGCATGACAAACCAGGATCCAAGTCAACAATCACAATAAACAACTCTATATGAAAAATGTAAAGAAACATAACCAACGATTTTATAAGCGGAAGCGTTTAAGTAGCATTTAATCAACTATGCTATCATCCCAAAAGTTATTCAAAACACTTTTTATTACAAAACGTGCAACTATGCCTAGACGCCAATGCAGACCCGTGCGCCTAGTTCCATTTGTTGCTACCTTAGCGACCTGAGAAAAACATGCCAAAAAGATGTCAACATATAATGGTGGTGAGTTCACAGGTTTGTTCAATATGTTACCAAAACGTTACCATGTCCATACTATATCAATGTTACCAAGTACGCTAGCCAGGCGTATGTTTTATTACTACTAAGATTGGAAACCATTACTAGACACGTTTAGCAATGTTTAGCATGTTTAAGCAGCCCGAATGTTCAGCATGATACCAATGTTCCTGTTCGAGACAATATGCACCCGCCCGGCCCTCCAAGCCGACGAGTGGGGCAGGTCACGCCCAATAGATCTATCCACATTTCCCCCGTTGTGCATCCCCGCACATTCATGGTTTCCCCCGGGACTTCCAAAGATCGTATAGCAATATAAAGTTAAAACCATAGTATGACATTTGTTACCAAAATAGTTTAGCGCATGTTTTCTCCCCCAAAAGTTAAAGCAGTAAAAGTGGGGCCGTAAACTCACCTTAAATAGCGTTCTTCGATTACAAGTAAAGATGTTAAGCCCTTGATAATCCCTCTACCGGAGATCTATCAAAATGTCCACATAAGTGTTCCGACTAATAACCATAAGGTTATCTTGTCCCCGATTGTCCAGATCGTAACCAAGTATGTTTTAAAACGTGTTTGAATGTTTAACCGACACACTAGACCGACCCGACATTCCGTTGGTGACCCATTACCCTAACTAATCAAGTACACATAGATTACACACAAGGTTCAAGCATAAAACACTTAGTTTGTATCAAAAATCTCATTTCTGCATCAGAACGGTCGAACCAGTCAGTTTTAAGTCTCCTTCGCCCGTTTTCAGTCTCCTTCGCCCGTTTTACATTTCGTTCGACCGTTTGATGCCTCCTTCGCCCATGTTACTACGTTCGCCCAACAAAACCCAGGTTCGACCCTGGCTTCCCTCCTTCGCACCTTCGATCGATCGAAGGAGGCCAGGTTCGCCCCTGTTGTGCAAATTTTCCTAAAAACGCTTCAAACATATTCAAAACGACTCGAAACATCATCAAACACAGCAGTCAAACATGGATAACTTATTCCTACAAAACCCCACCGATTTCCCCTGATAATACGTCCGTTTCGGCCCTTTCCCAAAATGGTAAAGATTATGGAAACATCACTTTCATGCATGAATAATTTACCCAATTTGGAAACTTTTGAAATCGATTCATATTCAACTTGAAATGCTCAGTTTGTCGAGTGTTCGATCTTTTCTTATCAATTCTATTGATCATAAATATCATGCATCAAGTCTAGATTCGTTAAAACCCCCAAATACCCATACATCATCATATCTAATCCTAACCCTAAACAACAATAATCTAGCATCAACTACAATCCTATATCATGTTTCTATGATAGATACATCAGCAAATCATAGAACAACGCATAACACCACATAATACACAATTTACATATGTTATTCACCATGAAACCTATGTTAATGATAATGTTTTGATTTAGAAAGATGTTTAAAAGGTTTTTAATCATAAAAACACCCTTAGAACAGATCCGGACAATTAGGGTTAGATGAAAACGAATTAAAATGCTTTTAAAAAGGTTTAGGATTAAGAACACACCTTGGATTCTTGTTTAGATGTTGTAGATAGGTTAGATTATGAAAAAGAAGAGCAAAAACTCCTTCCTTAGTGATTTAGATCGTTTGAGAGCGTTTTGGGACGGTTAGGGTTTGTGAAATGATGAAAAATGACAAAGGTTGGTATTTATACTAATCCTCCTTCGCCCCATTTCAATGGTCGAAGGTGGCCTCCTTCGACCCTTCCACAGGGTCGAATGAGCCTTGTCCTGGTCGAAGGGAATTCTTTCAATTCCACTTCTCAGGTTCGCCCATTTACAAAGGGTCGAACCAGGCAATTGTTCTCCTTCGACCACTCGAAGTGGTCGAACCAGAACTCCTTTTTAACCAGTTTTCCAGTTTGTCGTGTTTAACGCATTCTAACGCATCTTAACACATAAGCATGCATCCTTAATCTATATTTGACATATTTAAGCATAGATAATCATTTACACATTATTTAAACACATCTATGTATATAATCCACCACACGACCCATAATCTACACATATACTTAATTAGTTCATGTAATGTCACCAACAACGGAACCCGGTACTAGTGTATTACCAAAACGACTCCCAATGATCCCCCAGATCATTGTACCCTGGACAATCTTAACTTGACCCGACTCAACTAACCCAGTTAAGTTTGTTTATAAACGTTTCTCGCTAAGGTAGACTTAGATGTTACTAATATGTTTAAGCCAAACATGCCGGGTGTCACAAACGGTATTACCAAGCTTGTGGCATCTTCTTCAGACAACCTTTTGAAACCGGTTTCGTCAAGTATAGGTTTGTTTGGGCACGGCTCGTCGAATTTTTCATTAAATAGTTGTACCGCTCTGTTTCTGATTTCAATCTGATCCGTCACCCATTCATCTTCAATTGTTATTCCGTTCAGCCTGTTTCTTGTTCGTCTACAGTTTATTAACCCATGAAAAAGCATGAATTCTCGTCCCCATTAAGAACCCATTCCACCCTGGACCGTTGATGTAAATCTTTCAGCCTATCCCATTCCGCTTCACGAACAGTCTTCCCAAATTGTTTCCATTCCAATCACTCGACCTCAGTCAAACCTCTAGTTTCAACAATTTCTTCAAGCCTAGTAGCTCCCTCAATTGCTTCCCAAGCCTGTCTGTCATCCTCGGCCCCATTATTTCTCCTCCAATATTCTTTGATCAAATTCTTGATTTTCTTGAGTCTTTTTCGTAACCTGACATCGACCAATCTAGCTTCCACATCCACATTTAAACCCACCGCTACTATCTCTTCCAACCTATCTTTCTCGAACCACGAGTTGAAAAATCAGAAGGGAGTTGCACCAGCATACGATGCATCGACAATAAGCACAATGGGGAATGATCTGACACATCTTTATCCAATGCCACTAGTTTAGCATTCGGCCATTTTGCAAGAAAATCGCTGCAAACAAAAACTCTATCCAGCTTACTAAGCTTTGACCCGTCGCTAGACATATACGTATATTTCCTACCACCCATATTATACTCAAGGAATCCTACCCTCGCGATAAAGTCATTAAACACCAATGCATTTCTAGCCACGAAAACCGAATTCACCCTTTCTTCAGGACTTCTTACCTCGTTGAAATCCCCTAACGGTATCCACCGACCCTGTATTCGTCTCTGAGTGCAGTTATTTCTTCCCATAATTATCTTCTAGACCCCGGGTCCGATGGAGCATATACGTTTAGGACCCACAATAAATTTGAATCTCCCTACAGATTTCCCCCCAACCAGAATGTAGTTTTGATCTGATCTAACCGATTGAACCTTGAAAGTAGCGGAATTTCACATTAACAGCAGTCCGCCAAATCTACCTGCCGCATTCACCACCACTTTCCCTAACGACGAACTATCCCAGAACTTTTCCATCTGGCTTTCCGACATTTCTGCTAACTGAGTTTCTTGAATTGCAATGAAAGATAGATTATGATCCCTTTTGAGTCTTCATAACTTGGCCGCTTTGTCCCGACCACCCGCCCCTTTAATGTAAAACGCTAAACAGTTCATTTTAGACCTGTCTTCACCTGCTCAACATCAATGGCCTCTTTAAAGATCCTTCGGAAGCCTCCCAATCTGAGCCCCCCAACCCACCCACTTCTGTGGTTTCACCCATTTCTTTCACAATCCCGGCCTCTACCTCATCGTTTGACACAGTAGCCTTTTCTGCCTCCGATTGAACACCCTGGTCATATTGTTCCTCCACCCAATCCGATTCGTACTTGTCCTTGATCCCACCCCCTCTTCCCATGTAACTTAAATCTTCGTGTTCCATCATATCTTTGTCGACCTCCCTAACTTTTCGCCTGAATTTCCGTCTATTTTTCTTCACCCCACCAGACCTGGAACTAGAAGACTCCCCATCGGATACTCTCTTATTAAGATCTAGGGATTCCCTAGAGTAAACATGTCACTCAAGACAGTTGTGGCTCTTACATTTGTGACACCTCCTCCCACCATTCACACTGCTTTAGCCAATTAAGGTCATTAACAAACTAGTGTGCCTTTGTGTTTCGGGAAAGTTAAGGATTACACGGTTGATGAACGCGCTTAGTACTTCATGAACCGTAAGCCTCAAACTTGTGCTCATGAGACTTGTGAGTTCTCGAGGACGTATTTGGATGTGGAGAACCATGTGAAGTTGGTGCACCTAGATTTGGTCCGATAACATAATAAGATTTAAGTTTCAATTATTATTTTCAAGTTCAGTTTGTCAGTTAAATTTTTATATTCCTATTCTTTTTGTTTTGGTTATAGAACAAACGAAAGATGAGAATAACAAATGCAACGCTTTTCTTTGTCTATGCACCTAGATGGATAGGTGACTACACTGTCAGATTGTGAGTTTGGACTGTTATTGTTAGCAACAGATAACAAGCCTATTTTATAAGTACTTTTATGGGCTCAGTTCAGCTGACGGTTAAGCGATGGCGGAGGATATTAAGGGCTTTGGTGCCCCGGCCTCGACCATTTTTTGCACAGTAGTGTAAATTTACGCGTTTTCATCTGAAAATTTATACGTATTAAGTCCGGACCCCACCGTTTTAAGGGTCTTGTGACTTTCGGCCCCCTCAAAAAAATTTAAAGCTTCGCCACTGGTACTCATGACCAACGTATATTGAGCCATTTTCAATTTTAGAAGATATAAACAAACTGTGATTAATTAAATCTCCATGGTTTTTAAATTTGTAAAAATCTACAAGCTTTTGTGTTACATTTTTTCAATATGTTGATTGTCATTTATAATTTATATATATTGTAAGTGCGAATTTTTCCAAATATTTTTATGTTGGATATCACAGCTTGGAATTGATCGACTCTTTTTCATTTATTGGAATTGAAAAACTACGATTCATACTAAAAAACAGAACTTGCAGAAAATACATAGTGAACAAACCTAGACTCCCACCATGCGAACGTGAAACAAAATTTATAGAAATTACCCAACAAATCGGAAATCATGTCCCATGACTAAAAGCCCACTACTTGACAAAACAAACCATAAAATAAGCATGTTAAAACAGTCTAACTGATAGCCCAGTTGATCCATTAAGCTGCTCTAAAGTTGACCCATTAAATTGCTGACCCACTTGACCCATTAAGCTGCAAACAACCAACTTTATGTGTTACATGGCAAGGTAAGATCACATATTAGCTGCAGTATTGTATGCAATAATTAGTCCACGCAAACAATTTTCACTTAAAATTCACAGGCTCATCAAAAACCGGCCCAATAGTGGAATCCTTTGTATGGTCCATTGTATTTGAAAAAGCAGTTCTCGCTCTATGAGGAGTAAATTTGGCAAGTCATCACTCCCATGCATATTACCATAATTAGCTTCCTTTGATTGCGCCTGTCTATCGTCGGCCAAGTTTGTCCGTTCTTTCGGCAAAATTTCGTGAGTTTTCGATTCCCTCAGACCATCACCAACCCTGAATTCCCCCTTCTACATATCATCGTCATTTATCACCGATTCCGGAGCCTCAAATTTGGGACCCAAGAAGAAGGCTCCTCCACCACCCAAACATTATAACCTCTATCCTTCCAATGCACAACTATCTCTTCATCAATTCTTGTCCCATCCACGGTTGTGCAGACACCAGATTCTCTTTCCATTTGTTTTCCTTTGAACCAAGGAACGATCATCCACCTCATGGCCATCCCTAAATGTGATCAATACAGAGAGATCACCGAGGTAGGATATAGCCGCTTCAAAATAACCACCTTTACAAAACATCTTTTTCAATCCATGTAACTTTCCGATATCACTAGCAATACCCACCACCGCTCTACTTATACAATGCGCCGAGTATGTAGTCCCGACCCCTTCAAAGGATACAACCTTCCTAGAATCAAACGAGGATTGAAATCTATTATGAACATCATTAGCAAAAGAGGCCCCTTGATTCATAACCTTTGACATATCCTCTTCCATGACTACATCCTTCTTCCATGGAACCCAAGCTCTATTACCCATGGCAGGCTCATCAAAATTAGTCTTTCTGTGAAACATATCAAACAACGCTGAACCAGTAAGAGGTCTGAATCATTAAGTGCTGAACCAGTAAGAGGTCTGAATCATTAAGTGCTGAATCAGTAAGAGGTGGCTCAATATATTGCTTACACATTCATAGGCAAATGTCTTACCGATTAAGACATCAGCTGGCGAAACAAACACTCTAAATAAACTATGCCTGAGCGATTCAGAAGTCTGTACCATTAAGAGCTCATTAAAAGCTAAAACAAACAACCCCCTTTTTTTGGAAGATGTGTTTCAACGGAGAATCCAAACGATGTACAACCCCTCAACCCCAGTTCGAATCCAGGTCAAACGCGGGTGTTAAATTTCTCACCCCTTAGTGCGAGTGGGGGACTCGAACCTGAGACCAAGCCCGGGCGGGAACCTCCCTAAGGAGTAAACACTCTCACCTCCAACTAGCTGGGCTGGACATCATTGGCAAACAAACAACCCCTTACTAATTAAGTAAGAAATTATTATCAATAAAACTATTATTTAATGCAATAATGTGAAAGATAACACAAGATATAAACTAGTAGTGTACAAATACTTTTCTTGTTCACAAACAAGTTAGATGATGAGCCAACTAAAATGTAATATGATGCAATCTTATTAAATCTTTTAATAATATGGTAAGATGTGATACAATCTTATTACTATATTTTAATTTAATTCTCTTTTATATGGAATTTATGAATAAAATGGAAAATTTTGATACAAACTTATTAAAATGTTTCGAATTGAATCCTATGTATTTTTTCCTTGAAATTTATAAGGGGAAGGGGCACTACCCGTGAGGTTTTTAACTTCACTGGTTTCAACCAATCCTGCACTGCCACATAACTTTACTGATTTCCTTTACTTAAACCGTTTTTTAGAGGCAACACTCCACGGGTTATTTAACTGATAATTAATTATTTTCACATATATAATAATAATATTAATATCTATCTCACTCTCTTTCTCCTCTAAAATCACCTACACTACTTATCTTTTTTAGTAATACCCTTCTCACTTTCTCTCTCATCTAGAACCAGCACAGTAAGAAAAACTCATATTTGGTTCAAGGGACCCCTACCAGCACTGGTGACGGTGGTATTACCATGCTGGCAGTGAGGTACCCGTGACATTTTCTGGTGACGCCCCGTCCCCCTAAGATGACTAATGATGTATAATTAAAAATAATAGTTAATGTATTACTTCACTTACAAGTATAATTGAAAACCATAAAAGCATATACCTGTACTGCTAACGTGTTGTTTGCCTGGTATCAACTCAATTCGCTATGATATTAACATAAAAAAATACGTACTTTAGTTTGAATACATTTAATTTTTCAATAAAATTAATATCTCAACGTTGAGAAAAAATATTATTAAATATAAATGCGTATTGAGATTAATTAAAGTTAAAGAACTAAGGGGGTGTTTGGTAACTTCCGAATGGGTAAGCGTTGGATCATTAAGAATTCGGAACTATTAAGTACTGAACCTGTCAGACTCTGTATAATGCTTACCCATTCTGAGAAAAATGTCTGACTAATTCAGACATCTATCTTATTAAGAGCCGAAACAAACAACCCTAAGTTATTAAAAAAACATAAATTAAATAAAAACTAAATTTGTAAAAGGTATTACTATAGTTTAAGTAGTGAAAATGAAAGTTAAAAAAATTATAAGAAATGCCACTTGGCATAATCTTAGTCGAAGACAAATATAATATATAACATTCATACTTGTATTATTATTGTTCACTTTAAAATAAATCAATTTCTTGTTATACTTAGGGACGGTATTAGGCAAGGTTGTGTGATATGTTTTGGTATTTCAATTTTTATATCCCATATTGAAATATTGCATATCATATTTGATCCCCTGGGTAGCCAACTAGCCACTTATAAGCAGGGGCGAATGATATTGAGGGCTAGGGGTGACTATGTCCCTCTGTTTTTTGATGCAGTGCTATAAATATGCGATTTACACAGATGCATGGGTATCACGAATATTATAATATGATGCAAAACTACCTCTTTCAATTCTCATAAATAGAAAAGATCTCAAACTTCTCTTTAAGACTAAATTTAAAAACCAAGTATTCAAATAAAAATTTTAACAATTTTTAAATTCTTAATGTTTCATATTCTAATGTTAGCAATCCAAATTATTATTTGTGTAACTATCAAATACTAAGTATTGTCTTTATTTGAAGCATAAGAAAGATTCTAGTCCATTAATTTTTTATTTAGAGGATTGAGATTAATTTGACATAAAAAATAGATATTAAATTAGGATAAAACATAAAGGGTATGTTTGGTAAAACTAGCTGGTGGCTAGTAGCTGGTAGCTGTAGCTTTTTAAATATATTTTGGTGTTTGACAAAGTAGCTGGAGCTTTTAATAAAATGTATAAAATGACCAAAATAGGCATTAACTAAAAGTTTGTATGTATCTTTTTTATTTTATTTTTTATGATAGAATGGGTATTTATGTCATTTACTCATTAAAAGCTTGTAGCTAGTAGGAATTTTTTCTTAAATGCTAATACTAGTAGTTTTTCACTATAGAGATTTTTCTCCCAACCTAAAAGCTTGAATCTCCTTCAACTCTCTCTACATAGAAGTCGCATCTATAACTATTTCATAACCTTTTTAAAAAGAAAAAAAAATCACAAAATTAATTAGCGTTTTTTTATCTTTAATACGAGTATAGTATTGTTATACAAAAGTTAAAAAAAAAACCGTGTTTATTGGGCTTTTTATTTCATTGTGTCTTTTGCTCGTTCATTGTGTTATCAGTATGCATATGTATGTTATAAATATGTTCTTTGTGTTTTTTAGTCTGTATATGATTTACCTTTGTCCACTATATGTTTTTAGTATGCATTCCATTTTGTTTTAATCATTATAAATTCTTAACGGCTTTTATTCACGTAAATAGTAGGCTAAAATTATGAACCCATAAATATGATATAATTATACTCATGTACCTGTTTAAATTATATTTTTGTTTGCCACTTAGGTTATAGCCTACTCGTAGAGAGAAAATCCTTTCTTAAGTAAAGGTTGAGAGTTCAACTCTGAAGGTGTGCAAGAAAAAAAAAAAAGATGTAAGAAAGGGTGTAAGAAATTTTCTGTTAAAAAAAATAATTTTTTAAAAAGTTATCTTTGATTTCCCACAACCTGTTTTAGCATTATTATATTCCATGTTCATTGATTGTAATTTAAACTTTTTTTGGGATATATATTTTTATGATATTGTCTATATTTTTACAATACCAAATAATAAATTATTCCTTGAAATTTATGTGACTTGTATGTACATGTAAAAGACATTTACATATTCTCTTGAACAAAAACTACCCTTTCCACTTGTTAGTTTTAATCATTATAAATTCTAAACGACTTTTATTCACGTAAATAGTAGCTTAAAATTTGAACCCATAAATATGATATAATTATACTCATGTACCCTATTTAAATTTAATATTGTCCCATTATATATTATAACAAATAATTTTAATTTTCAAGTCAAGTTAATTTATATTGTTGTTTGCCACTTAGGTTATAGCCTAGTGGTAGAGAGAAAATCATCTCTTCGGTAAAGATTGAGAGTTCAACTCTAAGGATTTGCAAAAAATGTGTAAAGAAGGGGTGTAAGAAATTTTTCATCAAAATATATTTTTTTTAAAAAGTTATCTTGATTTCCCACAACCTGTTTTAGATTATTATATTCCATGTTCGTTGCTTGTAATTTAAACTTTTTTTTGGGATATATATTTTTATGATATTGTCTATATTTACAATATGAAATAATAAATTATTCCTTGAAATTTATACCGTGATGATGTTTACAATTTTAATACTTCAAATATTTTACGGTGATGATGATATGTATGTAAATTTTCATATTTTAATTGATTGTAGATTTTAAAAACAAAAGATTATATAAAATTATAAAATAAAGAAAAAATACGTATAGGAAAATCCTGACGGTTATTTTCTAAAACAATAAGGGGTATACTTGATACGGGACAACTAATTACCCGACACGTGTTGAGCCCGAGTATGAAACGTGGTTTTACAATCGGGCATAAGATATTTATCCCACTGTCATCCCTACTTCTATTTAATCCTTCCTATGTTCCCTTTATGTCATATACTAGGGTTTAGACGGCTACCAAATCGAAATCTTTGGATTCATGGTTTGGTAACGGCAACCTAGAAAACTTTTAACCCATGGCATTTGATTTCTATATACTGCAATATCTTTGTTTTTTTCAACTTTGATGACGTTTTTCTAAGCTTTAGATCTGAAATTACTTATGTAAGAGGTGACACCTGAAATCAAGGGTGAAACCACACATTTCTAAATGTTGTGATTCGGTGTTTTGCTAGGAGGAATACAATGATCGGCTGATTGATTGTTTAAGGTATGATCATAACCTAACCTTTTTGGTACATTGATAATTAGCATTTAGTGATCTTAATTGCATCATAACTTTGGATGGGTCTCATAATTAGGTTTGAATCATATTTTAAAGATCCAAAATACTTGAATCAAGTTACCTAACACGATTTGGCCTAAAAAACCCAAATAATATAAAATACTAACGACAGTGAGGGAAATGGGTTTTTGATAGAGCTAACCACCGGATCAAGCTAACATTAAAGCTAGGCAATTTAAATTAAATGTCTGGGCCCGTAGCTCCAATCGGTCCAAACACTTGGCTTGTTACAGGGTAAACTCGCTAAATTCAGGCTATTTTGGTAGTTTTCATCATTCCCTAATTGTTATTTTTGTTTATGATCTGATTGAAGGTCTCGCTAAAAGAGAGAACTTGAACAGAATTACATCCATCACGTTTCTCCGGTGCTACTCGATTTGTATTGCCAAGTATGAATTATGGATACTTTACTATTTTCGTAATTCACTAACCATTTATTCATAAGTTGTGTTTAAATGGAATTATATTAAATCCTTTTCTTTTGGTTTAATTTCAAAAGTCCAGATGGATTCCCTTACTAATATAATTAATATATTATTAATTATAATTATTATTATATAGTAATAAAATTAATTAAATACACTACCACATACCTTTAAAATAAATTATACATAAGGCTTGGCTTTGTTCATAGATTTTTTTATCCTAACTACCACTTAAACATTTGATTTTTACCAAAGGAAATGGAGAAACATGTCACTAAAGAAATGGAAAAGGCTGGTTGCCCGATATGTATGGAGCATCCACACCAAGCGATACTTCTCTTGCGTTCATCACACAAAGACGGTTGCAGCCCTTACATTTGTGACACGGCCTCTCACCATTCACACTGCTTCGGCCAATTCAGGTCATCAACAAGTTCATGTGCTCTGTATGTCGTGGGAAAGTTAAGATTTGGACGGTTGATTCACGCACTCAGCATTTCATGAATCGTAAGCCTCGAACTTGTGCTCATGAGACTTGTGAGTTCTCAGGGACGTATCTGGACTTGGAGAACCATGTGAAGTTGGTGCATCTGGATTTAGTCCGATAACATAACAACATTTAAGTTTCAATTATTATTTTCAAGTTGAGTTTGTCAGTAAAATTTTTGTATTTCCCCTTTTCTTTCTGTTTTGGTTATAAACCAAAGGAAAGATGAGAAAAAACAAATGCAACACTTTTCTTTGTGTATGCACCTGGATGGATAGGTGGACTACACTGTCAGACTGTGAGTCTGGACTGTTACTGTTAGCACCAGAAGACGAGCCTATTTCATATGTACTTTCATGGGCCCGGTTAAGCTGATGGTTAAGCAATGGCGGCCCAAGACCCCTTCCACTTGCTTCATTAGCATGTATCAAACGAAGACGTTTCGGCCAAGATTGTTGTTTGCTTTCAACTACTTCGAGATGAAAGGTGGCTTACTTTCCACATGTTCCCTACTCTTAGCCAGCCGATTATTTACCATATTTTAGGAATAGATATTTATCATTTATTTAGAGATAATCCTCATGTAATTATTTGTATATCCTTTCTGGTTTTATGTTTGTATTCTTCCCTATATATAGGGTATTCATAATCAATAATAATTATCGAATACATTTACCATAACAATCTTTTATGGTATCAGAGCTCTGATATCCTTCTCTCTTCTCCTTTTTTTTTCGATACCCTTCTGAACCGTAACCGGATTTGTCCAGCCGTGTCATCATGACCAAAGAAAACGTGGCTGAATCGTCCAACAAACCAGCCCCTCTTCATCCTGCATACTCAGTCAGTGGGGAAGCTTGAGAAATTGGTTCGGGGTCGGAAATCACCACTCAGTCACTCACCGAACGGGGCCTAATTTTTTTTCTATAGCTATGTTTCGGATTATATGTTTGGGTCGATGATTCCATTCGGGTCGAGTCAAACATTCAAATATCACATAAAGTTTGCAATACAACCATCTCATTACCTTATCATGTTGTGACATGATTTACATCAGGCAAACAAGTATATGGTAAGAATCTCCAATACACATTTAGGCAACATAAATCTTAATACCTTATCCTATAAAGATCATCAAACATAAACCATATCAGATGGACAAGCAACAAATGAACTATTGCAGAGTAGAGTACAAAGGGTTTAGAGTTTTTTTTTTAGATTTAGGATTTTAATTGGGCTTTTTATTTGGGGTTTCCCTAAAAAAAATTGGGCTAAACCAAACAATTGGATTGTACATCTCAAAATGGGCCCAAAAGTAAAAAAACAAAGAAAAACGATAAACTCGGTAAAACAACTGATATTTTGGAACCTTGTATCGTCCGTTATATCATTAGTTTTGGTTTATATAATATATCTATTTTTTTTCCAAAAAAACGGGGGTCGAAACTATATATGCCTAAAAAAATTCTATACGGATACTATATAAGTGGAACTTTTGAACGAAAATTTTGGGGGGTCGGCCGCCCCTCCCCGCCGAACAAACCTGCGCCCCTGTACTCAGTTATGAATATCTTGACAAAGATCCGGACTTTGGACACATAGACAATAGAGCCCCACCGGCCGCTATTTCTCTAGATTATGAGTAATGGAAAGAACTTGATGCGTTGGTCCTTCAATGGATTTACAACACAGTTTCTGATGATCTCCTGAATCGTATCTTAGATACGAATTCAACAACCAAAGAGGCTTGGACAAAGCTCGAAAAGATATTCTTGAGCAATAAAAAGGCTCGCGCTACGGCATTTGAGACGAATTTGTACAATCTCACCCTCATAGTTTGCTCATCGGCATGAAGCTTATTGTCACCGGCTGTCCGAATTAGCTAACCAGTTGTTTGATGTTGACTAGCCTGCTTCAGACTCACGACTTGTTTTTCAGCTTGTTCGTAGACTTCCAACCGATACAACACCACAACATATTTGATCAACCTACAAGGTGTTGATTGGGACCAAGTGATATCAAGGCTTAATGATAAAGTCATCAGGATCGAAGCACAAAAAGATACCCAGGCTACGGTCTTGGCTGCTCCTGTGGCACTGCCTTCTAACAACACTCCTCCGAACCCGAACCAACAACAAAAAGTTCCCAACTACTCCTCTAATCATCACGGTAACAAGGACCTTGGAGGCTCTTTCAACCATAGAGGTGGGGCAGGGCAGCCGACAACAACAACAGTAGTATTCCTCTTGGTAGGGACAACAACCGTCTTTCCCAAACTAGGCTTGGTGGACTCCTCCACCTTACCCATACCTGACCCAGGAGTAGTGGGAAAATAGTCCTTAGCTTGGTCCATAGCCTGCTTCTCAAACCCAATATGTAGGATTCTCTCCAGCCCAGTTTTCACCTAACCCACCATCGGGTTTCACAGCCGATATACAATCCATTATGTCCAACCGATTTGAGCACCACTATGGCTAATTTGCAGTTTAACTCGCCAAACACAGCTTAGACCTCCGATGTTATGGATACCGAGCCAAGACCCACGTCACTAATGACCAAGGTAAAATTTTAATCCCTGATTCTAATCCTGTTTGTCGTAATATTTTGGTAGGTAATGCTATGTTTTTACCAATTAACAGATTAGGTACGAGCTTTCACCCTTTACCCAACCGAACCTACATTCTCCCAAACATTCTTTACAACCATCAAATAATTAAAAATCTTATTTTCGTTAGACGTTTTACTCGAGATAATCAAGTGTCTGTCGAATTTGACCCGTTTTGTTTTTCTTTGAAGTACCTCAAAACTAAGAAGACACTTTCTCGCCACAATAGCACCAGGAATCTCTACATGTTCATGCCTCCTCAATTGCCGGCTCAAGCCACCTTTATCGTTTCCTACCACTTACCTTGGCATGATTGTTTAGGCCATTCTAGGGCGCAAGTTCTATATATTTTAAATCGCAATTTTAATTTTCAATTTAATAAGGACAAAAGTCAACATCTTTGCAATTCTTGACAACTTTCAAATAGTAAAAGATTGTCATTTTATTCTTCTCATATATTTACTTTTGCTCTTTTTGATATTATTCATTGCGATTTATGGGCTTCGCCAATCACGAGTAAAATAGGATATAACTGTTATATGGTTTTAATTGACAACTTCTCACACTTCGTGTGGGTTTAGCCCCTAAAATACAAATCATAAACGTTTCCAACATTTGCCAAATTCCATCAATTAAACCTCACACAATTTAACCACAAAATAAATATTTTCCAATGTGACGTAAGGGGTGAATTTGACAATTTAGCCTTTAAGACTTTTGCATAGCAACACGGCTTGATCTTCCGTTTTTCATGCCCTCAAACCTCATCCCAAAACAGTAGAGTCATGCGAATAATTCGTCACCTAAATGACATCATTCGGGCTCTCTTAATTCATGCAAACTTACCTCCTTCGTTTTGGGTAGAAGCTTTACACACCGTCACTTACCTTCACAATATCTTACCAACTAAACGGCTTAACTTTTATGCCCCTACCTTTGCACTTTACCTTTGTCATCCTGATTATGGACACTTACAAGTGTTCGGTTGTGCATGTTATCCCAAAACCTCAGCTACCCAACCTCATAAATTCACCATAGGTCAATGCGTTGTGTTTTTCTCGGGTATCCACCCGATTTTTGTGGCAACTGTTACTTTGACCGTACTACGGGCAAGGACCACATCTCACGCCACGTGAGCTTTGTTGAGCATGTGTTTGCCTACACTATTCCTTATCCACCCATCTCGTAGAATTTTTTGGACGACTCCTCCCAACCCGGTTTCACATTCCAACAGCCCTTAACCCAACCAAAAACCATCCCGGTTACTGCCCCTTACACATTCACATACTCTAGCCTACCTCGTAAACAAACAACACCTCAGCCCAATACCATGAACAACCCTCCCACCGGCCTAAACAATCCTACCGTTCCTTTGGCCCATCATGCACCCTAGCCCACAACCCAACATGCCCTACCAGAACGTTATGAGGGTAGGTTGGTGGTAAATGGTAATTCTCAAACGGTTGGTGGGGTTTGTGATGAAACATTCAGTCTAGTGGTTAAACTGACCACTATTAGGATAGTGTTGTCACTTGCTGTGTTGCGGTCCTGACCCATTCATCAATTAGATGTAAAAAATGCATTTTTACATGGGAAACTTCATGAAACGGTATTTATGTATCAGCCACGGGCTTCTATGATCAATGGTTTCCCAACCATGTTTGTCGGCTCAATAAATCAATTTATGGACTTAAACAGGCTCCATAGGCTTAGTATACATGATTTGCTACTTTTATTACATCTAAGGGATTTTGTAGTAGCACTTGTGATCGGTCGTTATTTGTGTACAATTGGGATGCGTCTAATATTGCTTATTTATTGTTATTCGTTGATGATATAGTTCTTACAACTTCTAATGATCGTCTTTTGAATGATATTATTGGCACCTTCTCACGAGAGTTTGCTATGATTGATTTTGGTCGATTACATCACTCTTTGGGGATCAAGGTTACTCAACAAAAACAAGGTCTTTTTCTATCTCAGGCTCAGTGTGCTAAAGATATAATTGCTCGTGCATCTATGTCGACATGTAAACTGTGCACCACACCGGTTGATCTATCTTCTAAACTCAATGCAAAATATGGGCCGTTATTTTCATATCCTACCTTGTATCACAGTCTTGCAGGTGCTCTTCAATATCTAACATTCACACGGCCAGATTTGTCAAATGCAGACAGGGCTGTCTTTTCATGGCTGAGCCTTGTGATCCTCATTTTGCCTTCATGAGGCGTATCATTCAGTATTTGCAAGGCATGGTGGAATACGAGATTCGTATAGTTCGATCGGCTTCTCATGATCTGGTTGCTTATTCTGATGCCGATTGGGTTGGCTGCCCAAATTCTAGGCGTTCCACCTGGGTTATTGTGTTTTCCTCGGTGACAACCTAGTTTCTTGGTCTGTTATACGTCAGCCTACCGTATCCAGATCAAGTGCAGAGGTCGAGTATAGGGGTTGCTAACGCGGTTGCCGAAACCACATGGATACGAAATTTGCTTCTTAAGCTTCACACTCCTTTACGGCATGCATCAGTTGTCTTTTTTGACAATGTTTCGGCAGTCTATTTGTCGAATAACCCGGTATAACATCAAAGAACAAAACACATCGAGATTGATATACATTTCGTGATAGAGAAGGTTTGCCTTGGACATATTAGAGTACTTCATGTCCCATCGTCTTCACAGTATGCGGACATTTTCACGAAGGGGCTATCTCGTGAGCTATTCCAGTTGTTTCGGTCCAGCTTGAGCATCTATCCTCCGCCGCTCAAACTGAGGGGGTGTCTTAGCCACCTGATCATGTAATTATATGTATATCGTTTCCAGTTTTATGTTTCAATCTTCCCTATATATAGGGTACTTATAATCAATAATAATCATCGAATACATTGTGTCGTAACAATCTTTTACTTACAAGGCACAGTGAGCATGTTTTATATGATCTAGCAGAATTCTTCACTGAATAAGGATGATTTATTGGATTTTTGACTACATAAATGAGCGCCGCTAAAGGATGACTTATGGGGTTATACCGTAGGCTAAATAAATATGGTGTTCTGCGTATAGGGGAAATGGAGCAGGAAACATCATTTTTATTATTTGGGTATGATTGAACATGTGGAGAATTTTGCTCGGACCTGTTAGCCAACAGATGATCAGCTAACTACATATAGAAAAGGGTTTCTATTGCAAGCATTACATGGCCAACTTCTATAAAAGAAATTCTCGATCCCTTCTTGAATGTTCTCTTTCGGTAAATCTAGAATCCTACCAAGCTTACGAGGACCATGACCTTATGTCCTAATGGCAAGTGTTATAGAGAAAAAGGTGCCTACAAGAAACGGAGTGCATTATTGACCAATGTATATTTACACATTTCCAATTTTAAAAATTATGAACAGACTGTGATTAATTAAATTTTCATGGTTTTTAAATTTGTAAAACTGCAAGCTTTTATCTTACATTTTTTCAATATGTTAATTTTCATTTATAACTTATATATATTGTAAGTGCGAATTTTTCCAAATATTTTTATGTTGGATGTTGGAAATTAATCTTGACTTGGTTTTATGGTTTTTATTATTTAGTATGTTTAATAGTTTAACAAACAAGTTATTAGTTGAAATGGTTAGAAGTTGACCAAGTTTCATGGAATGAAGAATGGGTACGTTGGATAGTTATATATTTGAAGGTACAACCACTTATTATTGTAATTGTGTTTTTACAATGATAAGAGATTGATAATAAATAGAGAATACAAAACATGTTAAAAAGGAAATACAATAAAGTTGATTGAGGGAGGATTGGAACCAACGGTTACTTTCCTTTCTTTTATGGGAGCTGATTGTTACCAAGAATAACCAAGAAGGAAATGATGATGATAGAATCTGATCCTCAAATTTATTTTCTAACACTCCCCCTCAAGTTGAGTAGTGGGGTTTCCAGTGCTCAGCTTGTCTAGGCAATAGTTGAAAATTTTCCCGTTGACTGCTTTGGTTAAGATATCTGCAAGTTGGTCTTTTGAGTTGACGAAAGGAAGCTCAACAATTCCTGCCTTGATTTTTTCCTTAATGAAGTGTCTGTCTACTTCTACATGTTTCGTACGATCGTGTTGAACCGGATTCTCTGAAATCTGTATGGCAGCTTTGTTATCACACATGATCGCACTGGCTTCAGGTTGAGGGAATCCGATTTCGCTTAGGAGTTTGCGAATCCACAAAACTTCAGCTAAACCACGAGAAATTCCCCGAAATTCCGCCTCTGCACTAGAAAGGGCAACAACTTTCTATATCTTTCTTCTCCGGGTGACAAGGTTCCCTCCTACTAGTGTAAAGTACCCGGACGTAGATCTTCTATCCCCTTTGTCTCCAGCCCAATCTGCATCAGTATAGGCTTGAACCTTTAGGTGTTTGTTGGGTTGAAAAAGAACTCCATGCCCGACGGTTCCCTTGAGATACCTTATGATTCTCCATACCGCATCTATATGAGAAACTTGAGGTTGGTGCATAAACTGGCTTACTACCCTGACTGCATAGGCTATGTCTGGGCGAGTATGAGAGATATATAAGTTTACCCACCAACCGTTGATATCTTTCTTTATGTGTCAACTCTGCTCCTTTTTTCATGCAAAGATTTTGATTGGCAATCATTGGAGTATCAACTGGCTTACAATCGACCATTCCTACTTCAGCAAGGAGATCGAGAATGTACTTATTTTGACATATAAAGATCCCCTTCTTTGATCGCAACACCTCAATTCCAAGAAAGTACTTGAGATTTCCTAGGTCTTTCATTTCAAATTCTCTGAACAAGTTTGTCTTTAATTTCCTCATTTTTTCCTCGTCGTTTCCTGAAATGATCATGTCATCAACATATATAATTAAATAGGTTATAAGTTTACCTCTTCGCTTGAGAAACAGTGTATGGTCAGAATTGCTTTGTCAAAAACCATAACCTTTCATGACCATGGTGAATCTGCCAAACCATGCACGAGGAGATTGTTTCAGCCCATATAAAGTCTTTTTCAGCCGAAAAACTTCCTTATTTTGGGAGTCTTTTGTAAATCCAGGAGCAACATTCATGTAGACTTCTTCTTTTAGTTCTCCATGGAGGAAGGCATTCTTTACATCGAATTCGTAAAGAGGCCATCCTTTGTTAGCAGCTATAGAGAAGAGGACACGAATGGTGTCTATTTTTGCTACTGGAGAGAAAGTCTCAGAGTAGTCTATCCCATAGGTTTGGGTGTACCCTTTTGCTACTAATCGTGCTTTATATCTTTCAATGGTGCCATCAGGATTATATTTGACTGTGAAGACCCAACAGCAACCAACAGTTTTCTTTCCTGGAGGGAGAACACATTTTTCCCATGTATTATTTTTTATAAGAGCCTCCATTTCTCTTTCCATGGCATCCTTCCAATTTTTTGATCTTAATGCCTCTTTAACGGAGTTTGGGAGTTCTTCAATGTATAAAGCAGTAGTAAAGTTCTTGGCTTCTTTTGATAAATTCCCTTTGGCAATATTTGTTGTGGGATATGTGGAAGATCTTGTTTCCTTTCCTGGAGAGTACCTTTTTGGAGGAACTCCTCTGTTCGCTCTGGTGGGAGGTCATACCTGTTGGTTGTTCCTTCCTGTGCTGTTTCTACCTGCACAGTTTGTTCTATTGGAAACTCAAAATCGTTAGAGATGTTCGTATCAAATTCATGATGACTTTCCTCATGTGCTTTGTTATTTTGAATTTCCTCATGATTTTGAGAATTTTCAGAATTATTTTGAGAATTATTCTGAGAACAGTCTTGTAGATCACTTACCTCGGTGTTTGGAATAGGAGAATCATGGCTGGTGGCAGTGACATCTTCGCTAGATTGTGCGGAAATGTGTGGCTCAGTTTGAGGGATACCGTTATTTTCTTTGGGAGTAGGTGGGAGTGATAGCCAACTTATTGTGTTAGCATATTCTTTCTCCCCCTCGTTATTGTGTTGGGAGTTGTAAAAGAACTCAGTTTCAAGGAAAGTACAATCAAGTGTAGTGTGCATATGTCAAGTTTTAGGATTATAGCATCGGTATCCCTTTTTATCAATGCCATATCTAACAAAGACATTTTTCAGCAGATGGTCCGAGTTTCCCCAATCAGTTTTAGGTATGTGGACAAAAACAGAGCTTCCAAAAACACGAGGTGTAACTCTTAATGGAGGGGGGATTTTGGTAAACTCAGAAAGGACTTGAAGAGGTGTTTTTAGGTTAAGAGCTCTTGTTGGGAGTCTATTTATTAAGTATGTGGTAGTAGCAACAGCTTCGGGCCAGAAAGATTTAGGGACCCGAGATTCAATAAGAGATGCCCGAGTAATATCTAAAAGGATACGATTTTTTCTTTCCACAGTACCATTTTGCTCAGGCATATGCGTGCAAGTAGTTTGATGGCAAATGCCTTTGTTTTGACAAAAAAGTTTCATAGATTCATTTATAAATTCTCCTCCGTTGTCAGTTCTAAGAATTTGTATATTTGTTTTAAATTGAGTTTGTATCATAGTGTAAAAAATAGTGAAATTTTCAAAAACTTCATATTTGTGTTTTAAAAAATAAATCCATGTTATTCGTGTGCAATCATCAACAAAAAGCACAAAGAAACGAAAATTTTGTCCCCCATTAATTTCTGTAGGACCCCAAACATCAGAATGAACCATAGAGAAAGGTGACTCAACTTTTGTGTTATTTGGTTTATAAGTATGTCTATGGCTTTTTGCTAAAACACATGTCTCATAATGAAAAGTTTTATTTAAAGGAAATAACTTAAGAAATAAAAGACGCAAATAACCGATAGATGGATGGCCTAGTCTCCTATGCCATAGCCAAGCTTCTCTCCTTTCAGTCCCATGAGCAAGCATCACAGTACCTTGTTGAGCCACTTCCTCTACATAATATAATCCTTGACGTTCAGTGCCACGCCCAATGATCGCTCCCGTCCTGATATCCCGAGGTATACAAAACGTGGGGTGCATCAAAACTATGCAATTTAATTCTTTTGTCACATGGCTGATAGATAATAATTTATGTGATAAGGATGGTACGTAGAGACAGCTTGAGAGTTTAAGAGTGGGAGTTATCTCAACAGTCCCTCCCCCTTTCAACTGGCATAGTTTCCCCATTAGCGGTTTTTATCTCATTAATTCGTGGCTTGGTTTTTGAGACAATATCTTCTGGATAAAATGTCATGGTGTCAGTAGCACCACAATCAAATATCCAAGATTGTTTTAAATCGTTATATATTTGAGCCATATTCGCTTGACCAATGGGCTTATAATTTCTCTTTTTATTTTTTATTTTAAAACGATTTTTTTTAAAAAAAGCTCTACTTTTTTGTCGTTTTGTTTTATAAAGCAAACCGGTTCCCAATAAAGTTTTTTGGAGTTTATAACAAGATCCCGTTTTTCGTTTTTGTGTTTCTAAACGGTTTTTTCCTTTTTTATTTAGATAAAATGATCCATTTTTTTATTAATATATATATTACAAAAAAAATCTTTTTGTTTGGTAGAAATAAAGGAGTCAGATTGTTTGGTTTGACTATTCTTATCCTTCGTCTTGTCCAGTATCATGTACACTGGCTTTAAGAACCCTAAAATTGTTTGAAAGTTTGATATGGGGGTTTATAAAAAAGAGGGGTTCGAGGATTTCTCCTCAAACCCGGTACCTCCATAGTCGTTATGTGCTTCTCCGGCGCACGCTATGCCTCCAAATCCTCCATTACCACCTTACCTCCTTCTTTGTTTCCCTTTTTGTGGCCATCTGTCCACCAATCAGGATAACCGACAAGGTGAAAACATTGTTCCTTGGTATGTTTCATCATACCACAGTGGGTACACTTCAGTTTCCCTGATGTGCCATCTCCTTCCGGATAGAAGCGTAGACGCCCTCGGCCGAGGGTAATGGGTCACATCGAAGAAGCTCTCTCTTTATGGTGTCATATTGTTTGTCGAGGGCGTTTAGGAACTGAAATAGCTTCTATTCTGACCAGATCCGGCTGTAAGTTGTTATGTCCTCTGTACACTTCATGGGATTTGGGTCTCTCCTGTCGAGTTCTCCCCAAATCCCTTGAAGCGTAATCCATAGATCTTCAAGTGGCGAACCGTTTTGTTTGATACCATTCGCCTTAACATGGAGATCAAAGGTTTGGAACTTGTCCTTCCCGCTGCTATAAGTAATCGCCAAAGCATCCCATAGCATTTTTGTTGTGGGAAACTCGGTGAGATTGCTTGCAAGCGCGGGTTCGATGTTCTGGATTAGCCACGAGAAAACGATTAAATCATCTTGTTCCCATCTTTCATATTTTGAATCGGTTGGCTGTGGCGGTTCCGGACTCCCCGACAAGTGACTCAAGAGGGCCTTTGATTTCCCCGATTGCCACTCGGATCATCCGAGACCACAAAGCATAATTTTGGCTATTGAGGCTGATACTGATTTTCAAAGTGTCTGGAAGACTTTGTTTTGGGGTTTGGTCATGGTTGTTGAGGCAGGTTTTTAGGAGGTTTGTGATTTGCAGTGCAAGATCATCGTTTTTGTTTTTGCCACCCATTGTTGTTTTTGAAAACGAAAAAATGATTGAAGGTTGAATTGAGGTAAGTGATGAGCAGGTTAGGATTAACACTGCTCTGATACCATCTAAAGAAGTTGAAAACAAAACTGAGAATTATTATTATTGTAATTATGTTTTTACAATGATAAGAGATTGAGAATAAATAGAGAATACAAAACATGTTAAAAAGGAAATACAATAAAGTTGATTGAGGGAGGATTGGAACCAACGGTTACTTTCCTTTATTTTATGGGAGCTGATTGTTGACCAAGAATAACCAAAGAAGGAAATGATGATGATAGAATCTGCTCCTCAAATGTATTTTCTAACATGTTAATGTGACACAACTTTACGTGTTACATGGCAAAGTAAGATAACATATTAGCTGTAGTGAGAAGCTTCTATGCGGTAATTCTCTATGCAAATAATTTTCACTTACCTACATGAATACTTTGGCCAAGGTCGTTGTTTGCTTGCAGCAGAGCGTTGAAATTCATAGCCTTCTTGTGAAAGTATCGTGTCCTTTTCTCTTGTTGTTTATTCAGTGCTTTATATCTGATCCTCCGTTAGGGCTTTCTCTATATTGTCCATCTTAGGGCCACAATCTATGTTTTTTTTCTTAACATGAAAGAGCATGCCTTGCTCAAGTACTTGATGCGTTTTTAGTGCCTCGCACACCCCAGGAACTTATTTGAAAACCATGCTCCTAAACCGATCACATGGTCTACATAATCACTAAACTAATGCAAGAATATCCCAATCAGATTTGTCTTTATACTCCAAGAATCTATTGAGTCTCTATAATTTGGAAAAAGTAAAATAAAATTGTAAGCATCTATCAAGATACAAAATCGACTTCTTTTCACAAGGTTGAAAAGATTACGATTAGTGGGCTGGTAAGAGATGCATGGTACATATGCAATCCATGTTAGGCAATCCATGTGCATAAATGAACATAAAGACGACCAAAATGGTAATGAAGAGAGGGCGCGGTTTTAGGAATAAGAAAATAACGCTTGATCATGCCTTCTCAAGAAAGCATAGTGCACAAAGTCCCTCTAACTAATTAACGGATACAACAATGAGAAAAGCACATAATGTGTAACATTTAGAAGTTAGAACTTAAGAATATCAGTGTTTAAGGAGGGTTGACATGAGAAAAGCACATAATGTGTAAACCAAAGTTTCTGGTTGGTTGTTGATCAAAATGAAGGGTCAATACATCTATGATCACAATTGGTAGTAGAATGTATCGGCTATGTTGTATGGATGCTGATTCTAGTTCTGAGATCTTATCGTTACTAGACTCGTTGATGAGTGATGGCTTGATGATCATTTTGGTGACTATATAGAATCTTGGAGCAGCTATTCATTTTCACAAATGTTCACCTAACGATTACAATTACTTGATGAATGCAGAGTTGAAAACGGAAAAATTAAGTCAGATGAAGTCAACTGTAATGTGCCTAACTAGTTGGAAGTATTCACAGGTGAGGATTAAACTCAAATGTGATGGTTCCTTTGAATTGAATAAATACAAGAAGCAGGCATTTGATTCAAAAGTCAAAAGGAAGGTAAATAAGTCAAAAGCAGTCAATTAAGATCATGAATAGCCTGTTACTAGCCAGGTTGGATTGCTTTTGATGTTGGGTGATCAGAACTTAGATATTAGTTAAGAGTAAAAAACGTGTTGATGGTAAAAAAAGTCAAAGGTGGTAAAATAGTTAACGTACGCTAGTCATGGAACTGTTTTGCTGTGAGAGGATATGTTACAAGGAAAAGAATAAACTTGGGGTGGATTCAAAAGTCATATATTGGAACACCAGTTTATGCATTATATGATTAGTATAGATATCTTTGTATTGTATGCACAAATTTAAGTTAGTTTTTATCTCAACTCATTCCAAATTTGTACCAAATATAGGCCCAAATTTAGAAGATCTGTTGTATGTGGCCCAACTCATTCCAAATTTGTATAGGGGCTAATTTAGGATTGAAGTCTCAAATAGAAAAGCCCAATAATTAACCTGGTTGAAACTAGTAAGTCTTCAAAGGATGCTATTTATAGATGGCCAAATTCGCCCATAGCCTCAATGCGAATGAGATGTCTCATTCGCATGGAGTGTCTCATTCTCCCCTTGTCATACAACATTACCATATTGCCCCTAAGACTATAAAACGACGTTTAACCTAGCTAACGACCTATATTATATTATCACTTGCTAGGGACATACACATGGTGAACTTACAAATAATGGTTGTCGAACTGTCAAATTGTTGTTTAATGTAATCATTTTCTATATATTATTAGAAAATGAATTGCAAATTATGATTTATAGTGCTTAATGAATTCAAAGATTTTTTGACCAATCATAGCTAATTGATTTCCCTCAAAAGGTTTCAGTTTGAAGGAACAAGAATATAAATGAAAAATATTGGGATCATCATGGGGTAAAGTATTAATGAGGCTATAATCATGAATACTGATGTGTTGTAGATTGGCTTGCAAGAAATTGATAGAGATGACAGAGTTAGTTTTGTAAAATAAAATAGATTAAAATTAATTTTTACTTAGATTTAACAAAAATGACGTACGTTTGAATGTTTCACGTACATATAAGCTTTAATGCCTAACAACCCCATTTTATTCAGCAAGATCAAGGTTAAGGGTGAGTGTTTTTAAAATATAGAGTTTCTCATGGCACACACAGAGGCAAGTTCATTTTGAAACCACTAACCACAACTATTATCGTATATGCCGTATCAAAGTAATGGAAGATAATCAAAGTATTATCGAGTTCTCCTTATTTTAAAATATTAATGGTTTATGGAGTAAATGTACTATATGTCATTTAGTAATTAAGTTAGAAATCAATATCAATAAAAATATTATTGAATGCAATAATGTGAAAGATAAATAATACAAGGTACAATGATACAAATACTTATTTTTGTTCTTAAACAAGCTAGTTGGCGAGCCAAATAAAATGTAATATGATACAATCTTATTTCAATGTTTTAGTAATACGGTAAAATGTGATACAATCTTATTACTATATTTTAGTTCTCTTTTATATGGAATTTATGATCAAAATGGTAAATTTTGATACAAACTTATTATGATTTAAATCGTATGTAATTTTTTCATGAAATTTATGAGATGACTTATAATATATACTTCATTTTAAATACAGTTATGTTTTCAATAAAGTTTATATCACAATGTTATGAAAAAATTAAATACAAGAACGTAAGGTTTTAGGAAAAAAAAGTAAAATTAAATAAAAACTAAATTGGTTAAAGGTGTATATTTATATGGTTTATGCATCGAAATTGAAAATTAAAAATAATATAATAAAAGAAATGTCACTTGGCATACTCTTATGTTAGGGGTGACTATTCACCAAAACACAAATGTATAACATTCATATTTATTTTATTACTAGGTTATCTCCTAGGTCCTCTCCAGGATAGACAAGTGTAATATAAAGTGACAAAAATGTGTGTATCGTAAAAGGAATAGGTCTTTTTTCCATATTTTTTTTAAAGAATCAACACTCCATAACTCATAAAACCTACTTCTAATTCTAAGTTTGCACATCTCCCCCAAGTGAAGTCTATGTACAATTTTGTCAGTTCCTCAAGACATTCTAAAGTTGTAATGTGAACCTGAAAAAAAAACAACCAAATTGTTATCAAATGATATCTCATGATGATTAATTTAAGAGGCGTGCGTGGTGGGGTGATTAATTATCACTTACCAGCTAGAGATTTGCCTGGTGTCTAAGAATCATAGGCTACATCTAACCGGCTTAACAACCTTTGTAGTCAATGTTCCTAGCAACACCAATTAAAATACAAAAAAGAAAACAGATTCTTACCAAACTGACTACATCTGTGAATATATATGTAGTTAGCGGTTCTTATATATAATAGTAGGTTAGAAACGATATATACTATCTTAACATGTTTAGTGACTTGCCAAGATAAGATTAATGAATTACCTAAACACATTGTGCTTTTTTTTTTGCATGAACAAAAACCCACTAAAAAAAAGTCGTTTTCTATTTCGTTTTTGTATATCACTATGGTGCTCGTTGGAAAGATAACAAAACGCTTGTTAATTTGGTGTATTATTTTTTAAATGTCGTACATAAAAGTTATAAATGTTTAAAAGTAGTGGGGGCAAGGAAAAGATAAAGATAAAAATATTAATTAACATATTTGAAATTTTAAAAATTGTGGGGGGGAGATAAGGAAAAGATAAAGATAAAAAATATTAATTAACATATTTGAAATTTTAAAATAATAGTTAATAGTTATGTTTATTTATAATATAATTAAAAAAGCCTTCTAGACGGAAATCAATGGGTGCGAAGGCCCCGCCTAGTGTCATGTGGCATACTTCTTTTCGTTTATTATATATATACACTAGCAGGATCTCGCGCGTTGCGGCGGGGCTGCATTGTCTTTGGTCAATTACGTTGACTTACAGATTTTCCGTCGATGAGGACTTTTAGCATCCATTATACTTCTGACCGAAATTGTAAATGGAACCATTTCATGCACAATATAAAAAAACTAACTTATTTGTTTAAAGACGAAGCCTTAATCCTATAAAAATCTTGCAAATAAGGAAATGGATAATCTTTTAGAGAACCAAGCAAAACATGTTTCAAAATGGTGGTATACATGATAATAATAGGTCTAGTTGATTTTCAAAAATTGGGGGATTACTTAGTCGTTGTATTGTTAAAGAGGATTGTAGAAATGATGAAGAAATGCAACAAGGGTGGGAAGAAGAAGCTTTATGCTGTTGCGTTAGCGGGCGTAGGTGGCTGATGAGTCCCAAAATTAGCACGTTTTATATACATGTTTTCACCCAATTATCACCCAAATCCATACTTTTATCTTGGTATTGTCACGGTTTGTTTCCTTTTAATGATAATTGCAGGTATTGAATGTGGAAAGTGAAAAGAAGTGAAAACCGGCATAAAAGACAACGATTTGAAGACTTTTTTTTTGTAAAATAAAATAGATTAAAATTAATTTTTACTTAGATTTAACCAAAATGACGTACGTTTGATAGGTTTCACGTACACATAAGCTTATATGCCTAACAACCACATTTTATTCAGCAAGATCAAGGTTAAGGGTGAGTGTTTTTAAAATATAGAGTTTCTCATGGTACACACAGAAGGAAGTTCATTTCGAAACCACTAACCACAACTATTATCGTATATGCCGTATCAAAGTAATGGAAGATAATCAAAGTATTATGGAGTTCTTCTTCTTCCCCAAATCCTAAGAACCCTAATCCTAACCCCAAAATCAATTACCCGATTTAGGCAAGATTAATGCCCTGTAATAAGGGGCTTTTGATCCTAGGACAATACTAAGTAAAATGGCATGATAAACATGAACTTACAACAACGATGTGACACCCGACATGTTTGGCTTAAACATATTAATAACATCTAAGTCTACCTTAGCGAGAAACGTTTATAAACAGACTTAACTGGGTTAGTTGAGTCGGGTCAAGTTAGGATTGTCCAGGGTACAATGATCTGGAGGATCATTGGGGAGTCGTTTTGGTAATACACTAGTACCGGGTTCCGTTGTTGGTGACATTACATGAACTAATTAAGTATATGTGTAGATTATGGATCGTGTGGTGGATTATATACATAGATGTGTTTAAATGATGTGTAAATGATTATCTATGCTTAAATATGTTAAATATAGACTAAGGATGCATGCTTATGTGTTAAGATGTGTTAGAATGCGTTAAACACGACAAACTGGAAAACTAGTCAAAAAGGAATCCTGGTTCGACCACTTCGAGTGGTCGAAGGAGAGAAATTGTCTGGTTCGACCCTTTGTAGATGGGCGAACCAGGGAAGTGGAATTGAAGGAATTCCCTTCGACCAGGACAGGGCTCATTCGACCCTGTGTAAGGGTCGAAGGAGACCACCTTCGACCATTGAAATGGTGCGAAGGAGGATTAGTATAAATACCAACCTTTGTCATTTTTCATCATTTCACAAACCCTAACCGTCCCAAAACGCTCTCAAACGATCTAAAACACTAAGGTAGGAGTTTTTGCTCTTCTTTTTCATAATCTAACCTATCTACAACATCTAAACAAGAATCCAAGGTGTGTTCATAATCCTGAACCTTTTTAAAAGCATTTTAATTCGTTTTCATCTAACCCTAATTGTCCGGATCTGTTCTAAGGGTGTTTTTATGATTAAAAACCTTTTAAACATCTTTCTAAATCAAAACATGATCATTTAACATAGGTTTTCATGATGAATAACATATGTAAATTGTGTATTATGTGGTGTTATGTGTTGTTCAATGATTTGCTGCTATATCTATGATAGAAACATGATATAGGATTGTTATTAATGTTGGAATATTGCTGTCTAGGGTTAGGATTGGATATGATGATATTTGGGGGTTTTATTGGATCTAAACTTGATGCATGATATTTATGATCAATATAATTGATAAGAAAAGATCGGATAATCGACAAACTGAGTATTTTAAGCTAAGCATGAATCGATTTCAAAAGTTTCCAAATTGGGTAAATTATTCATGCATGAAAGTGATGTTTCCATAATCTTTACCATTTTGGGAAAGGGCTGAAACGGACGTATTATCGGGGGAAATCGGTGGGGTTTTGTAGGGATAAGTTATCCATGCTTGACTGCTGTGTTTGATGATGTTTCGAGTCGTTTTGAATGTGTTTGAAGCGTTTTTAGGAAAAATTGCACAACAGGGGCGAACCTGGCCTCCTTCGACCGATCGAAGGTGCGAAGGAGGAAAACCAGGGTCGAACCTGGGTTTTTGTTGGGCGAACGTGGTAAAACGGGCGAAGGAGGCATCAAACGGTCGAACGAAAGGTAAAACAGGCGAAGGAGACTGAAAAGGTGCGAAGGAGACTTAAAACTGACTGGTTCGACCGTTCTGATGCAGAAATGAGATTTTTGATACAAACTAAGTGTTTTATGCTTGAACCTTGTGTGTAATCTATGTGTACTTGATTAGTTAGGGTAATGGGTCACCAACGGGATGTCGGGTCGGTCTAGTGTGCCGGTCAAACATTCAAACACGTTTTAAAACATACTTGGTTACGATCTGGACAATCGGGGACTAGATAACCTTATGGTTATTAGTCGGAACACTTATGTGAACATTTTGATAGATCTCCGGTAGAGGGACTATCAAGGGCTAAACATCTTTACTTGTAATTGAAGAACGCTATCTAAGGTGAGTTCACGGCCCCACTTTTACTGCTTTAACTTCTGGGGGAGAAAACATGCGCTAAATATGTCATACTATGGTTTTTAACTTTATATTGCTATACGATCTTTGGAAAGTCCCGGGGGAAACCATGAATGTGCGGGGATGCACAACGGGAGAAATGTGGATAGATCTATTGGGCGTGACCTGCCCCACTCGTCGGCTTGGAGGGCCGAGCGGGTGCATATTGTCTCGAACAGGAACATCATCATGCTGAACATACGGGCTGCTTAAACATGCTAAACATTGCTAAACGTGTCTAGTAATGGTTTCCAATCGTAGTAGTAATAAAACATACGCCTAGCTAGCGTACTTGGTAACATTGATATAGTATGGAAATGGTAATGTTTTGGTAACATATTGAACAAACCTGTGAACTCACCAGCATTATATGTTGACATCTTTTTGGCATGTTTTTCTCAGATCGCTAAGGTAGCAATGAACGGAACTAGGCGCAAGGGTCTGCATTGGCGTCTAGGCATAGTGCACGTTTTGTAATAAAAGTATTTTGAACAACTTTTGATGATAGCATAGTTGATTAAATGCTACTTAAACTCTTCCGCTTATTAAATTAATGGTTATGTCTATTTACGTTTTCATATAGAGTTGTTTATTGTGATCGTTGACTTGGATCCTGGTTTGTCATGCGCCTCGCGGTAAAACCCCGCAAGTGGTAATTTGAGGGTGTGACAGATTGGTATCAGAGCCAATGGTTATAGTGAACTAGGACTGCATGTAGAGTCTGGTCTATAGCCGAGTCGCACACACTAGACGGTCACATACTTTGGGTCTATTAGTGGGATACGTACTAACGTTGTCGGGGTGTCCTTACATCATCATCATGCTTCTCTGTTACATCATCCGCTTTTATTTGGGTTCTTACCTACTCTTGTCTTCTGGATTGAAGAAGGAGGGTTGATTTGTTGGTTCTAGCACACACATGCCTTCTTACACTCGCACCTATCGTCACACGTTGCTAGGCGGCGATATTCAGTGACTGGGGTCTTGATTAGGGGTACATCTGGAGGACCATGTAGAGCAGTTTATCATTTCGGGTGCACACGAGATAATAAACTGGAATGCATGAAAATCCCGATGGACTTCGAGTTTGGATGTATGGTCCTGGATTTGTCCCTAGGTTAACTCTTGTAAATTTCTAGTGGTTGACACTGGAAGTGAATCTGAATCCCTCGATTTCTTGATTTGTTAGATCATGTCTGGTGCTCGCGGTGGTGGACGTCGTGGTGGCGGCGGTGGCCGTGCTGGTGGTGGTGGTCGCGCTGGAGGCGGTGGTCGTGGAAACATCAACATGACCCAAGCTGAACTGAACAACTTGCTACAGCAGCAAGTGAACATGGCTATGGCTAATTTCCAGGCTGGAATTAATTGTGACACCCCGCATTTTCAGGTTAAATACTTTTACTGAACTCTAGTAAACTTTCATGTTCATATATGGCTAGATACTTAACTAGGGTTAGTTAAGTAGGTTAACATGTGTTAGAAGATGCTAACATATGTTATAAGTAGGAAAATCCTTGTTAAACACACACATGAGTCCTGTATCCCAAACGTTGGTGAATTATGTGGCATACATAGCAGTAATACGTACAATTGAATTATGGTGAACATGAAGTACGTGCTTATGTGAATTACATGTTTTTGTGAATGATCGCCTAACTGAAAGATAATACGTAGATTATGTAAATTACGTGCGCAACATGATTAATATGTTATGTAATAATGAAAACAATGGTTTCTATGCAATTTAGGGTGACTAATATTATTGGGTCCGGTATTGGGCTATAACATGATTAAAAGGTCAAGTTAATGGACTAGAAGGGCCCTAAAACCCAATTACTTGGGGAACAAGCAAGGCCCTCTTATAATTAGGAGGCAAGAAAAAGATAAAACCCTACTTCTTCTTCTTGTTTGTGCCGTGCGAAACCCCCACCCCCTTCTCTCTTGGCTTTCAAGCAATCAAGTAATCTTTCACCTAATCAAGTTAGTTCGGGTTTAATCTCAAGGCTCTAGGGAGTTTTAGCATTGCAAGGTATACATCCTTATGATTTCTGATGAATTATAATACTTGAAAAACCTTAAAAACTCTAAAAATAATATATGTAGAATCGCATGTATGTATGTGTAGGAGTTCTTGGATGTTCTTGATGATTTGATGATGATTGTTATTAGTAGCCATGATTAGGATTTTCACATGATAACATATGTGTTTTGCTATGATTAATATGGTGTTTAATCAGTACTATAGGTGTTATACATGTATTAGGGATGTTCATGAAAAATTAGGGTTTGTAGATTACTTGGGATGCAAGTTTAAGATTCTGGCAGATTCGGTTAAACGTTTTGTAGGGGCTGTAATGGGTTGGTAAATTGATTGTTTTGATGATTTCTTTGCTTGATTGTAATGTACAAGGTCTTAGCTTTTCATAATGGGCAAAACCATCAGATTTGGACATCGTTTGAGTCGTTTTTGGAATTTTAATTGATTAGAGGTCATATCAGATTTTCGGATTTGTAAATTGGGTTAACTTTAAATGGTCATAACTTGAGATTTACAAGGAGTTTGGTTATGAAATTTTTACAGAAGGTCAGTATTGGAAAAATAGAGCTTTTCCAAGTGGATTCATCCCGTTTGGATGAATACACAATTTTTGAGAATTTTTCTACTAAACTGACCTGTTGAGGAAATTTTCTGGACATAGCTGTGTTGTACGAATTTTCATAATTTTTGTGTTTGGAATTAAGACTGCTGCTACAACAAGGAAAATGACCGGGATTAGGTTGCGAGATGTTTAGGTTAAAGGGTTAGTGGTACATTAGGTTTAAGTTATGGTTTAGGGGATCCTCTGGCTCCTGGAATGGACCTGCACAAGGTAACAGACACCGTTAGCCTTAACGCAGGAGGGGGTCTCCTGCGTTTGGACTCCGGCGTGAGAATAAGTATGTATTCTTTTGGAGTTAATAATGTAGAGAGTATGAGAGTAAGGGAAGAAGTGAGAAGTGTGTGTAGAATGTAAACCCAAGGGTCTCCTTATATAGGCAACAGAAATCTGCCCAGGAGCTCCCTTAGGGTAGCATCCTTACTATACCTGGTCATGGTTGACTCTCTTTCAGCTGCCTGCAGTGAGACTTTACCCTTTTGGTGCATATTCAGCTTTTTCTATTTCCTAGGTGGACATGGAGCTGTGTGATGTTTTGTTTTATGCCAATAGTCAAAAGCTGAAGCACCTTTTTATATTTCCAACATTTTCTACTGTTCACTTTCTGCTGCACAGCTACCGTATGGCAGCCGTGCTGCCTTATGTTAGCGTTTCAGCTCCAGGAAGCTCTACAAACCTTAATATCTTTTTTACTTTGCTTTATTCTCTTGACAAGGGTTTTAGACGTGGTCGTTTTAGGACCCACGTCATCAGCCCCCCAGTCATAAGCATTTGTAAAGAAATTATAAGTGCTTGTGACTTGTAAATTGTGTCGTTCCTCGGTAGCAGCGTTGGTGAAACGGACCTGAGTGCCGAGGAGTTTAACGGACCCCAAGCTCCCTTATGGGAGCTGTAAAAATTGTGTCATGTCCTTGCTAATATTTTATTCTAACTCTTGTCCCTTCATTTAATTTTGTAATTAAATACTGCTTGCCATCATTACTTTTTTTGGGGGCAGACCAATGTCCCATCAGCTGTTGCTTCGGCTGCTGATTTGATGGGCCATGTAGGCTGACGTCATCCTATGGGGTAGATGGATGATTTTTGCCTTGGTAACCGTTTGTAGGTTATTTATTTTCAAATTTTTTAGACTTTAAAAGGGGAAAAACCCCTTAATCCCTCATTTCATTCCCTTTTTGGTAAAACCACCTTCTCTTTCCCACGATTTCCACTCTCGCCGGCGTCCTTATTTCTCCTATAAAACCGGTAAGTGCCTCCTTTCCTTGTGCACTCTTGTTTCTGGTCGTTATGGCTAAAAGTGATCTTCTTTCTCAATTTACCCGTTTATCTAAGTCTGATGCTGAACAGTTTTGTTCGGAAATTGGTGTACCGTTGTCTTTTGAACCCTCCGTTCCGAAGGGTAAGACTCCGGTGACCTCTGTTCCTTCCGGTAAACTAGCCGTGTATACTCGTCAGTTTGATCAGGGTAATCTTCGATACCCTTTTTCTAGGTTTTTCTTAAATGTTTTGGAGTATCACCAACTGGGTCTTGATCAATTATGTCCGTCCGGTGTAGCCCGTATCATCCATTTTGAAGTAGTGTGTCGTTGTCTTGGCCATGAGCCTTCTTTGCCCATGTATCGTCGGTTTTTTAGGTTAGCCAAAAATGGGAATTGGTTTACCATTGAGAAGACTCAATGTGAACCAGCCCTAATTTCCAGTGTCATTGGTCTTGTGTCTACTTGGAAGGATAAATTTTTCTTCCTGAACTCTGATTTCCTTCCATTCACTGCTCCAAGGAGGTCTCCTGATACTCCTCTTAATGAAAAAGAGCCTGAGTCTGACACCCTTGATCAGGAGTTATTGGAGAAGCTTCGAACCTGTCCTACCCGTCTCCGTACTTTCCCTGAAGATTTTCTGGTTATGATGGGTCTTAGTGTTAACTGGGATGACCCGGAGACAGAACCCGTGATTTATCACGGTGGGGAGGGTATGTGTTGTTGAGGTTTATTTTCTTTTGTCTCCTTTTTGTCCCTTTGTTATGTCTAATTCTTTGTTTTTCCTTTTTTTGCAGAAATGAGTACTCTTGACTTCCTCGCCTTGGATGACATTGCCGATGTTAAGTTCAAAGTTCGGACCTCTGCTGAGGGGAAGAATGTGGTGGTTAGGACCGAACATGTCCGTTTCCAGGGGGAGTATACCAGCATTACCTCCTCTCCGTCTGCTGTTGCGGAGCCATCAGTGAAGAGGTCCATCAGTCTCCGTCGCTCCAGCAAGCGACTTCAAGGTGTTTCCTCTGGGCCAGGGAACGTTCCTGCCATTCCTCTTGTTATTGAGGAGGAGGATGAAGATTCCTCACTGATTGCGTCTGCTATGGGAGGTATACCTGCCACCGGGAAGGGTAAGTTGACTTTGTCTTCTCCTAAAAAAGATGATGTTGTGTTTAAAAAGCCTAAGGATGTGGTAGTCAAGAGTGGGGACCAGAAGTTGTTGCTGTCAGGAGGCGAAGGAGGGGAGAGTTCAAGATCGGTTGCTGGTGCTAGTGCTGATGCTCCTGTCCCACAGGGCCAAAGTGAGGAGGTATATGTTCCAAAGTGGGGCATTAAGAGTTCTGACTTGTTGAAGAGGCCTTCTGTCTGTAGAGATTTGATTGATCACTGTGTCCCTGATGCCGAAAGGGCTGCGCATCGGGAGTGGACGGACAAGGACTTGATGAAGAAGATGTATTTTCATTTCGGGCAGTTCCTATCATTGTTTCCTGATGGTATGGCTAGGTGGGGTAGTTTATTGGTTCGGAGTGAGCAAGTGGAGGGAGCCTACGAGAAGCATGAGGGGGAATTGCAAAAGGTGAAGGAGGAGTTAACTAAATATGTTGCTCGGGAGAAGGATTTGGTGCATGAGTTGGCAGTGTCCAGGACTCAGCTTGGTTTAGAGAAGGAGAAGTTTGATAAAATGTTTCGGGGTTTGAATGATGAGAAGGTGAAGGTAGCAGAAGAGAGGGAGAGTCTAGCTAAGGCCAGGGAGGCGGTTAAGCAAGAACTGGCTGCTGTGGAGAAGGTTGGTGTGGAGTTGAGAGCTCAAGTGGATCATCTGACCGAGGAGAGGGATTGGCTGATCTCAAGGGGGGTTCCCCGTTTTGTTACCAACTTGCTTCATTCCCAGGAGTTTAATGCTCCATTGGCTGACATTTATGCCAAAGCTATTGCTTTCGGACGTCATGGGGGAATACAAGCTGGTTTTAAAGCAGCCGCTGAGGGTCAGAGAATCGAGGAGCTTCCTGCCTTTAAGCCTTCCTCGGGTGATGAATTTGTGAGTGCAGTGAAGGCGATGGAGGTCTCCACCTATCCTTATATTGCGAACATTGCCAAGGCCTCTCATCAGCCTATCTCTTCCCTGCAAGGACTGGAGCCTGAAGGTTTGAAGAAGGAGGTTGCCGATGAAGTCTTTAATGCCTATGTGTCAAAGAGGACCCTTCGGATCATGTTGGAGGGTGCTGATGGCGGGGAGGGTAGCTCGAAGCGGTTAAAGCCTGCTGGTATGTCTGACGTTTCTTGTTTAGAGCAGGTATTTGAAAACCCCTCCCCTATTCAAGCTTTGAAGATTGACTCCGTCCCTCCTGCTGGTGAGGATGACCCGTTTGCAGGCCTTGACACCGAGGATCTTTATGAAGATGTCGGGAACCGAGTTCTGTCCTTCACTGGTGAAGATGATGCCGCGGATGAAACTGAAGACTCTATTACTCCATGACTTCATTATGTTTTAATCTTTCTATGTTATGTTTTGGGAAGCTGATGTAGTGAAAAAACTCTTTTATGTTTTAGGCCTACGGGCTTTTTATGTTAATGGAAGTGCTCCCCCTTTAGGGGTGATGCTTTTAGTATTTAGTTCCTGGTTGTGTTGAATATTTGTGCTTGTCGTTTATAGTGTTTGCAATGTCTTTAACCTTTTGCCATGAGGTGGATGCTGCAGTCACCCATCCCAGGCTACTGAGCCAAGGAACCGATGCAATGCTTATCCTATCAGCTTTTTAACCTTTCTTATAGGTTATAAAATGTTCGTTTTAATCCCAGGTTTTTTAAGTTGAAGAACCGGGGCAATGTTTAGCCTAGTAGGTTACTTGTAACCTGTTATGAACATGTTCGAGCTGTCTTGGTGTGAGGAGCTCACCCTCTTTCATGGGTTTAGGTATTCCAACTAAAGGACTTGTCCCATGGAGTTGTGGATTGTATTAGGAACTCACCCTGTATATAGGGAGGTCATTACCCTCATTACCTGTTGAGCAGTTGTGGCCTAGGAGCTCATCCCCGTTTCATGGGTAGGTATAACGCCGGATCCCATGGAGCCTGGTTAGGAGGGGCTCACCCTTTGATAAGATAAGTGACAAGTGAACTATGATTTTTAAAAGAAAGTTCATTCATTCATTAGCTGTTTCATGTGGGTTACATCGTAGCATTACAACCATTTAAACATAGAATCGTTTCAAATGCTTATCACTCCAGTGTCTCGGGACCATGTTGCCGTTTGGGTCAGCTAGCTTGTAGGATCCTCCCTTGTGGGATTCCTTGACGACGTAGGGACCCTCCCATCGGGGACCTAGCTTCCCTACGCTCTGCTGTCTGCTGGCCTCATTACACCTTAAAACGAGGTCCCCTGGTTTGAAGACTTCCTTTATAACCCTTGTATTATAGTAGGCTTCGAGCTTTTTCTTGTATCTAGCTTCTCTGATGGAGGCTTGATCTCTTGACTCCTCTAGGAGGTCTAGGTTGAGTGAGACCTCCCTTTCGTTGTACTGTGCACCTTGCCTTGTGCTCCTTCCTGAGCTTACCCCAATTTCAGCTGGTATGACGGCCTCGCTTCCGAAGACTAGGTTGTAGGGTGTTTTCTGGTAACTTGTCTTCTCCAAGGTTCGGATAGCCCAGAGAACACTTGGGAGCTCGTCCACCCATTTCTTGCCGTACCTCCCCAGCCTTGCTTTTATGCCTTCCACGATGCTCCTGTTCATACGTTCAACTTGTCCGTTGGACTGGGGGTAAGCTACTGAGCTGAAAACCTGTTTGATGCCCAGCTCGACGCACCAGCTGCTGAACGGCTTGTTGGCAAACTGCTTCCCGTTGTCGGTTACGATCTCTCCTGGTAGGCCATATCTGCAGATTATCTGCTCCCATACGAAATTCATCACATGTTTCCCCGAGATGGTGGCTAGTGGTTTGACTTCCGGCCACTTAGTGAAATAATCAACTGCTACTAAGAGGAACTTTAGTCTTCCAGGAGCCAGTGGGAAGGGTCCCACTATGTCCATCCCCCACTTGTAGAAGGGCCAGGCAGAAATGATGGGCACAAGATCATGTTTTGGGCTGGTCTTCACCGGCGTTTGCAGTTGACAGGCTTCACATCTTCTGATTGTCTCGAAGGCATCCTTATGCATGGTTGGCCAATAATATCCGAGGTTCATGAGCTTAGATACCACGGAGCGAGGCCCGGCATGCATTCCACATATCCCTTCATGTACCTCCCTGATGAGGTAATCACTTTGATTGGGCCCAACACACCTGAGCAGGGGTGCCAAGTATCCTTTCTTGTAAAGCTTGCCCTCCTCGATCGTGTATTGCCTTGACTTGATGACCAGCCGTTTTGCTTCTTGTTCGTTATCTGGCAGCTTTCCTTCTTGAAGGTAGGACACTATTGGAGTCATCCATGTAGATTCCGTTTCGGTGACTATATCTTGGACTTCTTCGTCATTGATGGAGGGTTCTTTAAGTACTTCGACCAGAACTTTCTTCGCTAAGTGAGCAAACGTTAGGGAGGCCAGCTTGCTTAGGGCATCTGCCTGCTTGTTCTTAGTTCTCGATACTTGCTCTAGTGTAAAGGTCTTGAATTGTTGAATCAGTTCTTTGACCTTATCCTTGTACTTGATCATCGAAGGTTCTTTAGCGGTGTACCCCCCATTCACTTGTTTGACTACCAGGTTCGAGTCAACAAATACCGTTAGTTCTTGAACGTTCATGCTTCTTGCCAATCTCAAGCCGGCCAGCAGGGCTTCATATTCAGCAACATTATTGGTGCAGGGGAAGTCCAGACGGAGGGCATAAGTGTATTCAGTTCCGTGAGGGTCTTTAATGACGAGACCAGCCCCGGAACCCTCTACACTTGAGGCTCCATCAGTGAAAAGGCACCACTTCCCCTGGAGGTTAGGCTGCTCTTCCTCAACCTCATTCATCTCCTCTTCTGTCTGCAGGATGGGTAGCTCGGTTAAAAAATCGGCGAATACCTGCCCTTTGTAAGCCCTTCTTGGCACATACTCTATCTTGTGTTCCCCAAGGCCGACAGCCCATTTTGCCATCCTCCCCGAATCTTCCGGCTTTTCGAGGATGGATCGTAGGGGTTGATCAGTGATCACCTTCATTGGGTGAGCTTGGAAATACCGCCTTAGCCTCTTGGCGGTGTGTACTAGTGCCAACACAAGCTTCTCCATGGGAGCATAATTGATTTCAGCGTCTTTGAGGGCTCGGCTGACAAAGTAAACAGGTATCTGCTCTTTTCCCCTATCAACAAGGAGGACTAAGCTTACTGCTTCAGATCCTGCGGACAAATAAACTGTTATGACTTCCCCCTTTTTAGGAGCTGCCATTTCAGGCAGGGAAGCTATGTGTTTCTTGAGCTCCAGGAAGGCAGCCTCTGCCTCCTTTGTCCAACGGAAATCCTTCTTGTCAATACAATTCTTGAGCGTTTTAAAGAAAGGTAAGGATTTTTCCGCGGACTTAGGTAGGAAACGTTTTAAGGCAGCAATCTTACCGTTGAGGCTCTGCACTTCCTTCTTCGTGGAGGGCGACTTCATTTCGAGGACAGCTTGGATCTTGCTTGGGTTTGCCTTGATGCTTTGCTTCCCAACTATGTGACCAAGGAATTTTCCTTCCTCAAACCCAAAGGAGCATTTTACGGGATTAAGCTTCATGTTTATGGCCCTGAGGTTGTCGAATGTTTCTCGGATGTCTTCGATCATTGCCTTCCCAGACTCGCTTTTAATGACCAAGTCGTCTACATAGGCTTCCATATTTCTCCCAATCTATTTCGAGAAGGCCTGATCCACCAGCCTTTGATAGGTTGCCCCTGCATTCTTCAAGCCAAAGGGCATCTTTCGGTAGCAAAAGATCCCCTTATCAGTGTGGAAGGCAGTCTTCTCTTCATCTTCCTGCTTCATTTGGATCTGGTGGTACCCCTTATAGGCGTCCAGGAAGCACTTGTATTGGAAACCGGTGAGAGAGTCTACTTTCCAATCGATTTCGGGCAGCGGGTAGCAGTCTTTGGGACAGGCTTTGTTTAGATCCTTGAAATCCACACACATCCTCCAGGAACCATCTTGTTTAGCTACCATGACTGGATTAGCCACCCACGAGTGGTACTGTACCTCCCTTAAAATCCCTGCTTCTACTAATTTTTCGACCTCTTGGCAGGCAGCCTGGCTCCGGACAGGTGCTAGGCTCCTTTTCTTCTGGACGACAGGCTTGTAAGAGGGAGCTATGTTGAGGGAGTGTTCTGTCAACCTTCTGGGAACCCCAGTCATGTCCCCGGGACACCAAGCAAATACGTCTCTGCTGTCCTGCAAAAGATTAATTAGTTCAAACATAACCTCGTCAGGGAGCAGGTTGTTCACTTTCACAGCCTGCTCTGGATAGGCAGGGTTTATGCTAACGTCCCGGACGGGATCACTGGTTGGTGCTTTCATCTTCCTGGGAGCTTGCATTTCTTCCACGGAAGCTATTAGAAGAGCTTCCTCCGTCGGTTTCAGAGTTGCAATCCCATTGGGTGTTGGGAGCTTCATGAGACCATGTGTTGTCGAAACCACTGCTCCGAAGGTCGCAATGCCCATCCTCCCAATTAGGACGTTATAGCTGGAAGGGTACCTGATAACAGAGAAAGTCAACTCTTCTGTCCTTGACAGTGAAAAGATGACGATGTTACTTGAAAGGTACCTGATAACAGAGAAGGTCAGCTCCTCTGTCCTTGACAAGTCTTCGTCTAGGAAACAGACGCTAAGTATGAGCTTCCCTAAGGGGTGTACCCGTTCCCCTGAGAAACCCACCAAGGAGGCGTCGGACGGTTTGAGCTTGGACTTGATCTCTAGGCTCAGGGATTCAAAGCATCTTTCGTACATAACTTCAGATGAGGCACCGCAGTCCATGTATACCCTGTCTATAGGGAAGCCATCCAGTTCTGCTTCCACAATTAAAGGGGTGATGATCAACTCGTCAAGTGCTGGAGGGAGGCAGATGTACTGCTTGTTCCAGGGTTCGGTTCGAGCTTTCTTGATCTGCTGGGGTTCCTCGTGCCTTACCATGTTGACCTCCTTGTCCTTCCTCCCCTCATCTTTCCTTCCCTTGATGTCCTTAATCAGGTGGGCCAATTCCCCGGACTTAACTGCCTCTTCTATTCTCTTTTTCAGTTGATAGCAATCATTCGTGTGGTGTCCAGTGTCGTTGTGGAAAGCACAATGCTTGCTGGTATCCCTCTTGCTAGCCGGTTTAGATAGAGGTCGGGGAGGTCGGAACGTGTATTTGACTTCTTCGGTGGAGAGTATCTCTTGAGGGGTCTTGGTTAGGACGGTGAACACATGCCTTTCTTTCTCTTGATGCCTTCCAGGCCTGGGAGACCGTCGCCTTTCCTCATTCTTTCTTGGTTCGAAAGGCCTACCAGACCGCCTCTCGTTGTAGGGTTGGAAATTGGTTCTCCGGGAGCTTGTTGAGCTGTCTCTCCAACTTCCACGGTCCCGTTTTCTGTTATCCTGCCGAGTGAGAGCCTCCTCTCCCCTAAGGAAGGCTTCGGCTCTCTCGAAAGCTTCTTCCATGGTTTGAGGAACGTCTTCATGAAACCTTCTTAATAACTTTTTAGGGCGGATGGCCCCCATGAATCCCGAGACTCGAATCTTTTCGGTGGCTCCACTATATTGCAAACCTTCTCTCTTGTATCTTTCTATGAAGCTTCGGAGGTCCTCATGCTCCCCCTGCTGGATTTGGTACAGTATGGCAGCGTCTTTGGTGCACTTTCTTAAGGGATTAAAGTTGGAGGTGAAGCTCCTCCGTAGGTCATCAAAGGATGAGATGCTGCGAGCAGGGAGACCACAAAACCACAAGCGGGCCGGACCTACCAACGTTTGCATAAACATGTGGCAACACTCGGCATTATTCCACTTTTCTACAGTGGCTGCCCCGGAAAACACATTCAGATGGTCGTCAGGATCCTCGGTTCCGTCGTACGTCTTTACGTTGGCCGGCATTTTGATCTTGTTAGGAAAGTCAAAATGTGCTATGTGTTCGGCGAAGCATTCTAGTGACTTGGGACGGTATGGCTCGGAGGGTATAGCCCCGGTTCGGGTGTCGACTGTGGAGGCTTGGATTTGAGGCTGGGGTATGCCTCCACCTTGACCCCCCGGGAGAGTCGTTGCCGGTATTTGGTTTAGAGGAAGTGGATACTGCCACGGGTATCCCCCGGGCCATGTGGGAAAACATGGTGGCATATAAGGTGCGGGCTGAGGCTGGGAGTAATTGAGGTACATCGCCGCTGAAGATGCAACCAGCCCTCCAACATAGCCTCCGGCTCCTACCAAGGAGGCAGCCACGGCACTACTAGCTAAAGGTAGGGACCTTAGAGCTTCTGCAAAGGATAGGGGTGTTGAGGATGACAGTGATACTTGTGTGGCTTCCATCACCTGTTCTGCTGTGTACTCTTGGACCCCGGGAGAGAATACGGTTCTGCTAGGACCCTCCCCTGAAAGAAGACCTCCTTGACTGTTTAAATAAGGGTGAGGGCTTGTTTCAATACGTTGAGTTGTAGGGGAGGTAGTGGTTCCCCACAACGAAGGTGAAGGTGAGAGGGTAACTGTAGGTTCTTCATCATAGGACAGCCTGACCTTTACACCTCTGGACCTTTCTTCCCGTACATAACCGTTTAAGAGGTCTCGGAGTTGCAAGAAGTTTCTTCGTACTCCCTCCGGGGTGATATCCATCCGTTCAACGGGTAATAACACGTCATCTCTAGGAGATGCATAAGCAGCCCTCGAGGCTGGTGGAGTTTGATAGTTTAGCATATCTCCTAGAGACGGTTCGACGCATGGTCCGTCCGTTCCAGGTGTTCCGTGGCCAGCAGTGTCACCGGAGGTGTGGCTACTGGCCGGAGTTTCTTGAGGACCCCCGTCTTGGCGGTTATCTCCGCCGGTCATCACAAAAAGAGGTTACTTAGGAACAAATGGGACTGAAGGACTTTCGACAGCTTTGTTCAAAGTAGCGACAGCCCCACGGTGGGTGCCACTTGTTGCTACAACAAGGAAAATGACCGGGATTAGGTTGCGAGATGTTTAGGTTAAAGGGTTAGTGGTACATTAGGTTTAAGTTATGGTTTAGGGGATCCTCTGGCTCCTGGAATGGACCTGCACAAGGTAACAGACACCGTTAGCCTTAACGCAGGAGGGGGTCTCCTGCGTTTGGACTCCGGCGTGAGAATAAGTATGTATTCTTTTGGAGTTAATAATGTAGAGAGTATGAGAGTAAGGGAAGAAGTGAGAAGTGTGTGTAGAATGTAAACCCAAGGGTCTCCTTATATAGGCAACAGAAATCTGCCCAGGAGCTCCCTTAGGGTAGCATCCTTACTATACCTGGCAATGGTTGACTCTCTTTCAGCTGCCTGCAGTGAGACTTTACCCTTTTGGTGCATATTAAGCTTTTTCTATTTCCTAGGTGGACATGGAGCTGTGTGATGTTTTGTTTTATGCCAATAGTCAAAAGCTGAAGCACCTTTTTATATTTCCAACATTTTCTATTGTTCACTTTCTGCTGCACAGCTACCGTATGGCAGCCGTGCTGCCTTATGTTAGCGTTTCAGCTCCAGGAAGCTCTACAAACCTTAATATCTTTTTTACTTTGCTTTATTCTCTTGACAAGGGTTTTAGACGTGGTCGTTATAGGACCCACGTCATCAAAGACAAAACAAAAATAGGTATTGTCAAGTGAATCCCAAATAAAATTCAGTAAAACTTTGGGACTCTAATTCATTCGTTAAGTATTTTAAATAAATTGTTTTTCACAGCGCACAATCTGTCCTAAAAACGCAGATTGTGTACGGGGTCTTTATGTGACTATTTGGAGTTTTATGTGGTATGTAATTGACATGTACTTGTGTGAAAACTTGTATGAGATGTAATTGATGTATTAAACTGATAATAATCACTATGATCACCAACGGGATACGTAGGACATACTTGAGCATGTAGAGTCATTAGGTGTCACTACACGGTTTTGAACATTTAAAGGTCTCGGATAAACAAGTTATATGTGTGTTGGTTATGCACATATACTCACCTAGTGACACTTGTAATAGGGAGTCGGTAGCTCGTTACTGTTTGAGGGATTTGGATCATTCACGTGCAACCTAAGGTGAGTTTCACTACTCTTTTCTCAAAAGCATGCGTCTCAGGTATGAGACACTTTACTTAACATTTTCTAGTCCAGTTTGGGACTACTTACACATCCCGGGTTGGGATGCCATAGATCCTTGTGAGGGTCGGATTACTTTGCTAGTTCACAATTGTGTCCTTGATAAACTAAACCATCTCTATCATCTGTAAGTCCTCACGTACCGAATGAGTTGCCAGGGTTGGCAAGCGGGTTATTAGTTGATAGCGCTATTAGGTCTTACAAACCTCACACCGGCTCGGGGAGCGCGGGCGTGAACTATAACTTAACGAAACTTTATCATTGTGGATAGACAATGATGTCAGGCATGCGGCACACTTATGTGGCTACACGTACATAGCAGTTCGGTATATTCGGTTAGTTATCATGAGTGGGTTAGCTACCCTTGACATGCGATGAACTAGTGGTTACACGGTGCGGGGCACCAACACAACTTACTTACTTACGTGGTTTTGGAAACCAGCGCATTTGCATATTAAATTACTTTACTTTGTGAACTCACCAGCTTTATGTTGACACACGATTTACATGCTTTTGCAGGTAGTTAGCTTCTGGTGCCAGGATTAGAAAGCACTGTACACTTCACTGCATTTGGGCTCTCGGGCATACACATAAATTATATATTATGCTTTCGTATGGTTTTAATTTGGGCGCATTGTTTTGCGCATAGTTTTTAAAAAGGTTTAAATTTGGTTTACGCTTCCACAGCTTAACTAAACTTGGTTTTCGAAAACGAACTAAATGGTTTGGGCATTTAGAGTTCGTTCCTGTGACTTATGGCTATGGGATCCTGGTTTGTCATGCGCCTCGCGGTATAAACCCCGCAGTGGAAATTTGAGGGTGTGACAGATTGGTATCAGAGCCATTGGTTATAGTGAACTAGGACTGCATGTTGAGTCTAGTCTATAACCATTATAGCATAAGTACACTCACAACTTAAGTGCACAACTAGCTTTTAGCTACTCATACCTACAACATATGATTTCAGGAGGTATGTTATCTCCTAGTTCTAGACCTTATTCTAAACACGTCAATGGTGGGAACCCAGGGTTACACCAGGTGACGCACTACTGGGAGTAGTTTTCTAACAAACCTCATGGATGAGGAAACAACAAAAGTACAAGGGAGGGAGCCCTTGCGAGCGTTGTGGCGCACGTACACGGGAAGCTGCACGATGCGCATGACGTGGTACCATTAAATCAACTATGAAGGAATTCGAATGCTGAGACTTATCTTTTGTCACCTAGCAAGGAGACAATTAGTTTTTGTTCCTTGTTACTTGATCCTTCTTACTTCCATTCGTAACACAGACGGGACTGGAATACACAAGTAGAACTTATTTCTTACCTTAGTACCTTACGCCTAGTATGAGCGGGCGAACGTATGACTGCATATCCTTGTTTTCTCATAAGTATATGGTAGATTCATGGGAACACATTAGATCAGGACTTGTTACACACACTCTTGGGGAGTTACGTAAAGCCTGCGATGTAATGCAACATCACAAGGGAGGATGAAACCTACTAATGGCTGATAGCCACGATTGGAGGAACGAGTGGTACAGCTTACCACTAAACTGGTTCACATAGGACTAGAGAAGGAGATTGTACGTGATGAGAACCATATAACACTGACATCGCAAAAGAGGAAGGATAAGAGATGGAAGGGGAACCTGAGCAGGACGAGCACATGGAAGTGAGGATGAAGGCTCTACTATCTAGACAGAGCATGGCGACGAGTGGCTCTTACCTTTTCTTACCTATCTTTTCTTTCATTTCCCTTTGCTAACTTAGATAAGATTGAGTTCTTATGATCAACGATAGGGTGGTTGAGGCCCTCGCATCTTTCCAAGCTAGTAAAGATCTATTTTGCTAAATCATTCTTTTCCCCTGACTTCCACATTTGAACTTTCTTATACCTTGAACACACATCGTATTTTCAAGCCTTTTATTGGTTGTAAACCTCGATAACTCCAACGGAACTGAAGGAGACCGTCTGATTGCTTCGATAGTATAAGTCTTTGCCATGTGCATTTGTCCCAGGCAGGATGGAGTAATGTACGCTACATGCACACTCGATGAGTTACAGATACCTGGAAGGAGAACGTAACACCCTGTGGTGAAATCCAGAAATTTTGTTATATAAAGACGGATGGGTCTGAGATCGACGCCTACACTACCAGGCTATAGGAGATAGCCACTATAGGCTCAAATCTATTTAACCTACCTTACAAATGGAGCGAACTTTATACCGAAAGGGTGGGCCCCTCAGATTCGTGGCTTGGCCACTGCAGCTCACCTACAAATCTTTCACTTTACTCGCAAACTCACAGATGAGACTGCCGATCATGGTACTTTTCTGAAGCATGGTGCTTCATTTTCTACTATTGGTGATAGCAAGAGAACGTGGGATAGTGTGAGGTATAAGTCTTGCAACAACAACAACCGTAACGGTAGCAACAACAACGGGGCTCGGGGAAAAGCATTTGTGATTGGCCTGGGGAAAGCTAGGACTGATAACAATGTCGTGATGGGTACGTGCTCCTTGAACGACACTCTTGCTTCTATCTTATATGATACTGGTGCGGACTATAGTTTTGTTTCATCAAAACTTAGTAAACAATTAGGGATGGTTCCTACTCTTCGAGATACTCCATACTCTATTGAACTGGCTGATGGAAAGCCTGTTGAGGTAACCCATATTCATTGTGACTGTAAGCTCGAGTTGGATGGGCAATCGTTTGCCATCAACATTCTACCTATCACCCTTGGAAGCTTTGATCTCGTGGTTGGCATGGACTGGTTGTCCAAGTAACACGCTGAAATTCTCTGTCAGGAGAAGATTGTTTGTATTCCCCCTCCCAAGTGGAGAACTTTTATCTATATAGGGTGATCGTGGTGGTGCCATGGTAGGCATCATCTCCTATCTGAAGGCCCAAAAGTGTATTCGTAAGGGCTGTCCAGCCATTTTGGCTAACATATCAGGTACTCGAGCTGGAACTGAAACCAAGATTGAGGACATCCCAATGGTCCGAGACTTCCCAGATGTCTTCCCAGAGGAATTACCTGGACTTCCACCCGTTCGTCAAGTGGAGTTCTAGATTGACCTTGCACCTGGAGCAGCGCCAGTTGCACGCGCACCATACCGTTTAGCACCAGGTGAACTTCAAGAACTATCTACCCAACTCCAAGAGCTATTGGATAGGGGTTTCATTAGACCTAGTTCTTCGCCATGGGGAGCTCCAGTTCTGTTTGTTAAGAATAAAGACGGGAGCTTTCGCATGTGCATAGATTATCGGGAGTTGAACAATGTGACGATTAAGAATCGTTACCCTTTTGCCTCGTATTGATGACTTGTTTGACCAACTGCAAGGGTCGAGCTTCTACTCTAAGATTGACTTGAGGTCAGGATACCATCTACTGAGAGTCCGAGAAGAGGATGTGGCAAAGACGGCGTTTCGAACTCGTTATGGACATTATGAGTTTTTGGTAATGCCATGTGGGCTAACTAATGCACCGGCTGTGTTCATGGATCTAATGAACCGTGTGTGCAAGCCCTACTTGGACAAATTCGTCATAGTGTTCATAGATGACATATTGATTTACTCCAAGAGCAGGGAGGAGCACGAGCAGCACCTGCGGCTAATCTTGGAACTACTGAGGAATGAGCAGCTGTATGCAAAGTTTACCAAATGTGACTTATGGATTCGAGAAGTCCAATTCCTTGGGCATGTGGTCAACGAGGCAGGAATACATGTGGACCCAACCAAGATTGACGCTATCAAAAGTGGGAGGCTCCTAGGACCCCTACTGAAGTGCGCCAATTTCTTGGTCTCGCTGGTTATTATCGCAGATTTATTGAGGGATTTTCTAAGATCGCTCAACCTCTCACCACCCTAACGCAGAAAGGTATTACGTATAAGTGGGGAGATGCCCAAGAATCCGCCTTTCAGCTACTAAAGTCCAAACTTTGCAGCGCACCGATATTATCGTTGCCTGAGGGTACAGAGGACTTTGTAGTATATTGTGATGCGTCTATCCAAGGTTTAGGGTGCGTACTGATGCAACGTGATAAGGTAATTGCATATGCATCGCGGCAACTGAAGATCCATGAGAAGAATTACCCCACTCATGATTTGAAACTGGGAGCGGTGGTTTTCGCTCTCAAAATCTGGAGGCACTACCTCTATGGAACAAAGTGCACAATTTTCACTGATCACAAGAGCCTTCAGCATATATTCGATCAGAAAGTGCTGAACATACGACAACGTCGCTGGGTTGAACTTTTGAACGATTATGACTGTGCCATCAAGTATCATCCAGGGAAAGCTAACGTAGTAGCTGATGCCCTCAGTCGAAAGGAAACGAAACCCAAAAGAGTGCGAGCCTTACAACTCACCATTCATTCTAATCTTCCTGATAAGATACGTGAAGCACAGGGTGAGGCATTGAAGGAAGAAAACATCGGGCTTGAGACCCTACATGGTGCTGATAAGCACTTGGAACTGAGAACAGACGGTCTGCAGTACTTCATGGATTGAGTCTGGATACCACGATTTGGGGATCTCAGACAACTGGTGCTCGATGAAGCACATACCTCTCGCTATTCAGTACATCCTGGTTCGGACAAGATGTACCAAGATCTTAAGACTCTATACTGGTGGCCAAACATGAAAGCCGAGATAGCCACTTATGTTAGTAAGTGCTTGACTTGTGCGAAGGTTAAGATTGAATATCAAAAACCTTCAGGCCTACTCCAACAACCAGAGATTCCGATGTGGAAATGGGATGGAATTTCCATGGACTTCATTACAAAGCTTCCTAGAATGCCAACGGGCCATAACATGATTTGGGTTATCGTGGACCGTTTAACCAAATCGGCCCACTTCCTGGCAATAAAAGAAACGGATTCGTTAGAGAAGCTGGCAAACCTATACATCAAGGAGATAGTCTCTAGGCATGGAGTGCCTACTTCCATTATATCTGATCGCGATGGACGATTCACTTCTCGTTTCTGGACTACTCTCCAAGATGCTCTAGGAACTCCTCTTGATATGAGCACAGCCTATCACCCACAGACGGATGGACAAAGTGAACGTACCATCCAAACATTAGAGGATCTGCTACGAGCGTGCGTTGTGGACTTTGGTAATAACTGGGATAAGCACTTGCCCTTAATCGAATTCTCTTACAACAACAGTTACCACACTTCGATACAGTGTGCGTCTTTCGAGGCACTTTACGAGCGCAAGTGTAGGTCTCCTATCTGTTGGACTGAGGTTGGGGATAGCCAACTAACAGGTCCCGAACTAGTGCACGAAACTTCTGAGAAGATAGTGCAAATTAGAAATCGGATGGCTGCTGCTCGGGATCGACAGAAAAGTTATGCTGACAAACGTAGAAAACCTTTGGAGTTCCAGATTGGGGACAAGGTTTTGTTAAAGGTGTCACCTTGGAAAGGAGTGATACGCTTTGGGAAACGAGGGAAGTTAAATCCCCGATACGTTGGACCTTTCGAGATTGTTAAAAGGATTGGTCCGGTAGTTTACCAGCTGAATTTACCAGATGAACTCAGTGGAGTGCATAATGTATTCCACGTCTCAAACTTGAAGAAATGCTTATCCGATACGACACTGGTAGTGCCACTGGAGGAGATCCAGGTGGACGATCAGCTACGGTTCGTGGAAGAACCAGTCGAGATTCTTGAGCAGGGCGTCAAGAAACTCAGACAAAGCACTATACCTATTGTTAAGGTACGGTGGAATTCCCGTCTAGGACCGGAATACACGTGGGAGCGCAGAGATCAGATGCAGCTCAAATACCCACACCTCTTTACTGAACCTGAAATCGTACATAGATCAAACGCGGAACATAAAGCAGCTCTTTCAAAGTGAATTTCGGGGCGAAATTCCTTTCAACTTGGGGATGATGTGATCGTTCATAGTTGATTAAATGCTACTTAAACGCTTCCGCTTATTAAATTAATGGTTATTTCTATTTACGTTTTCATATAGAGTTGTTTATTGTGATCGTTGACTTGGATCCTGGTTTGTCATGCGCCTCGCGGTAAAACCCCGCAAGTGGTAATTTGAGGGTGTGACAGATTGGTATCAGAGCCAATGGTTATAGTGAACTAGGACTGCATGTAGAGTCTGGTCTATAGCCGAGTCGCACACACTAGACGGTCACATACTTTGGGTCTATTAGTGGGATACGTACTAACGTTGTCGGGGTGTCCTTACATCATCATCATGCTTCTCTGTTACATCATCCGCTTTTATTTGGGTTCTTACCTACTCTTGTCTTCTGGATTGAAGAAGGAGGGGTTGATTTGTTGGTTCTAGCACACACATGCCTTCTTACACTCGCACCTATCGTCACACGTTGCTAGGCGGCGATATTCAGTGACTGGGGTCTTGATTAGGGGTACATCTGGAGGACCATGTAGAGCAGTTTATCATTTCGGGTGCACACGAGATAATAAACTGGAATGCATGAAAATCCCGATGGACTTCGAGTTTGGATGTATGGTCCTGGATTTGTCCCTAGGTTAACTCTTGTAAATTTCTAGTGGTTGACACTGGAAGTGAATCTGAATCCCTCGATTTCTTGATTTGTTAGATCATGTCTGGTGCTCGCGGTGGTGGACGTCGTGGTGGCGGCGGTGGCCGTGCTGGCGGTGGTGGTCGCGCTGGAGGCGGTGGTCGTGGAAACATCAACATGACCCAAGCTGAACTGAACAACTTGCTACAGCAGCAAGTGAACATGGCTATGGCTAATTTCCAGGCTGGAATTAATTGTGACACCCCGCATTTTCAAGTTAAATACTTTTACTGAACTCTAGTAAACTTACATGTTCATACATGGCTAGATACTTAACTAGGGTTAGTTAAGTAGGTTAACATGTGTTAGAAGATGCTAACATATGTTATAAGTAGGAAAATCCTTGTTAAACACACACACGAGTCCTGTATCCCAAACGTTGGTGAATTATGTGGCATACATAGCAGTAATACGTACAATTGAATTATGGTGAACATGAAGTACGTGCTTATGTGAATTACATGTTTTTGTGAATGATCGCCTAACTGAAAGATAATACGTAGATTATGTAAATTACGTGCGCAACATGATTAATATGTTATGTAATAATGAAAACAATGGTTTCTATGCAATTTAGGGTGACTAATATTATTGGGTCCGGTATTGGGCAATAACATGATTAAAAGGTCAAGTTAATGGACTAGAAGGGCCCTAAAACCCAATTACTTGGGGAACAAGCAAGGCCCTCTTATAGTTAGGAGGCAAGAAAAAGATAAAACCCTACTTCTTCTTCTTGTTTGTGCCGTGCGAAACCCCCACCCCCTTCTCTCTTGGCTTTCAAGCAATCAAGTAATCTTTCACCTAATCAAGCTAGTTCGGGTTTAATCTCAAGGCTCTAGGGAGTTTTAGCATTGCAAGGTATACATCCTTATGATTTCTGATGAATTATAATACTTGAAAAACCTTAAAAACTCTAAAAATAATATATGTAGAATCGCATGTATGTATGTGTAGGAGTTCTTGGATGTTCTTGATGATTTGATGATGATTGTTATTAGTAGCCATGATTAGGGTTTTCACATGATAACATATGTGTTTTGCTATGATTAATATGGTGTTTAATCAGTACTATAGGTGTTATGCATGTATTAGGGATGTTCATGAAAAATTAGGGTTTGTAGATTACTTGGGATGCAAGTTTAAGATTCTGGCAGATTCGGTTGAACGTTTTGTAGGGGCTGTAATGGGTTGGTAAATTGATTGTTTTGATGATTTCTTTTCTTGATTGTAATGTACAAGGTCTTAGCTTTTCATAATGGGCAAAACCATCAGATTTGGACATCGTTTGAGTCGTTTTTGGAATTTTAATTGATTAGAGGTCATATCAGATTTTCGGATTTGTAAATTGGGTTAACTTTAAATGGTCATAACTTGAGATTTACAAGGAGTTAGATTATGAAATTTTTACAGAAGGTCAATATTGGAAAAATAGAGCTTTTCCAAGTGGATTCATCCCGTTTGGATGAATACACAATTTTTGAGAATTTTTCTACTAAACTGACCCGTTGAGGAAATTTTCTGGACATAGCTCTGTTGTACGAATTTTCATAATTTTTGTGTTTGGAATTAAGACAAAACAAAAATAGGTATTGTCAAGCGAATCCCAAATAAAATTCAGTAAAACTTTGGGACTCTAATTCATTCGTTAAGTATTTTAAATAAATTGTTTTTCACAGCGTACAATCTGTCCTAAAAACGCAGATTGTGTACGGGGTCTTTATGTGACTATTTGGAGTTTTATGTGGTATGTAATTGACATGTACTTGTGTGAAAACTTGTATGAGATGTAATTGATGTATTAAACTGATAATAATCACTATGATCACCAACGGGATACGTAGGACATACTTGAGCATGTAGAGTCATTAGGTGTCACTACACGGTTTTGAACATTTAAAGGTCTCGGATAAACGAGTTATATGTGTGTTGGTTATGCACATATACTCACCTAGTGACACGTGTAATAGGGAGTCGGTAGCTCGTTACTGTTTGAGGGATTTGGATCATTCACGTGCAACCTAAGGTGAGTTTCACTACTCTTTTCTCAAAAGCATGCGTCTCAGGTATGAGACACTTTACTTAACATTTTCTAGTCCGGTTTGGGACTACTTACACATCCCGGGTTGGGATGCCATAGATCCTTGTGAGGGTCGGATTACTTTGCTAGTTCGCAATTGTGTCCTTGATAAACTAAACCATCTCTATCATCTGTAAGTCCTCACGTACCGAATGAGTTGCCAGGGTTGGCAAGCGGGTTATTAGTTGACAGCGCTATTAGGTCTTACAAACATCACACCGGCTCGGGGAGCGCGGGCGTGAACTATAACTTAACGAAACTTTATCATTGTGGATAGACAATGATGTCAGGCATGCGGCACACTTATGTGGCTACACGTACATAGCAGTTCGGTATATTCGGTTAGTTATCATGAGTGGGTTAGCTACCCTTGACATGCGATGAACTAGTGGTTACACGGTGCGGGGCACCAACACAACTTACTTACGTGGTTTTGGAAACCAGCGCATTTGCATATTAAATTACTTTACTTTGTGAACTCACCAGCTTTATGTTGACACACGATTTACATGCTTTTGCAGGTAGTTAGCTTCCGGTGCCAGGATTAGAAAGCACTGTACACTTCACTGCATTTGGGCTCTCGGGCATACACATAAATTATATATTATGCTTTCGTATGGTTTTAATTTGGGCGCATTGTTTTGCGCATAGTTTTTAAAAAGGTTTAAATTTGGTTTACGCTTCCGCAGCTTAACTAAACTTGGTTTTCGAAAACGAACTAAATGGTTTGGGCATTTAGAGTTCGTTCCTGTGACTTATGGCTATGGGATCCTGGTTTGTCATGCGCCTCGCGGTATAAACCCCGCAGTGGAAATTTGAGGGTGTGACATTAATGCCATGGGTGGTGAGTTTATTTCTGTCGACCTTGTCTCATTTTTGGGTTTCGTGTCCTTTCGTTTGTGTTTTACTCGTGTACCGTGTTTCAGGTATCGGTGCCAATCCACCCCCACCTCAGTGCTCTTATAAGAAGTTTCAGGACTGTCAGCCCCATAACTTCGCTGGAACTGAGGGAGCGGTGGGACTGCTCCGATGGCTGGAGAAGGTGGAATCTGTGTTTGTTATGTGTAACTGTTCTGCTGGGGACCGGGTGAAGTATGCTACTGCGACATTTGAGGGGCCTGCACTGTCATGGTGGAATGCTACTACACAGAACATGGGATTGGGGGAGGCTATTGCTATGCCTTGGGCGGAGTTCGTGCAGCTGTTGAGAGGTGAGTACTGTCCGAGAGAGGAGATACAGAAGTTAGAGCATGAGGTCTGGAGTTACAAGATGGTTGGGTCTGAGATTGAGGAATACACTGTGAGAAGGAATGAGCTGGCGGTGTTGTGTCCTGATTTGCACACACCCGAGTACAGGAGGATCGAGCACTATGTGTCTGGACTAGTGCCCGAGATTGCTGGGTTGGTGGCTGCTGGGAATCTTCCCACTATTGCTGAAGTTGTCCGATCAGCTCATCGGATGACTAACCTGAAGGTGGCGGAAGGCGTTTTGCCACCCAAGGGTGCTACTGTGAAGGTTGCTGAGGGGAACAAGAGGAAGTGGGATAGTGTGGGGAAGAGTGTGGTGCCAGCTCAGCCGGCGAAGAAGTTTGATTCATCTGGGTCATCTTTTGGGCAGAAGACGAGTGGGTATGTTGGGAAGCATCCCAAGTGCAACAAGTGTGGTTTTCACCACTCTGGGGGTTGTGATAGGGCTCGTTGTCATCGATGCCATCAGTTGGGGCACCATGCTAAGGATTGCAAGGTGGCACTCACCCCAACTCAGACTCCTGTGGCTACTCCTGCTCCTGCTGCTCAGGGGACTCAGGGGAGGCAGGGGTGTTATCACTGTGGTGACACGGGACATTTCAAGCGTGACTGTCCCAAACTGAAGCAGGGCGATAATGGGAGGGGCGGAAATGGTAACGGGAACAACGGCGGCGGAGGCAGGACTGCACGTGCTTTCGTCATTGGATCTGCGAAGGCTAGGCAGGATCCAGACACAGTTACCGGTACGTTCCTTCTTAATGATCGATATGTTTCTGTCTTGTTTGATTCTGGTGCCGATAAGAGTTTCGTATCTTTGGATATTAGTCGATTGCTAGATATAGTACCCACACCTTTAGAGGCTAAGTACTTAATAGAATTGGCTGATGGTAAGAAAATCGAAGCGACACACACCCTTAGGGAATGTCGCTTGGAACTGTCGGGTTTGTCTTTCCCCATTGACCTTATGCCGGTACCCCTGGGTAGTTTTGATGTCGTGGTTGGCATGGATTGGTTATTGTTGTATCGCGCGGAGATCGTTTATTTTGACAAGGTTATTCGGATCCCTCTCCCTGATGGAGAGGTTCTTTCGGTTCGTGGCGAGAAAAGCGGTGCTCCGCTGAGTATCATTTCTAGCATGAAAGCCCGTAAGTATCTTCGGAAGGGCTGTTCGGCCATTCTGGCACTTGTTAACGTTTCTACTGATGATGAGAAGAAGATCGAGGATATTCCGGTGGTTCGTGACTTTTCTGATGTGTTTCCTGATGATTTACCTGGTCTTCCTCCCCATCGTCAGGTTGAGTTTGGTATCGATCTTACTCCGGGCGCAGCTCCTATTGCCCGAGCTCCGTATCGTCTTGCACCTCCCGAGATGCAAGAGTTGTCCAGCCAGTTATAGGAACTCTTGGAAAATGGTTTCATCCGACCGAGTTCTTCCCCGTGGGGAGCTCCTATTTTGTTTGTGAAGAAGAAGGACGGAAGTCTCCGCATGTGTATTGATTATCGTGAGCTGAACAAAGTGACCATCAAGAATCGTTATCCTCTTCCTCGCATTGATGATCTCTTTGACCAGCTTCAGGGCTCCAGCTACTATTCGAAGATTGATTTGCGGTCCGGTTATCACCAGTTGTGCGTCAGGGAAGCTGACATTCAGAAGACTGCTTTTCGCACTCGTTATGGCCATTTTGAGTTCTTGGTCATGCCTTTCGGTCTCACTAACGCACCGGCGGTGTTCATGGATCTGATGAACCGCGTTTGCAAACCTTACCTTGATAAGTTCGTCATCGTGTTCATTGACGACATTCTAATTTATTCCAAGAACAAGGCGGATCATGAGGAACATCTGCGGTTGGTCTTGGAACTTTTGAGACAGGAGCAGTTGTTTGCTAAGTTCTCAAAGTGTGATTTCTGGTTACGTGAAGTTCAATTCCTAGGGCATGTGGTGAATGAACTGGGAATTCATGTCGATCCGGCTAAGATCGAAGCTATTAAGGACTGGGAAGCACCAAAGACGCCATCTGAGGTGCGGCAATTCCTAGGTCTTGCAGGTTATTATCGTCGTTTCATTGAGGGATTTTCGAAGATTGCTCAACCCCTCACTACTCTTACCCAGAAGGACCGAAAGTTCGACTGGGATGAACCACAAGAATCAGCATTTCAGATGTTGAAGCTTAAACTTTGTTCTGCACCTATCTTGTCCTTACCAGAGGGTACGGATGACTTCGCCGTGTACTGTGATGCTTCTATTCGTGGTCTCGGTTGCGTGTTGATGCAGCGCGGGAAGGTTATTGCTTATGCTTCCCGTCAACTCAAAGTTCATGAGAAGAACTACACTACTCATGACTTGGAACTGGGTGCGGTAGTCTTTGCGTTGAAAATCTGGAGACATTACTTGTACGGTACCAAGTGTGAAGTATATACCGATCACAAGAGTCTTCGGCATATTTTCAATCAGAAGGTGTTGAACATGCGGCAGCGTCGCTGGGTTGAACTCTTGAACGATTATGACTGTGCCATCAAGTACCATCCTGGCAAGGCGAACGTTGTGGCGGACGCCTTGAGCAGGAAGGAGTCTGCGAATCCTCGCCGTGTTCGAGCCTTACAGCTCACCATTCATTCATCGTTGCCTGACCGTATCCGTTCTGCACAGTTGGAAGCCTTGAAGGAGGAAAACCTTAAGGCTGAAACTATGCACAGTGCTGACAAGCATCTTGAACTCAGGACCGATGGCTTACACTATTATGCGGGGCGTGTTTGGGTCCCATTGTTCAGGGGATTGCGCGAGCTTTCTTTGGATGAAGCTCACAAATCCCGGTATTCTATTCACCCTGGCTCCGATAAGATGTATCAGGATTTGAAGATACTTTATTGGTGGCCAAACATGAAAGCTGATATAGCTTCTTATGTCAGCAAATGTTTGACTTGTGCTAAAGTCAAGGTGGAGTATCAGAGGCCGTCTGGTCTCCTGCAACAACCAGAGGTTCCGGAATGGAAGTGGGAACGAATCACGATGGATTTTGTCACCAAGCTGCCAAGGTCACCTAGTGGGTATGATATGATCTGGGTGATTGTTGACCGGCTGACAAAATCGACACGTTTTATGCCTATTAAGGAAACCGATGGACTCGAGCGGTTGACTCGACTTTACCTTAAGGAGGTGGTTGCTCGGCACGGGGTGCCTGTTTCTATTATCTCTGATCGTGATTTTTGTTTCGCTTCGCGTTTCTGGAAGGCTCTGCACACGGCTTTGGGTACTCAGCTGGATATGAGTACGGCTTATCATCCGCAAACTGATGGACAGAGTGAGCGGACGATTCAAACCTTGGAAGACATGCTTCGGGCATGTGTTATCGATTTTGGCAAAAGTTGGGAGATCCACCTGCCGTTAGTGGAGTTCTCCTACAACAACAGCTATCACTCTAGCATCAAGGCAGCTCCGTTCGAGGCTCTTTACGGACGGAAATGCCGATCACCACTTTGTTGGGCCGAGGTGGGCGAGAGCCAGCTCACTGGCCCGGAACTCGTGTACGAAACTTCGGAGAAAATCGTACAGATCCGTCAACGTTTGGCTGCTGCACGGGATTGTCAGAAGAGCTATGCCGATCGCCGTCGAAAACCTTTAGAGTTCCAGGTTGGGGACAGAGTACTTCTGAAAGTTTCACCATGGAAGGGCGTCATACGCTTTGGAAAGCGTGGCAAGCTTAACCCTCGTTATGTCGGACCATTCGCAATCCTGGATCGGATTGGACCGGTGGCATACAGACTTGACTTACCGGCGGAGCTCGGTAGTGTGCACAACGTCTTCCATGTGTCTAACTTGAAGAAGTGTTTGGCTGATTAATCTCTCATTGTACCACTGGAAGAGATCAAGGTTGATGATCGTCTTCGCATTGTGGAGGAGCCTGTCGAGATTCTCGACTACAAGATTCGTAGCCTTCGTCGGAGTAAAATCCGCATCGTTAAAGTCCGTTGGAACTCGAACCGTGGACTGGAGTTCACATGGGAACGGGAGGATCAGATGAAAGCTAAGTATCCTCATCTTTTTCCGAAGCGCGCGTTTGAATCGAGGCATGTTACTGCCGAAGCGGAATGATTCTCGGGTCGAGATTCCTTTCAACGTGGGGATGATGTGACATCCGGTAATTTTCTTTTCGTTCTGTTCTTTTCGTTTCTTTCTTTTGGGGCTTTGCGCAATTTTCGGGACGAAAATACTTTCAACGTGGGGATGATGTGACACCCGGCATGTTTGGCTTAAACATATTAATAACATCTAAGTCTACCTTAGCGAGAAACGTTTATAAACAGACTTAACTGGGTTAGTTGATTCGGGTCAAGTTAGGATTGTCCAGGGTACAATGATCTGGAGGATCATTGGGGAGTCGTTTTGGTAATACACTAGTACCGGGTTCCGTTGTTGGTGACATTACATGAACTAATTAAGTATATGTGTAGATTATGGATCGTGTGGTGGATTATATACATAGATGTGTTTAAATGATGTGTAAATGATTATCTATGCTTAAATATGTTAAATATAGACTAAGGATGCATGCTTATGTGTTAAGATGTGTTAGAATGCGTTAAACACGACAAACTGGAAAACTAGTCAAAAAGGAATCCTGGTTCGACCACTTCGAGTTGTCGAAGGAGAGAAATTGTCTGGTTCGACCCTTTGTAGATGGGCGAACCAGGGAAGTGGAATTGAAGGAATTCCCTTCGACCAGGACAGGGCTCATGTTGATGCACTTTCTGTGGACGTCACTGTCGAATAAGACTAGGGTTGAGTCTTTGTATAGTATTACATGAGATTGTGGTGATCCATAAGGGCATTTTATGGATCTGACGCATTTGTAATATATAGGACAAAACACTGAGCCAGGTTCGACCTAAAACACACTGGGCGAATGTGGAAGTTTTCCACATTCGACCATATCAACTGGGCGAATGTGGAAATGCTCCACATTCGACCATTCAAAAGGGGCGAACGTGGAACTTGGGTTTTGGACTATAAATAGCAATCTCATGTGTTATTGTTCATTTGATGATTTGAGTTTGTACTTTGAATGCTCTCAAGGGGGAGGTTATGCCCGACCTCCCCCGGCCACGAGATAGATGTTTATCCTACTGATGACAGTGTCTGTAACCGTTTCTGTAGTAATACGAATCTGTGATGACATTGTTATCGTGTATTTCTGTCTCGTCTCGAATCTCCCGTCTGAAACCGAGTTGTTTATGTGTATTCGATCCATGAATTCGGTCCGTAACCGGATTCTCAATTGGTATCAGAGCCGTGGTACCGATTTGAACGATCTAACAGTCGTTTGAATCAATCACAGCTCGTTTTTACTGTTTTCAGACGTTAAATTCAGATTAAAATTGAAAGGTTGAAACCCTAGAAACCCTAGATTCTTAATTGAACCCGAAATCATGTGATTTCTCCATGTTTTTGTGAATTCGAGGGTTAGGTTTTCATTTCCGCACCTTTCTGAACAAGTTTCATCATCAAATTCAAAGGATTAGAGTGATTGTGGACTGATTTGAAGAAAATATTGATCAAGAACACGTTCAGTCTGCACATTCGCCCCTTTTAGAAAGTCGGGTGGGCGAATGTGGAATGTTACTGGGCGAAGGTAGCATTTTTAGGACGAACGTGGAGAGATTTTGGGCGAACCTGGAATTTAGTTATGTCAATTTTCACATTCGGGTGACAGATTCCACATTCGGTTCATCGGGCGGGCGAATGTGGAAATGAAGTGGACGAAAGTGAAGGTTGTGGACGAAAGTGGAACTAGTGTAATGATATTCTACATTCGGGTCTCTAGTTTGGGCGAAAGTGGAGTTCCCAGGGGCGAATGTAGAATTTAAGGCCTAAAAAATTTCGAAAATTAAGGCAATTTTTGAAGATTTTCGGAAGAATGGTGATGAGGTTTACCCAAACTTGTTGAAGAATTGATGATGATGAAAAGTTTTATTGTGGGGTAGTCATAAGAATCAATAGTATGATAATCAGATTCAAATGACTATTATGGGCCAGAAAATAGACAGATTTTATTCCGCATGATGAGAACAGTCAACCCAGTTCCTGTGTGTTTGAAGGAACTTGTTCTAAAGAGTTGTTATGAAGAAGGAAATCAAGTTTGAGATTTCAATGTTCTGAAAGTAATGAGGTATCCTAGTAGGAGTCATGTCGCACGTAGGTTCAACGAAAGTTTCAAGATCACAGTCCTGAAGATTTCAAGAGCTATTGGTAGATATTGTTGGCCCTGCCGAAAACTTCAGTTTCTGAAGCATTTCAAGTCCTCAATTAGTACTGGTAGTTCCTGATGAAAGCTTCTGATTGCTTGTTCCACTCGTCTACGGCTTGTATTCTGTCGAACAGATGAAGTTACTCAAGAACATGATTGATTTATCATACGGGATCTCAGAGAAACTTGGTGAAGCATCAGTCAAGGGGGAGATTGTTGATGTAACAATGTGTCTGATACTTCAACAATTATTGACTAAAGATGCTAGGAATTTTCAAAGAGGAGAATGTGTTGATGTGCAAGAGATTTGTGGATTCGCCAGCAACGTCCAAGGGGGAGATTGTTGATGCACTTTCTGTGGACGTCACTGTCGAATAAGACTAGGGTTGAGTCTTTGTATAGTATTACATGAGATTGTGGTGATCCATAAGGGCATTTTATGGATCTGACGCATTTGTAATATATAGGACAAAACACTGAGCCAGGTTCGACCTAAAACACACTGGGCGAATGTGGAAGTTTTCCACATTCGACCATATCAACTGGGCGAATGTGGAAATGCTCCACATTCGACCATTCAAAAGGGGCGAACGTGGAACTTGGGTTTTGGACTATAAATAGCAATCTCATGTGTTATTGTTCATTTGATGATTTGAGTTTGTACTTTGAATGCTCTCAAGGGGGAGGTTATGCCCGACCTCCCCCGGCCACGAGATAGATGTTTATCCTACTGATGACAGTGTCTGTAACCGTTTCTGTAGTAATACGAATCTGTGATGACATTGTTATCGTGTATTTCTGTCTCGTCTCGAATCTCCCGTCTGAAACCGAGTTGTTTATGTGTATTCGATCCATGAATTCGGTCCGTAACCGGATTCTCAGCTCATTCGACCCTGTGTAAGGGTCGAAGGAGACCACCTTCGACCATTGAAATGGTGCGAAGGAGGATTAGTATAAATACCAACCTTTGTCATTTTTCATCATTTCACAAACCCTAACCGTTCCAAAACGCTCTCAAACGATCTAAAACACTAAGGAAGGAGTTTTTGCTCTTCTTTTTCATAATCTAACCTATCTACAACATCTAAACAAGAATCCAAGGTGTGTTCATAATCCTGAACCTTTTTAAAAGCATTTTAATTCGTTTTCATCTAACCCTAATTGTCCGGATCTGTTCTAAGGGTGTTTTTATGATTAAAAACCTTTTAAACATCTTTCTAAATCAAAACATGATCATTTAACATAGGTTTTCATGATGAATAACATATGTAAATTGTGTATTATGTGGTGTTATGTGTTGTTCAATGATTTGCTGCTATATCTATGATAGAAACATGATATAGGATTGTTATTAATGTTGGAATATTGTTGTCTAGGGTTAGGATTGGATATGATGATATTTGGGGGTTTTATTGGATCTAAACTTGATGCATGATATTTATGATCAATAGAATTGATAAGAAAAGATCGGATAATCGACAAACTGAGTATTTTAAGCTAAGCATGAATCGATTTCAAAAGTTTCCAAATTGGGTAAATCATTCATGCATGAAAGTGATGTTTCCATAATCTTTACCATTTTGGGAAAGGGCTGAAACGGACGTATTATCGGGGGAAATCGGTGGGGTTTTGTAGGGATAAGTTATCCATGCTTGACTGCTATGTTTGATGATGTTTCGAGTCGTTTTGAATGTGTTTGAAGCGTTTTTAGGAAAAATTGCACAACAGGGGCGAACCTGGCCTCCTTCGACCGATCGAAGGTGCGAAGGAGGAAAACCAGGGTCGAACCTGGGTTTTTGTTGGGCGAATGTGGTAAAACGGGTGAAGGAGGCATCAAACGGTCGAACGAAAGGTAAAACGGGCGAAGGAGACTGAAAAGGTGCGAAGGAGACTTAAAACTGACTGGTTCGACCGTTCTGATGCAGAAATTAGATTTTTGATACAAACTAAGTGTTTTATGCTTGAACCTTGTGTGTAATCTATGTGTACTTGATTAGTTAGGGTAATGGGTCACCAACGGGATGTCGGGTCGGTCTAGTGTGTCGGTCAAACATTCAAACACGTTTTAAAACATACTTGGTTACGATCTGGACAATCGGGGACTAGATAACCTTATGGTTATTAGTCGGAACACTTATGTGAACATTTTGATAGATCTCCGGTAGAGGGACTATCAAGGGCTAAACATCTTTACTTGTAATTGAAGAACGCTATCTAAGGTGAGTTCACGGCCCCACTTTTACTGCTTTAACTTCTGGGGGAGAAAACATGCGCTAAACTGTTTTGGTAACATATGTCATACTATGGTTTTTAACTTTATATTGCTATCCGATCTTTGGAAAGTCCCGGGGGAAACCATGAATGTGCGGGGATGCACAACGGGGGAAATGTGGATAGATCTATTGGGCGTGACCTGCCCCACTCGTCGGCTTGGAGGGCCGGGCGGGTGCATATTGTCTCGAACAGGAACATCATCATGCTGAACATACGGGCTGCTTAAACATGCTAAACATTGCTAAACGTGTCTAGTAATGGTTTCCAATCGTAGTAGTAATATAACATACGCCTAGCTAGCGTACTTGGTAACATTGATATAGTATGGACATGGTAACGTTTTGGTAACATATTGAACAAACCTGTGAACTCACCAGCATTATATGTTGACATCTTTTTGGCATGTTTTTCTCAGGTCGCTAAGGTAGCAATGAACGGAACTAGGCGCACGGGTCTGCATTGGCGTCTAGGCATAGTGCACGTTTTGTAATAAAAGTATTTTGAACAACTTTTGATGATAGCATAGTTGATTAAATGCTACTTAAACGCTTCCGCTTATTAAATTAATGGTTATGTCTATTTACGTTTTCATATAGAGTTGTTTATTGTGATCGTTGACTTGGATCCTGGTTTGTCATGCGCCTCGCGGTAAAACCCCGCAAGTGGTAATTTGAGGGTGTGACAAACGATTTGATAAGTATTTTTGTTTTCCAAACTAAATCAACAAAAGCCTCTTGGTCTAGTGGTTGAAGCTGTAGTATTACACCTGAAAGGTCAGGGGTTCGAACCCCATGACCAACACTATTTTCTTTGGATTTTTGTTTGCTTATTTTTTTTTTTTGTCTTATGTGAGTTATTATTTTAATTGTATAATAATCAATTATAACCTATATAAATCAATAATATTCATATTAAATTCATTTTTGCTCTAAAAATTATAAAAATTTAGGAGTAGCATCTTGACACCATAAAGAAATTTCCACATTTTTATTTTCTGGAAAATGTCCTATTTTCATATTTTTATTGTATTTATTTGTTTTAATCATATTTAATTGATTAAAAATTCATTTTTAATGATTATAATCTCAAACTTTTTGAGAAATTATTTCTAGTCATTATGAACTTAAATAAAAATTATTAGCCCAGAAAACACTTATTTTTATTAATTTACCTATTTTTAATCATTTAAACATGATTTAATCTCGTTAAATCGGTTTTAAATATAAATAAGTTTATAAAGATTAAGGGAAAATTATTTACATTAATTTACATCAGAAAGCATCCATTTTCTATAAAAAAATTGCATATTTTGATCATTTCTTGAATTATTAGTCTTATTTATGTTAAATTAGATATAATTAATCATTTATTTATTTATACTATTAAATATCTATTTTATAAATACTTTTCTTATAAAATAGAAATATTCTTATGGTTGAAAGTCTTTATTATCATTTGTTGGATCACTGTGTAACTCATAATTATTTATTTCAATATTTATGATTATTGCATTTATTAATAATAATTGTAATTAACTAAATTATTTTGTATTAATTAGTTAAACATATTTTAACCTAATTATTCAATTGGTAATAATTATATTACCTAAATCATATTTACAAACTTTGGTATATTATTTTTAATATACAACTTTTATAACAATTCGACTTATCATAAAAACTCTAATTCCCCAAATCAACTTAGCAAACCCTAATGCCTTAGACCCTAGTTACCTTAGACTCTTAGACTTTTCCCTTATTAGTATTCTATTACGTTATAGGTTGAATTCCTCGGAATTCCCATTACTTAACTCACGACCGCTTAAGCTGGATTTGGAACGCTTTCGCAAACGGTGAGTATATTTTTCCCCTTTTTCATGTTTTACTCTTTTGGGGCTATTCATGTACACTATGACTAAATGTTATTCTTTCACTAAATGCAATTCTCGTGTATGTTTGTGTTATGTTAATTTGTGTGTCTATGACTTGTCAAAATCATTAACCTTTGAGGGCCTGGCATTTCAATGAATAGTACTATAGTATATACCCTTGTGACTCTGTTGAGAGTCCTTGTCATTGCTATGTATTTCATTACTACTAGCGCATACTATATATATTTCCTTTCATTACATAGGGTTGATTTTGAACGGATATTACTTAATACGTAATTGCAAACAGTATACAGCACGTGAATTGCAAAACACTTTTCTACTATATGTATTCAAACAGGGTATGCTCACCAATACATTTTTGTATTGACATATACTATTTTCGTACATGTTTCAGGTTATTTATGAGATGACTTTTAAGCTTTTGGAATTTTTACTTAGATTTTGGATTCATTGTATTTCAGTTTTAGTTGTCACTTTAGAATTATTGTATCTTGTATTTTTCTTTAAATGTAATAAACTACTTAATCAATATATCAAAATTTACACTATTGGTCCATGAGCTATTGAACAATCGTCACTACGTGACACCTCGATGTTTCCGTTATCGGTTGGGGTGTTACACACGAAGCCCTAATCCTATAAATATCTTGCATATAACGAAATGGATAATCTTTTGGAGAACCAAGCAAAACATGGTTTCAAAATGGTGGTATACATGATGATGATAGGTCTAGTTGATTTTCTAAAATTGGGGGATTACTCTGTGTTTGTATTGTTAAAGAGGATTGTAGAAATGGTGAAGAAATGCAACAAGGGTGGGAGGAAGAAGCTTTATGTCGTTTACGTTAGCGGGCGTAGGTGGCTGATTAGTCCCAAAATTAGCAGGTTTTATATACATGTTTTCACCTAATTATCACCCAAATCCATGCTTTTATCTTGGTATTGTCACGGTTTGTTTCCTTTTTATAATAATTGCAGGTATTGAAGGTGGAAAGTGAAAAGAAGTGAAAACCGGCATAAAAGCCAACGATTTGAAGACTTTTGTTTTGTAAAATAAAATAGATTAAAATTAATTTTTACTTAGATTTAACAAAAATGACGTACGTTTGATAGGTTTCACGTACACATAGGCTTATATGCCTAACAACCCCATTTTCTTCAGCAAGATCAAGGTTAAGGTTGAGTGTTTTTAAAATACAGAGTTTCTCATGGTTCACACAGAGGCAAGTTCATTTCGAAAACACTAACCTCAACTATTATCGTATATGTTGTATCAAAGTAATGGAAGATAATCAAAGTATTATGGAGTTCTCCTTATTTTAAAATATTAATGGTTTCTGGAGTAAATGTACAATATGTCATTTAGTAATTAAATAAGAAATCATTATCAATAAAAATATTATTGAATGCAATAATGTGAAAGATAATACAAGGTACAATGATACAAATACTTATTTTTGTTCTTAAATAAGCTAGTTGAAGAGCCAAAAAAATGTAATATGATACAATGTTATTTCAATGTTTTAGTAATACGATAAAATGTGATACAATATTATTACTGTATTTTAATTCTCTTTTATATGGAATATATGATCAAAATGGTAGATTTTGATACAAACTTATTACAAAGATTTAAATTGTCTATAATTTTTTCATGAAATTTATCAGATGACTTATAATATATACTTTATTTTATATAGAGTTATGTTTTCAATAAAGTTTATATCGCAATGTTATGAAAAAAATTCAATACAAGAAAGTATGGTTTTAGAAAAAAAAGTAAAATTAAATATAAACTAAATTGGTTAAAGGTGTATCTATATCCATACTACTATATAGTGGGTGCTGGACGGGTAAAATTGTCATTTCATGTTTATGCATAAGGGTAAAATTGTAATTCATTAGAATGACAAGACAAATTTAATACAACTATTAATTTCTATTAATTAATGACCCAAAACAAGAAATTAATGATTAATGATTAAAAGTTGAAGGTTAAAAAAAAAAGCAAAAACAAGAAACAAAAAATTAGTTTGTATAATATGTGACACCCGGCAAATTCTGGTTAACAACGCTGTCTAGATGAAAGTCTACCTTAGCGAGTCACGCGTATATTATACTTAACGGGGTTAGTTGAGTCGTGTTACGGTTCGGGAACTGTTAGTTTAGTATTGAGGATCATTAGATGTTAGTCTAAGGGCTCATTAGATGTCAGTCCTTAACCAAGTGTACAAAGGGTGACGATTCGTAGAATCGTCAGAGCATAGGGAACATACAAGTCTCGAGTCCCAGGAATTGGTGAACGAGTGTGAATATGTTTGTTTGCAAGTATTATGTGTTTACAATCATTATGTGACTTGTCGGTATGTGAAAATGTGTTAACATATGTTAAAACGGAGTTTAACGCGCCAAACATGCTGAACTAGACCCTATAGGCGAATAGGAGTTGTATTCGCCTATAGGGAGGGGCGAGTAGGGTTCCATAGGGGCGAATAGGCCCTAATCGCCCCTACTATAGGCGATTAGCATCCCTATTCGCCTGATGCTGCTGCGTAATCGCCTATAACGTGCTGGACGACTAAAAACGCCTATAAATACAATACTTGACCTCCTAAACTTCATATTAATAACCCTAGTCGTCCCACAACTCGCCCCAACACACACACAACCTCTGGAACACGATTTTGGATCAAAACACAAGATTTCAAGACTATTACATCAATCTATCACAAATCTAAGGTGTGGTTTTCATTCATGCAATCTTTAATAATGTTTTTATTAAATCCCTAATGGTCCAGACCTGTTTATAAACGTATGTGTCTTCTGAAATTCGTTGATAATCGTTGTTAATTGGATTCTAACTATTATGCTTGTTGTATGTGTGTTTATGATTAAAAGATAGGGTTTTTATGATTCAAGAAGGATTGGTAACATGATATTAAGGTAGTTACAGATTAATAATGATAGCATGTTGATGAAATCTGAGTAATTGTTCATTAGGGTTAGGGTTATGCATGTTAATGTGATATTTGATGCTATATGTATTGTTTTTGGGATACATGGTTGCATGCAGGGCTGATGTAACGAGGTTAAATGAAGGATTTTGATTAAAATATGTTTGATATGGTTGTTTGATTGATATTTGATGTTTACACACGTTCTGGATCTGATTTGGAGTGTTAAACGCGCGAAAAACTGGAACAGCTGGGCTAAAGGCGAATAGGAGGCTATTCGCCTGATAAGTGTTCCTATTCGCCTATAGTATAGGGGAATAGGGCCTAATTGCCTTTACTTCATGCATTTACGATCCTAAATGCTAGTTAAGCCCTGAATTGCATGCTTTACGACGTAATCGCCTATAAACTCATAAATTGCATACCATATAGCCCTAATCGCCTATAGTATAGGCGATTAGCATTCCTAAATGCCTGTTGACCCACGTAATCACTAGTTGACTTTTCCTAATCGCCTGTACTGCTGCTGTAAGTGTAATTTAGCATTTTGGGACCCGATTTGACACCTAGGAACATGCTAGGAACCCCGTAACATACCTAGTAACTTGGTAACATGTGTTCGGACTTATTTATGTGGTACTTGAACTACGTGCTATAACTTGTTGGACTTTAACGTATGTTAAGTGTGATTGCACGATTGTGTGTTTGTGAGTGCAAGTATAACACGGGGAGTCTCGGGTCACCAATGGGATGTCGAGTCTTGTACATTGGGTTAATTTAACAGTCACGGTGTTTTCAAACGAACTTGGTTATGGTCTGGACATCTAGGGACTAACTAACCTACGGGTTATTAGTCTAAGTACTTGTAACTGTCATATGTTAGGTCGCCGCTTTACGGGGCTAGCATAGCTTGCTGATTTTACTCATATTACGAAGTAACGCAACCTAAGGTCAGTTTACGGCCCCTCTTTTAACTGGTTTCACTTTTCGGGGGAGAAAACATGTGTTAAACTTATGTTTTGGTAACAACTGTCATACTATGGGTTTCTATGGTTTATTATACGATCTTTGGAACTCCCGGGGGAAACCATGAATGTGCGGGTTAGCACAACGGGGAAATGTGAATAGATCTATTGGGAGTAACCAACCCCGCTCGTCGGCTTGGAGGGCCGGGCGAGTGCATATTGTCTCAAACAGGAACAGGTTTACTATTCGGGCACAACAACGGGTTTGCGAGTTAGTAATGGTTTTCCAATCGTTGTAGTAATAAAACATACGCCTAGCTAGCGTACTTTGGTTTGCAAATTGTTATAGTATGGACAGGTTGAACTTGGTACTTTGATTACAAAACCTGTGAACTCACCAGCATTTTTGTGCTGACGTAAACTCTTACATGTTTTCTCAGGTCGCTAAGGTAGCACTACGGAACTAGGGCGCACGCGTCTGCACAGCGTCTAGTTAGGATTGCATGGTTTTCAAACATTGAATAATTTGGTTTACGTTTGGATTATGTTTTGAGAATAAGCTTCCGCTGTAATTGGGAATTTAAACTATGTTTTTGAAATTGCATATGTTCATTTAGACTTGTTTATTGTGATCGTTGACTTGGATCCTGGTTTGTCATGCGCCTCGCGGTAAAACTCCGCAAGTGGATTTTGAGGGTGTGACAGATTGGTATCAGAGCCAATGGTTATAGTGAACTAGGACTGCATGTAGAGTCTAGTCTATAGCCGAGTCGCACACACTAGACGATCACATAGTACTAAACATTATGGTGGATTACGTATGGGCTTGTCAGGGTGTCTCTAAATCATCTGACCTTCCTATGTTACATTATCCGTTCTATCTTATGTCGGGTTACTTACTTTCTAGGCAGTGTGGTATATTGGGGTAAACCGTGTACTCTTGAGATTTGTCCAAGGCTCGGACATCTCCCTTTCATACTCCAATAGAAACACTTGCCATAAACTACCGTAGCATTACGGTGTATAGCTAAGAGTCTATGATCGGTGATTTGAACTTTGAACTAGGAGAACACTTGGAGTGTAACACCCCAACCGATGGCGGAAACATCGGGGTGCCACGTATTGATGATTGTTTTCAGTAGCACATGGTATAATATAAATTTTAAATAATTTATTCAAACATAATATCCAAAATATGAAATGATGTCTAAGAATTCAAATACATGATATCAAATAACAACTTCAAAAACTTCAAATAAAACTTCAAGTAAAACCCTCATGCTAACTCAAGCCTCAGCTTCATTGTTACCTGAAACATGTTAATTTTGAAAGTATTTTGGGTCAACATAAGTTGGTGAGAATTACATAGGTTTTTGATAATAAAATGAATAAAATGTTGTGCAATTCATGTGTCATGTCAATCTAGCCCATATGTGAGAACATACTAGAAATAAATCGAGTGCATAATCAACCCTGATGACTGTTATAAAATGATACATACCATACACTCATGGTCCAATTGAATATGTTATGCGATAACAAACACCCACGTAACCTTTGTAGGAGGCACGTATCCGGGTGGGATTGTCAGTCCAATAGATCTATCAATGTATACCGTCGGCTTGTACGGAGTTAATGATTATGCTAGAATGGTGCTTACTCTAATCATGCTCAAGACATAATGCAACATAGAAAACACATAGACACATTGATGATTGAATTGCAATGATAATGTTATAACATGTTTCACCCCAAAAATGATGATAAATAAAAGGGGCTATGTAAAACTCACCTTAGCAAATGTTAAACTTGTTGAAAAGATGAAATAATAGTGTTGCCCAAAATGATTCCAAATATCACCCTATAATAAGGTAATATATAATAAGTCTAAGTCTAATTAACTTATAAGTGTATCCTAGGGTTTCGATTTGGGAATAACCAATTGTTGAATTTAAATTAAAATGTTAATTAATAAAGGAAAATTTGATAATTAATAAAAGAAAGTCTTTTTATAAAATTTGAATTTTGGATGGACACAATAAAGTGTTTGAAGTATAAAAATAATTTTTATAAAATTATTTAATTTAAAATAGATTTTTAAATCTATTTATTATAAATAGCCAATATTTAACTTTAATATTCAAAAATACTAAAATTAAAGAATTTCTATTTTAAAAATCATATTTCTGTTCTAAATGATTAAAAATAATTTGTATAAAATTTTGGTGCAAAAATGATGAAAATTGGATTTATTATGATTTAATTATGATTAAATCTAACAAAAATTGATTAAAAATATAAAATAATTGATTTTACTGAATTAAAAATTATTTCAGTAAAGTTTATCTTTATAAAAAGTCAGGATAATTTTTGGAGAATTTAATAAAATTATTTTGATATATAAATGGATTTTTATAAATATAATAGTATAAAAATGATTTAATTATTATAAATACTAAATAAATGAATTTTTGAAAAATAAAAATTGTGAATAACACTTTTATCTCAGATTAAACAAATATAATTTTTTTAGAATTTATAAAATAGTTTTAACATTTTAAAATGAATTTATAATATTAAAAGGTTTAATATATATATAATAGTTTTGTTTAAAAAAAAATAAAAAGAAGCAAAAAGGGGGGCAGTAGCCGGGACTCGAACCCGGGTACCTTGTGTAGCAAGCCCAGGTCACAACCACTTGGCCTAGGCCAGTGGTTGTGATATTCTCTGATTAACATTATATAAATACACTACGCGAATCAGATTTTATCCCCAAAATATAATCACGAACCCTAGATTTAACAATTGGACAAATCACACATCAATAGCCTGATTAACCATAGGGCTATTGATGTGTGATGGCCGATGAACATAACCCATATAAATAATCGAACTCACAGTGTTGATTCGAGTATAATTGCCGGGTCAAAGCCAAAGTCAAACAACGAACAAGATGGTTATAATCAGAGTGTTTCCGAGATAATTGGAGGTTGAGAGAGAGTTGTGAGCGAGTATCCAAGGTTCGTAGAGGGTCTATTTATACAGAGGATCAAAGAGTTTGGTTAATTGGAAAGTTGACTTACAATTTAAGTCATACGCGTATAATTATTGAATTGGTCAACGATTGATTGTAATTTGACGTGTAATCGTGCAATACAAGGCCGGTAATCACCTTAGTTTGCCAATTATAGATCAATCAAGCATTGATCTTGATTGATTGTTAGACGCGTCCAAGGCAGTTGACTTTCACGAGTCAATCTGCAGTTTTAAAACGCGTATAAGATTAATTGGTGCCGGGTTTATTCCAAAAAGATGGTTCAGCCCAGTTGGTTGTGCTTGTGTGTGAGTTTGACCTGGTCTTGGCGCGGGTTCGATTCCCGGCCAAGACTTTTAATTTTTTTGATATATTTTCAATACCACACACATATATAATATTATATATATATAGTATGCGACAAAAATAATAAATGCGAATATATAAGATGAAACTTGACGTTTTATTAATGACGAACGTGTAACGTACAAGTTTTAAATACGTAATGTTACAGTCTCCCCTACTTTTAGGAACTTCGTCCCGAAGTTGGAGTTGGAGAGTCTGGTGGGAAAAGATGTGGATACTTTGATTTCATCTGGTCTTTACGTTCCCAAGTGAATTCTGGGCCTCGTTTAGATTCCCAACGAACCTTAACGATCGGAATACGACTGCGCTTGAGTTTCTTGACTCCAGTGTCAACAATCTCGACGGGTTTCTCGATAATGTGCATGCTTTCATCGATTTGCACATCCTCAAGAGGAACATGAAGGTTCTCATCTGCTAAGCATTTCTTGAGATTCGAAACATGGAAGGTCGGATGAACATTGCTTAGCTCAGGTGGAAGGTCAAGTTTGTAAGCCACTTTTCCAACTCTGTCAAGAATTTTGAAGGGGCCTACGTATCGAGGAGCTAGCTTTCCCTTTCTACCGAAACGAATCACTCCTTTCCAAGGGGATACCTTAAGTAGCACAAGGTCCCCAACTTGAAATTCCAAGGGTTTACGACGTTTATCAGCATAACTCTTTTGGCGACTTCTAGCCTTGAGAAGATTATCCTAAATAAGCTGAATTTTGTCTGTGGTTTCCTGGATTAGTTCGGGTCCAGTAATACGAGCTTCACCAACCTCAGTCCAACAGACAGGAGAACGACATTTCCGACCATAGAGTGCTTCAAAAGGAGCCATGTTAATGCTGGCGTGATAACTGTTGTTGTATGAAAACTCAACCAAAGGAAGATGAGAATCCCATGCGCCACCAAAATCGATGACACATGCCCTGAGCATGTCCTCAAGTGTCTGGATGGTTCGTTCAGTCTGACCATCCGTTTGAGGGTGATAAGCAGTGCTCAGGTTCAACTTGGTACCCAAAGCATCTTGTAGAGATTCCCAAAAGTGAGAGGTGAAACGACCATCGCGATCAGAAAAAATGTCCAAAGGTATACCGTGACGACATACGATTTCACTTACGTACATCTTTGCCAACTTTTCCACAGAATACTTCTCACGAATAGGTAGGAAGTGAGCTGATTTGGTCAAACGATCGACGATTACCCAAATACTATCAAAACCTTTGGGTGTACGAGGAAGTTTGGTGATGAAATCCATAGCTATGCTCTCCCATTTCCAGACAGGAATCTCTGGTTGTTCAAGCATACCAGATGGTCGTTGATGTTCAGCCTTAACCTTGGAACAAGTGAGGCATTTTGCAACGAATAGAGCAATGTCTTTCTTCATACCAGGCCACCAATAAGAATAACGAAGATCTTGGTACATCTTGTCAGCTCCAGGATGAATAGAATAACGAGACTTATGAGCCTCGTTCATGAGAAAAGTACGAAGATCATCACGGTCGGGAATCCACAGTCGGTTAAGGAAATAGAGGAGACCATCGGGTTTGGTTTCAAGTTGAGTTTCAGCACCACAAGACATTTCATCGTACATGTTACCTTGGGTGACTGATGTGTGTTGAGCCTGGAGAATGCGATCCTGAAGATCAGTACGAACTCTCGCACATTGGAGTTTGACACGCTCTTTACGACTAAGTGCGTCAGCCACAACATTCGCTTTGCCAGGATGGTAGCGAATTTCGCAATCATAATCGTTAAGTAATTCAACCCAACGTCGTTGTCTCATGTTAAGATTCTTTTGATCGAAGACATGTTGGAGACTTTTGTGGTCCGTGAACACCACACATTTGGTCCCATAAAGATAATGTCTCCAAATCTTGAGTGCAAAGACAACAGCGCCCAATTCAAGATCATGGGTGGTATAATTCTTTTCGTGAGTCTTGAGTTGTCGAGACGCATAAGCAATAACCTTTCCTCGTTGCATGAGAACACAACCAAGACCTTGGTTCGATGCATCACAGTAGACCATGAAATCATCATTACCATCAGGTAGAGACAAGATAGGAGCTTCACAAAGTTTCAGCTTAAGAGTTTCGAATGCTTCCTCTTGCTTAGGTCCCCACTCATAGGGTTTACCCTTGTGAGTTAAGGTAGTGAGAGGGACAGCGATCTTGGAGAAATTGGCGATGAATCGACGATAATAACCAGCCAACCCAAGAAAAGAACGGACTTCCGTTGGAGTGGTAGGAACACTCCAATTCTTCACAGCTTCGATCTTTGCAGGATCAACATGAATTCCGTTCATATCAATGACATGTCCCAAAAATTGAACTTCCTTAAGCCAAAATTCGCATTTTGAGAACTTGGCATACAGTTGTTCTTTCTTTAGGAGAGTCAAGATAGAGTGAAGATGTTGCTCGTGATCGGATTTTGATTTAGAGTAAATCAAAATATCATCGATGAAAACGATCACGAATTTGTCGAGATAGGGTCTACAAACCCGATTCATCAAATCCATAAATACTGCAGGAGCATTGGTCAACCCAAAAGGCATAACCATGAATTCATAGTGACCGTAGCGAGTGCGAAAAGCTGTCTTGGGAATATCATCTTCGTGGACTCTAAGCTGATGATAACCAGAACGGAGATCAATCTTCGAGAAGTGGGTTGCTCCTTGAAGTTGATCGAAGATATCGTCAATCCTAGGAAGTGGATAACGATTCTTGATGGTGAGTTTGTTGAGTTCACGGTAGTCAATACACATCCTAAGAGAACCATCCTTCTTTTTAACGAATAAGACAGGGGCTCCCCATGGAGAAGAACTAGGGCGAATGAACCCTTTATCAGAAAGTTCCTGTAATTGACTGGCAAGTTCTTGCATCTCAGAGGGTGCAAGACGATAAGGAGCTTTAGCGACAGGATTAGCACCAGGAACAAGATCAATACGAAACTCCACTTGTCGAGCAGGAGGCAAACCAGGTAAATCCTCTGGAAAGACTTCAGGATAGTCTCGAATAATAGGTATGTCTTGGATACTTTTGCCTTTGTCCTTCTTCTCTATCACGTTAGCTAAGAAGGCTGTATACCCCTTTCGTAAGTACTTTTGGGCAGTAGTACAAGACATAAGCTTAAGCTCACCACAGGGTTTCTCACCATAGATCTTCAAAATCTCACCAGATTCGAGAGGAATGCGTATGACTTTCTCGAAGCACAGAATTTCGGCACGATGAGTTGACAACCAGTCCATGCCTACTATAACATCAAAACTACCAAGATGCATGGGGATGAGATCGATAGGGAAGGTATGATCGTCGAGGTTCAACAAGCAGTTACGAATAATAGAGTCAATCGAAATAGACTTCCCGTTAGCTACCTCCACCACGAAAGGTTCTTCTAGATTAGTGTGGGGTAAGTTAAGTAAAGGTTCAAACTTTAGTGACACAAATGACTTATCAGCTCCTGAATCAAATAATATGGATGCATAGTGGTTATTAATGAGAAACGTACCATTCACCACTTCGTTGTTGTCACGAGCCTGGTTAGCGTTGAGATTGTAGGCGCGACCTCGAGCACCTTGGTTCTGGTTGCGGTTCTGGTTTTGGTTTTGGTTCTGATTTTGGTTTTGGTTACGGTTACGATTAGGGCAGTTGTTGATGTAGTGATTAGGGTTGCCACACTCGTAGCATTGACCACGAGTAGGCCTGTTGTTTTGTTGGTTGGGAGCTGGGTTATTGTTGTCTTGGGTAGCAGGAGATCGACAGACGTTCACCAGGTGACCATATCTTTGACACTTAGTACAAAAACGACATGGCACCTGCGTTGGATGATGGTACTTGCAAGTGTTGCACAAAGGGTGAGGTCCGGTGTATGGTTTCTTGGCTGGGTTTTGGGCAGCAGGTGGAGTAGCAGCAACCATATAGTTTCTAGCCTTGCGCTTTTTGTTGCTTGAGGTCTCAGGCTTGACTTCAATTGCAGGCTGTGGAGTGTCTTTGGCAACAGTCTTCTTAGTGCCCTTGCGAACGAGAGTACCGTTCTTCACGTGATTATCAGTAAGAGTGGCTGCTAGACGTTTGGCCTCTTCCAGAGTTGCAGGATTTCTACCCCAAACGGTGTCCTGGATTTGCATGGGCAGACCACCGATGTACTTCTCGATGGCTATCGGCAGAGGAGTAACTTTGTGGGGCAACAATAAGCTAAGCTCATGAAAGCGGGTGTTGTAGGCAAGGTTTTCCCCACTATCTTGAGCTAAGGTGTGGAACTCATCCTCAAGTTTCTTAACTTCATTGCGAGGACAAAACTCTTCCTTCATGATCTCTTTGACTTGGTCCCATGTCATAGCAAGAGCAACCTCGGCCCCACGAGTACGCTTTTCTTCATTCCACCAAGTGAGTGCTCGTTTATGGAGAACACTCATGGCGTAACGAACCTTGAAGTTGTTGGGGCATTCACTGTTGATGAAGGTATTCTCAATACCCTCAAACCATTGGAGGAGTCCAGTAGCTCCTTCTTCACCACTAAACTTTGGAGGATTACAAGAGTTGAAATGTTTAAGGGTGCAAGCTTGGGGTCCATTTCCATTGCCATTGCCATTCCCGTTCCCGTTGTTGTGACCATTCCCGTTGCCGTTCAATTGGATGACCTGAGCGAGTAAATTGGGAACCAGAGTTGCGATTTGCTGCGCCATTTGTTGAGAAATGATCGCAGCCAGTTGAGCATCGACCCCATTGTTGTTGTGGTTAGGAACTTGGTCATGGTTGTGGTTGTGGTTATCAACACCTTCTTCGTGGTTCTCACCATTATTGTTGCGAGTGCTGCGACGAGGAGGCATGATCTGTAATAGACACAATGAAATGAATGAGAGTTTATATAAGGAATGTAATCATTTATTCATTAATTAAAACGAATAAACGAAAACGTTGACTTATCAAAGATTCTAAATTCTAATAACATATGAAGACATGCTTTAGCCTATAAGTGAACACTCATCCCGAGAATTCCCAGGTAGGCATCCGGGTCCCTCGTCTGATTGGGATATATGCGCAATGCCAGCCTAGACAGAAGACTCAGAATACAGGCGTTCACCCTTCCAGATTGCACGTGTTCGTTATTAAAATCTAGAACTTCGACGAGATCTCAAGGGGGTTCAGGTTAAACCTGAGGATTTTGTCCTATTAATCTAATGGTGGATCAGGATTGCAGCAGACGAATAAGAGTAATCATATGTAGGTTTAGGGTTATAAGGCATAGGATAAGGATAGGATTAGGGAAGCAATTAGGGTTACAAGTAGGAGAAGCAAGTACTGTTTAAGTCCCTAAGGTTATAGTCTAGATTATTTCTAATAACCTAATTCCCTATAACCAAGGCTCTGATACCAATCTGTAACACCCCAACCGATGGCGGAAACATCGGGGTGCCACGTATTGATGATTGTTTTCAGTAGCACATGGTATAATATAAATTTTAAATAATTTATTCAAACATAATATCCAAAATATGAAATGATGTCTAAGAATTCAAATACATGATATCAAATAACAACTTCAAAAACTTCAAATAAAACTTCAAGTAAAACCCTCATGCTAACTCAAGCCTCAGCTTCATTGTTACCTGAAACATGTTAATTTTGAAAGTATTTTGGGTCAACATAAGTTGGTGAGAATTACATAGGTTTTTGATAATAAAATGAATAAAATGTTGTGCAATTCATGTGTCATGTCAATCTAGCCCATATGTGAGAACATACTAGAAATAAATCGAGTGCATAATCAACCCTGATGACTGTTATAAAATGATACATACCATACACTCATGGTCCAATTGAATATGTTATGCGATAACAAACACCCACGTAACCTTTGTAGGAGGCACGTATCCGGGTGGGATTGTCAGTCCAATAGATCTATCAATGTATACCGTCGGCTTGTACGGAGTTAATGATTATGCTAGAATGGTGCTTACTCTAATCATGCTCAAGACATAATGCAACATAGAAAACACATAGACACATTGATGATTGAATTGCAATGATAATGTTATAACATGTTTCACCCCAAAAATGATGATAAATAAAAGGGGCTATGTAAAACTCACCTTAGCAAATGTTAAACTTGTTGAAAAGATGAAATAATAGTGTTGCCCAAAATGATTCCAAATATCACCCTATAATAAGGTAATATATAATAAGTCTAAGTCTAATTAACTTATAAGTGTATCCTAGGGTTTCGATTTGGGGATAACCAATTGTTGAATTTAAATTAAAATGTTAATTAATAAAGGAAAATTTGATAATTAATAAAAGAAAGTCTTTTTATAAAATTTGAATTTTGGATGGACACAATAAAGTGTTTGAAGTATAAAAATAATTTTTATAAAATTATTTAATTTAAAATAGATTTTTAAATCTATTTATTATAAATAGCCAATATTTAACTTTAATATTCAAAAATACTAAAATTAAAGAATTTCTATTTTAAAAATCATATTTCTGTTCTAAATGATTAAAAATAATTTGTATAAAATTTTGGTGCAAAAATGATGAAAATTGGATTTATTATGATTTAATTATGATTAAATCTAACAAAAATTGATTAAAAATATAAAATAATTGATTTTACTGAATTAAAAATTATTTCAGTAAAGTTTATCTTTATAAAAAGTCAGGATAATTTTTGGAGAATTTAATAAAATTATTTTGATATATAAATGGATTTTTATAAATATAATAGTATAAAAATGATTTAATTATTATAAATACTAAATAAATGAATTTTTGAAAAATAAAAATTGTGAATAACACTTTTATCTCAGATTAAACAAATATAATTTTTTTAGAATTTATAAAATAGTTTTAACATTTTAAAATGAATTTATAAGATTAAAAGGTTTAATATATATATATATAATAGTTTTGTTTAAAAAAAAAAAGAAGCAAAAAGGGGGCAGTAGCCGGGACTCGAACCCGGGTACCTTGTGTAGCAAGCCCAGGTCACAACCACTTGGCCTAGGCCAGTGGTTGTGATATTCTCTGATTAACATTATATAAATACACTACGCGAATCAGATTTTATCCCCAAAATATAATCACGAACCCTAGATTTAACAATTGGACAAATCACACATCAATAGCCTGATTAACCATAGGGCTATTGATGTGTGATGGCCGATGAACATAACCCATATAAATAATCGAACTCACAGTGTTGATTCGAGTATAATTGCCGGGTCAAAGCCAAAGTCAAACAACGAACAAGATGGTTATAATCAGAGTGTTTCCGAGATAATTGGAGGTTGAGAGAGAGTTGTGAGCGAGTATCCAAGGTTCGTAGAGGGTCTATTTATACAGAGGATCAAAGGGTTTGGTTAATTGGAAAGTTGACCTACAATTTAAGTCATACGCGTATAATTATTGAATTGGTCAACGATTGATTGTAATTTGACGTGTAATCGTGCAATACAAGGCCGGTAATCACCTTAGTTTGCCAATTATAGATCAATCAAGCATTGATCTTGATTGATTGTTAGACGCGTCCAAGGAAGTTGACTTTCACGAGTCAATCTGCAGTTTTAAAACGCATATAAGATTAATTGGTGCCGGGTTTATTCCAAAAAGATGGTTCAGCCCAGTTGGTTGTGCTTGTGTGTGAGTTTGACCCGGTCTTGGCGCGGGTTCGATTCCCGGCCAAGACTTTTAATTTTTTTGATATATTTTCAATACCACACACATATATAATATTATATATATATAGTATGCGACAAAAATAATAAATGCGAATATATAAGATGAAACTTGACGTTTTATTAATGACGAACGTGTAACGTACAAGTTTTAAATACGTAATGTTACATGGAGGACCATGTAGAGCGGTTTATCATTTTGGGTGCACACAAAATCATAAACCGAAATGCATGAAAGCCCTAGTGAGCTCTGGGTTTGAATGGATAGTCCTGAGTTGGATCTAGCTTTGATCTTGTGAATGCTAGTGGTTACCATTAGCTGTGAAACTAAATTTTCTCATTCTTTCTGTCAGAATCATGTCTGGAGTACGAGGAGGACGTGGAGGTGGCCGCAATGGTGGGCGTGGTGGTGGTGGTCGTGGAGGTGTAAACCTATCACAGGAAGATCTAAACAACTTACTGCAAGCTGCCTTTCAGTTAGGGCACAATGGTGGTGGTAAGTTGATTTATCCACTTTTGCCTCATTGGTGAACCTTGTTTACATCCTTCGCAGTTTCTCATGCGTTTTTATTTCAGGTGGTCCTGTTAATCCACCCCCACCCATGTGTACCTACAAGATGTTTCGGGACTGTAAGCCCTAGGAATTCTCTGGCACTGAGGGTGCGGTGAGCTTACTCAGGTGGCTGGAAAAGGTGGAGTCAGTGTTTCTGATGTGTAACTGTCTCCCAGAGGATCGAGTCAAGTACGCTGCTGCGTTATTCCAGGATGTTGCTTTGACCTGGTGGATCAATATCACCCAGAATATGGGTATAGGGGAGGCGTATGCTATGCCTTGGGAAAATTTTGTTCAACTACTGAAGCGAGAGTACTGTCCAAGGGAAGAAGTTCAGAAGCTAGAACACGAGGTGTGGAACCTCAAGATGACTGGGTCAGAGATTGAAAAGTATACGGTTAGGCGTAATGAGTTGGCAGTGTTGTGTCCTGATCTGCATGTGCCAGAATATAGGAGGATTGAACACTATATCTCGAGGCTAGTACCAGAGATCGCAGGGTTGGTGGCTGCGGGAAATCTTCCTACATACTCAGAGGTGGTCCGATCGGCTCACAGGATGACAAACTTGAAGGTGAATGAGGGTATTTTGCCTGCTAAGGGTTCGACTGTCAAGGCCCCGGAGAATAACAAGCGTAAGTGGGATAATGAGGGGAAAGGATATGTGCCAGCACAACAGGGTAAGAGGTTCGATAGCGGGGGTTTTTCTTCTTCTGGTAACAAACAGGGTGGTTATGCGGGAAAATTACCAAAATGTAACAAATGTGGGCGTCATCATCAGGGGGACTGCGACCGTAATCGTTGCCGTCGCTGTCAGCGACTTGGGCATTTTGCTAAAGACTGTCGGGCGACACTTCCATCGACCCAGGCCCCAACTACTAACTCGGCTCCTACTGCTCAAGGAACTACGAAAAGACAGGGATGTTACAACTGTGGGGAGACTGGGCATTACAAGAAGGATTGCCCGAAACTGAAGCAGGGCGGGAACAACGGTAACGGGAATAACGGGGGCAGTGGCAGGAATGCACATGCCTTCGTCATTGGAGCCGCAGAGGCTAGACAGGATCCTGACACAGTTACCGGTACGTTCCCTCTCAATAATCGCTCTGTTAGTGTTTTATTTGATTCCGGTGCCGATAAAAGTTTTATATCTATGGAAGTTAGTCGACTACTAGATGTAGTACCCGTATCATTAGAGGCTAAGTATATAATTGAGTTGGCCGACGGTAAAAAGATTGAAGCTACTAGTATCCTTCGGGAGTGTCAACTAGAGTTGTCGGGTTTGTCGTTCCCCATCGACCTTATGCCGGTACCTTTGGGTAGTTTTGACGTTGTTGTAGGCATGGATTGGTTGTCTTTGTATCGCGCTGAGATTATTTGTTACGACAAGATTATTCGGATTCCTCTCCCTGATGGAGAATTCCTTTCTGTGTACGGTATCAAGGGCGGTGCTCCGCTAAATCTCATCTCCAGCATGAAAGCCCTTAAGTATCTTCGAAAGGGTTATTCGGCCATTTTGGCACTTTTATCTGTTTCCTCTACCGATGAGAAGAAGATCGACGATATTCCCGTTGTACGCGAGTTTCCTGATGTATTTCCCGATGATTTATCTGGTCTTCCTCCCCATCGTCAGGTTGAGTTCGGTATTGATCTTGTACCACGGGCTGCTCCTATTGCTCGGGCCCCCTACCGTCTTGCACCTCCCGAGATGCAGGAATTGTCCAGTCAGTTACAGGAACTCTTGGACAAGGGTTTCATCAGACCAAGTTCTTCCCCTTGGGGAGCCCCGATTCTGTTCGTTAAGAGGAAGGATGGAAGTTTCCGATTCTGTGTGTATTACAGAGAATTGAACAAGGTGACCATCAAGAACCGTTATCCTCTTCCACGTATTGATGATCTATTCGAACAACTCCAGGGTTCTAGCTACTACTCTAAGATTGATTTGAGGTCCGGTTATCACCAGTTGCGCGTAAGGGAAGCTGACTTGCAAAGACTGCCTTTCGTACACGTTATGGCCATTTTGAGTTCTTGGTCATGCCTTTCGGTCTCACAAATGCACCGGCGGTTTTCATGGATTTGATGAACCGCGTTTGCAAACCATATCTTGACAAGTTCGTCATCGTGTTTATTGATGACATCCTGATTTACTCCAAGAACAAGACCGAACACGAGGAACACCTGCGTTTGGTTTTGGAACTTTTGCGACGGGAACAACTTTACGCTAAGTTCTCAAAGTGTGACTTTTGGTTACGCGAAGTTCAGTTCCTAGGACATGTGGTTAATGAACTGGGAATTCATGTCGACCCAGCGAAGATCGAAGCGATCAAGGACTGGGGAGCACCAAAGACGCCAACTGAGGTGCGGCAATTTCTAGGCCTTGCGGGCTACTATCGTCGTTTCATTAAGGGGTTCTCGAAGATCGCTCAACCCCTCACCACTCTTACTCAGAAGGATAGAAAATTCGACTGGGGTGAACCACAAGAGTCGGCATTTCAAGAACTGAAGTCTAAACTTTGTTCTGCTCCTATTTTGTCCTTGCCTGAAGGCCCTGATGATTTCGTTGTTTACTGTGATGCTTCTATTCATGGTCTCGGTTGCGTGTTGATGCAACGCCAGAAAGTGATTGCGTATGCTTCTCGTCAACTCAAGGTGCATGAGAGGAACTACACCACCCATGACTTGGAATTGGGTGCAGTGATTTTCGCGTTGAAAATTTGGAGACATTACTTGTACGGTACCAAATGCACCATCTATACCGATCACAAGAGTCTTCAACATATTTTCGACCAACAACATTTGAACATACGACAACGTCGTTGGATTGAACTCCTGAACGACTATGATTGCGCCATTAAGTACCATCCTGGCAAGGCGAATGTAGTAGCAGACGCCTTGAGCAGGAAGGAATCAATTAATCCTCGTCGCGTTCGGGCGTTACAACTCACCATTCATTCCTCTCTACCTGACCAACTTCGTTCTGCTCAGTTAGAAGCTTTGAAGGAGGCAAACCTTAAAGCTGAGACTATGCACGGTGCCGACAAGCACCTCGAGCAAAGGCCTGATGGCCTGCACTACTTCGCAGAACGCATATGGGTTCCTTTATTCGGGGGACTTCGGGAGCTTGTCTTAGATGAGGCTCACAAGTCCTGGTATTCTATTCATCCTGGTTCGGATAAGATGTACCAAGATCTGAAGGTGCTTTACTGGTGGCCAAACATGAGGTCGGATATAGCCTCATACGTGAGCAAATGCTTGACCTGTGCTAAGGTCAAGGTGGAATACCAGAAACCGTCGGGTCTCTTGCAACAACCTGAAATTCCGGAGTGGAAATGGGAACGGATTACAATGGATTTTGTCACACAACTTCCTAAGTCACCGAGCGGGAATGATAAGATATGGGTGATTGTTGATCGGTTGACGAAATCAGCCCATTTTCTCGCTATTAAGGAGACTGACACCATGGATCGTTTGGCTCGTCTTTATCTGAAGGAAGTTGTTTCTAAGCACGGGGTGCCGGTTTCTATTATTTCGGATCGTGACTCCCACTTTACTTCTCACTTCTGGAAGTCTTTGCACAAGGCTTTGGGTACCTAGCTGGACATGAGTACCGCTTATCACCCACAGACTGACGGTCAGAGCGAACGCACGATTCAAACCTTAGAAGACATGCTGCGGGCATGTGTGATCGATTTTGGCAAGGGGTAGGAAGCTCACCTACCGTTAGTAGAATTCTCTTACAACAACAGTTACCACACGAGCATCAAGGCAGCTCCGTTCGAGGCACTGTACGGGCGGAAATGCCGGTCTCCTCTTTGTTGGGCTGAGGTGGGTGAGAGTCAACTCACTGGGCCTGAGCTAGTGTACGAAACTTCGGAAAAGATCGTACAGATTCGTAACCGGTTGGCAGCGGCACGGGATCGGCAAAAGAGTTATGCCGATCAACGTCGCAAGCCATTAGAATTCCAAGTTGATGACAAGGTACTTCTGAAAGTTTCACCGTGGAAGGGCGTCATACGCTTTGGGAAGCGTGGCAAACTCAACCCTCGGTATGTTGGCCCATTTACAATCCTGGAACGGATTGGACCGGTGGCATATCGTCTTGACTTACCAACAGAGCTCGGCAACGTACACAACGTCTTCCATGTGTCCAACCTAAAGAAGTGTCTGGCTGACGAGTCTCTTATTGTTCCACTGGAAGAGATCAAGGTTGATGATCGTCTTCGGATTGTGGAGGAACCTGTCGAGATTCTTGATTACAAGATTCGTAGCCTGCGTCATAGCAAGATTCGCATTGTTAAGGTTCGCTGGAACTCGAACCGGGGACCAGAGTACACTTGGGAACGGGAGGATCAGATGAAGTCTAAGTATCCTCATCTCTTTCCTAAGGAAGCATTCGAATCGAGATATGTTACCACTGCAGCTGAATGAATCTCGGGGCGAGATTCCTTTTAACGTGGGGATGATGTGACAACTCGGGTAAATCTCTCCTTTGGTTTCTATCTTTTGTATGTTCTTTTGTTATTCCTTTTAGTACTTGTGCAATTTTCGGGACGAAAATTCTTTTAACGTGGGGATGATGTGACACCCGGCAAATTCTGGTTAACAACGCTGTCTAGATGAAAGTCTACCTTAGCGAGTCACGCGTATATTATACTTAACGGGGTTAGTTGAGTCGTGTTACGGTTCGGGAACTGTTAGTTTAGTATTGAGGATCATTAGATGTTAGTCTAAGGGCTCATTAGATGTCAGTCCTTAACCAAGTGTACAAAGGGTGACGATTCGTAGAATCGTCAGAGCATAGGGAACATACAAGTCTCGAGTCCCGGGAATTGGTGAACAAGTGTGAATATGTTTGTTTGCAAGTATTATGTGTTTACAATCATTATGTGACTTGTCGGTATGTGAAAATTTGTTAACATATGTTAAAACGGAGTTTAACGCGCCAAACATGCTGAACTAGACCCTATAGGCGAATAGGAGTTGTATTCGCCTATAGGGAGGGGCGAGTAGGGTTCCATAGGGGCGAATAGGCCCTAATCGCCCCTACTATAGGCGATTAGCATCCCTATTCGCCTGATGCTGCTGCGTAATCGCCTATAACGTGCTGGACGACTAAAAACGCCTATAAATACAATACTTGACCTCCTAAACTTCATATTAATAACCCTAGTCGTCCCACAACTCGCCCCAACACACACACAACCTCTGGAACACGATTTTGGATCAAAACACAAGATTTCAAGCCTATTACATCAATCTATCACAAATCTAAGGTGTGGTTTTCATTCATGCAATCTTTAATAATGTTTTTATTAAATCCCTAATGGTCCAGACCTGTTTATAAACGTATGTGTCTTCTGAAATTCGTTGATAATCGTTGTAATTGGATTCTAACTATTATGCTTGTTGTATGTGTGTTTATGATTAAAAGATAGGGTTTTTATGATTCAAGAAGGATTGGTAACATGATATTAAGGTAGTTACAGATTAATAATGATAGCATGTTGATGAAATCTGAGTAATTGTTCATTAGGGTTAGGGTTATGCATGTTAATGTGATATTTGATGCTATATGTAGTGTTTTTGGGATACATGGTTGCATGCAGGGCTGATGTAACGAGGTTAAATGAAGGATTTTGATTAAAATATGTTTGATATGGTTGTTTGATTGATATTTGATGTTTACACACGTTCTGGATCTGATTTGGAGTGTTAAACGCGCGAAAAACTGGAACAGCTGGGCTAAAGGCGAATAGGGATCCTATTCGCCTATGCTATAGGCGAATAGGGATCCTATTCGCCTATGTTATAGGCGAATAGGAGGCTATTCGCCTGATAAGTGTTCCTATTCGCCTATAGTATAGGGGAATAGGGCCTAATTGCCTTTACTTCATGCATTTACGATCCTAAATGCTAGTTAAGCCCTGAATTGCATGCTTTACGACGTAATCGCCTATAAACTCATAAATTGCATACCATATAGCCCTAAACGCCTATAGTATAGGCGATTAGCATTCCTAAATGCCTGTTGACCCACGTAATCACTAGTTGACTTTTCCTAATCGCCTGTACTGCTGCTGTAAGTGTAATTTAGCATTTTGGGACCCGATTTGACACCTAGGAACATGCTAGGAACCCCGTAACATACCTAGTAACTTGGTAACATGTGTTCGGACTTATTTATGTGGTACTTGAACTACGTGCTATAACTTGTTGGACTTTAACGTATGTTAAGTTTGATTGCACGATTGTGTGTTTGTGAGTGCAAGTATAACACGGGGAGTCTCGGGTCACCAATGGGATGTCGAGTCTTGTACATTGGGTTAATTTAACAGTCACGGTGTTTTCAAACGAACTTGGTTATGGTCTGGACATCTAGGGACTAACTAACCTACGGGTTATTAGTCTAAGTACTTGTAACTGTCATATGTTAGGTCGCCGCTTTATGGGGCTAGCATAGCTTGCTGATTTTACTCATATTACGAAGTAACGCAACCTAAGGTGAGTTTACGGCCCCTCTTTTAACTGGTTTCACTTTTCGGGGGAGAAAACATGTGTTAAACTTATGTTTTGGTAACAACTGTCATACTATGGGTTTCTATGGTTTACTATACGATCTTTGAAACTCCCGGGGGAAACCATGAATGTGCGGGTTAGCACAACGGGGAAATGTGAATAGATCTATTTGGAGTAACCAACCCCGCTCGTCGGCTTGGAGGGCCGGGCGAGTGCATATTGTCTCAAACAAGAACAGGTTTACTATTCGGGCACAACAACGGGTTTGCGAGTTAGTAATGGTTTTCCAATCGTTGTAGTAATAAAACATACGCCTAGCTAGCGTACTTTGGTTTGCAAATTGTTATAGTATGGACAGGTTGAACTTGGTACTTTGATTACAAAACCTGTGAACTCACCAGCATTTTTGTGCTGACGTAAACTCTTACATGTTTTCTCAGGTCGCTAAGGTAGCACTACGGAACTAGGGCGCACGCGTCTGCACGGCGTCTAGTTAGGATTGCATGGTTTTCAAACATTGAATAATTTGGTTTACGTTTGGATTATGTTTTGAGAATAAGCTTCCGCTGTAATTGGGAATTTAAACTATGTTTTTGAAATTGCATATGTTCATTTAGACTTGTTTATTGTGATCGTTGACTTGGATCCTGGTTTGTCATGCGCCTCGCGGTAAAACTCCGCAAGTGGATTTTGAGGGTGTGACATAATATTACACCATTCACAATTTTAACCCCGTATATTTTGTATGTCTTATCTACAATAAATTAACCGCAAACAAACTCACATGTTCATTATATAATATTTGGATTAGCCTATGGAGATTAACAAACAACTAGCAAGAATGCACTTTACCCATCATGTTTTCGGGTAACAGCCCAATGTTCTTTTTTAATCAATAATAGAGGATAAATTTGATCCAGTTATAAGTTGGTTTGGATCTCTATAATATAATAGGTAAAAGTAATAAGTGAAATATGGATGTTTAGCGCGACTGTTTTCGGGTTAATCAGTTTATTTAAATTACAATTCTATTTATGTTTGAATTCGAATCGAGCTAAATAAACAAAAGTGTATATATATATGTGCTTTTTGTAAAAGAAATTCAAGTTATATTCAATTCAATTTGAATTTTCAGGTCGAATCAGGTCGAAAATTATAAATTTGACCAAACGCAACATCCAAACATTGTACAGCACCGCCGCAACGCACGGGCTCCTGCTAGTATTTATATGGTTTATGCATAGAAATTGAAAATTAAAAATAATATAATAAAAGAAATGTAACTTGGCATACTCTTAGTTTAGGGGTGACTATTCACCAAAACACAAATGTATAACATTCATCTTTATTTTATTACTAGGTTATGGTCCTTTCCAGGATTGACAAGTGTAATATAAAGTGACAAAAATGTGTGCATCATAGAAAGAATATATTTTTTTTCTAGATTTTTTTTAAAGAATCAACACTCGATAACTCATAAAACCTACTTCTAATTCTAAGTGTGCACATCTTTCTCAAGTAAAGTCTATGTACAATTTTGTCAGTTCCTCAAGACATTCTAAAGCTGTAATGTGAACCTGAAAAAAAAAACCAAATTGTTATCAAATGATATGTCATGATGATTGATTTAAGAGGCGTGCGTGATGAAATTATCACTTACCAGCTAGAGATTTACCTGGTGTCTAAGAATCATAGGCTACATCTAACCGGCTTAGCAACCTTTATAGTCAATGTTCCTACCAACACCAATCAAAATACAAAAAAGAAAATAGATTCTTACCAAATTGACTACATTTGTGAATATATATATATGTAGTTAGTGGTTCTTATATATAATAGTAGGTTCGAAACAATATATACTATCTTAACATGATTAGTGACTTGCCTAGATAAGATTAATGAATTACCTAAACACATTGTGCTTTTTTTCATGAACAAAAACCCACTAAAAAAGGTCGTTTTCTTTTCGTTTTTTGTATATCACTATGGTGCTCGTTGGAAAGATAATAAAACGCTTGTTAATTTGGTGTATTATTTTTTTAAATGTCATATATAAAAGTTACTAACGTTTAAAAGCAGTGGGGGATAAGGAAAAGATAAAGATAAGAATATTAATTAACATATTTGAAATTTTAAAAATTGTGGGGGGAAGATGAGGAAAAGATAAAGATAAAAAATATTAATTAACATATTTGAAATTTTAAAATAATAGTTAATGGTTATGTTTATTTATAATATAATTAAAAAAGACTTTTAGACGGAAATCAATGGGTGTGAAGGCCCCCTAGTGTCATGAGGCATACTCCTTTTCGTTTAATATATATATATATATATATATATATATATATATATATATATATATATATATATTTATATATATATATACTAGCAGGATCTCGCGCGTTGCGGCGGTGCTGCATTGTGTTTGGTCAATTACGTTGACTTACAGATTTTCCATCGATGAGGACTATTACCGTTCATTATATTTCTGACCCAAATTGTAAATGGAACCATTTCATCCCCAATATAAAAAAATCAATTTATTTGTTTCAAGACGAAGCCCTAATCCTATAAAAATCTTGCATATAACGAAATGGATAATCTTTTGGAGAACCAAGCAAAACATGGTTTCAAAATGGTGGTATACATGATGATGATAGGTCTAGTTGATTTTCTAAAATTGGGAGATTACTCTGTGGTTGTATTGTTAAAGAGGATTGTAGAAATGGTGAAGAAATGCAACAAGGGTGGGAGGAAGAAGCTTTATGCCGTTTGCGTTAGCGGGCGTAGGTGGATGATTTGTCCCAAAATTAGCAGGTTTTATATACATGTTTTAACCTAATTACCACCCAAATCCATGCTTTTATCTTGGTATTGTCACGGTTTGTTTCTTTTTTATAATAATTGCATGTATTGAAGGTGGAAAGTGAAAAGAAGTGAAAAACGGCATAAAAGACAACGATTTGAAGACTTTCCTTTTGTAAAATAAAATAGATTAAAATTAATTTTTACTTAGATTTAACCAAAATGACGAACGTTTGATAGGTTTCACGTACACATAAGCTTATATGCCTAACATCCCCATTTTATTCAGCAAGATCAAGGTTAAGGGTGAGTGTTTTTAAAATATAGAGTTTCTCATGGTACACAGAGACAAGTTCATTTCGAAACCACTAACCACAACTATTATTTTATATGTCGTATCAAAGTAATGGAAGATAATCAAAGTATTATGGAGTTCTCCTTATTTTAAAATATTAATGGTTTATGGAGTAAATGTACTATATGTCATTTAGTAATTAAGTAAGAAATCATTATCAATAAAAATATTATTAAATGTAATAATGTGAAAGATAATACAAGGTACAATGATACAAATACTTATTTGTGTTCTTGAACAAGCTAGTTGGAGAGCCATATAAAATGTAATATGATACAATCTTATTTCAATGTTTTAGTAATACGGTAAAATGTGATACAATCTTATTACTGTATTTTATTTCTCTTTTATATGGAATTTATGTGACACCCGGCAAATTCCGGTTAACAACGCTGTCTAGATAAAAGTCTACCTTAGCGAGTCACGCGTATATTATACTTAACTGGGTTAGTTGAGTCGTGTTACGGGTCGGGAACTGTTAGTTTAGTATAGAGGATCATTAGATGTCAGTCCTTAACCAAGTGTACAAGGGGTGACGATTCGTAGAATCGCCAGAGCATAGGGAACATACAAGTCTCGAGTCCCGGGAATTGGTGAACGAGTGTGAATGTGTTTGTTTGCAAGTATTATGTGTTTACAATCATTATGTGACTTGTCGGTATGTGAAAGTGTGTTAACATATGTTAAAACGGGGTTTAACGCGCAAAATACGCAGGACCAACCCCTATAGGCGATTAGGGAGGGCTAATCGCCTATATGGGGCGAATAGGACATGTGTTTGGGCGAATAGCAGGCTAATCGCCTATAGGGAGGGCGATTAGCAACCCTATTCGCCTGATGCTGCTGCGTAATCGCCTATAACGTGCTGGACGACTAAAAACGACTATAAATACAATACTTGACCTCCTAAACTTCATTATAACAACCCTAGTCGTCCCACAACTCGTCCCAACACACACACAACCTCTGGAACACGATTTTGGATCAAAACACAAGATTTCAAGCCTATTACATCAATCTATCATAAATCTAAGGTGTGGTTTTCATTCATGCAACCTTTAATAATGTTTTTATTGAATCCCTAATGGTCCAGACCTGTTGATAAACGTATGTGTCTTCTGAGATTCGTTAATAATCGTTGTTAATTGGATTCTAACTATTATGCATGTTGTATGTGTGTTTATGATTAAAAGATAGGGTTTTTGTGATTCAAGAAGGATTGTTAGCATGATATTAAGGTAGTTACAGATTGATGATGATAGCATGTTGATGAAATCTGAGTAATTGTTCATTAGGGTTACGATTATGCATATTAATGTGATGTTTCATGCTATGTGTATTGTTTTTGGGATACATGGTTGCATGCAGGGCGGATAGAACGAGGTTAAACGAAGGATTTCGATTGAAATATGTTTGATATGGTTGTTTGATTGATATTTGATGTTTACACACGTTCTGGATTTGATTTGGAGTGTTAAACGCACGAAAAACCGGAACAGCTGTGCTATAGGCGAATAGGAACCCTAATCGCCTATACTATAGGCGATTAGGAGGCTATTCGCCTGATAGGATGCCCTAATCGCCTATAGTATAGGCGAATAGGAGTCTAATTGCCTTTACTTCATGCGATTACGATCCTAAATGCTAGTTAAGCCCTGAATTGCATGCCTTACGACGTAATCGCCTATAAACTCCTGATTTGCATACCATATGACCCTAATCGCCTATAGTATAGGCGATTAGCCTTCCTAAATGCCTGTTGACCCACATAATCACTAGTTGACTTTTCTTAATCGCCTGTACTGCTGCTGTAAGTGTATTTTGACATTTCGAGACCCGATTTGACACCTAGGAACATGCTAGGAACCCCGTAACATACCTAATAACTTGGTAACATGTGCTCGGACATATTTATGAGATACTTGAACTACGTGCTACAACTTGTTGGATTTTAACGTATGTTAAGTGTGATTGCATGATTGTGTGTTTGAGAGTGCAAGTATAACACGGGGAGTCTCAGGTCACCAATGGGATGTCGAGTCTTGTACATTGGGTTAATTTAACAGTCACAGTGTTTTCAAACGAACTTGGTTATGGTCTGGACATCTAGGGACTAACTAACCTACGGGTTATTAGTCTAATTACTTGTAACTGTCATATGTTAGGTCGTCGCCTTATGGGGCTAACATAGCTTGCTGATTTTATTCGTATTACGAAGTAACGCAACCTAAGGTGAGTTTACGGCCCCTCTTTTAACTGGTTTCACTTTTTGGGGGAGAAAACATGTGTTAAACTTATGTTTTGGTAACAACTGTCATACTATGGGTTTCTATGGTTTACTATACGATCTTTGGAAGTCCCGGGGGAAACCATGAATGTGCGGGTTAGCACAACGGGGAAATGTGAATAGATCTATTGGGAGTGACCAACCCCGCTCGTCGGCTTGGAGGGTCGGCGAGTGCATATTGTCTCAAACAGGAACAGGTTTACTATTCGGGCACGACATCTGGTTTGCGAGTTAGTACTTGGTTTACAAATTGATATAGTATGGACAGGTTGAACTTGATACTTGGATTACAAAACCTGTGAACTCACCGGCATTTTTGTGCTGACGTAACTCTTACATGTTTTCTCAGGTCGCTAAGGTAGCACTACGGAACTAGGGCGCACGCGTCTGCACGGCGCCTAGTTAGGGTTGCATGGTTTTCAAACATTGAATAATTTGGTTTACTTTTGAATTATGTTTTGAGAATAAGCTTCCGCTGTATTTGGGGATTTTAAACTATGTTTTTGAAATTGCATATGTTCATTTAGATTTGTTTATTGTGATCGTTGACTTGGATCCTGGTTTGTCATGCGCCTCGCGGTAAAACTCCGCAAGTGGATTTTGAGGGTGTGATAGATTGGTATCAGAGCCAATGGTTATAGTGAACTAGGACTGCATGTAGAGTCTAGTCTATAGCCGAGTCGCACACACTAGACGATCACATAGTACTAAACGTTATGGTGGTTACGTATGGGCTTGTCGGGGTGTCTCTAAATCATCTGACCTTCCTATGTTACAACATCCGTTCTGTCTTAGATCGGGTTACTTGCTCTCTAGGCAGTGTGGTATATTGGGGTAAATCGTGTACTCTTGAGATTTGTCCAAGGCTCGGACATCTCCCTTTCATACTCCAATAGAAACACTTGCCATAAACTACCGTAGTATTACGGTGTATAGCTAAGAGTCTATGTCCGGTGATTTGAACTTTGAACTAGGAGAACACTTGGAGGACCATGTAGAGCGGTTTATCATTTTGGGTGCACACAAAATCATAAACCGAAATGCATGAAAGCCCTAGTGAGCTCTGGGTTTGAATGAATAGCCCTGGGTTGGATCTAGCTTTGATCTTGTGAATGCTAGTGGTTACCATTAGCTGCGAAACTAAATTTTCTCGTCCTGTTTGTCAGAATCATGTCTGGAGTACGAGGAGGACGTGGAGGTGGCCGCGCTGGTGGGCGTGGTGGTGGTCGTGGTGGTGGTGGTGGTCGTGGAGGTGTAAACCTAACACAGGAAGATCTGAACAACTTACTGCAAGCTGCCTTTCAGTTAGGGCACAATGGTGGTGGTAAGTTGACTTATTCACTTTTGCCTCATTGGTGAACCTTGTTTACATTCTTCGTGGTTTCTCCTGCGTTTCATTTCAGGTGGTCCTGTTAATCCACCCCCACCTATGTGTACCTACAAGATGTTTCGGGACTGTAAGCCCCAGGAATTCTCTGGCACTGAGGGTGCGGTGAGCTTGCTCAGGTGGCTGGAAAAGGTGGAGTCAGTGTTTCTGATGTGCAACTGTCTCCCAGAGGATCGAGTCAAATATGCTGTTGCGTTATTTCAGGATGTTGCTTTGACCTGGTGGAACAATATCACCCAGAATATGGGTATAGGGGAGGCTTATGCTATGCCTTTGGAAAATTTTGTTCAACTACTGAAGCGAGAGTACTGTCCAAGGGAAGAAATTCAGAAGCTAGAGCATGAGGTGTGGAACCTCAAGATGACCGGGTCAGAGATTGAAAAGTATACGGTAAGGCGTAATGAGTTGGCAGTGCTGTGTCCTGATCTGCATGTGCCAGAATACAGAAGGATTGAACACTATATCTCGGGGCTAGTACCAGAGATCGCAGGGTTGGTGGCTGCGGGGAATCTTCCTACATACTCAGAGGTGGTCCGATCGGCTCACAGGATGACAAACTTTAAGGTGAATGAGGGTATCTTGCCTGCTAAGGGTTCGACTGTCAAGGCCCCGGAGAATAACAAGCGTAAATGGGATAATGAGGGGAAAGGATCTGTGCCAGCACAACAGGGTAAGAAGTTCGATAGCGGGGGTTCTTCTTCTTCTGGTACCAAACCGGGTGGTTATGCGGGGAAATTACCTAAGTGCAACAAATGTGGGCGTCATCATCAGGGGGACTGCGACCGTAATCGTTGCCATGGCTGCACGGCGTCTAGTTAGGGTTGCATGGTTTTCAAACATTGAATAATTTGGTTTAATTTTGAATTATGTTTTGAGAATAAGCTTCCGCTGTATTTGGGGATTTTAAACTATGTTTTTGAAATTGCATATGTTCATTTAGATTTGTTTATTGTGATCGTTGACTTGGATCCTGGTTTGTCATGCACCTCGCGGTAAAACTCCGCAAGTGGATTTTGAGGGTGTGATAATTTATGATCAAAATGGTAAATTTCGATACAAACTTATTACAATGATTCAAATCGTATGTAATTTTTTCATGAAATTTATGAGATGACTTATAATATATACTTCATTTTAAATACAGTTATGTTTTCAATAAAGTTTATATCGCAATGTTATGAAAAAAATTAAATACAAGAACGTAAGGTTTTAGATAAAGAATAAAATTAAATAAAAACTAAATAAGTTAAAGGTGTATATTTATATGGTTTATGCATAAAAATGGAAAATTAAAAATAATATAATAAAAGAAATGTCACTTGGCATACTCTTAGTTTAGGGGTGACTATTCACCAAAACACAAATGTATAACATTCATATTTATTTTATTACTAGGTTATCTCCTAGGTCCTTTCCAGGATAGACAAGTGTAATATAAAGTGACAGAAATGTGTGTATCGTAAAAGGAATAGGTCTTTTTTTCCAGATTTTTTTAAAGTATCAACACTCGATAACTCATAAAACATACTTCCAATTCTAAGTGTGCACATCTTCTTCAAGTGAAGTCTATGTACAATTTTGTCAGTTCCTCAAGACATTCTAAAGCTGTAATGTGAACCTGAAAAAAAACAATCAAATTGTTATCAAATGATATGTCATGATGATTGATTTACGAGGCGTGCGTGGTGGGGTGATTAATTATCACTTACCAGCTAGAGATTTACTTGGTGTCTAAGAATCATAGGCTACATCTAACCGGCTTAGCAACCTTTATAGTCAATTTTCCTACCAACACCAATCAAAATACAAAAAAGAAAATACATTCTTACCAAATTGACTACATGTGTGAATATATATCTTGTAACACCCCAACCGATGGCGGAAACATCGGGATGTCACGTATTGATGATTGTTCAGTAGCTCATGGAAAAATAATAAATTTCATTAAATAAATTACATACAATTGTTCTAAGAATTTGTACATCAAATTGAATAAAACTATGCACATATCTTCAAGCAAATCTTCAAACAAGTAGAACCTGAAACATGTTAAGTTGAAAATATTTTGGGTCAACAATAGTTGGTGAGAATTACATAGGTTTTGATAATAGAATAAAATTGTTGTGCAATTCATGTGTCATGGCAATCTAGTCCATATGCAAAAACATACTAGAAGTAAATCGAGTGCATAATCAACCTTGTGACTTGTTGTATTGTGGTACATCCCATACGCTCATGGTTCACTCGTTTATATTGCAGTAACAAACGCCCACGTAACCTTTGTAGGAGGCACGTATCCAGGTGGGATTGTCAGTCCAATAGATCTATCAATGTATACCGTCGGCTGATCAATGTTAATGATTATGCTAGAATTGTGCTTACCCTAGTCATGTTCAAGACATAATGCAACATAGAAAAACACATAGACACATTGATGATTGAATTGCATAAATGATGTTGTAACATGTTTCACCCCAAAAATGGTGATAAATAGAAAAGGGGCTATGTAAAACTCACCTTAGCAAAATGTTGTATTTGTTGATAAATAGAATAGTGTGTTGCCCAAATATGTCAAGTATCACCCTATAATAAGGTAATAAATATGTCTAAGTCTATCAAGTCTACAAATGTATAAGTTTTTAGGGCTTCGAATTGGGGATAAATGCTTGTTTGATTAATATGAAAATTGTTTGATAAATGAGAGAATATTAGTAAATAAATAACCAAAAATCTTTTATTAGAATTTTAATTTAAGATGGTCACAATAATGTGTTTAAAGTATAAAAATAATTTTTATAAAATTATTTTCTTTAAAATAGAATATTAATTCTATTTATAACAATTTGTCAAAATTTAACTTTAATATTTAAAAATATAAAAGTTAAAGAATTATTAGTTTAAAATTCATATTTCTGTTCTAAATATTCAGAAATAATTTGTATAAAATTTTGGTGCAAAAATACCAAAAATTGGATTTATTATGATTTAATTATGATTAAAACTAACAAAAATTGATTAAAAATATTAAATAAATGATTTTTCAGAAATAAAAATCATTTCTGAAAAGCTTAATGTTATAAAAACTCAGGATAATTTTTGTGGAAATTAATAAGATCGTTTTGATATTTTTATAGATTTTTAAAAATAAAATAGAATAAACTTGATTTATTTATTATATATATTAAATAAATAAATTTTTGAAAACTAAAAATTGTAAGTTGAACTTTTACATCAGATTAAATAAAAATCATTTCTGAAAAGCTTAATGTTATAAAAACTCAGGATAATTTTTGTGGAAATTAATAAGATCGTTTTGATATTTTTATAGATTTTTAAAAATAAAATAGAATAAACTTGATTTATTTATTATATATATTAAATAAATAAATTTTTGAAAACTAAAAATTGTAAGTTGAACTTTTACATCAGATTAATATAAGATAATTTTTTTTTTAGAATTTATAAAAGAGTTTTATAACAAAAATTGAATTTATAAGATTATATATAATATATGTTTATTTGAAAAAAAAAAAGAAAAAGGAAACAAAAGGAATCCACTACTGGGACTCGAACCCGCGTGGATTGGGGAGAGGGCACCAGACACAACCACTTGGTCCAGACCAGTGGTTGTGTTTTGTTTTAGTTCGTTAAAATTAAATATCATATCTGTTCTAAGTGTTCTTCCCCAATTATCACTATTGCGAGCCCTAGATTTTCTAATCAGACAATCCACACAATGTTAATCTAATTAACCATAGGGCAAACATTGTGTAGATGCCGATTAACAAAACCAAGAAAGAAATTTGGGACCTACAATGCTTAATGCCTATGATTGAAGAGGTCAACAAACAAGTCAAACCGAGTAAAATGATGCGAAATAGATGAATTTAGAAGATAATTGAAGGTTTGTGTGTGTTTTTCGGCACTATTAGAAACTGAGAATGATCCCAATTTATAGTAATCCACACAAATTCGTAAATTTAGAAGTTTGACCAATTATTAACATCTACGCGTGATTATCACTCAAATGGGATGTTTTGAATTGATTTGTGCGTGATAATTAAGCTTAAAGAGCCGGTAATCACGTCTCCAAGTCAACCCCATGATAAATTTCGTGTTAAAAGAGTAATTGATTGGTCAAAATTGGTTTTCCTTGCCATATCTTGCTGCTGCGCGTTACCAGGAAAGAAGAGAGGAGGGACAGAAGTGGGTATAAATATAATTAGAGCTGGTTTTAAAACGATTGAAGGGTGTGGAGCAGATGGCTAGTGCGCGTGTGTGTGTGTGGTGTGACCCCGGTTCGAATCCTCGCATAGGCATCCCTTTCTTCTTTTTTTTTATAGTAAAGGGGAGAGGGATAGACAAGTGGGCCGGATCAAAAGGGGTGGGCCGAGGTCTGTTTGGGCTTCCAGAAATTCCAAAAGAAAAGGGGGTGGGCTTAGAGTTAGGTTTGGGTTTGTAGTTTAAATGTGGGTATTATTATTATTATTATTATTATTATTATTATTATTATTATTATTATTATTATTATTATTATTATTATTATTAGCATAAAAAAAATGCATTATATATATATATATAGGTTGCGAGTTAGGGAAAATAAATATAGACTTGGGCACATTAGTGTAGAATTAAGGATAAAATAAGGGCTTTTTCGTATCAAAATTCGGTGAAAATTTTGCGATGTTACAGTCTCCCCTACTTTTAGGAACTTCTTCCCGAAGTTAAGAGAAACACTAGGTTTACAATTGGTCATCCACCGGAAACCTTGATAAAATTTCACACTACCTTAATGTACCTGTAAATTCATGATTACGTTCCGGACCGTAATTACCAATTTACCTTACATTAGGGTTTTGCGTCCTTTTATTACTCTACCGATTGTTGAGTGTTAGGACAAAGAGGATTGGTGAAACCACTTTTGGAAACCTTAGTCTAATTCACTTTTGTCATTTTGGCCAAGTATAGAAGTACTAAAAAGAAAACAAAGAACTGCTGAAGAGAAGATAAGAGAAGTGCTGAAGAAGAAACTGCATCAGAAGTTCTGAAGTCCAAACCAGACGAGTTCACTTCAGAAGTACTGAAGACAAACTACTCTTCAGTAGTTTGTCATTCATCAGCACTTAGCATCAGATATTTTCCACCGCCTTTTGCATCAGTAGTTTTATTGTTTATTATTACTTTTAGCTGTATTTGTTTGTTTCAATGTTGCAACTTGTGCAACTTGTTTCTGATATTTGTATACTTGCTTTATGGGCAAGTTACATGTATGTAAACGTCTATAAATAGGAGGCTTCAACCTCCTGTTTTAGACATTGATTTTAATAGAAAAATCCTTCAAACACTATCACTGTTCTATTCCATTTCTGTATTTATTGTGAATCTGTCTAAGTATCTAATTCTCATTTACTACTTAGATTCATAATAAATACTTGTCATTTATTAGTTTCAATCATCAAGGGGGAGTAATAACTCTTCCTTAGTATAAAAAGTGTTGCTTTAACTTATACATTCCGCTGTGCTTATAATCTGATTTACAAGGGCTTGCTAAACACTTAAGTGTCAAGATAGCAAGTTCTTACTTAGCAAAAAGAGCAAACTGATCCAACAATTGGTATCAGAGCATTGGTTTATCTGATCACATATCAATCTAACAAATTGAGAATCAGACACAAAGCTCTTATTGATATTCAATAAAAAGATCAAAAGTTCACTTTTTATCAACATCCATCACTTAAAAGAGTCATCTGACAAATCTATACTCTTTAAAATGGATCCACATAATACTGGTTCTGCCACTAAACCTGCCATGCTTGTGAGAAATGAGTACAACATATGGCAAAAGAGAATGGCACATACCTTGTCACAAACCAACACAGGTTGTTGGAAATCTGTGATATATGGTCCTCACATACCAGTAAATATTAATCTTGAAACTAATGTTAAGGTCCCTAAGGACCCTAAAGAATTTACAGATGATGATTTCCTAAAACTTGAGCTAGATGCAAAAGCATTCTCTATGTTGGCAATGGCTCTCCCAAATGAGATATACTCTGGCCTTTTACATTGTGAAAGTGCCAAAGAACTCTGGGATTGTCTTAAAGAACAGTTTGGAGGAACTGAAGAGGTGATTGCCAACACCAGAGAAATCTTAGCTCAACAATATGAGACATTTGCTCATATTAATGGGGAAACTTTAACTCAACAATTTGAAAGATTCTCCTCATTAATATCTGAGCTAAAGTTAAATGGTCAGACCTATACAACAGTGTCTATGCTACATAGATTTTTAAGGTCTTTACCTGACAAATGGGAAACATACTCCATTGTTTTAAGATCCTCACCAGATTTTAGCTCCCTCACTCTTACAAAATTCCATGGGAGATTACTTACTTTTGAGAGAGAAATTGATCAAAAGAAGAAATTACAATCATCTGGTAAAACTGCTGATGACTACCTACCAGGTAGTACAGCACTTTTGGGACAAGATTCACCAACTTGTTCCTATGGATCTTATGACAATATTGACATAACCACTGGGATCTCATCAGAAAGATCTTTCCCAGGTTATGACAATAATGACCAAAGTCAAACTGCTGATAATCTATGTTTTATCATGGATGATTTGAAAAACTTTAGCAGTGATGACTTAGAAGAAATGGACATATTACACCAACTGGCCATGCTAAGCATTAAAACTAACAAGTTTTATAAAAGGTCAGGAAGGAAATTTCCAGGATTGACCAGTAATACAAAAATTGGTTTTGACAAATCTAAATTGAGATGTCACAAGTGTCAGAAGTTGGGACATTTTGCTAGAGAGTGTAGAAGCTCTAGCTTTAACCAATCACAATCTGGAAATAACTATAACCCCAATTATAATAGGAATAATGGAACTCAAGGGAGTGCTCATTTTGTACAGGCACAAGCTCCTCAACAGCAATACATGCCACAAGTACAATATGTTCAAGTGCCTGTTCAACAGATGCAGAGCCAACAATCAATCCCTCCCTTTCCAGCTGCTCAACATCCTCCACAGCCTCAACAACCCTCTCAACAAAGTCTTTTCACCTCAGGGTATGTTGACTGGAGCAGTCTCCCTTTTGACACCACAGAGTGCAATCCTGATGCAGACAACAAAATGTTTGACATCAACTGGGGAGAACCAGACAATGGCAGAAAGAACTTTGCCTTAATGGCATTTGAAGGCTGTACTTCAAAATCTGCATTGTCACAGGTATCAAAAGAATCTTTGACAAAACTTTGCTCAAATTCTTGAAAAGAAACTTTTGCTCTCATAAGAGAGACAAATCTGCACTTACAAGGTAAAGCCAATGATTTAGAAAGAAAATACACACAGATAAAATGTGATTTAGAAAGAAAACTGTGTGCTAAAACAAAAGAAGTTTCTAAATTAACTGACTCAGCTATTGAAACCCAAGCACAAATTAAAATCATGCTAAATGACCTGGGAGATGTCAGACAAGAGCTTGCTGACACCAGGATCACATGTGAAAAATGGGTGGAATCTTGTAAGGGGTATCAATTATTGCTAAACAAACAAAGTGCTTCAAATGTTAAGTTTGGCATAGGATACCATCATGTTGAAACACCAACAGATTTTTCTCCCAAAACTACTGAAGATGGGAGAAGAATTGTTTCAAATGAAACTTCTGAAGGGAAAGAGTGCACATCTTTCCATGAAAACTTTCTAAACAGAAATCCTGGCATTTTTAAAGAAAGTACTTCAGAAGTATTAACAAAATCTGACAACAAGCCATCAGTAGTTTCATCTACATCAGGAGTTGAGACCCTGAAAACTACTGATGAGCAAAATCTCTTCACAAATGTCAGAAATTTGCCTTTAGATCAAAAACAAAAGGCAAAAGAGTGTGAAATTTGTGGTCTGTTCAACCACAAAACTGAATTTTGTAGATACAGAAAAGGAATTCAGTTCAATCAAAAGATTAAACAACAGGTTGAGGGAAATCAAATCAGAAATGATTATGAAAGAATCTTTAAACCCAAGAAACAACAACCTGAAAACACCTTTTCTCAGAAAAAGATAAAATCTCAACCAAAATCTTTTTCTCAAAATTCTTTGTCAGTAGTTAGACCTAGATCATCAGCAGTTTCACAAACTGCTGAGATACAAAATCTAATGAACATGGTACAACTACTGATGACCAAGGTTGATGGTGGTCCTGAAAAGGATACCACCATGGTTCTTAATGAAAAATCCATTGCCAAAAAGACATGGATTTCTCAACCTGGTCAAGAACAAACTGTAACTGTTCTCAAGAGCAAACCCAAAGCCAAACAGGCTTGGGTTCCTAGATCTAACTAATTTGCTTTTATGTGCAGAGAGTTTCCAGGGTCTTAAACAGCATAACTTTACAATAGGTGCCATTGATGAAACTCTTTTCATTAAACATGTTGGAAATCATGTCTTACTTGTTCAAATTTATGTTGATGATAACATTTTTGGTTCAACAAACACAAAACTGTGTGATGATTTTAAGAAACTCATGCAATCAAAATTTGAGATGAGTACCATGGGAGAACTGTAGTACTTTCTAGGACTGCAGATCAAGCAACAAACAAATGGAACTTTTATACATCAATCAAAATATGTTAAAGAATTATTGAACAAATTTTCTTTAAATGACTGTAAATCATGTTCCACTCCCATGACACCAATCACACAAGTTGAACCTGATGATCAAGGAAAACAGGTTGATCAAACCATGTACAGATGCATGATAGGTTCCCTTTTATACTTAACTGCCTCTAGACCAGATATTATGTTTTCAACATGTGTCTGTGCTAGATATCAATCAACACCAAGGGAATCACACCTTATAGCAGTCAAAAGAATTTTCAGATATCTGAAAGGAACTCCAACACTTGGAATTTGGTATCCTGCTTCAAGCAATACCAAGTTATCAGCTTTTTCAGATAGTGACTATGCAGGGTGTAAGATGACAAGAAAGTCAACATCTGGTGGTTGTCAATTCCTGGGTAACTGTCTAGTGTCATGGCAATCAAAGAAGCAAACATCTGTTGCAACTTCAACTGCTGAAGCTGAATACATTGCAGCTGCAAGTTGTACATCACAGATACAATGGCTCCAATATCAACTTCTTGATTATGGAATCAAAGAGACCAAGACACCTTTGTTTGTAGACAGCAAATCTGCCATTAGCATCATTCAAAATCCGGTACAGTTCTCAAAAACCAAACATATTGAGATCAGGTACCATTTCATAAGAGATTGCTATGAAAAAGGCAAGATTGAGGTGAAGCATGTAGCAACAGCTAATCAAATAGCTGACATCTTCACAAAACCCCTTGACACATCAACATTTCAGAAGTTAGTATCCATGCTTGGAATGCTAAATTTGTAAGTGTTTATTTTCTTATTTTGCAATTTTTTACTTTTCACTTACAAAAACAGACAAAAAGTCTGAAACAAAACTTCTGAAAATAGAGAAACTACTGATGAACAAACATCAGTATGGGGATAATTTTCTAAAAAGTGTGTAACTTCTGATAAAATAACCTTCAGAAGTTATGAATAAAAGTATTTATAAAAACATTTCTCATCAGCTGTTAAAACTACTGAAGAGAAAATGGGAACTACTGATGAAGTAATCCTTCATCAGCAGTTTAGTCAAAAGGGCAAATCTGACCTTTCCCATCATCAGAGGTTTAACCTAATCAATTTAAAACCTCTGATAAAAAGATTTTTAACCAAAGGCGGTTCAAAAACTTCTAATAAAGAAGATTCAAGCGGTTAAAACTTCTGATAAATACCTTTTTCTCCACACTTATCCTTTCAAACTCAAAATATCCCTCCTTCTCTCTCAAAAACTCTCTCAATAACCTAAACCTGCAAATCAACTGTTCGATCAAAACCCAAACCACATGGCTCTAGTTCTAAAGCAGGGACACAATCAAAGGGCCTTTCTTGAAAAACAAGAAGGCTGGTCCCAATACGATGAGATCATTGATCTTGTCGTAAAATCCCAATATTTTACTGCTCTCACAATAAACCCACCAATTCACACTGAAACTCTGAATGAGTTCTGGGCAAATGCTGAGACGGTGACAATGGATGATGAAGTCATTTCCCTTAACTCAAGAATAAAAGGGAAACCACTGACCATCACACTGGCCACACTGGCAACAAGACTGGGTCTGGATGATGTAACTGCCCCTGACCATGTTGCTAATTCTGATATTCACCTAACCATGACTGAGTGTGGTTATCAAGGTACTCTCTCCCATGCTACTATCTTCAAAAAATATTTTGAACCAAAATACAAGCTTTTGTTTCATTATATTATTATGTGTTTGAGTCCAAAAACAGGGTCTTATGACCAGATGCCCTCCACTTTTCAACCAATATTTCATTCCATTGTGAATGAAACTAAATTCAGGGCATCAAAACTATTTTTCAATGAGTTGGTGTTACATCACAATAATACCAAGAAAAAGTTTTTGTTGTACCCAAGGTTCATTATGCAATGCATAATAGGGGAACTGGGTAATGAGGTGCTTGTGGGAAAAATTTCAACTTTAAATCCTTTAACATCACAAGCATACTCAAGGCATAACAAACCGGCTGCCTGGCCAGAAGATGATCAGGGAGAACAACAACAAGTCCCCCTGAAGCCCACATCTTCCAAACTCACACCACCAAAAGCCAAAAAGCCCAAGCCAACAAAAACAACAACCCACCAACCCAAAAGAAAAGCTGTTCAGGAGGTTGAGATGCCTGAACATGCTCATGAGCATTCTGCTCTTCAAATTGGTGAGACTGAAACACCCTCTCAGTCTCATCCATCTCAAACCCCACCAAGAGCACCCATAACCATTTTATTCAAAAGAAAAAGACTTAGAAAAACTATTGAAACACACTCTTCTTTTGAAACTGCTGAACAACAACTTTCACCTATTGCCCAAACTACTGAACCAACCCCACAAATTTCTGAACAAGAGGCAATAGAAATTGCCAAACTTCTCTCTGGGCTAAAAGAGAAGGTCCCATCTGATTATGTCAGTCCCCTACAACCACAACAAACAGGGGACATAACCACAACATCAGACATGGATGTGGACATCTCTAGCCCTATCCCAAGAGATGAGGGTGGACCAGAGTCTTTAAGCCCAATTTTAGAGACTCTTGGGGCATCTGAGGCTGCTACTACTCAGTTACCACCCAGTGGTGGATCTGAGGATAGAAGTAACATAGCTAAGACCTCAGATGTGGCAACTAATGATGAAGGCTTAATGCCTGAAGTAGGAAATCCTCAGAACCAAGAACAAGAGGTTCATGAGAGAACTGAGTTGGGCTCAGCTCATGATTTAACTGAGACAGTCCTCATTGAGGGCAACATCAGGGATTCAGATGATTCCATTAATTTGGATGATGTTTCACAAACACAAACTACTGAATTGACGGCACTTTATGAAGGTCCTGTTTCAGGGGTATCCAGGCTCAAGAAGCCAGTCACCCCTGCACAGGTTAAAGCCCACTCAATCCCTAAAACCCCTAGAGTGGCATCCTCTGTACAACATGAGGATCTCCCAAAAACACCCCCTTCACAACAAATGCCTACCCAATTCCCTGGGCAAACAAGCATAGACCTGAACCAGCTATGCAGCCCAGAGGGTCCCCTGTACTACATGATGAATACTCTCATCAGAAATCACTTCCAAACATACATAGCTAACTTGGAGCTGTCTATCAAGAATCAATTTGGAGTGATCAAGACCAAGATGAATGATCTGTCCAACAAAATAGACTTCAACAGCAACCAGATTGCTCATCTTCAAGGACAATTCTCCCAACCCTCAACTTCAAAAGTCAAAATTGATGAATCCAAAAAGGGGGAGAAGATCAGGGAACCTAAGGAGTCATTCCAAGCCAGGATAAGGGCAAGAGTGGCCATCCTTGAAAGAGATCAAAAAGATCAGGCCAGGAAAGAAAAACTGGCCAAACAGTTTGGTGTCTCAGTAGAAGAGATTGAAGCAGCAGAAAAAGAAGATGAGACCCAAACATCTGATGAATCCCTAAGGCTCAATGAAGAAACTTCTGATGGCAAAACTTCTGATGAAGAATCAGAAAGTACTGAAGACAATCCTTCAATAGTTGACAAACCATCAGCAGTTGTCAACCCATCAGAGGTTAACACTTCCAAACCTCAAACTGCTGACCCTTCCAGAACCACTGCTCCCATTCAACCAACATCTGATCCTATCAGGCCTACAACTGTTACAACAATGACTGTACTCAACCCTTCTCCCATCTCTCAATCAGCTGAATTATTAGAGAAGAGCTTAGTTGCAGCCAACAAGAAGGCCAGAGAAGATCTGATCTGGAAAACTCTAGAAAAAAGGGATGATCTAGATTTAAGCCATGAAGAAAAACTTCAGGCTTATGAAGCTGAACTACAAAGGCAGGCTAGCCTTGATGAAATTGCTGAACAAGATAAAAGACAACAACTGGTGTCTTACATTACCAAGAACAGCAAGACTAAAGCCTTTACACTCAAAGGACTCTCTATGCAAGAGCTGACAAGAAGAGCACAACTGCTTGCAGATAAAATGGCCACTAGCAAAGAAGGAAAGGCCAAGAGAGCCCAGATTATAGAAAAGCTAGTAGCAGAAGGCTATGGTTCAAAAGCCTCAGTATCCAGATGGAAAGAAGAAAGACTAATGGATACTTATAGAAAATACTTGGCTGCCAAAGCTGCAAATCCAGAGAAGTTTCAAACTGCTGATCCTTCAAGATCAGTAGTTAGAACTTCTAGTGTATCAAGAAGACCTGCTACTCAGAGAAAGAAGGCAGAGGACAATGTCAAAACTGACTTCAAAATGGTACTACTTGAAGGAAGTTCAATAGTCCATTCAGATTTTGACATTGAGGAGAAACCTCTGTTAACACAATTCAGGGATCCTTCCACTTTTGCCTACCAAATACAAAAGACCATCAAAGAAAAGCTGCATACCAGAGTAGTGACTGAACACCATCTCCCAACTGTTCAGATGCCTGATATGCAACAACAACAAGGAAGAGACTCCCACCTGAGGCTATCTGAAACTGAAAGCATCCAGCACTCAGGACCATCAACCCAAGGGACAAGTCTGGTTCCCTATTCTTCTGACTTTAACAAGTCAAAGATACCTATCATCAGATGGTCACTTACTGATAACAACTCAGTATTGTTGACAAGAAGAGACCTCTCAAGCAGGGCTTACAAGAAGATCAGTGATCTGAAGAAACTGTCAACACAAGACCTGCTCACAATTCAACATCTAGAACCACAGAGAGGATCTCTATCTGATGGTCAGTTAAACCAGCTCAAGAACACCATGTACAAAGAGATATGGAAGATTGTTCAAGACAGAAGAAAAACATAAGGAATTAGTAAGGTTTTGGCTTCATCAATCCAGGGGGAGATTGTTAGGACAAAGAGGATTGGTGAAACCACTTTTGGAAACCTTAGTCTAATTCACTTCTGTCATTTTGGCTAAGTATAGAAGTACTGAAAAGAAAACAAAGAACTGCTGAAGAGAAGATAAGAGAAGTGCTGAAGAAGAAACTGCATCAGAAGTTCTGAAGTCCAAACCAGACAAGTTCACTTCAGAAGTACTGAAGACAAACTACTCTTCAGTAGTTTGTCATTCATCAGCACTTAGCATCAGATATTTTCCACCGCCTTTTGCATCAGTAGTTTTATTGTTTATTATTACTTTTAGCTGTATTTGTTTGTTTCAATGTTGCAACTTGTGCAACTTGTTTCTGATATTTGTATACTTGCTTTATGGGCAAGTTACATGTATGTAAACGTCTATAAATAGGAGGCTTCAACCTCCTGTTTTAGACATTGATTTTAATAGAATAATCCTTCAAACACTATCACTGTTCTATTCCATTTCTGTATTTATTGTGAATCTGTCTAAGTATCTAATTCTCATTTACTGCTTAGATTCATAATAAATACTTGTCATTTATTAGTTTCAATCATCAAGGGGGAGTAATAACTCTTCCTTAGTATAAAAAGTGTTGCTTTAACTTATACATTCCGCTGTGCTTATAATCTGATTTACAAGGGCTTGCTAAACACTTAAGTGTCAAGATAGCAAGTTCTTACTTAGCAAAAAGAGCAAACTGATCCAACATTGAGCAGGTTCGATAGTCTCCACCAGTCGTTGAGCAGGTGGTAGGGCCTCTCCCGACTGTTGGAAGACATAATAACCTCTACCAATCGTTGAGTAGATTGTTTGGTAGTCAACTAATTGTTGTACAAGTAAGCATGTATGATTATAGCAATTAGTTCACATTAAAACAAGCATGCACACAGATGTTATGATAATACTTGAATTTTATTACTTGAAAATAAAAATGTCAATACATGGAATTAAAGAGAAAGATAGACATCATTCAGATGGTAGAGTTTGCTGTTAAGTAACTGGAGGGTTTTAAGCGGGGTTATTTGGAGCATTAAGAGCGTTTGTAGCAGGGATTCGGCAAGCATCGGCAAGATGCCCATACCTTTGACAATTGGTGCACTGTCGGCAGGGTACTTGAGTTGGGTGGTGATACTGGCAGGTGTCACACTTAGGTAGCTTCCCGTTGTATTGTTTCTTATTGGGTGGGGCAGTGGTATCCATTGCAAAATTTCTGACCTTACACTTCCCGTTGGTTGAGGCCTCGGTTTTGATTTCAACGGCAGGTTGGGGAGTATCCTTTTTCTTTTCCCCTTTACGAGTCAGGGTTCCTGCCTTCACATGGTTATCTGTTAGGGTGGCAGCCAAACGCTTTGCTTCCTCCAAAGTAGCAGGGTTCCTTCCCCACACCGTGTCTTGAATCTGCATCGGTAAGCCACCAATGTATTTTTCGATTGCAATAGGTAAGGGGGTGACCTTGTGGGGTAGCAGTAAGCTAAGTTCGTGAAAACGAGTGTTGTAAGCAAGGTTTTCCCCACTGTCTTGAGCAAGATCATGAAATTCATCTTCCAGCTTCTTAATTTCATTACGAGGACAGAACTCTGCCTTCATAATGTCTTTAGCTTGATCCCAAGTTAAGGCTAGTGCAGCTTCAGCTCCGCGAGTGCGTTTTTCTTCATTCCACCAAGTGAGTGCTCGTTTGTGAAGAACACTCATGGCATAACGGACCTTAAAGTTGTCGGGGCATTCACTGTTGATGAAGGTATTCTCAATACCCTCAAACCATTGTAGGAGTCTTGTAGCTCCTTCTTCTCCACTGAACTTTGGGGGATTACAGGAATTAAAGTGTTTAAGGGTACAGGCCGGAAGTCCATTCCCATTCCCGTTGTGATTTCCATTTCCATTTCCGTTGCCGTTGCCGTTCCCGTTGCCGTTTAACTGGATGACTTGAGCTAGTAAGTTGGGAACCAGAGTTGCGATTTGCTACGCCATTTGTTGAGAAATGATTGCAGCCAGTTGAGCATCAACTCCATTGTTGTTATTGTTGTTGTGGTGGTTAGTATCATGGTTGTGGTTGTGATTGCTACTTCCTTCATCATGATTTTCACCACTGTTAAGACGAGCACTGCGATGTGGAGGCATGATCTGTAAGGGATACAATGAAATGAATGAGGTTATATAAGGAATGTAATCATTTATTCATTAATTAAAACGAATAAACGAAAACGTTGACTTATCAAAGATTCTAAATTCTAATAACATATGAAGACATGCTTTAGCCTATAAGTGAACACTCATCCCGAGAATTCCCAGGTAGGCATCCGGGTCCCTCGTCTGATTGGGATATATGCGCAATGCCAGCCTAGACAGAAGACTCAGAATACAGGCGTTCACCCTTCCAGATTGCACGTGTTCGTTATTAAAATCTAGAACTTCAACGAGATCTCAAGGTGGTTCAGGTTGAACCTGAGGATTTTGTCCTATTAGTCTAAGAGTAGATCCAGTGATGGAGAGCAATCTTCTTGTAAGGATGAAAGTAGGGATATGAAGTAGGAGGGAGGTAGAGTATAGCAAGTAAAGAAGCAAGTACTGGTTAAATCCTATGGTTATAGACTAGATTATTTTTCTAATAACCTAATTCCCTATAACCATGGCTCTGATACCAATCTGTAACACCCCAACCGATGGCGGAAACATCGGGATGTCACGTATTGATGATTGTTCAGTAGCTCATGGAAAAATAATAAATTTCATTAAATAAATTACATACAATTGTTCTAAGAATTTGTACATCAAATTGAATAAAACTATGCACATATCTTCAAGCAAATCTTCAAACAAGTAGAACCTGAAACATGTTAAGTTGAAAATATTTTGGGTCAACAAAAGTTGGTGAGAATTACATAGGTTTTGATAATAGAATAAAATTGTTGTGCAATTCATGTGTCATGGCAATCTAGTCCATATGCAAAAACATACTAGAAGTAAATCGAGTGCATAATCAACCTTGTGACTTGTTGTATTGTGGTACATCCCATACGCTCATGGTTCACTCGTTTATATTGCAGTAACAAACACCCACGTAACCTTTGTAGGAGGCACGTATCCAGGTGGGATTGTCAGTCCAATAGATCTATCAATGTATACCGTCGGCTGATCAATGTTGATGATTATGCTAGAATTGTGCTTACCCTAGTCATGTTCAAGACATAATGCAACATAGAAAAACACATAGACACATTGATGATTGAATTGCATAAATGATGTTGTAACATGTTTCACCCTAAAAATGGTGATAAATAGAAAAGGGGCTATGTAAAACTCACCTTAGCAAAATGTTGTATTTGTTGATAAATAGAATATTGTGTTGCCCAAATATGTCAAGTATCACCCTATAATAAGGTAATAAATATGTCTAAGTCTATCAAGTCTACAAATGTATAAGTTTCTAGGGCTTCGAATTGGGGATAAATGCTTGTTTGATTAATATGAAAATTGTTAGATAAATGAGAGAATATTAGTAAATAAATAACCAAAAATCTTTTATAAGAATTTTAATTTAAGATGGTCACAATAATGTGTTTAAAGTATAAAAATAATTTTTATAAAATTATTTTCTTTAAAATAGAATATTAATTCTATTTATAACAATTTGTCAAAATTTAACTTTAATATTTAAAAATACAAAAGTTAAAGAATTATTAGTTTAAAATTCATATTTTTGTTCTAAATATTCAGAAATAATTTGTATAAAATTTTGGTGCAAAAATACCAAAAATTGGATTTATTATGATTTAATTATGATTAAAACTAACAAAAATTGATTAAAAATATTAAATAAATGATTTTTCAGAAATAAAAATCATTTCTGAAAAGCTTAATGTTATAAAAACTCAGGATAATTTTTGTGGAAATTAATAAGATCGTTTTGATATTTTTATAGATTTTTAAAAATAAAATAGAATAAACTTGATTTATTTATTATATATATTAAATAAATCAATTTTTGAAAACTAAAAATTGTAAGTTGAACTTTTACATCAGATTAATATAAGATAATTTTTTTTTAGAATTTATAAAAGAGTTTTATTAACAAAAATTGAATTTATAAGATTATATATAATATATGTTTATTTGAAAAAAAAAGAAAAAGGAAACAAAAGGAATCCACTGCTGGGACTCGAACCCGCGTGGAATGGGGATAGGGCACCAGACACAACCATAGGGCAAACATTGTGTAGATGCCGATTAAAAAAACCAAGAAAGAAATTTGGGACTTACAATGCTTAATGCCTATGATTGAAGAGGTCAACAAACAAGTCAAACCGAGTAAAATGATGCGAAATAGATGAATTTAGAAGAGAATTGAAGGTTTGTGTGTGTTTTTCGGCACTATTAGAAACTGAGGATGATCCCAATTTATAGTAATCCACACGAATTCGTAAATTTAGAAGTTTGACCAATTATTAACATCTACGCGTGATTATCACTCAAATGGGATGTTTTGAATTGATTTGTGCGTGATAATTAAGCTTAAAGAGCCGGTAATCACGTCTCCAAGTCAACCCCATGATAAATTTCGTGTTAAAAGAGTAATTGATTGGTCAAAATTGGTTTTCCTTGCCATATCTTGCTGCTGCGCGTTACCAGGAAAGAAGAGAGGAGGGACAGAAGTGGGTATAAATATAATTAGAGCTGGTTTTAAAACAATTGAAGGGTGTGGAGCAGATGGCTAGTGCGCGTGTGTGTGTGGTGTGACCCCGGTTTGAATCCTCGCATAGGCATCCCTTTCTTCTTTTTTTTACAATAAAGGGGAGAGGGATAGACAAGTGGGCCGGATCAAAAGGGGTGGGCCGAGGTCTGTTTGGGCTTCCAGAAATTCCAAAAGAAAAGGGGGTGGGCTTAGAGTTAGGTTTGGGTTTGTAGTTTAAATGTGGGTATTATTATTATTATTATTATTATTATTATTATTATTATTATTATTATTATTATTAGCATAAAAAAATGCATTATATATATATATAGGTTGCGAGTTAGGGAAAATAAATATAGACTTGGGCACATTAGTGTAGAATTAAGGATAAAATAAGGGCTTTTTCGTATCAAAATTCGGTGAAAATTTTGCGATGTTACATATCTAGTTAGTGGTTCTTATATATAATAGTAGGTTCGAAACGATATATACTATATTAACATGATTAGTGACTTGTCTAGACAAGATTAATGAATTACCTAAACACATTGTGCTTTTTTTGCATGAACAAAAACCCACTAAAAAAAGTCGTTTTCTTTTTCGTTTTTTGTATATCACTATGGTGCTCGTTTGAAAGATAATAAAACGCATGTTAATTTGGTGTATTATTTTTTAAATGTCGTATATAAAAGTTACTAACGTTTAAAGGTAGTGGGGGGGATAAGGAAAAGATGAAGATAAAAATATTAATTAACATATTTGAAATTTTAAAAATTGTGGGGGAAGATAAGGAAAAGATAAAGATAAAAAATATTAATTAACATATTTGAAATTTTAAAATAATAGTTAATAGTTATGTTTATTTATAATATAATTAAAAAAGACTTTTATATGGAAATCAATGGGTGCGAAGGTCCCACCTAGTGTCATGTGGCATACCCCTTTTCGTTTATTATATATATACTAGCAGGATCTCGCGCTTTGCGGCGGGGCTGCACTGTGTTTGGTCAATTACGTTAACTTACAGATTTTCCATCGATGAGGACTTTTACCATCTATTATACTTCTGACCGAAATTGTAAATGGAACCATTTCATCCACAATATAAAAAAACTAACTTATTTGTTTAAATACGAAGCCCTAATCCTATTAAAATCTTGCATATAAGGAAATGGATAATCTTTTGGAGAACCAAGCAAAATATGGTTTCAAAATGGTGGTATACATGATGATAATAGGTCTAGTTGAATTTCAAAAATTGGGGGATTACTCTGTGGTTGTATTGTTAAAGAGGATTGTAGAAATGATGAAGTAATGCAACAAGGGTGGGAGGAAGAAGCTTTATGCCGTTTGCGTTAGTGGGTGTAGGTGGCTGATGAGTCCCAAAATTAGCACGTTTTATATACATGTTTTTACCTAATTATCACCTAAATCCATGCTTTTATCTTGGCATTGTCACGGTTTGTTTCCTTTTGATGATAATTGAAGGTATTGAAGGTGGAAAGTGAAAAGAGGTGAAAACCAGCATAAAAGACAATGATTTGAAGACTTTCGTTTTGTAAAATAAAATAGATTTAAATTACTTTTTAATTAGATTTAACCAAAATGATGTACGTTTGATAGGTTTCACGTACACATAAGCTTATATGCCTAACAACCTCATTTTATTCAGCAAGATCAAGGTTAAGGGTGAGTGTTTTTAAAATATAGAATTTCTCATGGTACACACAAAGGCAAGTTCATTTCGAAACCACTAACCACAACTATTATCGTATATGGCGTATCAAAGTAATGGAAGATAATCAAAGTATTATGGAGTTCTCCTTATTTTAAAATATTAATGGTTTATCGAGTAAATGTACTATATGTCATTTAGTAATTAAGTAAGAAATCATTATCAATAAAAAAATTATTAAATGCAATAATGTGAAAGATAATACAAGGTACAATGATACAAATACTGTTTTTTTCTTAAACAAGCTAGTTGGAGAGCCAAATAAAATGTAATATGATACAATCTTATTACAATTTTTTAGTAATACGGTAAAATGTGATACAATCTTATTACTGTATTTTTTATATGGTATTTATGATCAAAATGGTAAATTTCGATACAAACTTATTACAATGATTTAAATCGTATGTAATTTTTTCATGAAATTTATTAGATGACTTATAATATATACTTTATTTTAAATACAGTTATGTTTTCAATAAAGTTTATATCGCAATGTTATGAAAAAAATTAAATACAAGAACGTAAGGTTTTAGAAAAAGAGTAAAATTAAATAAAAACTAAATTGGTTAAAGGTGTATATTTATATGGTTTATGCATAGAAATTGAACATTAAAAATAATATAATAAAAGAAATGTCACTTGACATGCTCTTAGTGTAGGGGTGACTATTCACCAAAACACAAATGTATAACATTCATATTTATTTTATTACTAGTCAATGCTCCTAGCAACACCATTCAAAATACAAAAAAGAAAATAGATTCTTACCATACTGACTACATCTGTGAATATATGTGTAGTTAGCGGTTCTTATATATAATAGTAGGTTCGAAACGATATATACTATCTTAAGATGATTCTAATTTTTTATTAAAATATAATTATATTAACCGCAAAAACATAATATAAATATATTAAATTAAAATTTAGTAATTATATTAACAGTTATAGTTGTAACATGAATCATTAGAAACCGAATGAATGAGAATCTATTTATATTAATAACAGAAATCATTCAATTCGGTTTTAATTATTTCTGTTACAACAATGATTATTAATACTATTACTAAAATCAATTAATTCAATTAATTCAATTCGGTTAGGGAGGTTCCCGCCCGGGCTTGGTCTCAGGTTTGAGTCCCCCACTCGCACTAAGGGGTGAGAAATTCAACACCCGCGCTTGGCCTGGATTCGAACTGGGGTTGAGGGGTTGTGCGTCGTTTGGATTCTCCGCTGAAACACACCTTCCAAAAAAATTGAATTTGTTGTATTAAATTTAATAATAAAATGAGAGAATTCATAAGGGAGTGCCATGTGTCCCTCATGTGTTTTGTTAGAAATAAATTAGAAATAAATTATAATCATTGTTGTAACAGAAATAATTAAAAACGAATTGAATGATTTCTGTTATTAATATAATTACTAAATTTCAATTTAATATATTTATATTATGTTTTTTCGGTTAATATAATTATATTTTAATACAAAATTAGAAATAAATTATTAGGCATACTTTGAAAAGGTTTATTAACTAACCGAATTAAATATTATTAAAACATTAGTGATTCTTTTTTATATAACATATTTATATGTTATTAACATTGATTTTAAATCGTGTACCTTAAATTAACCCAATTTAAAAAAAAAACTGAACTTTTATTCTAAGTTTAAAACTATGTTTGTTACGATGTTTGACAAATGATTGTTAAGTTTTATTATTACGGGTTTTAGTCATTGTTTTAAATGTTAAATATGCTCACTAAATACATATTCATTTTAGATATTTAAAATAGTTCAAAAGTCAAATAAACAAATTAATAATAACACAATGTAATTAGTTAAGTTTTTTTTTTTTTTGTGAAACTTTCATATTGTTTTGAGCAAATAAATGAAATAAATCAATCAACATTAATCTATTTATATTTATACTAATAAAAGACAACACATGGAGTACATAGAACTCCCTTATAAGCCTCCTATTTTATTATTTAAACAATACATTTATTTTATTTTGTTTATTTATTTAATAATTATTATTTATTTAGTTTTTATTGGTTACAACTATAATTATTAATGTAATTACCGAATTTCAGTTTAATATATAATATATGTTTTTGTAAATAAATTAATATAATTATATTTTAATACAAAATTAGAAATAAATTATTAGACATAATTTTAAAATATTTATTAACTAACAGAAGTAAACTTTATGAAAAAACTATTCCTTTTTAAATAACATATTCATATTATTAAATTTAAATTTAAATCGTGTACCTTAAATTAACTTATCTTTTAATACGTGGTCTTACACTTTAAGTTTAAAACTATATTTCTTACAATGTTCCTAATAAACAAAATAAAACAAACCAATCTACATTAATTACATATTTGATTTAATACAAAACTAAATATGCTTGGGCATTTTCGTATTATAATAGCTTGATATATAAAGTACATTTTATATATGAAAAATCATTGTTTGAAATATTCATTAACTTTGTTTTTTAAGTTACTTCAACAAAGCAATGCAATATCTAAGTGAGTGGCCAAAGTCGTTTCATTACTAATTCGTTTCAATCTTCATTTTCATGTTATTAATTCACGTAATCTTTTTTTTTATAATTACAGTTAGATTGAACCAATAAATGTCATTATGTTTAAGGATCTTGATGTTAGAAAAAATGATTATACACTCACGGTTATAAATACATTGGCTTTGGAAGAAACTTGATGTCAAATTCCAAAATGAACGATACTTGGTTGAGATGGTTTAACAGACGAGGACATACTTTTAAATTAATTTCAGTTTTTTATATATTCGCCTAAACAGATTTACTCTTATTACTTTTGATTTTTTTTGTTTTATTGTACATACAGTCTACAAGGTAACAACCACAGTATGGAAGATATATTTTGGAAGGTTTGAAAAAACTTTTATGTAAAAATGAAAATTTTTTACAAAAATTATTTAGGGGCTGAAAAATATTTAACATTTTTTTGAATGTAAAGGCAATTATTTTTATTTTAAATATAATAAGTAATCTAATTTTCTTAATTATATTTATAAATTTTTATATAATATATATAATTTAATTTTTTTCGACCCATGTATGACACAGGTACATAACCAAGGAGTTTCACGACACTTTTTTACTATTTTCATACTTCGTAGGAGCATGCTAAGTTTCAATAGTTGTACGATAGTGTCCTCATTTCAACTTCGAACTGTAACTATTAGCTATGGTCTTAGCTATAAGATTCTCAAATAGTGCTATTTGGTTGACATCCCTACTCTTTAGTTGGCCGCGCCAACTTTCATAATGAGTACGCGTAATACCTCTTAACTGTTATTGTTTGAAAGAGTCAATAAGGACAATAATGCCTTAGTTTGGTTATGGGGTCATACGTGCACCTTTGTCAATGTCATAATTAAATATTCATTGATTCAATCACGATTTCATTAGCTATTTGCACATTGTTTTCAAACGGTTTTGAGGAAGGCGTTTTGTCCGTCCTTTTAAATAAGTGAACTCACTGACTTTATTGTTGACGATTTTAAGCATGTTTTCATGGAATCAATTCAAGATTGATGGAATTTGGAAACGTTAAGCATTTGGTTGAGTCGATGTTGTTTTGGAGGAGTTTTTACTTTTGTTTCTCAAATCGTGTATACCCGACCTGTTAAGATACGAACCTGTTAAGACACGAACACAAAACATGTAGACACGAACATGACATGATAACTTGTCATTCTTTCCATACCCGAACACGAACCTGTTTAAAAATGGTTAACACAATAATACCAGTTTAGGCCAAGTTAACACGATAAGATACTATAATACCTGTTTATGCCAGGTTAATACGATAATACACCAACATGGTTTCCAAATCCGACATGTTAAATGGGTACCATCAAGCATTAAAATGGTAGAATTCCACCTGGTAAAAACTTATAAATCTAACACTCCACCCCCACAGCCTATATTTAAATATATATATATATATATATATATATATATATGTATATATTCCTTAACATGTTTTAATGGGTACTAAACATGTAAACAAGTATTTAACCTGTAACACCCCAACCGATGGCGGAAACATCGGGATGTCACGTATTGACGATTGTTCAATAGCTCATGGTGAATAATAAATTTCATTAATTGATTTAAATAAATTACATACAATTGTTCTACAAGAATTCGTACATCAAAATGAATAATACTATGCACACATCTTCAAGCATTAACTCAATCTTCAAGCAAGTATAACCTGAAACATGTTAAGTTTGAAAATATTTTTGGGTCAACAAAAGTTGGTGAGAATACATAGGTTTTTAAATATAATTGATAACAATAGTTTGTACAACAATCACAGTTGTATGATGATAGAGTATGAGTCCGACATGTAACAATGCGTCTTTGTACAATCAAACCTTGTGTCGACTGATGACTAACTCGCAAGTTAGTTAAATGTTGTTACTATTATCGATCATCCCTGAATTTATGCAGGGGGATGGGTTTGTCAGACCTATAGCGCTATAATCTAAACAGGCGGCTTGATCAATGTTAATGATTGTACTGTGTCTTTTTGTTACAGTCAAATGATAGAATGAATAAATGATAGTGTAATTGAATCACAAGTTTCAACAATGTAAGAATGAGTAAATGATAGAGTATAAAATGTTTAAACATGTTTCACCCCAAAATGTAAAACAGAAAAAGGGGCTATGTAAACTCACCTTAGCAAAATGTTATGTCTCGTGAAAAAAATAGAATAATGTGTTGTGAATGTATGCGAGGCGAATCCCAAAGACTCAACAACGTAGCTAGTCCAAATTGAAGAAAACGAAAAAGAAAGAATATCAAGCTTCCAATTCGCCAATTACAAGAGCTTATAATCAAAGCTTCAATTGTAGAAGTAATAGACTATAGAAGAAAGGTATGAGGGAAAGTTTAATCGGATTGAAACAATCGATTTAGAGGTGCAAAGTATAATGGGTCATAGGTGGGTTTTTATACTAGTTTTGGAGTCAATTAGCCATTAAAATTGGTCAACATCATAAAGTAAGGTTTTATGATGAATTGACTATTTGACTAAGACTTTAACTGTTTGACTAAGACTTTGACTACTCAATTTAAGGAATGTGTTAAGTTTATTTTCTTCTGAAATACTACACAAGATGATAGTTGGCTCAGTTGGTTGTCACTGTGTGTTGGTTGACTGTGGACGCAGGTTCGAGTCCCGGTCCACACAAATCTTTTTTTGGCAATTATTTCCCTAAAACTATATTATTCTAAATTCATAATATGATTATATAAGCCCAAAAGTGACTCGAAATATTTTTAAAACGTACAAAAGTGTTGAGATACAAATAACTATTAGTTTAAGGTATTTAAAACATACATTGTTTAAAACAATACATTCTTTTTATCAAAAAAAAAAATTAGGGGAAATTCGCGATGTTACAGTCTCCCCTACTTTTGGAAACTTCGTCCCGAAGTTATTAAAAACACAGGTTTGAGGTTGATTAGGTAGAAATTAAGGCAGCTGTGGTTTGGGTTAAGGCACGACATGAATTTATAGGTAATAAAATAATTTGTTTCGAATAATTTGGATAAGAGGTTTGAGATGTGAGTTTTAAGGATTGGATTAGGTTCGTCTGAAGTAGCAAGAAGCATAAGAATCTAGCAAAATACTAAACTTATGTTTTAGGAATCTTATAAGAAATGCATGAATTGATTGGCTATATGAAAACCAAATGAACTACTAAAACCTTATTAGAATTTCACACTACCTTAACGTACCTGTAAATTCATGATTACGTTCCGGACCGCAATCACCAATTTACCTTACATTAGGGTTTTGTGTCCTTCTATGACTCTAAACACACATGTAAGTAATGCAAAATAACCTTGTGATTGAATCGTTTACAATGTATCCAAAAATGAGTCCAACTGTTGAGTAGGAAAAAGACTTCTACCAGTCAGTGAGTAAGAACCTCTACCGATTGTTGAGCAGGTGCGATAGCCTCTACCAGTCGTTGAGTAGGTTGTAGGGCCTCTACCGACTGTTGAGCAGGCATGATGACCTCTACCAATCGTTGAGTAGGTTATTTGGTACTCAACTAACTGTTGAGCAAGTACTTCATCCTCTACCAGTTGTTTGATTAAGTGTACCAATTATTTCACACATAAATTGCAAATTGATAATATGTACATATAAACAATCAAGTATCAAGCATAGCATGCGAGTTGTAATAGTGTTGTCCTAGACAAGGTTAATGACTCTAGGTGTGTCTATAGCAAATAGTTTATATTCCATGATTTCTAGTATCAAATGTTTAAATATGGTAGATAATCGAATCCTCATGTATAACTAAGGATTATGTTTGATGCAACACACAATCAAGTTTCAATAGTTTGGTTACCATGGGTAACTAGCTCATGTGTGAGAAGGTGAAGGATATGAATTTAGTTCTTAAGACGATGATGAAAAATCTTGAAGCAGAATCAAGGTTGTGAGAGATAGTGAATGTGAAGATAGTTTATAAAGAGTTTATTTTATAGTAAGGAGATTATGTAGCAGTGTAAATTTTGGGGTTTGGATCAAAGGTTATAATCAAGTGTATAAGAAAACATGATTGTGGTATATGCCAAATATTGTAAAAATTTGAACAAGTTGAAAATGAGTGAGTGTCGATGGAGAATTTAGAGACTAGATATTATTCCTATGGAAGAAAAAAAAATCTTATTTTCAAAATTGGTTTTATACATAAAGCAAAAGTTGTTAAATAGTACAAGCTAAGTGGGCTTTGATTAAAATATTCCCGTTAGTTGGAGATTTCAAACATGACATTAGGTTTTGAAGATCAAGGTTCTATTAAGTGATCTTTAATAGTTTAAAGCATTATATAGAAAATTGTTTGTTACGTCAATAAATAAACAATTGAATTTAAGTTCGAGGACATCTTTTGACAAAAAAAATATGTACTTTGTAAAGTTACTAGGTAATGAAAATACAACAGGATTTAGAAATCTTTAGTTTGTGCTAAGGTATGAGGTTATAGTTTTTAAAAATAAGTAACATGTGGAGAAATGAAATAATATGATTTGGGTAGGGTGTTGAATATTTAAAAAGTGGCTAAGATGGTAAGGTGAAGTGTGATTGTGAAATCCATAGTTGGTTATGAAATGAGATTGATTTAAGCTGTAAAATTTTGAGATTTTAGAGCTTAGTTTAAAGAAAGTGAGTGTAATCATTTATTCATTAATTATAACGAATAAACGAAAACGTTGACTTATCAAAACTTCTAGATTCTAATAACATAGTGAAGACATACTTTAGCCTATAAGTGAACACTCATCCCGAGAATTCCCAGGTAGGCATCCGGGTCCCTCGTCTGATTGGGATTTATGCGCAATGCCAGTCCTAGACAGAAAACTCAGAATACATGCGTTCACCCTTCCAGATTGCACGTGTTCGTTATTAAAATCTAGAACTTCGACGAGATCTTCAAGGTGGTTCAGGCTAAACCTGAGGATTTGTCCTATTAGTCTAAGAGTAGATCTTGTGATGGAGAGCACTCTTCTTGTAGGGACTAAAGTAAGGATAAGAAGTAAAATAGAGAATATAAACAAGTAAGGTTGCAAGTAAAAGGAGCAAGTACTGGTTAAAATCCTATGGTTATAGACTAGATTATTTTTTTTTCTTTCTAATAACCTAATTCCCTATAACCATGGCTCTGATACCAATCTGTAACACCCCAACCGATGGCGGAAACATCGGGATGTCACGTATTGACGATTGTTCAATAGCTCATGGTGAATAATAAATTTCATTAATTGATTTAAATAAATTACATACAATTGTTCTACAAGAATTCGTACATCAAAATGAATAACACTTTGCACACATCTTCAAGCATTAACTCAATCTTCAAGCAAGTATAACCTGAAACATGTTAAGTTTGAAAATATTTTTGGGTCAACAAAAGTTGGTGAGAATACATAGGTTTTTAAATATAATTGATAACAATAGTTTGTACAACAATCACAGTTGTATGATGATAGAGTATGAGTCCGACATGTAACAATGCGTCTTTGTACAATCAAACCTTGTGTCGACTGATGACTAACTCGCAAGTTAGTTAAATGTTGTTACTATTATCGATCATCCCTGAATTTATGCAGGGGGATGGGTTTGTCAGACCTATAGCGCTATAATCTAAACAGGCGGCTTGATCAATGTTAATGATTGTACTGTGTCTTTTTGTTACAGTCAAATGATAGAATGAATAAATGATAGTGTAATTGAATCACAAGTTTCAACAATGTAAGAATGAGTAAATGATAGAGTATAAAATGTTTAAACATGTTTCACCCCAAAATGTAAAACAGAAAAAGGGGCTATGTAAACTCACCTTAGCAAAATGTTATGTCTCGTGAAAAAAATAGAATAATGTGTTGTGAATGTATGCGAGGCGAATCCCAAAGACTCAACAACGTAGCTAGTCCAAATTGAAGAAAACGAAAAAGAAAGAATATCAAGCTTCCAATTCGCCAATTACAAGAGCTTATAATCAAAGCTTCAATTGTAGAAGTAATAGACTATAGAAGAAAGGTATGAGGGAAAGTTTAATCGGATTGAAACAATCGATTTAGAGGTGCAAAGTATAATGGGTCATAGGTGGGTTTTTATACTAGTTTTAGAGTCAATTAGCCATTAAAATTGGTCAACATCATAAAGTAAGGTTTTATGATGAATTGACTATTTGACTAAGACTTTGACTGTTTGACTAAGACTTTGACTACTCAATTTAAGGAATGTGTTAAGTTTATTTTCTTCTGAAATACTACACAAGATGATAGTTGGCTCAGTTGGTTGTCACTGTGTGTTGGTTGACTGTGGACGCAGGTTCGAGTCCCGGTCCACACAAATCTTTTTTTGGCAATTATTTCCCTAAAACTATATTATTCTAAATTCATAATATGATTATATAAGCCCAAAAGTGACTCGAAATATTTTTAAAACGTACAAAAGTGTTGAGATGCAAATAATTATTAGTTTAAGGTATTTAAAACATACATTGTTTAAAACAATACATTCTTTTTATCAAAAAAAAATTAGGGGAAATTCGCGATGTTACATAACCGGTTTAGAAACGAAAATTAACAAGTGTATTTCGTGTCTATCTGTTTAGGACACGAAACCTGTTAAGGTCATACATGTACCTGTTTTGGCATCGTGCAGGTACGTGTTGGATATTCGTGTTCGTGTCTAAAATTGTCAGCACTATGCACGGGATATAATTGTGAAATCCTTTTTTACAATGAATTTTGAAAAGTTGTAAACATTTCACGTTGGTATCAAAACTATGTTTACTTAATAGATTGTTTGCTTAACTATATGCTTAAAAACCTTTTATTGCGATTCTACCTTAGCAAGGCGTGATGTTAAGCTAAGTATGGGACACGGTTTTACAATCAAACACGAGACTACAATTAGTCGTATCCATCCATGGTCATATTCCTACTTGTCACACCCTCAAATTTCAACTGCGGGGTTTTACCGCGAGGCGCATGACATACCAGGATCCCATAGCCATAAGTCATATGAACGAACTCTAAATGCCCAAACCATTTAGTTCGTTTTCAAAAACCAAGTTTAGTTAAGCTGCGGAAGCGTAAACCAAATTTAAACCTTTTTAAAAAAAACTATGCGCAAAACAATGCGCCCAAATTAAAACCATACGAAAGCATAATATATAATTTATGTGTATGCCTGAGAGCCCAAATGCAGTGAAGTGTACAGTGCTTTCTAATCCTGGCACCGGAAGCTAACTACCTGCAAAAGCATGTAAATGGTGGGTCAACAAACAATGTTGGTGAGTTCACAAAGTAAAATAGGTGAGTAAGTAAAAGTGTAGGTTTCCCAAACCATGTAACCAAGTACAAGCACCGGTCTCCCAGACCACATAACCACATGTAAAAACGTCGGTCTCCCAGACCACAAGTAAACAGCTAATTCACATGCCAGGGGTAGCTAACCCACTCATGATAACTAATACCGGCGAATACCGAACTACTAATGAACAAGTTCCCATAACCGGGAGAAAAGTGCCTTGCGTCATTGCCCATCAACAATGACATATGTTTTAAGTTATTAGTTCACACCCATGCTCCCAGCACGATGTGAGGTTTGTTAGACCTAATAGCGCTATCAACTAGTAACCCGCTTGCCCAACCGGCAATTGATTCGGTATTTTGAAGGACTTAAATGATAGGGTTGGTTTAGTTCATCAAGGACATATAGCATGAATTAGTAAAAGTAGATTCACCCCGTGAATCATGCACCCCGAAACCCGGGATGTGTAAAAGTAGTCCCAACCCGGACTAGAAACGTTACGTAAGTTGTCTCGACCCGAGACACATGCTTTTGAGAAAAGAGTAGTGAAACTCACCTTAGGTTGCAAGCAAAAATATCCAAACTTCAACGTAATAGAGACTCGCTACCGACTCCCTATTATATGTGTCATTATGTGAGTACACGTGCATAACCAATATACCACATAGTACGTTTATTCGATTCTTCTAAAAGTTCAAAACCGTGTAGTGACACCTAGTGACTCTACATGCACAAGTATGTCCTACGTATCCCGTTGGTGATCATGGTGACTATTATGAGTTTAACACATCAAACACATCCCATGCAAGTTTCCACACAAATATATGTCAATTGCATACCATAAACAACTTCAAATAGTCACATAAGGACTTCGTACACAATCTGCGTTTTTAGGACAGATTGTGCACTGTGAAAAACGCATCTTTTAACCCACTTAACGAATGAATTAGAATCCCAAATTTTTACTGAGTGTTCATGGGGATTCAGTTGTAAACCCCTATTTTTATTTTGTCCTAAAACCAAACACAAAAATTATAAAAATTCGTACATCACAACTGTGTCCAGAAAATTTCCACAACAGGTCAGTTTAGTAGAAAAATTCCCAAAAATTGTGTATTCATCCAAACGGGATGAATCCACTTGGAAAAAGCCGAGTTTTTCCAATGTTGACATACTGTAAAAATTTCATAACTTAATTCTTTGTAAATCTCCAGTTATGACCATTTAAAGTTGACCCAATTTTCAGTTCCGAAAATCTGATATGACCTCTAATCAATTAAAATTCCAAAAACGATTCAACCGACGTCCAAATCTGATGGTTTTGCCCATTATGAAAAGCTAAGACTATGTACATCACAATCATGCAAAGAAATCATCAAAACTATCAATTTACCAACCCATTACAGCCTCTACAAAACGTCCAAACGAATCTGCCAGAATTTAAAACTTGCAGCCCAAGTTATTCACAAACCCTAATCATGCTCAAAAATCTCTAACACATGCATAATCCACACTCTCATGATCAAACACATATATTATCATGTAAAAACCCTAATCATGGCAACTAACAACAATCATCATCATTAAATCATCAAAAACATTCAAGAACTCATATATATATATATATGCGGTTATATGTATGTTGTTTTTAGAGTTTTTAAAGTTTTTCAATTATCATAATTCATCAAAGAACGTATAAACGCATACCTGCAATGCTAAAACTCCCTAGAGCCTTGAGATTAAACCCGAACTAGCTTGATTAAGTGAAAGATTGATTGGTTGTTTGGAAAATTGAGAGGGTTGAGGGGGAGGGGATCCACGGCGCAAGTAGGGTAATGGGGTTAGGGTTTTATTTTTTTTTTAAACTATAATTATAGGATAAGTTTGCTTGTTCCCCAAGTAGTTGGGTATTAGGGCCCCTCTTGCACAATATCTTGACCCGTTAAGCCTATACTAGCCCAATACCGGACCCGATAATATCAATCCCTCTAAATTGTATAAAAACCATTGTTTTTATTATTACGTGAGATATTAACCATCAAGTGTACGTAATTTGCATGGTTTACATATTAATCGTCAGTCAAGTGACAATTCACATAATTTACATAATTCATATAAGCAGGCACTTCACATCCATCATGATTTAATTGCACATATTATAGTTATACATGCCACATAATTCACCAACGTTCGGGATACAGGACTCATGTGTGTGTTAAACAATGCTTTTCCTATTTAACACATATGTTATTATCATCTAACATGTGTTAGGCCTACTTAACTAACCCTGGTTAAGTATCTAACCATGCACAACACGTAAGTTAACTAAAGTATATCATGTAAGTTAACTAGAGGTCAGTAAAAGTATTAACCTGAAAATGCGGGGTGTCACATCATCCCCAAGTTGAAAAGAATTTCGTCCCGAAATTCAGCAAGTAAACAATAAAGCCAGCTATAAAAATGTGTGCTTGGTTCCCGGATGTCACATCATCCCCAAGTTGAAAGGAATTTCGCCCCGAAATTCACTTTGAAAGAGCTGCTTTTTGTTTAGCGTTCGATCTATGTTCAGGTTCAGGTTTAGAAAAGAGGTGTGGGTATTTAAGCCGTATTTGATCCATGCGTTCCCACGTGTATTCCGGTCCTAGACGGGAATTTCGTTGTACGTTAATAATAGGTATAGTGTTTTGTTTGAGTTTCTTGACGCCCCGCTCAAGAATCTCCACTGGTTCTTCCATGAACCGTAGCCGATCGTCCATCTGGATCTCTTCCAGTGGCACCATCAGTGTTGTATCCAACAGGAATTTCTATAGATTCAGTACGATATGTGGGATACATCGTGTACCCTACCAAGTTTGTTAAGCAGGTTTAACATGTAAGCTACCAGACCAATCCTTTCGACAATCTCGAATGGTCCAATGTATCGTGGGTCAGCCTTCCCCGTTTTACAAAGTGTATCACCCCCTTCCAAGGTGACACCTTCAACAGAACCTTGTCCCCAACTTGGAACTCCAAAGGTTTCCTACGCTTATCAGCGCAACTTTTCTGTCGATCACGAGCAGCAGCCATTCGATTTCTGGTTTGCACTATCTTCTCAGAAGTCTCGTGCACGAGTTCGGGACCTGTTAGCTGGCTATCCCCAACTTCAGTACAGCAGATGGGAGACCTACACTTGCGTCCATAAGTGCCTCAAAAGGCGCACACTGTATCGGAGTGTGGTAGCTGTTGTTATACGAGAATTCAATCAAAGGCAAGTGCTTATCCCAACTGTTGCAAAAATCCACCACGCACGCTCGTAGCAGATCCTCCAATGTTTGGATGGTACGTTCACTCTGTCCATCCGTCTGAGGGTGATAGGCTGTGCTCATATCTAAGAGAGTCCCCAAAGTGTCTTGGAGAGTAGTCCAAAAATGAGAAGTGAATCGCGCATCGCAATCAGATATAATGGAAGTAGGCACCCCATGCCTAGAGACTATCTCCTTGATGTATAAGTTCGTCAGCTTCTCTAACGAATCTGTTTCTTTTATTGCCAAGAAGTGGGCCGATTTGGTTAAACGGTCCACGATAACCCAAATCATGTTATGGCCCGTTGGCGTTCTAGGAAGCTTTGTAATAAAATCCATGGAAATTCCATCCCATTTCCACATCGGAATCTCTGGTTGTTGGAGTAGGCCTGAAGGTTTTTGATATTCAATCTTAACCTTCGCACAAGTCAAGCACTTACTAACATAAGTGGCTATCTCAGCTTTCATGTTTGGCCACCAGTATAGAGTCTTAAGATCTTGGTACATCTTGTCCGAACCAGGATGTACCGAATAGCGAGAGGTATGTGCTTCATCAAGCACCAGTTGTCTGAGATCCCCAAATCGTGGTATCCAGACTCGATCCATGAAGTACTGCAGGCCATCCGTCTTTAGTTCCAAGTGCTTATCAGCACCATGTAAGGTCTCAAGCCCGATGTTTCCTTCCTTCAAGGCTTCGCCCTGGGCTTCACGTATCTTATCAGGAAAATTAGAATGGATGGTGAGTTGTAAGGCTCGCAACCGTTTGAGTTTCATTTCCTTTCGACTGAGAGCATCAGCTACTACGTTAGCCTTCCCTGGATGATACTTGATGGCACAATCATAGTCATTTAAAAGTTCAACCCAGCGATGTTGTCGTATGTTCAGCACTTCTGATCAAATATATGCTGAAGGCTCTTGTGATCAGTGAAAATTATGCACTTTGTTCCATAGAGGTAGTGCCTCCAGATTTTAAGAGCGAAAACCACCGCTCCCAGCTCCAAATCATGAGTGGGGTAATTCTTCTCATGGACCTTCAATTGTCGCGATGCATATGCGATTACCTTATCACGTTGCATCAGTACACACCCTAAGCCTTGGATAGACGCATCACAGTATACTACAAAGTCCTCTGTACCCTCAGGCAACGATAATATCGGTGCACTGCAAAGTTTGGACTTTAGTAGCTGAAAGGCAGATTCTTGGGCATCTCCCCACTTATACGTAATACCTTTCTGCGTTAGGGCGGTGAGAGGTTGAGCGATCTTAGAAAATCCCTCAATAAACCTGCGATAATATCCCGCGAGACCAAGAAATTGGCGCACTTCAGTAGGGGTCCTAGGAGCCTCCCACCTTTTGATAGCGTCAATCTTGGCTGGGTCCACATGTATTCCTGCCTCGTTGACCACATGCCCAAGGAATTGGACCTCTTGAATCCAAAAATCACATCTAGAAAATTTTGCATACAACTGCTCATTCCTCAGTAGTTCCAAGATTAACCGCAGGTGCTGCTCGTGCTCCTCCCTGCTCTTGGAATAGATCAATATGTCATCTATGAACACTATGACGAATTTCTCCAAGTAAGGCTTGCACACACGGTTCATTAGATCCATGAACACCGCAGGTGCATTAGTTAGCCCAAATGGCATAACCAAAAACTCATAATGTCCATAACGGGTTCGAAACGCCGTTTTCGCCACATCCTCTTCTCGGACTCTCAGCTGATGGTACCCCGACCTCAAATCAATCTTAGAGTAGAAGCTCGACCCTTGCAGTTGGTCGAACAAATCATCAATACGAGGCAAAGGATATCGGTTCTTAATCGTTACCTTGTTCAACTCCCGATAATCTATGCACATGCGAAAGCTCCCGTCTTTCTTCTTAACAAACAGAACTGGAGCTCCCCATGGCGAAGAACTAGGTCTAATGAAACCCCCATCCAATAGCTCTTGGAGTTGGGTAGATAGTTCTTGAAGTTCACCTGGTGCTAAACGGTATGGTGCGCATGCAACTGGCGCTGCTCCAGGTGCAAGGTCAATCTGGAACTCCACTTGACGAACGGGTGGAAGTCCAGGAAATTCCTCTAGGAAGACAATTGGGAAATCTCGGACCACTGGGATGTCCTCAATCTTGATTTCAGTTTCAGCTCGAGTATCTGTCATGTTAGCCAAAATGCTGGACAGCCCTTACGAATACACTTCTGGGCCTACAGATAGGAGATGATGCCCACCATGGCACCACCACGATCACCCTGTATAGATAATAGTTCTCCACTTGGGAGGGGGAATACGAACAATCTTCTCCTGACAGAGAATTTCAGCGTGTTGCTTGGACAACCAGTCCATGCCAACCACGAGATCAAAGCTTCCAAGGGTGAAAGGTAGAATGTTGATGGCAAACGATTGCCCATCCAACTCGAGCTTACAGTCACGATGAATATGGGTTACCTCAACAGGCTTTCCATCAGCTAACTCTATGGTGTACGGGGTATCAAGAAGAGTAGGAACCATCCCTAGTTGTTTGCTAAGTTTTGATGACACAAAACTATAGTCCGTACCAGTATCATATAAGATAGAAGCAAGAGTGTCGTACCCGTCATTACATTGTTATCAGTCCTAGCTTCCCCAGAGCCAATCACAATTGCTATTCCACGAGCCCTATTGTTGTTGTTACCGTTGTGGTTATTGTTTGTTGAAGGACTTGTACCTCACACTATCCCACGTTCTCTTGCTATCACCAAAAGTAGAAGATGAAGCACCATGCTTCGGAAAATTTCCATGCTCAACAGCTTCATCAATAAGTTTGCGAGCCAGGTGAAAGATTTGCTAGATTCTGGGTAGGTGAGCTGCAGTGGCCAAGCCACGAATCTGAGGGACCCACCCATTTGGTCTGAAATTCGATCCGCCGGCTAAGTTGGTTAATTAGATTCGAGCACAAAGTATCCAACTCCTGTAGCTTGGTAGCGTAGGCGTCGATCCCAGACCCATCCGTCAAATTTCTAGATTACATTATAGGGTGCTACGTTCTCCATCCAAGTATCTGTAACTCATCGAGTGTGCATGTATCATGCATTACCCCATCCTGCCTGGGGCAAATGCTCATGGAAATGACTTATACTATGAAAGCAATCAGGCGGTCTCTTTCAGTTCTGTTGGAGCTATCGAGGTTTTCGACCAATAAAAAGGCTTGAAAATATGATGGCAGGTTGTTATTGTAGCATGTGCGTTCAAAGAATAAGAAAGTTCAAATGTGGAAGTCAGGGGAAACGAATGGTTTAACAAAATGGGTCTTTATTAGCTTGGAAAGATGCGAGGGCTTCAACCACCCTATCATTGATCATACGAACTCAGTCTTATCTAAGTTAACAAAAGGGAAAAGGAAGAAAAGACCAGTAAGAAAAAGTAAGAGTCAATCGTCGCCACGCTCTGTCTAGATAGTAGAGCCTTCATCTTCACTTTCCATATGCTCGTCCTGCTCAGGTTCCCCTTCCATCCCTTCTTCCTCCTCTTTCTTGGTGTCAGTGTCATATGGTTCTCATCACATACAGTCTCCTTCTCTAGTCCTATGTAAGCCAGTTTAGTGGTAAGCTATACCACTCGTTCCTTCAATCGTGGCCATCAGCCATTAGTAGGTTTCATCTTCCCTTGTGATGTTGCACTACGTCGCAGGCTTTACATAACTCCCCAAGAGTGTGTGTAACAAGCCCCGATCTAATGTGTTCCCATGAATCTACCATATGCTCATGAGAAACAAGGATATGCAGTCATGCCTTCGCCCGCTCGCACTAGGCGTAAGGTACTAAGGTAAGAAATAAGTTCTATATGCGTAATCCAGTCCCGTCTGTGTTACGAATGGGAGTAAGAAGGATCAAGTAACAAGGACACAGAAACTAATTGTCTCCTTGCTAAGTGACAAAAGATAAGTCTCAGCATTCGAATTCCTTCATAGTTGATTTAATGGTACCACGTCATGCGCATCGTGCAGCTTCCTGTGTACGTGCGCCACAACGCTCGCAAGGGCTCCCTCCCTTGTACTATTGTTGTCTCCTCGTCCATGAGGTTAGTTAGGATATTACTCCCAGTAATCCGCCACCTGGTGTAACCCTAGGTTCCCACCATTGACGTGTTAAGAATTAAGTCTAGAACTAGAAGATAACATATCTCCCGAAATCATATGTTGTAGATATATGTAGCTAATAGCTAGTTGTGCACTTAAGTTGTGAGTGTACTTATGCTATGATGATTATAGACTAGACTCAACATGCAGTCCTAGTTCACTATAACCAATGGCTCTGATACCAATCTGTCACACCCTCAAATTTCAACTGCGGGGTTTTACCGCGAGGCGCATGACATACCAGGATCCCATAGCCATAAGTCATATGAACGAACTCTAAATGCCCAAACCATTTAGTTCGTTTTCAAAAACCAAGTTTAGTTAAGCTGCGGAAGCGTAAACCAAATTTAAACCTTTTTAAAAAAAACTATGCGCAAAACAATGCGCCCAAATTAAAACCATACAAAAGCATAATATATAATTTATGTGTATGCCCGAGAGCCCAAATGCAGTGAAGTGTACAGTGCTTTCTAATCCTGGCACCGGAAGCTAACTACCTGCAAAAGCATGTAAATGGTGGGTCAACAAACAATGTTGGTGAGTTCACAAAGTAAAATAGGTGAGTAAGTAAAAGTGTAGGTTTCCCAAACCATGTAACCAAGTACAAGCACCGGTCTCCCAGACCACATAACCACATGTAAAAACGTCGGTCTCCCAGACCACAAGTAAACAGCTAATTCACATGCCAGGGGTAGCTAACCCACTCATGATAACTAATACCGGCGAATACCGAACTACTAATGAACAAGTTCCCATAACCGGGAGAAAAGTGCCTTGCGTCATTGCCCATCAACAATGACATATGTTTTAAGTTATTAGTTCACACCCATGCTCCCAGCACGATGTGAGGTTTGTTAGACCTAATAGCGCTATCAACTAGTAACCCGCTTGCCCAACCGGCAATTGATTCGGTATTTTGAAGGACTTAAATGATAGGGTTGGTTTAGTTCATCAAGGACATATAGCATGAATTAGTAAAAGTAGATTCACCCCGTGAATCATGCACCCCGAAACCCGGGATGTGTAAAAGTAGTCCCAACCCGGACTAGAAACGTTACGTAAGTTGTCTCGACCCGAGACACATGCTTTTGAGAAAAGAGTAGTGAAACTCACCTTAGGTTGCAAGCAAAAATATCCAAACTTCAACGTAATAGAGACTCGCTACCGACTCCCTATTATATGTGTCATTATGTGAGTACACGTGCATAACCAATATACCACATAGTACGTTTATTCGATTCTTCTAAAAGTTCAAAACCGTGTAGTGACACCTAGTGACTCTACATGCACAAGTATGTCCTACGTATCCCGTTGGTGATCATGGTGACTATTATGAGTTTAACACATCAAACACATCCCATGCAAGTTTCCACACAAATATATGTCAATTGCATACCATAAACAACTTCAAATAGTCACATAAGGACTTCGTACACAATCTGCGTTTTTAGGACAGATTGTGCACTGTGAAAAACGCATCTTTTAACCCACTTAACGAATGAATTAGAATCCCAAATTTTTACTGAGTGTTCATGGGGATTCAGTTGTAAACCCCTATTTTTATTTTGTCCTAAAACCAAACACAAAAATTATAAAAATTCGTACATCACAACTGTGTCCAGAAAATTTCCACAACAGGTCAGTTTAGTAGAAAAATTCCCAAAAATTGTGTATTCATCCAAACGGGATGAATCCACTTGGAAAAAGCCGAGTTTTTCCAATGTTGACATACTGTAAAAATTTCATAACTTAATTCTTTGTAAATCTCCAGTTATGACCATTTAAAGTTGACCCAATTTTCAGTTCCGAAAATCTGATATGACCTCTAATCAATTAAAATTCCAAAAACGATTCAACCGACGTCCAAATCTGATGGTTTTGCCCATTATGAAAAGCTAAGACTATGTACATAACAATCATGCAAAGAAATCATCAAAACTATCAATTTACCAACCCATTACAGCCTCTACAAAACGTCCAAACGAATCTGCCAGAATTTAAAACTTGCAGCCCAAGTTATTCACAAACCCTAATCATGCTCAAAAATCTCTAACACATGCATAATCCACACTCTCATGATCAAACACATATATTATCATGTAAAAACCCTAATCATGGCAACTAACAACAATCATCATCATTAAATCATCAAAAACATTCAAGAACTCATATATATATATATATATATATATATATATGCGGTTATATGTATGTTGTTTTTAGAGTTTTTAAAGTTTTTCAATTATCATAATTCATCAAAGAACGTATAAACGCATACCTGCAATGCTAAAACTCCCTAGAGCCTTGAGATTAAACCCGAACTAGCTTGATTAAGTGAAAGATTGATTGGTTGTTTGGAAAATTGAGAGGGTTGAGGGGGAGGGGATCCACGGCGCAAGTAGGGTAATGGGGTTAGGGTTTTATTTTTTTTTTAAACTATAATTATAGGATAAGTTTGCTTGTTCCCCAAGTAGTTGGGTATTAGGGCCCCTCTTGCACAATATCTTGACCCGTTAAGCCTATACTAGCCCAATACCGGACCCGATAATATCAATCCCTCTAAATTGTATAAAAACCATTGTTTTTATTATTACGTGAGATATTAACCATCAAGTGTACGTAATTTGCATGGTTTACATATTAATCGTCAGTCAAGTGACAATTCACATAATTTACATAATTCATATAAGCAGGCACTTCACATCCATCATGATTTAATTGCACATATTATAGTTATACATGCCACATAATTCACCAACGTTCGGGATACAGGACTCATGTGTGTGTTAAACAATGCTTTTCCTATTTAACACATATGTTATTATCATCTAACATGTGTTAGGCCTACTTAACTAACCCTGGTTAAGTATCTAACCATGCACAACACGTAAGTTAACTAAAGTATATCATGTAAGTTAACTAGAGGTCAGTAAAAGTATTAACCTGAAAATGCGGGGTGTCACACTACTTCTATTTAAGCCCCACTATGTTCTATTTATGTCATATACTAGGGTTTAGACGGCTACCAAATCGAAATCTTTGGATTCCTGGTTTGGTAACGACAACGTAGAAAACTTGTAATCCATGGCATTTGATTTCTATATAGTGCAATATCTTCGTTTGTTTCAACTTCAATGACGTTTTTCTAAGCTTTAGATTCGAAAATACTTGTGTAAGAGTTGACGCCTGAAATCGCGAGAGAAATCACGAATATCTGAATATTGCTATTCGTTATTTTGCTCGGACGAAGGTGTTTTGATCGGCTGATCGATTATTTAAGGTATGATCATAACCTAACCTTTTTGGAAAATTGTTAATTAGCATTTAGTTATCTTAATTGCATCATAACTTTAGCTTGGTCTCAGAATTAGGTTTGAATCATACTCTAAAAATCCCAAATTCAAGTGACATCAAATACTTGAATCAAGTTATAGAACAAAAAAAAAAAAAAAAAAAAAATCCAGATTATATATATAATCCGTATTTTTAAATTGTGTTTTAATGGGGTGATAATAATCCTTTTCTTTTGGTTTAATTTCAAAAATCCAGACGGGTTCCCTTACAAAGTTCATTAATCAGCCTTAGAATTTGACACAAAGGTATGCTTTTTGAGTCCTTGTTGGAAATACCATATAGCATATCCATAGCTAGAAATGGGAAAACCATTCATGTCTCATTTCTCTTATCATTTTCATATTTAGGACCAAGAATAGCACATACACCTTATTGTATTTACAAAATTAAAAAAAAAATGATTGATTGTTACTAATATGATTAATGATAATCATATCAACAATAATAAAAAATAAGGATTAGTATATTAATATATCATTAATGATATTAAAAATAATTATTATTATCATATTAATAACAAAATTAATTAAATACACAAACACATACCCTTAAAATAATTAGAGTGAATAGCCAAAATCGTCATGAGGTTTTCTCATTATTGCTAGATCCATCCAAAAATGTTTTTTTCTCACCTGAGCCACTGACGTTTCCCAATTATTGCTAGATCCATCCAAATGACTAACATTATTAAAAAGTAACGAAAATAGAGGGGTGGTTTGGTCTTTTTCCTTATTTAATTAATTTTGATATTTTTAACCTTGTTTTTTTATTCGATATAAAAAAGAAAATTTTAATACTTAACAAGAAAGGTCAAATTAACATATTTGACAATTTTTATACTATATGTAGCAGTTGGATCAACAATCTATGACCAAAATTTTATATTATATGTATCAGTTTGTCAAATTAATCCTTCTTTTTTTACTAGATTGGCCTCAATCAAGAACACACTTGCACCACTCAACATATATACCGTATACTGTAACAAAGCTTCCCACCAAACAAACTTCAACTTGTGGGCATTATGTCTCTCAACAAAAGGAAATTGTAATGATAGACCCAAAACCAATTCAAAGAACAGAACTTTTTGAGCCAAAATTTCCCACCAAACATGATGTTAAGCTGTCACACTGCAGCTATTAAACTTTCGACAGGCGAGGCAAACCCAGCAGACTGTTGGTTCAGGCCCCACTCAACTCACACACACAACACACACTAGCACGTACGTATGAATATAACTTGTAGAAAATGAAAGATGAATTAAAAGGCTGCATTTATTCACTGTCGAAAAGAGCTATTTATAGCTTTACAAGACTATGCCTACCAATAGAAATAAACAATAAAAAAAACTACTACTCCTAAATAATTGGTAAACTCCAAACGTTCACATCCTGCCACAAGATTCGGTCAAACATAAAACCAATTCTAATTTATGAAACACGCAGCTCCTACTTTCCTGATCATCCAAAGACCAAGCAGGATGATCCGCAACCATCTCCCGTGACCCGTATGCTGGACCCGTGACCCGTGACCTATAAACGAACCGATTAACCCAACACAGACTGCAGCTGTTAACATTGCATTTGACCATCCAGCTAATGCGGCTGTTAAGGGTAGGCGAAAACCAGCTTCATTTGACCATCCAGCAGCTACAGCTGTTAAGCCGAGGCCATTTTGACCCATTTGCTGTTGTTCAAACAAGTAACAACTTAAAACCGGCAACATTTAACCCACTTGCTGCTGTTCAAACAAGATTAAACAACACACGTTATTATTAAGTGGGGGACTGGTTAATTCTGTCTTCAAAAAAACAAGATTAAACAACACACGTTATTAACAAGATTAAATAATAATCTATCAATTTCGTATCCTATGCATCAATACGATTAAACAACACTAAAGTAAGTGTTTGAATGTTAATCGAAATTATGTAGGAGATAATGGATTAAGGGAATTGTGTTTAGAGGGTGTTTGGGATTGAGTTTGGAAATGTAAAAGTGTTTTTGGTCAAAAGTGCTTATTGGCTTATGACTTTTTGAAAAGGAGTTTTAAAAAAAGTGTTTGGATTAGCTTTTCGGATGAGAAACGTCAAAAAGTCAATAAATTGTCTTTTTGTAAGTGTTTCGCTTAACTTATTGTGAATATTGGTTGTATGTGTGGTAAATTTGTAATTTTTTTTTCCAAAAGTCAAAAGCCAAAAGCCAGGATTTGTAACTTTTCAAAAACAACTTTTCCACCCTTAAAAGCCAAAAGCCAAAAGTCAAAACAGAAAGTGCTTTTGGGTTACACAAACAGCTTATTGACTTATTGGCTTTTTGGAAAAGCCAATAAGTCAATAAGTTGTTTTCAAACTCAATCCCAAACACCCTCTTAATGGATTAAGGGAATTGTGTTTTTTGTATAAATGAAGAGGAACGTTTGGGGTTATACAGGCAAACGGTTGGGGTTATAAAAGGGGAAAATTACATAAATGTCCCTATAAGTTAACATACTTTTTAACCATGTTAGTGATTTGGACCGATCTAGCAATAACCGGGAAACGTTAGTGGCTCAGGTAAGAAAAAAAAAATTTTGGATGGATCTAACAATAATGAAGAACCTCAGGGACAATTTTGGCTATTCACTCAAATAATTATATATACAACGTTGTCCATAACATTTTTATCCTAACTATTTTGTAAAATTGGATTTGTTTGTGCTGATTGATTGATTGTACCAACGAGCAATGACTTAATGTGTATAACTGTTTAGATGAAACTTATACATTTGATTTTTACTAAATAGTATAGAAAAACAACAGGTCACTAAAGGGTATAGAGAAACAATTTGAAGAATGGGAAAAGGGTCATTGCCCAATATGCATGGAGCATCGACACCAAGCCATACTTCTGTTGTGTTCATCGCAGCAAGACAGTTGTGAGTCTGTACCGTTAGCGTTAGCACCCAAAGACGAGCCTATTTCATAAGTACTTTCTGGGCCCAGATTAGCTGACAGTTAAGCAATGGCGACACAAGACCCCTTCCATTCGCTTCATTAGCATGCATCAAACGATGACCTGAAAGATCACTTACCTCTATGAATGCTTCGTACAAGATTGTTGTTTGCTTTCATCCAATCGACGATATTAATAACCTCCAAGATCAAAGGTGGCTTATTTTCCACAACTTCCTTACAAGGCCCAATGAACATGTTTTATATGATCTAGTAGATTTTCTTCACTGAATAAAGGATATGATTTATGGGATTCTCGTCTACATAAATGAGAACTGCTAAAGAGTGGTCTTTTGGGTTATACCGTAGGAGAGACAAATATGGTGTTCCGCGTAGAGGGCAAATGGAGCGGGAAGCATCATTTTTACCATTTGGGTACGTATGATTGAGCATGTGGTGAATTCTGCTGGAACCAATTAGCCCACAGATGATCAGCTACTCATAAACTAATGCAAGCGTAATACATACATACATAAAAGGGTTTCTAATGCAAGCATTACATGGCCAGCTGCTACCAAAGAAATTTTTGATCCCTTCTTGAATCTTCTCTTTCGGTAAATCCAGAATTTTACCAAGCTTACGAGGACAATGACCTAACGGCAAATGTTAAAGATAAAAGGTGCCTACAACAAATGGAATGCATTTGTGACCAACGTATATTTATACATTTTCAATTTTAAAGGATATGAACAGACTGTGATTAACAAAATATTCATGGTTTCTAAATTTGTAAAAATCTGCAAGCTTTTGTGTTACATTTTTTCAATATGTGAATTGTCATTTATTATTTATATATAACTAGTATTTTACCCTGCCGCGCGCTGCCGCGGCGTGCGGCGGATGGAACTGTGTTACAAAAAACGCACCCGCGCTATGCGGCTTAAACTCGGTTAGTATCGATTCTTTTTATTACATGATCGCAACAGTAACATACAAAAGGAAGTCAAGACATGTTTATATCAATCATAATTAATTTCATAATCTTGGTAACGATTTTGATGAAACCAATATTTTGATGAAACCAATATAGTGAATATTAATATTATTACTGATTTTGAATACTGCTATCCCAAAGCTTTAAAATTGATGTTATATTCAACTACTTGGGGTATGGTGTATTTAATATTTATTTTATATAACAAAACTAAATTCCAAAAGTTTATGTATTAAAATGAGCCACAAATTTTATTAACCATGTATTATTTTATTGTAAAGTTTCACAAAAATCAAAATATGACAATGGCACAGACCATCTATCTACTTTTCTAAAAAAGTTTGTAATAAAAGTTGATTAAAGCAGAAACTTTGAGGTTTTCAATAACTACCGCCATTTTTTTTCTTTGAACGGTCAACGAATCAATTTCCGAGCACTCTCGGGCACCCTTTTGGCGAATCAGGTACTCGAGAGTACCCGGGCCACCAATTGCCACCAATTCCCGAGAAAACCCGACCACTCACCCGCTCGAAGGCACGACAGTGAAATAATCGGTAAAACCGGTCAGGATCAGGACTCGAACTCAAGCCAATGGCTGGGTCATCCCTCATTTCCCCTTCACCAATGTCCTCCAAATGTAGCTAGTGAGAATTGAACCCAAGCCTCCCATAGAAAACTTTAGGCCCTCAACCAACTAAGCTACAAGTGTTGGATAATAACTACCGCCATATCAATGAACACTCATCAACACCATCTGACGCCCACCACCAAACATCCACCAACACGTAAACCCACAATCATCGTCTCATCTCCACCTTTGAACACCCACCCCAACCAACACGCCTCTTGGAATACACCAACCTCGTATAAGGAAACACTCAAATACATCTATTGAAGCAAATGTGAGTTCTTTTAATTGGTTTTTACCGTTTTCTCAATTAAAAAGAAGGCAATATACACAAAATGGTTTGTAGACCAATAAAATACTTTTTAATCGTACATCCATCTTTTCCATCCTCTTACCTCCTAGTCCCTACACCCATATTCTCCATCTCTCTACACTCCATTAAAAACCTTCTCCAAACCTCCATTAAACCTGCAACTTTTTTTGTACACCATTTTCATTTTTCTCTCAACCTCTCATTAATATTCAAAAGTTAAAGGGGGTGATTGAAAAATTTTATAGGGGCCCTCTGGATTTGCACGTATGTATAACGTTAACATAAAAATTTTAAGGTGGGCGGTCGCCCCTTAGGGGAAGAGTGGGTCCGCCCCTGACGGTGGTAGTGACGTAACCGTTGAGGATAGAAGAATGAAATGACGGTAAGGTATAGCGGTTGCAAACATTGACGCTCACCGTTAAAGCAACAAACTTCTGATTTTCATTTAATGGTTGACTGTTTGGAGGAGATGTATCGGTTCGGAGGGGTTGCAAGTTAGTGACGGTTATTTGATAAGTGGTGGTTATTAACGGTGGAAGTTATGTAACGGAAATTTCAACGGACCGTTAAGTTAATAATTGTATTATATATAATGTAAGTGCGAAGTTTGTTGGACATAATATTTGATTATCCTAAGTTAGATTATTTAGCATGTATTATTATTATTATATATCCTAAGTAGGGGTTGTTAGGCAGTTATTAGTGAACCATCATGTCGGTTCATCAAGGGGTATCACACCCTTTCACTATGTATAAATAGGAACAAACCTATTCATTTATAATTGATGTATCTTATGCAAATTCTCTCTAAATCTATAAACAAGAACATCCCATGTGACCACATTTGGCATCAGAGCAAGGTTTACATATTCGGTTCCATCAATATCGTAAAGAAGGATCATCACTGAACAATCCCCTGTTTTCGAACAAAACAGAGGAAGACACAGAACCGGCCTTTACCGAATCACAGGACTATTTCCCAAAACAGAACGAACAGAAGGATCGTTATTTGAAGATTAGATCGTTATACAGAAGGAACAGAACCGGAAGAAAGAATCCGGCGAAACTCCGGCGAGACACCGGCGAAGAAGAAAACGAACGAAAACGTTATTGAACGACGTTTTAACTGTTTAATCCCAGTCCCTTAATTGTTTTACTGAATATCGAATACAAAAAAAAAAAAAAATTGTTCTTGAAATAAAAATCAAATTTTTTAATACTCTGTTTTTACTTTTTGTTCGGACGGTTTCGAAACAAACAGGTTTTTCAAAAAACATTAAAGTTTCTTTTTGTTCAAATAAATAAAAACAATCAAAACTTGTTTCTAAAGTCAAAACAGTTTTCGAATCAAAATCAAGAACAATTTTTCGGATTATTGAATTCGAACCAAAACCATCTTTGGATATTCACTCGTATTCGATTCGCTTATAGGAAGGTTATTTGAAATCAACACATCAGATTAATTACAAGTTCGTTGAAACAAAACATAATCAAAGTTAATTTCAATCGGACATAAGGGATTTCTGGGTAAATAATTTGTTTGTAAGAAAGTTTATTGAAGAAGATTGAGAAGTCAAACAAAGTTTATAAAACTTTTGACTTTTAGAAGTCAACGGAAGTTTTTAAGGGAATAAAAAAAACGAAGGTTCACAAAATTAGTTTTTTTTTGGGATTAAAATACTGATTTTATTATGGTCTAACAACCGATTTTATTAACAACAAATGAGGATTTGTTTTTAAACATTAAAAGGATCAGTAAGTGTTTTTTAAGGAAAAGTCAAAATTGTGAATTTATTACCCCTTAAAAACAAAATTGTGAGAACATTATTTGTTTTTAAACAAATAGTCAAATCTTTGAAAGTTCCACCATAGCAAGTCAAATCGAATCACAACGATTCGAATAGCAAGATACTCCGAGCCCATTACGGTTCGTCGAGAAAAAAAAATTAGCAAGTAACTCCGAGCCTTTTTGGTTTGTTGAGAAATAGCAAGTGACTCCGAGACACTTCGTGACTCGTTGAGTATATATAGCAAGTAACTCCGACCATTCGTGGATCGTCGAGTATAGCAAGTGACTCCGAACATTTGTTCGTTGAGATTAGCAAGTCCACTCCGAATTCTATTCGTTGAGTATAGCAAGTTAGTGCATAAGAACCTGATTAGCAAGTGGGTCAGGAGCACATAAAACCTGATTAGCAAGTAGGTCAGGAACAAAGCCCCGATTAGCAAGTTGGTTGGGAGCAAGCAAGAAAATTGGTTAGCTAGTTGGCCAATAGCAAGTTGATCATATCAAAATCCAATTAGCAAGTAGGTTGGATAATTTGATCAAACTCAAGCAAGAATATCAAGCAAGTTAGCAAGTAAGAAAGATTGGAAAGAAAAAGTCCAAGAACGCAAAGAAAGAAAACATGGCAGGGAAAGAAGACAAAAACGCGTCTAGCAGTTCAATATCAACTCGTGAGCAAGGAAATGTATCATTGCAATGCCCGAAACTGACAGGATCAAATTACACCTCGTGGGCACTATTAATGGAAACAATCTTAAAGGCTTATGGTCTTTGGGAAACAATTGATACAAAAGAAGGAGTTGAAGCAACAGATGAAAAGAAAGGGAATACAACCAAAGCTATGATTTTCCAAACATTACCAGAAGATATCTTAATGCAAGTAGCACAATGTCAAAATGCAAAAGAAGTTTGGGAATCAATCAAAGTTCGATACCTTGGAGCAGATATGGTTCAGAAAGCACGTCTACAAACCTTAAGAAGCGAGTTAGAGATTCTCAAAATGAAACCAAATGAATCAGTAAGTGACTTCGCAAGCAAGCTAGGCAACATAAGAGCCAAATTCAAAAGCCTTGGCACAACTCTTAAGGATAAAGCAATAGTGAGAAAACTACTAAACTCACTTCCAAAGAAGTTTCTACCGATCGTAGCAACTATCGAGCAATATTCAGAGATAGACACAATGTCATTTGAAGAAGCCGTTGGAAGGATTACAGCATTTGAAGAACGCCTCAAAAGTCAAGATCAACTAGAAGAAAATCTTCAAAGTAAACTCCTAATAGCAAGCTCAAGTAACCATTCAGCAAGTTGGCACCATGGAAAAGCACGTAATAATCAAAACCAAGGAAGAGGACAAGCAAAAAGCTTTGACAGAAGAGGAAGAGGACGCGAAAGAAGCAAGAGTCAAGAAAGAAAAGACAAAAGTACGTTCAGGTGTTACGATTGTGGAAGACTTGGACATTTCGCCAACGAATGCACCAAATGGAAAGACAAGAAGCAAGAAAAGAATGAGCAAGTATCCCTTCTCGTTCATGAAGAAGAAGATCCAACCCTACTCTGAAGCAAGAAAGGATAAATCAAAATTAGGGGTGAGAATGTTGGACATAATATTTGATTATCCTAAGTTAGATTATTTAGCATGTATTATTATTATTATATATCCTAAGTATGGGTTGTTAGGCAGTTATTAGTGAACCATCATGTCAGTTCATCAAGGGGTATCACACCCTTTCACTATGTATAACTAGGAACAAACCTATTCATTTATAATTGATGTATCTTATGCAAATTCTCTCTAAATCTATAAACAAGAACATCCCCTGTGACCACAAAGTTTACCAAATATTTTATGTTGAATATGACAGCTTGATTGCAGAAATAATAATTAATCAGAAAAATAGCAGTGATTGATCATACCGTTGATCGACTCTTTTTCTATGATTGTAACTGAGGAAATTACCCTACGAATCTGAAATCATGACCCATGACCAAAAGGCCACTACTTACCTAAACAGACCATGAAATAAACATATGTTAAAACAGTAATTGCTGCCCAGTTGACCCATTAAATTTCTGAAATCAGTTGACCCATTAAGCTGCTAAACAACCAATTAAGCCCAACATTTTATCTACTTGTGGAATTGCTTTAACGAGTCTGTCAAATTGACATAACTTTATGTGTTACATGGCAAGGTAAGATCACATATTAGCTGTAGTGAGAAGTTTCCATGCAGCAATTGGTCTATGCAAATAATTTTCACTTATCTACATGAAGACTTCGGCCAAGGTTGTTGTTTGCTTGCAGCGGATTGATGAAATCCATAACCTTTTTGTGAAAGTATCGTGTCCTTTTCTCTTTTTGTTTATTAAGTAGGTTCCTATCATGTTACCGGAATGACCAAATTTCACAAAATTACATAAAAAGTGTGTGTTTTATGTACCTGCCATTCTCCGTACTGTCCATCTTAGGTCCATAAGCTAGAGCTTTATTCTTAACATGAAAGAGCCGGCCTTGTCCAAGCGCTTGATGTGTTTTCTTGAGTGCCTCGTGTGCCTCAGGCACGCATATTAAGACCATGCTCCTAAACTGATCACATGACCCCTTTATGATCACAAATTTCACTTTCATAATACTGGCCTAATCACCAGAAACTAATGTGTGCTGCCTCAAAACACAATAATTATGTACTCACTTTTAAAACACAATGCAAACACACCAACCTCAATGGGTGTTTTCATAACAACTATGCCAATGCATACGTACATATGAGACCACTAATCACACCAAGAACATGGCTTTCATCATATCACCATGATTTTATCATAATGATACTGCATTTGAAAAGATGATCTTTTTCAAAATTGTAATGAAAGGAGGGCGCTTGAACGTCCGGCTCAAGAAAATGCAGTACACAATGTCCACTCAGCTAAGTAAAGGATACATCCATTATAATGCCATTAACAACACCATCAAGCAATTTTGCCTGCAGTTGGAAAAATTATAACAATAATTTATCAAAATGAACAAGATTCTTCACATTTAGAACTTACGAATATCAGTGGTTAATGGGAGTTAACATGAGAAAAGGACAAGTCCACCTTTTATATAAAACATAACACTATATTGTGTAAAAAGATTCTGGTAGTAGAATGTATCAGCTATGTTGTATGAATGATGATTCTAGTTCTGAGTTATTACTTGCACCGCGGCTGGATTTCAGAAACGGTCAACTGCTGGTTACAGATAATTGATGAATGCAGTCGAAAGAATGCAGAGCGGAAAACAGAAAAATTAAATCAAATGAAGTCAACTACCATTCAATGCTTATATGAATATGAAGCCACTGATTGCACCATGACTTTATCGAATGATACTACATTCGAAAAAAGATGATCCTTTTCAATAAGGCGATCCACCTGCATAGTAAGCATAAAAATGATCAAAATGGCAATAAAAGGAAAGCGCGGTTTTCAATAGAAGAGAATTAAAGCTTGATCATACCTGCTCCAAAAAACATAGTTCACTCTAAGGGGCTGTTTGGTTCACCTCAGAATGGCTCCATTCAGAGGTAACCTCTGAATCGGTCAGAGGTTAAGGTGTTTGGTTGTCAAAACCCAACCTCTGAATGGTTCAGCACAGGGAAGATGCTGAATGAAAAACAAGACCAATATACCCTCTCCTGCTACCCTTAACTCATTATAGGATACATCCAATATAAGTAGTTAGCACATTCGACCAGTTTAACCTGCCATTGGAAAAGTTTAACAAAAGTTCTCAAAACGAACAAGATTCTTCACATTTATAAGTTAGAACTTAGGAATATCAGTGTTTAATGGTGCTTAACATGAGAAAAGAACACTACATTGTGTTAAAAAAAATTCTGGCTGTTTATCAAAATTTGGTAGTAGAATGTATCAGCCATATAGTCTGGATGCTGATTCTAGTTCCGAAATATTATGGTAACTGGAATAATGATAAGTGATGACACTATGCTGATTCTGTTCGATTCCATAAATGTTCAACTGCCGGTTACAAATAACTGATGAATGCAGAGTTGAAAATGGAAAAATTCAGTCAGTTGAAGTCAACTGTGATATGCCTAAACAGTTGGAAGTATTCACATTTGAGGGTTGAGGTCATATGTGATGATTGCATTGAATTGAATAATTACCAGAAGCAGGCATTTGCTTTCAAAAGTCAATCGAAATAAGAAGTCAAAAGCAGTCAATTACGTTCAAGGAATAGTGAGATCATGAATTGCCTGTTACTAGCCAGTTTGTATTGGTTTTGATGTTGGGTGATCAGAACTTGGATTTTAGTAGTAAAAAAAACGCATTGCTGGTCAAAAAGGAAAAAGTCAACAATGGTAAAATAGTTAACGCTAGTCATGGAACTGTTTGATCGCGAGAGGATATGTTACAAGGAAAAGAATCAACTTGGGGTTGATTCAAAAGTCAGATTTTGGAAGACCACTTTATGCATTATGTGATTATATCTTGTATTGCATGCATAAAAATAAGTTTTATATGTTGGTTTTTATCTCAATTAGACCAATTATAGGTCCAAATTTAAATGATCTGTTGTTTGTAGCCCAATTCATGCCAATTTGTATAGGGCCCAATAGGAGAATTGAAGTCTCAAATAGAGAAGTCCAGAGACGGTTCAAACCTAGTCAAAGTCCATTCTATTTAACCTTACAAAATTACGTCAATTTGATCAGTTAGGGTTTAGACAATTAACGAAACCATATGTTCTAGATCCACGTTTTGGTAACGGCGGAAAGCAAATATACCTAGATAACTTGTAAACCATGGCATATGGTTTCTATATAATTGTTTGCTTCCATTTGAAGCATAACTATGACGTTTCTCTAAGCTTTAGATGCGCTAACGACGAAAATCAAGAGAGCAGTCATAGAATTCCAGATAATACAGTTCAAGATTGTGATTTGCTCACTCCAATCGGCTCATCAATCGTATCTGGTATGATCATTACCTAACTTTTTATAGAAAATTGATAATTAGCATTCAAGGAATCTTATGGTCGTTACCTAACCTTTTTGGAAAATTGATAATTACATTTAGGAATCTTAATTGTTAGTGTCGAAACATGCTCTAAAAATCCCAAATTTCAGTTATAGAACCGGATTTGGCCTAAATATCTCAAACTTCAATTGTGGGATAGCCAACTCTACAGTAGCCTCGGATCTGAAAATCCACAAAAGTTTGATAAAATTTCACAAACCCTTAGATCTGAAAATTTCACAAAAGTTGGTGAAAATTTCACGACTCCTAAACTATGTTGAACAGTGTTTTCACATTTCTATGTATATTTAGTTTGATCATTGTTCTCTTTGTTATTTGTTATCAATGTATGTGACAATTCACACAACAGACAGTCTAATGTAAAAGGAGTCCTATTTTATTTTATTTTATTTTTATTTTTTTTGTAAGTCATCTCAAGCTCGAAACAGGTCACGAAGACTGGACCAAAAGACCCAAACTCAAGCCTCCTTTGCATACACCTGGCCGCTACACTATCCATGACCTTGTGGGGACTTGGCTGGACTAAGAGAGAAGATTCAAGAAGGGATCAAGAAAAAGGTTCATGCACACGTGTTACTAAAAAAATTCTTGATCCCTTCTTTAATTTTCTCTGTTGGTAGTTCCAGAATCTTACCAAGCTTAGGAGCAACATGACCTAATCCAAGTGTTACATAGAAATTCCATAATGTTCTCTAAAAAAGCGCAATAGGAAAAAGGTTCCTATTGGAAGCGTTATACGATACTGCAAGTGGTATAGCAATTGTTATACAGAAACAAGCTCATTGCCAACTGTCATCAAAGGAACTCTTGATCCCTTGGATTTTCTCTTATGGTGTGATTCCAGAAACATATCAAGCTTACGAACACTATGCCTATGGCAAGTGTTATAGAAAAAAAGGTTCCTACAAGAAATGGGATGTATTCATAGGGTTATGATCAAATGCACAGTGAAAGAAAAATAGGAAGTCATATGAATGGTATCAAACGGAGTCCGATCGAACTCATTCAAGCGGCATTGGAACCGTCTCGTTGAACCCTATGATCTTAGTTTTTAGGTTTTCGCTTTTCTGGATTTTTAGCTTGTAGTTTTTTAATTTACGTTATATCATTGTGTCTTTTATGTAGCATTATGTCTTTTTCTTATTTTCGTCATTGTATTATTTTTGCGATTCATTTTGTCTTTTTTTCTTTAGGGAATTGGATTTTAATAACCCAAACTCTTCAAAGTTGGCCACTGGCACACTCAACTAAAACATTGGCCATATATAACCTGAACTATTGACTTATTGGAATCTAGCACCCAACTAACTGACACCGTTAGTTGGGTTGCTGACGTGGCACAAGATGTTGACGTGGCACGCTAATGTGGCACAAGTTGCAGACGTGGCACGCTGATGTAGCACTAGTTGCTGGCGTGGCACGCTGATGTGTGCACACATGGATTGACACGTCAGCATGCCACGTCAGCAAACCCACTAATGGTGTTAGTGATTTAACCGTTAGTTGGTGTTAGATTCCAATAAGTCAATAGTTCAGGTTATATATGGCCAATTTTTTAGTTGGGGTGCCAGTGGCCAATTTCAAATAGTTCAGGTTATTAAAATCCAATTACCCTTTTTCTTTAGCATTGTGTTACATTTTTCGGCATTGTGTTATATTTTGTGGCTCATTGTGTCATATTTCGATATCTATTGTGTTTTTTGTATCTTTCTCACCCTTCTAATTTTTACTACACTGTGTAGGATAACTTGACCATGTATATTCATACAATCACAATGTTTAAGATTATGAACAATCTGTGATGAATAAATATCCACAGTTTTTATATTTGTAGAAACTGACAAGCAATGAAATTTCAAATCTTCCAGCTTTTGTGTTACCTTTTTTCAGTCTTGATTATCATGTTATGTGTGGATTTTTTTCAAATAACCTTATCTACTTGTTGAACTGCTTACGAGTATATTATTGTCACATAACTATGTGTTACATTGCATGGTAAGATCGCATATTTGTTGTAGTGAAAAGTTTTTGTGCGGTATTTGGTCTACTATAATAACGGTAACATTATCACTTGCCTATATGAACGCTTGGCAAGGTGGTTGTTTTCTTTCAAACAGACAGGCTTATATGGCCTCTGTTGAATTGTAAATATAACTTATTTATGTTTTCATGTATTATGTTGTGATTATAAATACTTGTATGTAATGTATTATGTAGAACAATTATATTAGGAACTTTAGACTAGTTAGAAATGTATTAAGAAGAACAAAGCCAATGGGTCAAAACAACTCGGCTACATTTGAAGATCAAGGCTGCACGACATCAAAACTGGCTGCACATCATTGATTCAAGGCTGCATCAACACGCTGCATCAAATCAGAATAAAGACCATGTTTCGACATACGTTTCAAGTATATAAAAGCAGCAAAAGGACGATAATACCCCTACGGTTGAAGTAGTTATTTTTGGCGCCAAGATATAATTAAACCAGTGGGACTAAAGCAACAAAACGGTTCTGGAACAGACATGCCTATTCGAAACATATTTATACAAGGGACAAGGCACATTATTTCGGTTATCAAGATTGTTCACAATTCAATCCTCTAAGTCAAACAAAACTTCCAGAATTCTATTGTTCTATTATTCCTTTGTATCGAATCTTACTTTGTTCAATAATATATTATCATTAGATCTTGTTTTGTGTCAATCATAGTTGTAATTGTCTTATTTCTTGTCCGCTGCAAACTGATCTGGGCCAACAAACTGGTATCAGAGCAAGGCTTATCGTTTGTATTAAACAATCAAATCGGATCTGTTCATCGTATTCGTGTCTGTTTTTTTTTTTTTTTTTTTTTTTTTGTCTAATCTTTCTGTCCAAAGTGTCTATCAATCGTTCATAATCTGTTCATAATTTCCTTATATCAGAAATCGTTCATAATCTGTTCTGTTTATTCGAAGTCTGCATATTCTGTTTCAGCGTCTTTTTGTTTCTGTCACATAATCTGTAATCACGAGTCAAGTATCCTGTTTATTTTGTTTGTTGTATTGTAGTATAATTCTGGAAGTTTGGTTTGTTTATTAGAACTCGAGTCAGTTCAGTGTAAAGTCCGTTCATTAATATTGTTGTTTGTCTGTTTTTTCTGTCAAGTATCACATCGGAAAGTTTTACTTTCGGAACACATTTCCTTAGTCATTAAATCAATTCGTATATAACACAAAACATGTCTGATTCATCCGGGATTTCATACACGGGATCAAGGCCACAATACATGGCGAGATTCAGACGAAAGAAAGAAAGAAAGGCTGCACTAAGGCGAAGAGGAATCGAGACAAGAAAATGTTATTATTGCAAACAACCGGGTCATCTTATTGGTGTTTGTGGCATTAAAGAAAGAGATGAGGGTGCACAATTAATAAGGGATGCAATAAACACGGGGATATCATATTATCCCGAGAAATCATTTGGTAGTGGGGAAGATTATATGCTTCAAGGATCGGACAACGGTTTGTGGAATGATATGTGGTATGTCAGTCCTAACTTTCATAATCATATTTCGGGTAATTTAGATTTCTTTCTCAAATTAAAGAAATCTTTTGGGGTTGAAAGTAGGATTAAGAAAGAGTTTGTGTTTATTAGAGGGGTTGGTGTTGTGAGTATATCGGTTGAAGATCAAACATTAGTCATACCAAATGTTTTTTATTCAACTGATCTGGAGGATAACATATTAAGTCTTCCACAACTTAAACTACAAGGCTTTGTAGTAAAGATTGTGGGAAACTTTTGTGTTGTTGAGAACATGTTTAAAGACAAAAGTATGCAATTTCTATTCATAGAAAATAACAGTGGATCAAGGGAAACAATATCGAAAGTATTGGAGGATGATGATGGTGATCACAAACAAAGAAAGTTATTTAAATGATTACTTCGAATCATTATCGGCCGATGCCAATTTCAACATTAAACAAATGGATGATATTGTTAATAACATAAACATAGATTCACTTGACAAGTGCATTGAGTTTTTAGACATTATACATGATTTGGATTACCCTTGGGCACATAGAGATATTCTTAAAGGACCATTCATCAAAATGGTGTCATGGTTCTTGAATGAATTTCTTGGGATAACCAATAGACCAATACCTCCTATGTTTGAAAACGGAAAAAAGGTTGAGTTGTATGATTTATATATCATGGTACAAAAGGAAGGTGGTCATCGAAGGGTATCTATGTATAATGTGTGGGTTGTTATTGCTAAAGAATTGGGATTTGACTATGAAGATAAGGACATGAGGAGAATACTATATGCACAATATTTAGATGTCCTAGATTGGCAATATTTAGTCCATAAAAATGCCCGGAAAACAGCCGAAAGAGTTGAAAAAGAAAGGCAAGAAAGTAGTCAAATTCGAAGGGTGGATACAATGCCTAATATTTCAAAGAATGCATCAACATCAAGCAAAGAAGTAAAGCCAAATGAAGAAGATTATGCATTGTATATGGGAGGAGATTGGAGGGCTGCAAAAAGGTTCATGAAGCGAAGAAACTTCGACTTTACACAAGCCGAAATAGCCCTCAAGGAAGTAATTGAAACTCTACCAACAAGTCCCATGAGCCCTAGTTATATTTAGGGGCGAGTGTTGAATTGTAAATATAACTTATTTATGTTTTCATTATGTTGTGATTATAAATACTTGTATGTAATGTATTATGTAGAACAATTATATTAGGAACTTTAGATTAGTTAGCAATGTATTAAGAAGAACAAAGCAAATGGGTCAAAACAACTCGGCTACATTTGAAGATCAAGGCTGCACGACATCAAAACTGGTTGCACATCATTGATTCAAGGCTGCATCAAATCAGAATAAAGACCGTGTTTCGACATACGTTTTAAGTATATAAAAGCAGCAAAAGGACGATAATACCCCTACGGTTGAAGTAGTTATTTTTGGCGCCAAGATATAATCAAATCGGTGGGACTGAAGCAACATAACGGTTCTAGAACAGACATGCCTATTCGAAACATATTTATACAAGGGACAAGGCACATTATTTCGGTTATCAAGATTGTTCACAATTCAATCCTCTAAGTCAAACAAAACTTCCAGAATTCTATTGTTCTATTATTCCTTTGTATCGAATCTTACTTTGTTCAATAATATATTATCATTAGATCTTGTTTTGTGTCAATCATAGTTGTAATTGTCTTATTTCTTGTCTGCTGCAAACTGATCTGGGCCAACAGTCTCTCAGGTATTCTCTACCGATCAGTAAAGGATGATATATAAAATTCTTGACTGCACAAAATGAGAGGTACAATAAGAGAACAAGTATATAGACAACACCCAAGATATTAACTTCATAGGGGTGTTCATTTACCTTTGTAAGAAAAAGAGTTGTAACAAATTGTGTTTGCATGTGATGTTTCTCTTTGAGTTGTGATGAACAGACACTGAGTTGTTTGAATGCTTAGACCAATAACCGGAGAATTGACATGTTAAGTTACTAAATTACCGGAATCATTTTTGTGGCAACTACTCCTAAACTTTGTTTAGAAATGTTCGAAGTGCACCAAGGCATTCATCCCAAAATGCGCAAGGCACACACATCTCGTAAGTGAGGTGTTGTTCTATGCACAATCGTATAAGCTTTATTTACAACCAGAAATCACGTATGTCCATCTGTCTTACATATAACCGTTTTTATCAAGTAAACCTTTCATATTTTCTTCATCCATTTGGTTGTTTTTTACATATAAGCGTCTCACAAATCCTAATAGTGACCTAGATTTACGTATGTCGTCACCTCAAGCACCTGATTCGTTTAAAACCAAGCTCCTAAACTGATCATATGACCATTTTGGGGTATCAAAATGAAGTAAACATAGGGAGGCCTTTTAGTAAATTCCATAACAAATTAACCAGTATCAAGAAAATGTTTGGTTATATAATATTGCTACAAGTAATGCAAGTGGCAACTTCGACCTAGGTTGCTTTAAATTGTAGTTGTGTTTATCTAAAGCAGGTCGGGTGAAAAAATAAGATAAAAAAAGGAGATGGTTAAGTGAAGGTGTCTAGACGAACCTAGCTAATTGACAATAGATTGTATGATTCACTAGCCCTCACATGTGCCACAAAAGAAAAAAGAAAAAAAACAGTTTTTGCTAACGATACTTTGAAGCTATTTGATGTTAGACATTATCTAAATATTGCACCATAAGTAGGGCTGTACACGAGTCAAGCCGAGCCGAGCCAGGCTGAGCTCGAGCTCGAGCTCGAAATTAAACGAGCCAGCTCGGCTCGGCTCGTTTTTTGGTCGAGCTGAAAAGTCGAGCTCGAGCTCGGCTCGTAAATGTTCGAGCTGAGCTCGAGCTGGCTCGAGCCAGCTCGTCATTTTTTTTATTTTTTTTATTTTACAAAGATTTATAAAATAAAAAAACAAAAAATAAATAAATAAAATTACACATATACATGTATAGTTTTTATTTTTCTAAGTTAGGATTTATTGGATTATGAAGGGGTGAGGTAGATAGGTAGTATGAGTGGGACTTTCAAAATTTGAATTTTAGAATTGGGTTTGGAGCCAAAATATATTACTTTCATCTATATATTAATTACACATACACAAGTCTGAGTCGAGCCATATGTCGAGCCATCGAGCGGAGCCACGAGTCGAGCCATCGAGCCGAGCCACGAGCTGAACACCCTTGGCTCGAGCTCGGCTCGATTACAAAACGAGCCAGCTTGGCTCGGCTCGAAAATAAAACGAGCCTTTTCAAGCGAGCTTTTTTCGAGCGAGTTTTGAGCTAGCCTCGAGCCGCGAGTTTTTTGTACACCCCTAACCATAAGACAGCAAGATCCGAGTCATCACAGCTGAAACTTGGACACATTAAGATCAACTCACACAGAAGACAATTTGGAAGATACAGTAAAGAGTTGAAATAGCTTGTCAAGTCACCAGATGCCCGCAAATAAGCACTTGCAATCTATAATATGCCTTTAAGGATCTGAAATGTGTGACGAGCCAGAAAGAAAATAAACTTTGTCTTCAAGATATTGCGATTAATATGTAAAGCCACATACGGATTGAAGCATGAGTAAATTACCCGACAGCTCCTCAAAGCAGCTTGGAAGTCTATATCAGCATGCTATCCTCTAATTCTATCGGAATCATTACGTACTTTTAGTTTTATTATTGCTGATATGCATATGTTGTCTTGTGAATTATAGGCCTGCAATTATATTTCCTTCCATTAGAGCTAAAAAAGAGAGTAATTAATCTAACTTTGAAGCGATAATATACCAAATTTTTTAACTTCTTTTGTAGTATTAGTCAATTATATGATCAAAATTCAAAAATGGGAATGAGAACTCATGAATAATTACAAACGACTTACCTAATCAAATTGTTGCTCTTCAAAACCGTAAATCAAACTGCTGCTTCGTCTCTGTGCTACGCCATGGAGTGACCATAGCTAAGCAAGGTTTTATATGCCAGTGCTTAAGGACCAGCCATGCATAGGACCCCGAAACATAATAATCAGGTAATCACACTTATAACACATCAATACTGGTGACAAATTTATCCCAGACAAAATTTTGAGTGTATATCAATCAATAAATTATTCTTCACAAGGTTTGAATAGAACTTAAGAGTGTCGGTGTTTGATGGGGATTAACATAAGAAAAGATTGACTACCTTTTATATGCACGTATGTATCATGCAGTGGAATATAAATGATCACAATTGGTAGTAGAATGTATCGGTTATGTTGTAAGATATTATGGTTACTGGAGTTGTTGATCATCATTTCAGAAGTGTTCAACTTATCAATTACAATGCAGTGTAAAAAAAATGATATAGTGTGATCATGAGTTTGGATATCAGTTAAGAGCACAACTGTTGGACGTAATGCTTTGCATCAAACAAGATACAAGACCGATTGATTATTATGTAAATATGTAGTGTCACATGTAAATATTAATGTATATCCTAAGTCTAGTTAGGATTAATGAACCGGTGTGTTCAATAGTTAGTTATTAGCGGTTACAATCGGTTAACGGTTGTGATGATTCACTCCCACCGATTCCTTAGTATAAATAGGGTCAACATGTATCATTTATAACTTGTCAAACATTTCTGTTTATATAAAACAGTTTGTTCCCTCCAATCTTTTCCCTCCAAATAAACCGCAAACATTAGTTTATATACAAAACCTTCCCATTCAATTGAACAGTGCAGTATTATCATTTGGATTTCGAACATGGCATCAGAGCCTTGATCAAAGACCTATGGTATTTTCGACTTAGAAGATGTGTATCACCGTGAAACAAGAGATGGGTGTGATGATTCCCCAATGTTTCCTTCGTTGTTCAATGGCCGTGTGAGTCAAGAGAGAACAACCGTGGCAGATCAGAAAGATCAGAGCCACAGAAGATTTGATGCACAAAAGGGTCGTAGATTCCAGAATGGGTTCAAGTAGCAGTCTGCCCGAGAAGAAAAGGGCCGCTCAAGAAGAGTTTAACCGACAAGTGAAGAAGAAGAAGTATGTTTCCGATTATCCGAAGGGTATGTGTTGTAGTTATTGTCAAGAACCCTTCCACTATAGAAGGGATTGTCCCAAACGAATCGGTAAAACAGAATTCATGATAAAAGGCACTGATTTAAAAGGATGGGATGACATATGGTTCGCTAGTCTTACCCGAAAGGAACACGGTTGTGGTAAGAAAGATTTGTTTATGGTTTTATGCAATTCTTTTGGAATAGAGGGCTGCCCACAAGGATTTCCCAAAGAATACTTTAGGGGAAAGGGTTCGGTTCTTATCTATAGTGGTGGACAAATGCACAAAATCAAAAACGTTTACTATGTTCCAACACTAAGGAAGAATGTTCTAAGTATAGAAAGATTGACTCAAAGTGGTTACGAAATTGAGTTTGATGGGGATGTTTGTCACATCACCCAACCGAATAACCAAAGGGCAGAAGTTAGACTCAAAGAGGAACGATGTTGGATATGTAAGGAAGAGGACCATCCCACGTTTGTGTGTCCTCTTAAACGAAAGAACTTCCAAGAACCAAAAGGCGCAGAAAAGGCGCATCTAGACAAAGGAAAGAAACCCGAAGTGAATATGGAAGAAAAATACAATGGTCTCACGTATGAAGACATAGAGAAAGCATCGATGTATAGGAACTTTGAGACATTCGCTATGCACAAAGATGATCAAAACGGGTTCATGGAACAAAAGGAAGTCATGTATCCAACCGAGATTTCTTCAATCAACGATTGCCTAGTGTTTATGGATTTGATCCATATAGCAACTAAGATTGAAGAACATAAAGAGAAATTTCAAGTTGAGTTTGAAAGATTGGTAAAATGGTTCGTGAAAGAATTTCTAGAATCAAGAATTCGAGTGGAAATGCCTCCCCTAGACATATACGGGTATCCAGTCGATCTTCTAGATCTCTATATGTTTGTGCAGAAAATGGGAGGCTATAACAAAGTGTGTGGGGAGTCAAATTGGCCAAAGATTGCTACGCTAATGGGATATGGAAAGGAAGGACCAATGCTCACCCAAAACGACCCGATTGTGAAGGATCTAAGAATGATCTACGTCTTGTATTTGGAAATGCTAGAATGGTATCACCTAAAGTATAAAGGCCGAGAACTCGTGATCGAAGTTGGAGAGACAAGCAATGCAGTCGATAACAAGAAGAAGAATGGGTTGGAAGATCATGATCTTCCACCAAAGAAGCGATCCAGAAACTAAAGGCTGCAAGAAGCGTTTGATGCAAAGATTAAGGGGGAGATTGTTGGACGTAATGCTTTGCATCAAACAAGATACAAGACCGATTGATTATTATGTAAATATGTAGTGTCACATGTAAATATTAATGTATATCCTAAGTCTAGTTAGGATTAATGAACCGGTGTGTTCAATAGTTAGTTATTAGCGGTTACAATCGGTTAACGGTTGTGATGATTCACTCCCACCGATTCCTTAGTATAAATAGGGTCAACATGTATCATTTATAACTTGTCAAACATTTCTGTTTATATAAAACAGTTTGTTCCCTCCAATCTTTTCCCTCCAAATAAACCGCAAACATTAGTTTATATACAAAACCTTCCCATTCAATTGAACAGTGCAGTATTATCATTTGGATTTCGAACAACAACCAAAAGAAACCCTGTCAAAAAGTCAATGCTGGTCAAAGAGTCAAATATGAAATTCAAGTATGTTGAATCTGGGACCTTCAGGGTACACGATGTGGAGCCAAGCCCTCCATTTGGAGGGTTTTTGATTAGGCCAACAAGGCTTCAAAATTGGGTCCACGATTGGAGCCCTTTCACGCCCGTCATTGCACTCATGGGAGCACCTTTGGTGCCTCTTTAGTGCCCTTGGAGCGGTGTTGGGGGCTTGTATCAAGATGATGTGGCAAGAGGCTTTATTTCACACCGAGTAGCTAAAAAGCATGTACCTCTACCAAATTGGTTGGCCTTACATTAACAAATATGTGACTAAAAGTCATGGTGAGGAAATACTATTAATCATCCTGGCGATGAATGTTTCTTTGTCAATATAACAAGACGTCCTAAAGATGTGCTTCCAACTTACCTTAGCACCTCTCAAGCCGTATCTCTTCGTGATGTTCTCAATGTACTTTGATTGTGATAACTTTAGAATATTTCTACTCTCTCCCCCTAATTTTGCTCATGCCTATAACTAGGGGTGCTAATTTTACACACAACCCCAAATTCAATCCGAATCAGACAAGGAAAAATTACAAGTTTTAGGTCTGTTGAGACAACTATTTTTTTAAAAATGTCGGAATATGGTTGACCGATTTTAAAAACACGCCGGGTTCAAGTGTATCCGCATAAAAATGGGTTAACCCGTTAATCCATATAACTATTTAAAAGAATATAATTCTTTGTTTTCCCATTTTCCATGTTTCTGCAGATATAGTTACAATTTCCAATCCATTTTCAAATAAAAAATAAAAAAAAAATAAAAAACCAACCCACTTATAATTCCTCAACATCTATGACTCATTAAAAAACCGGTTAAACCGGTCGTATTCGGGTTTACCCGAATTTATGTGTTTGTGAATTAGGTTTGGTATCTCTGACACAAATAATAATATGGTTTTCATTCAAGTTGCACATTTCAACCTGCCAACCCAATACAATTGACCAGATTCAGGCGTAAGGATTTAAGTGCCTTGTAAGAGCAAAAAAATGCCCTTAGGCCCTAAAGAATTGTATAAACTACTTTTTTAAACGACGATTAATGTTATAACAATAAACATAGCAAAAATATAGTATTAGAATGACATATCGTAATAACTAACTGATGACTCACGAATCTCTCCTAACATTCTTAATAGCAAATTGTTGGTCACCTCTTCACAGTTTAAACTCTTTAAAGTTTTGTTCTCGATTGTATGTGAAACAAAAATATTATAATCATTAATAAGTAAATAGTACATAACAACTCGTTTATTCAAAAATATATTGTGACGACTGTATGTGAAGGGATAGGGAGCCTAATCCGAGGGGAAAAGGTGTCCCTATCCCCATAAACAGAATTACTCGCGCCAGACTCTGGCATTAGCGCGCGACCAACATAACATGTGGTGCAGCGCGCGCCCTCACCTGCTGATAAACAACGGTCAACACCTGATAAGCGCGTGCGGCCACGCGCGGTATCTTCCCTTATCACTTTTGGTACGAGGTACGAAAGATAACAAAGGGAAGATTCACAAGGATCTCTGACAGAGTACGCACCAAGGAAAAGGCAACAGGTGGCAAGAGTGGTCCAACCACCACTGAAGAGGATGGCGACGTGACTGTTCCCATGCTTCCACTGTCATCAACAGTGACATCAGACATCCCCTGCCGACGTCAGGAGCATGGTCAACGACTGTAGCAAGGACAGGGGCGCCGTCTGCCAATCAGGGCTCGCCACGTGTCCACATCGAGCAACAACCATGCTGCAATATGACGTCATCCACAGTAACCTGCTTTTCCCGCCATTTTTATTGGAAGCTTGGACCTGGGCTTGGACCGGGCCCAAATAGGGATAACTTCTCATGGGCTCCTCGACTAAGCCCATGAGTTCTCCTATAAATAAAGAAGGACATCTCCTTGCAAAGGGATCCAAAATTATTCATTGTAACCTAGCATTACTCTCTTGTAACTCTCTCTACTTGTTCATTAATAATATTCCGGCTAGTTACAGTGGACGTAGGTCATTCCTTGACCGAACCACTTACATCTCGTGTTCTTATTTACGTTGTTTCTACACACACTCACACTCCATATTCTCACCCGGGTTTAACCGAGAGGTTTGGGTAAAGGATTACTCCTGACGAACATAAGTATTAACCCCCACGGTGATTAGGGATAACTACCGTGATACTTATTGTTTCTTCATTGGCGCCATCCAACGGTTAGAACAGCTTTCTTCTTCATCTTTTAAACCCACTCATGGCTGAACCCAACCCTAACACTTCTGTCATCAACCAAACCGGGGACGTCGACGCTCAGTCCCCGGAAAACCAAACCACACCGCACACTGTCGTCAAAAAACCCACTTCACGACTCGAGCAGCCGGATCTCGAGATCCGTGACCTAGGCTTGGATGAAGACAGTGAGGCCGGTTCTGAGGAAGACCCAGACCAGTGGCTCCTCCGTCAGAACGCCAAAAGCGCTGCAATATACCAGCGCAAACTCTTGCAACAAGCCAAAATGAAGGGCAAAGCCCTCACTTATGATACCCCGTCAAAAAAAGGGTACAAAAAGAAAGACTCGGCCACTCACGGTGATGGTCGTAGTGGGGAACTCGGCGGAGACGCCAGGGTTCGGGGCTACGCGAAGTCACGTGACGAACCGGATGGCTACGAGTCGTCTAGTAGCGACTCTGACCACAACGGAAAGAAACACAACCATCATTCACGTCACAACGACGAGGACGATGACTTGGTCAAGCCATTCAAGCCAAAAGCTTTTGCCGAAAAGTCAAAATTCGTCGCTCGCATAGCGACAGCCAAAATCCCAAGGAAAGCTAAGCTTCCTAGCAGCATCGGTAGATACGATGGCCTGCGTGACCCAGATGACCATGTGCACGACTTTGAGTGCGCAAGTATGTCGGTAGACTGGCCCGTTCAGGTTTGGTGCCATTTGTTTGCTCAGACCTTAACCGGCGCAGCCAGGGTCTGGTTCGACAACCTCCCCGCAGGGAGCGTTAAGGACTTTGACGACCCCACCGATAAATTTGGCAACCACTTCTCGCACTTGCGCAAGCACAAAAAAGACAAGGCGCATATTCTGTTATGCCGCCGGTATGACCATGAATCCATCGAGGATTTCATAGTTCGTTTCAACAAGGAGGCCTTGCAAATAGGCTGTGGGGAGGAACTCACACGGGCAGCGTTCATACACAATGTGCGCAGCCCAGAGCTCATGAAGTGCCTCACAGGCAAAGATGGTATTCCGGAGTCCTGTGATGAACTCATCCACTCCGCGAAAATATACGCCTCCTCCGAGAAATCTTTCAACCAGATGCACGGCTTCCAACCGCAACACCATAATAATAATAATAATAAACACAAGAACAAATCTGTTTGGAGCCTCATCTCACGCACCGCCGACGAGGGAAAGTACTCCCCCGCGGGCGATGCCTGCCAACTCATCAGTACAAAACAATCGTGGGACCAACGTGGACACTCCAAGAAAAACCACGATTGGACCCCGCTGACAAAGACACCATCTCAGGTCCTGAAAACAGAACAGGTCACGTTGAAAGAAGCCAACCCTCTGGGAAACGAAGGAACGTGGACCGAAGCAAGTTCTGTGAGTATCACAACGACTTCGGTCACCTCACAGACAACTGTTATAGCTTGAAGATGGAGATTGAAGCCGCGCTGAAGTCGGGTCAGCTCGGTCACTTGGTAAAGAACGTTCACCGCACTGGCAAGGGTAACACGGGTGACAAAAACCAAGGTGAGGGGTCGCGAAAGAAAATCCGTGACCTCAACACTCATGCCGCCCCGCTCATACCTCGTCATCACTGCAACATGACCAGGCGTGGCAAAAACACCCAGCACGGGAAGCGCACCCGCGTACAACCACTTGACGACTCATGGAAAGAGGCCGATGTCCTCATGCCAAAAGTCAGAGGCGGCGCCTCCTGCACCGCCCCACTCGTCATAACCGCTGTCTTCGGGCATTACCGCACGCGGTACATGTTCCTAGACGGTGGCAGCAGCACAGATATTATGTACGAGCAATGTTTCCAACAGCTGGATGCGGAAGACAAAGCGAAGCTCGTACCGGTCAATGAGCCAATCTCGGGTTTCATTCACGAGACCATCATGCCGCGGGGCATGCTCTCCCTGCCAGTTACGTGGTCCGATGGCACCCATGAACGCACGGAGATATGCGACTTCATGGTCTTGCCAGCCACCTCCAACCATGACATACTCTTGGGTCGGGAAGGCATCGCGCGCTTTAACGCCAACGCTTCAACGGCGCACGCGATGGTCGGTTTTCCAACCAAGATAGGCATCGCCTTCATCAGAGCCAACAAAGACTGCCACACCACTGAAACCACCAAGCCTCCAAAAATGGTCAAGACAAATGCCCGCACTGAGCCGGAAAAATGGGTGCTCAACCCTAAATTTCCGGAGCAAACGGTGGTCATTGGCCATGAAATCTCCGAGACCATACGTAGTCACTTGAAACAGCTTTTAATCAGCAACATGGATGTCTTCGCGTGGCAACCGGCGGACATGGTCGGTGTCCCCCGCGAAATAGCGGAACACAGGCTCAATGTCTATCGCTCCGTAGAACCAATAGTGCAAAAGAAGCGCAGCATGGGCCCGGAGAAAACAAAGGCCATGAACGAACAAGTCACCGAGCTGCTCAACGCGGGCATCCTTCACCCTATCAGATACCAAACATGGGTGGCTAACCCCGTCATGGTCGCCAAAGCTAATGGAGGCTGGCGCATGTGCGTCGATTACAAGGATATTAACAAGGCGTGTCCCAAAGATTGCTATCCTTTGTCAAAAATCGATCTAAAGGTGGATTCTCTCGCCCCATATCGGTTCAAGTGTTTCCTGAACGCATACAAAGGGTACCACCAGATCCAGAGAAGGAAGATGAAGACAAAACAGCGTTCCGCACAGATGCAGGCATCTTCTGTTACACCAAGATGCCCTTCGGCCTGAAAAATGCGGGCGCCACATACCAACGCCTAATGGACACGACCTTCATCAATGAAATCGGCGTACGGCTTGAAGTATACGTCGATGACCTAGTAATCAAGAGCAAGGAAGAAAGTGACATGCTTCGGGACATCCAACAAACGTTCAATCAATTACGCAAAGTGCGCATGAAATTGAACCCGAGCAAATGTTCATTCGGGATGGAAGAGGGCAAATTTCTGGGCGTCATTGTAACGCGGGATGGTTTCCGCGCTAACCCTGAAAAAGTACAAGCCATCGAAAGAATGCCTTCCCCCGCTTCCGTCAAAGAGGTACAGACACTAATGGGCCGCCTTGTCGCCCTCAACCGCTTTTTGTCCAATTACGCTTCAAAGTCGTTCCCGTTTGTGGACACTTTGAAGAACTGTCTAAAGAAGAGCAACTTCCGCTGGACCCCAGAGGCAGAATCAGCATTCCAGGCAATGAAACAATGCTTAATGAACCTTCCAACGCTAACAGCACCTCTTCCTAAAGAACCGCTCACACTCTACTTGTCCGTCACGGAGCGGGCAATAGGCGCGGTTCTAATGGTTGACCGCAAGGGCGTGCAAACACCAATTTACTACATCAGCCGCACGCTGTTAGACGCAGAGACAAGGTATACAATCATGGAAAAGCTGGTTCTCGCCCTTGTCCATGCATCCCGAAGGCTACGCAGGTACTTCCAAGGCCACCCGATAAACGTCCTTACGGACTATCGGATAAACGACATTCTCGCCAAACCCGAACTATCGGGCCGCCTGGCGAAATGGGCCATTGAGCTGGGGGAGCATACGATCAATTACAAACCCCGGCCCGCAATTAATGGCCAGGTCCTCGCGGACTTCGCCGCAGAGATACCTATGGACCAAGTCCAAGAATGCAAAGCGGAAGAATCACCCACACCGGTACATGACCCATCACAAAAGTGGTCCCTATACACGGACGGGGCCTCTAATGACGACGGCGTCGGCGCGGGATTACGCCTCATCAGCCCAGATAAGCATGAGTTCACATACGCCATCCGCCTTGACTTCAAAAGCACAAACAACGAGGCGGAATACGAAGCGTTGATGGCAGGCCTCCGCATTGCGGAAAAAATGGGGGCCAGGCACGTGGAGGCACACGTGGACTCATTACTTGTCGCACGACAAATCAATGGATCCTATGACGCAAAAGATGAAATCATGGCCCTATACCTGGAACAAGCCAAGCAACTCATGCGACGGTTTGACTCATGCACGGTCGAACACATCCGGCGCAGTGAAAACAAGCCAGCCGATGCGCTGAGTAAAATGGCATCCACGGTCTTTGAACATATGGCCAAAGAAGTCCGAATTGAGGTCCTAGAAAAACCATCTGTCCCACCGTGACAAGTCAACATCATCCAAACAGGCAACGCGTCCTGGATGACCCCAATCAAGGCTTTCCTATCCTCCGGCATCCTGCCTGACGACAAGTCAGAGGCTCGGAAGATCAAGCACAAGGCTTTACAATACCAACTCGTAGATGGTACCTTGTACCGCTGCTCTTACCTAGGGCCGTTGCTGCGCTGCGTAGACTCCGCAGACGCCTCCTTCCTCCTCAGAGACATACATGAAGGAACACGCGGGCTACACGCGGGCCCGAGGATGGTAGTAGCAAAGTTGAAGAACGCTGGGTACTATTGGTCGGGCATGCACGTGGACGCGGTCAACGAGTTGCGCAAATGCGACAGTTGCCAGCGCCACGCTCCGAACACCTTGCGCCCCAAGAACAACCTGGTGCCCGTTACAACGGCTTGGCCATTTCAGAAATGGGCTATCGATCTGGTAGGACCATTCCCAACGGCTCCAGGTAATGTAAAATACTTAATCGTCGCCATCGACTACTTCACCAAGTGGGTCGAGGCAAAGCCTCTAGCCAAGATTGACGGCGCACATGTCAAGAAATATATTTGGGAGTTCATCATCTGCCGATTCGGCCTACCAATGCAACTGGTAAGCGACAACGGCACGCAATTTGAGGACCAATCCCTCTATGAATGGTTGGCTCAAATGGGTGTTAAACAAATTTTCACTTCGGTCGCGCACCCGCAAGGTAACGGTCAAGTGGAACGGGCAAATCGCACAATAGTAGAAGGCATTAAAGCACGACTCGGAACCAAGAGAACCGGGTGGGTAGAAGAAATCCCTCATGTTTTATGGGCCTACCGCACCCTCACAAAAACTAGCAATGGCGAAACTCCATTCAGCCTGACATATGGTACCGATGAGGTCATCCCCGCCGAAATAGGCTGCCCTTCTGCAAGAGTATTAATGGCCGAAACAAGAGACAATGACAAAGAACTCCGATTGAACCTTGACTTATTGGAAGAGCGTCGCGATCTTGCTGCAATCAAAGAAGCTAAGTACAAGACACAGCTAGAGCGCTACTACAACAAACGCGTCAAAGAATCCGCATTCAAGATCGGGGACTATGTTTTCCGCAACAACGAGGCTTCCAACGCCGAAAAACCCGGAAAACTAGCCCCTACTTGGGAAGGCCCATACAAGATACAAGAAATACTTGGCAAAGGCGCTTATGCGCTAAAAAGGCTAGATGGCACACCTATCCCGCGATCTTGGAACGGCGCGCAACTACGACGCTATTATTTGTGAAAATTTGTAAAATGGCTACACATGCCATCCTTATCAATGAAAAATGGTTTCCTATATCTGCACTTCTACTTGTCTTTTCCGCGCCAGGGTCTTCAAGACTTGGACAAAACCCTCGTCGGACCAACACCGCTGACTGTCAACGCCATGCAAGTCTTCAAGACGCGCCTTGAGCACGTCGGACTTGCACAAACTGGCATACAGCACAGCGTCCTATGGTCTTCAAGACAGGTTTACTTGCCGGACCAAACTGACGCGCGAAACGTGTATGCGTAGAAAACTTGTCTTCTAGACTTGTAAAATACAAGTCGGACAAAGGAAACGCACATCACACAAAAGCGAAGTCTATGGTCTTCTAGGCAAGGCAATCATGCGCCCAACTCGGACCCTCTGGCACAAGTCGCGCCCCGCTACAGTCTTCAAGGCAAAAGTATTCACTTTGACGCCGGACTGTCTAGCCGGACGCGCGCCCTAACTTATACTTACACACCGGGTGACGACTTGGTTAAATAAGTGCACAGAGGTTAGAGCGAGAAAAGTGAACACGATATAACAAACCACAAAATTTTTCATTAACTTAAGGGAATTAAAAACCCTTTCATATTTACATAATAATTACAAGACATATGCAGACGCCTAATCGTCAGGCAAAGTAGAGGGACCCTCGCCAGAAGCCTTCTTGCGCATCTCCTCTTGGCGCCTTTGCTCCGCCTCCCGCGCAAGCTCATCAGATCTTTCTATGAAGTACTTAAGGGCAGCAGGAGGGTCCGCATTGTGATTACATTCCGCAATCACTTGAAGGATGGGGAAGTCAATCTTCTCAAACTTGACCAGCTCCGCTTCATATTCCTCCTTCAAGGGCTTCCCATAATGCTCCGCGAGGTCAAGACGCCCTTCATTCTGGGCTGCCAAGAAGCCATCCTCATAACCCTCGCCATACCCATAGGCTTGGGCGCTGGCAGCAATAGCAGCAACTTGATCGCCCAACTTGGGCTCCTGCCAAAACCTCTTAAAGACCTGAGGAAAAATCAAAGTTAGCAAGACAACATAATAAAGATAAAATCAACAACAAAGAAAAGCATAAAGACTCACCCCATTCATCCCATCAGTCATCAGCCAGCAGATGGAGTCTTGCATTTGGGCCTAGACAGCGACCGCCTGCTCTAACAGTTGCTGGGCCGCCTCACACTCTGTGGCGGCCGCAACGCGAGCTTGCTCCGCAGAGTCAAGATCTTGCTCCAAATCCTCTTTGGCATTAAGGATTTGGACCCTCTCCTGCTCCAAAAAAGAGACGCGCTCGGTGGCCTTGATAAGCTCAGCATCTTTAGATTCCAGCTCCTTGCGCTTCTCCACGAACAGAACAGTCCTCTCGGAGAGGGCCTTGCAAGTCTCTTCCAACTTACGTGTCGCCACCCGCCCCTCTTTCTGCGCTTCAGCCAAAGTCTCCTTCAAGCGCATAATCTCAGCATTAGTCTTCTTCCAAGACTCTGACCATTTGCGCCTATCCGCCGCCGTGTCCTCCTCAAGCTTAAGGGCCTTCGCCTCTGCATCATGGGCGCGGCGACGGTACTTGGATATTTCAGCTTTGAAGGCAGCCTCTTTTTCAGCAAGGCTTGCCTTCTCCGCCTCCAAGTGTTCAATATCACGTTGCACCGCCGCGTCCCGACGGCGCAACGAGTCCATCATGGATAATTGAGTCGCCTGATTCACACATAAAGCAGTCATCAGGTCAGGACGACTCAACATATCCTGGTGCGTGCGCTTATAGGGAGGCACCACCTCACGAACAAACTCCTCCGCGGCCAGGGAGTTGGAGAATAATGTATTCTCCCTGACCGCCCAGCGAGGACGCCAGATGGTGTCGCCACCAGTCCAGCAAGAACCGTCATAGGTCCCCGACGGGTCCTTGCTGCCAACTCTCGAAGACTCGCGCCGTGCTTCGCGCGAGCCACTCCCAGCACCAGCGGTGCCTGCCCCATGGAGTGCCCTCTCAAATCCATCAGTTTCATGGGCCACTCCCCGGGCTTCAACTTCAGCGCGCTCCTGCGCCTCCCGCTCCTTTACCTGGCGGGCCTTCTCCTCCAAGAACTGTTGCTCTTGGAAACGAAGACGCTCCGCCTCCGCCCGCTTCGCTGCCTCAGCCTTTTGCTTAGCCTCATTGGGAGCAGCTATCTTCTCAGTCTCAGCCCTCTGAAGGGCTTCATCAGCCTCCGCCTGCTTGCGCGCCTCCTCTTGCTCTCTCCAGAGCCTCTCTTTCTCCACCCTAGCCGCCTCCGCAGATGGACACGTAGGAGGAGGAGTAGGAACAATCTTAGGCGCAACTGAAAATGGAAAACAAAGTAGGTTAAGAGAGAGACAAAGGCAAAACACTTAGAAAAACAACGAAGAAACACTTACCAGGCGCCTTTTTCTTGATCAGCTTCTGGAACAGAGGCTGACGAGTAGGAGCGGCACCAATACCCACTGAAAATATTGGCGCAACCCCCTCTTGCGCCCCACCACCGGCGAAGGGAGACTTCCCCTTGCTAACACCCTCAGATGTCTCCTTGGGGGCTGTAACTGTGTCAGAAGGAGGGGTAACACCCTCATCGCCAGCAGGCGTGGTGGACACATCCTTTGATACCCCGGCGCTGCTGGCAGTGGCGCCGGTGGCGCGTCTCTTCCTCTTCTGCAACTTATAAGAGTCATCCTCATCCTCATCCTCATCCTCGGACGCGGGCCCATCTTTTCTGCGACGCCGCCCCTTGATGACCTCTCCCACTGAAACGGAAGAATCCGAGTCAGAAAAAGGAACCTTCACTGAATACTTATGCTTCCGCGGAGCGTGTTTCCAACGTCCACGCCCCGCAGACGCCTTCACAGGTTGAACAATCTCTACTGAGGAGTCAGTAGAGTCATCCCCAAAAATACTAGTGAGCAAAGGGTTGTTACCAGACTCACCAGTAGTGTAAAAAGGCTGCGGCGCGCTTACGAGGTCCGGATAGTAAAACCGGCCAACGAACGCCTCCAAACAGGAAACTTGGCCCTCCGCTAATGGCCTCCACTTGATGCCCTTCTCCTCGCGGACAGCATAGAACTGGAACTTGCTCACACCTACAGCAATAAAAAGTTAGAAATATTACAACAAAAGCTTGGAGAAATAAGAAATTACTCACCCTCCGGAGCAATATAGGGCTCCTTGCCCTCGCGGAGATGAAGCCGGCTCATCCCTAGAAGGAAAAAGATTCCCTCTGTCAAGTTCTTGAACTCCAACTTAGTGGCGTTGGAGGTAAGGGTGATGAACCAAGGCTGCTGCTTGTAATCCTTGGGCACAGCCATGTCCGCCATGCGTTGCCCATCCGCGATCACCTTCCAGGGCAGACGAATGGGGATAGCACCCCGCTTCACAAAAAAGAACTTCTCCTTCGCCCAGTGCAAGGACTTGGGGTTGTGGGTGGCCATCGGCGGCACCCTAGGGCGCGGCTTGAATGAGAACCACATCTCATCACGCGCCAAAAAGTAGAAGACGTTGAACTTCTCCACAGTAGGTTCAACGTCCAGGGCGCGGCAGGACGCCTCGAAGTGCACTAACCTCAGCATCCCGAAGACGGTTAGTTGTGTGGGCCCAACGCCATATTCCACCAGCGTGCCAATCTGGAAGCGGGTGCATGGCAAACGAAACCCACACTTGGTAAAGTGGGCTTCATACAAGGCCAGCCGGTCACTTCCGGCGGTGAGGACAGTGTCTGCCGGAGACGGCAAGACAGGCTCCCATTCTGGTAAGATGTCATACATCTTGCAAAACTGCTCGAAGGATTCCTGACTCCAAGCACAGTATGTGTTGGTCATCAGTTTCCTTTCTTTTATCTTTCCCTGCTCAACAATAACCTCCTCCTCCACATCTTCCACTACCGGTTCTTTCCGAGGACCCTCGCCGGAGGGAGATTGACCCCAGATAAGTCAGACATCGATCAAAGAGAAATACAAGTTTATCGGAATCTGGAAAAACGACTGGAAAACTTGAAGATCCACCAGAATCTTCAAGAAAAATCTCAGATATCAGTGAAACTTTGACAAGAAAAGAGAGGAAAAGTAGGATAATAACAAGAACAGGGTAACAATCAAGCTTAAACTCGGAAGTTTCAACAATGAATCTTCAAGATCGGCAAGATCTTTGAAGATTAAACGGAAACTTCAAGAAGAACTCGCCGGAGAATAGAGAGAGAATAAGAGGATATGGAAAGCAAAATGAACGTGTAACCGTTCAAGGTTACATGCATGATCCTTATATACCCACTACATTTATGGTAGTAGGGCCCACATGAGAAAAGCAACCGTCACACACTTTTCAAATTAGAAGGCCAAGATGACGACACGTGTCACACGCACCATCAAACGGCCAAGATCAACACGGGGAAGCGATCCAGCCCACCACTCGCCAGATGAGTGCCACGTGTCGGCAGATGTCACCAAGATGAAAGCTGTCAAACGCGTGAACACTCACGCTCTGACAAAAGGCACGTGCCATACGACACGTGGCACAACCTCATCCACCAAGACAACAAGAAAGGTGCGTGGCGACACACGCGCCTGACACCAGACGAAAATTGGTAACAACACCACAATGATGTGACAACCAACAGTCAGCACAACAGACGAGGACCTGACACGTCAGAAACCATTAAAGCTTCCATCAGAAGAAACTGATCATTCGACTTCCGGGCGCATTAACTCAAAATTATGAGGGACAAATTGAATGCCAATGATTTCAAATTTATTACAACTCCAGACCCGCATTCAATTCCAGCGCAAATTTGACGTAAAATCAGGAAAGACGTTCCCCGCCCAACTCCTTCACAGGTCACGGCGGAACACGTCTTCCTCGGCGCAAATTTGACGTAAAATCAGGAAAGACGTTCCCCGCCCAACTCCTTCACAGGTCAAGGCGGAACACGTCTTCCTCCGCGCAAATCTGACGTAAAAGCAATAAAGACGTTCCCCGCCCAATCTCTACACAAACTAGGGCGGGGAACATCCACACAAGCAGACCAAGAGTGACCAAAAGCAGATGAGCTGTCATCTGCGACTCGATATTTTGAGTCTAGCGCTCCACCCACTCTCCATCAAAGAGCAGGAGAAGCCCTAGACTAGGGGAACTTGAAGGGATAGGGAGCCTAATCCGAGGGGAAAAGGTGTCCCTATCCCCATAAACAGAATTACTCGCGCCAGAATCTGGCATTAGCGCGCGACCAACATAACATGTGGTGCAGCGCGCGCCCTCACCTGCTGATAAACAACGGTCAACACCTAATAAGCGCGTGCGGCCACGCGCGGTATCTTCCCTTATCACTTTTGGTACGAGGTACGGAAGATAACAAAGGGAAGATTCACAAGGATCTCTGACAGAGTACGCACCAAGGAAAAGGCAATAGGTGGCAAGAGTGGTCCAACCACCACTGAAGAGGATGGCGACGTGACTATTCCCATGCTTCCACTGTCATCAACAGTGACAGCTGACATCCCCTGCCGACGTCAGGAGCATGGTCAACGACTGTAGCAAGGACAGGGGCGCCGTCTACCAATCAGGGCTCGCCACGTGTCCACATCGAGCAACAACCATGCTGCAATATGACGTCATCCACAGTAACCTGCTTTTCCCGCCATTTTTATGGGAATCTTGGACCTGGGCTTGGACCGGGCCCAAATAGGGATAACTTCTCATGGGCTCCTCGACTAAGCCCATGAGTTCTCTATAAATAAAGAAGGACATCTCCTTGCAAAGGGATCCAAAATTATTCATTGTAACCTAGCATTACTCTCTTGTAACTCTCTCTACTTGTTCATTAATAATATTCCGGCTAGTTATAGTGGGCGTAGGTCATTCCTTGACCGAACCACTTACATCTCATGTTCTTATTTACGTTGTTTCCACACACACTCACACTCCATATTCTCACCCGGGTTTAACCGAGAGGTTTGGTTAAAGGATTACTCCTGACGAACATAAGTATTAACCCCCACGGTGATTAGTGATAACTACCGTGATACTTATTGTTTCTCCAGTATGTGTCAACCGGTCATATCCACCAAACACACACACCAAGAAGAACAATTTGTCGTTAGCCGCCCAATTCATTACCGATTACTAATGATTACTTATTATCACCTATACCACTGATCAATGTTGATGTTTTCCATTCTGGCACGGTGTTTCATCCACAAAATTGTATTTTCTTTGATGCTTTCCAGGATTTTTGTTGTTGAAGGGGTAATTTTATTGAAAATCTTATCATTCCGATGTATCCAGATTCGCCAGAATAATGCATATACTATGCACCAGGCTGCCTTCTTTTGTGATTTAGAAGTCTCACTAATAAAGCTTCTAAAACATTACAAATAAGTACATACAATTAGGGGTGCAAACAAGCTGAGCCCGAGCTTGAAAACTTATTAGAGCTGGAGCTTGGCTCGTTTGGAGATTTGTTTTCAAAGCTCGAGCTCGGATCATTAGAAATTTCGTAAGCTCAAGCTCGGCTTTTTTACTATCTATTAGTAAATATTATTAAATAAAAATATCATAAATAATAGACTCCTTGCTCGATAAATGAAACTCAGCTCGGCTCGTTTAGTAAACAAGTTTAAATGAGGGGGTAAATATTATTAAATATTAATTAAAGTAATATTATACTAAGGCTTGACGAGCCTAACGAGCTTCACATACCAGATCTGAGCTCGGGCTCAATTAATAAACGAGCTTTGTTTTAAGCTCAAACTCGGCTCAGACTCGATAAGGCTCCGCTCATTTCGAGTTTTTTACGGAGCCGAACTCAAGTAGCTCGCAAGCTAATCGGCTCGTTTGCTACAATAAATTAAAATACATATAGAAAAGTTTTACTTAGGTGGCTTAGTTTATAAATTAAAAAGATAAAGCCAAAAATAAAAATAAAACAGATTTTAAGGGACTGAAAGTGACTGACCCGGTTCAAATTTGTGATGCTCCTTTTTTGTTGTGTATATAACCCTCGTTAAATTGTAGTTGATGTCATCTAGGGTTTTGACAGCAGCTAAATCCTATTATTCAGATTCATGCTTTAGTAACAGCGGAGAAAACTTGTAACCTATGGCGTTTGATTTCTACATCTTCATCATCTTCGTTTGTTTTCACTTTTATGACGTTTTTCTAAGCTTTAGATTCGAAAATACTTTACTAATCAGTTCACGCCGGAAATCGAGAGAGCAATCACAAGATTTCAAGGTATCTAACATAACTAGCTTTGTTGTTTTACTTAGCCTGCGTGGATGGTTTCTGCGTTTGGTATGTTTTTATCAATCTTTTAGTATTTAGTAATCTTAATTAATTGAATCACTATTTTGGCTCAGTATGTGTATTGTGTATGATCCATGTTCTAATCACCCTGAATATCAAATTGCAGTAATGTCTAATACTTTAACCAAGTTATAGAGCCGATTTGTCCAAAAATCCCAAATTTCAGCTGTGGGTAAAAAGTAAAACCAAAGGTTAATGTTATATTATCAAATTTGAAAGTGTCACAAAGTTTGAATCCGGATTCTAAACAAGTGATAAGAATATGTGGTGTGGTTTAGGCAAGCTTGGGAAGCCTTGCTGTCATGTCAGCAAAAAGTGGGCCAGGTAATGTTTTAGACAAGTTGAGGAATACCCAAGGGTGTGGGGTAGTCTTCCTTGGGTAGTCCTCCACTCCTATTGGCAGGCCCGGTTTTGGGGTAGGGCGGGTTGGGCGACGGCCCGAAGCCCAAATCTATCGAGAGCCCGAAGTTTATCGGCGGACTTCGCGGCTACCGGATGCAACAACTCTTGACCGCCGGCGACAGTGGCGGATCCACATGAGAGGGACGGTGGGTCTGTGCCCACCGTAGAAAAGTGTTTGAAAATGGTGGTGAACATCGGAAAATATAGAGGGTATAGCTTGAGATTTGATTCTGGTCGGAGAGAGCAACTCTGCAACTTTGAAGATATAGATAAGATGAGGTTTAAAAAAGTAAAAAAAAAAAAAAAAAGAACATTTTATTACTTAAAATTGATTTTCTTTTTAGAAAATTGGGTCAAAACCTACTCTCCATAAAGTGAGTGACATTCATTTTATATTACTTGTGCATTTTATATGGTTATATAACTTTTATCTTATGTAATTTTGTAAAGGTAAACATAGCATTTAATCACGTAAAAATGTTAAAACACAATAACTGTTCTACTTTTTTTTTTTAATATATATTGTAGTTAATTATTACCGAAAATACGAAGTTAACAAAAAAAAAAAAAAAAAAAAAAAAAAAAAACCCTAATATCTATATAAACAATCGTGAAGATACCTCCTTTGCCACATTATTCCGAAAAATCAAGAACCTTCATTCTACAAACAAGGTTTCTGACTCGCCATTTTTTTTTCTTTTTTCTATAATATTATTATTATTGTTTTGTTTTTTTATATACTTATGTTCATAAGATTACAAGACAAGATTTGAAAGTTTGGTTGAGATTTACTATTACGTTACAAATTAAGTTTTTGATTAATTTGTTTTAAACAATTTCGAAATACTCACAAAAATTTGTTTGGTTTTTATAGGTTGTCATGGATATTAGATTCTCTCAGATGATTGCCAACGGCGCAGTTCTTGAACAAGTTAATTATTGTCAACTTTGTGACGTGCAATGTCTTGACAATGCTCGGTATGTGCAACATGTAAATGGAAAAAAACATCGTTCCAAGGTAATAGATTTAAATATATATATATATATATATATATATATATATATATATATATATAGGGTGGGGTTAGCATACAAAAGGGGTGTTTTGTGAGAAAGGTGAGAAGGAGTTTTAACCATTGGATCAATTAAATGGATGGATGAGATGATAATAGTGGCATTTTTGTAATATGTGTTTTAAATATATCGTATAAATTAATGCTGAAAGGGTATTTGGGTAATATCACACATCAAACAAGATAAAAACCATTTAATTATTAAAATCAGTAACCGTCTTTTATGCATAATCTTCGCACATTATCATTAAGCTTTCTCTCTCAACAATTAGGCAACTACCAAACCCTATAATCCCTGAAAGAAATCAATGATAATTGATTCCCACATTAATAGGCCGATTCTATATAATCTTCAAGTCGTTGTGTTTTCCTTTCATCATTATTGTGTTTTCCACTTTTCCTACTTCAAGGACGATTGAGAATGGTTGGGAAGATTAAGGGTTCACCAACGATTGAGAAAAAGAAGATGAAAGCAGGTCTTAATCGTGTTTTTCTGCCGGCTCGATTTGGTTTAGGTATGTTTTCGGATGTGTTTTAAAAAAAAATAGTGTATTAGGGTTGGGGAAAATTGCGATAGGTGTTTTTTTAGGGAAAAAAATCTGAACACAACATAGATTTAAAGGTGTTTTGGGGAAGATACAATTAGATTACCAAAAACAGTGTTTGATTCTTGGTTTTTTTTTTTTTTTTTTTAATTGCGATAGGTGTTTTTTAATTTTTTTGGGGAAATTAAAATTAAAATTAGATGTAAAAGGTGTTTTTGGGGAAATTAAAATTAGATTACGGAAACAGTGTTATGTTTCTTTGGTTTTTTTTTTTTTTAATTGTGTTTAACACACTGTATAATCTTAGGTGTTTTTAGAATTGTACATGGATATAACATTGTGTTAGTGTGTTCATTGCTCTCTTTAGAAATTCTGAGATAAATGTGTTTTAGGATAGTCTTTTATCTGATGTATTTTTTATTTTGCCTTTGATCAAGTGTGTTTTAGAATTGAAAATGCCTATAATCAAGTGTGTTTTAGGATGTGCAGAACCAAAAAAGCCTCAATACCAAAATAATTGATAAATATAAGGGCATTAGCATGTGTTATTTGCTAAGTACGGTATGGGTCAAAAGTGTGAAACTAGATACAAACATGGGTGGGGCATATAGGTGTTTAGGATGTTTTAGAATTGAATTGAAACAAAAGTATTTTAAGTAATAGAATCGTTTCTACAGAAGTGTTTTATAACAGAAGTGTATTATCTATGTGTTCGACATATCAGATGTGTTATATAAATTATTATTTTTTGTTTGGATTCTAGAATTGAATTGAAACAAAAGTATTTTAAATAATATAATTGTTTTATAACACACTGGTTTCTACATAAGTGTTTTATAACACACTGTTTAGGCTTTAGTGTTTACATTGTACCACTATATGATGGATTTTGTTATTACTGTTTTCATATGGCAATGTGTTTAGTTTAGTTGTTTATGATGTATTATATAAAGCTGTTTATTTTATTACCAGTTAGGAGGAGTGGGAGGATAGCGAAGAAGACTCTTAGCAGGTTTAAAAATGACAGTCAGACTCCAATAATCTTGGATGACAATGGTGATGAAGTAGCGGTCGCAGGTAGAAAAAATAAAAATGTTATGTTAAGTAAGTTTAATTATTTAAACAAATCAGGAAAAACATTAGATAACCTTTCAGGAAAACAAGATGTGAACAAAACGAAGAAACAAGATATGAAGAAAAGAAAAAAAGAATATAATAAAATTGCATTGGAGAAGATTCATCGTGATGTACGAGAAAGAGGTCAGACTGTATTCATATAATGTTTGACTTATTTTATATTGTATTTCAGTGAAATAGGTGTTATAAAACAACGTTCAAAATATTGCAGGAAACAATGATCCGGATGATAACTTTGTTGACCCCGTAATTGGAAATTTTGAACCAGAAAAAGTGGAAGTCCCAAAGCAGGCTCGTAGGTACACTAAAGGAATGGCAGCACGACTGCCGGTGACAAAAGTTGCTGAGATACCCGCCCAGACTCATACAGTTGCTGCAATACACCCGGCCACTGATACAGAATTACCTATTGGGAAAAAACACACTAGGCATACTCCAAAAAGTGCGCGAGGTACTCCAGATTGTGACCAACCGTATGTATCCTATACTGGCGAAAAAATTAAGATAAGGAGTGTGCCTCAGAACTTAAGCATTTTGATGCGTTCTTTGAATAGTTCACAAAAAAAGGTAGTCGCTGATATTGGGTTTGGGTCAATATTGGGGTTTAAGTTGGGGTCAATCCCTACTAAATTGGGGTACTGGTTAGTTACAAACTACAACCCAAATACATGTGTTCTGAATGTTGGTAGCCATCAGATTCGTATAACACACGAGCTAGTGAATGAGATATTTGGCGTCCCATTGGGTAAAGTAGAAGTTAAGGAAAACAAAAGGCCGAGCAATAGTGATGTAGTAGTTTCAGAGTGGAGGGAACAGTTTAAGGGTGGTGTTAGTAGGGTTTTGCTGGTTCCATTGCGTGAATACATGGAAAAAATGGATGCATGTGGAAGAGTCTTTATTCTAAATTTCCTGGTTGCATACAACACGTTGATGGGTGTAACGACATTTAACAATAGTGTTAATCTGTTTTTCCTTCCTTCAATAAAAAAGGGAAGGAATATTAGGGACTTCAACTGGTGCGAGTATATGATTAGGTGTTTAAACCGAACAACCAAAAAATGGTTAGCTGACAAGAAGGATTTCTATGGTCCGCTTACATTGCTTGCGGTAAGTATTTAAAATTTATTTTGATAATTTATATTGTTGATTTTTGTAAACATTTATGATATAAGATAACACATTTTTTGATATTATAATTGATGAACATACAGGCTGCCTTGGCACACGATCAGGGCGTTGTTGATATGTCGCTTCATCCTGATACACATCTTATTGAGTGGCTGACTGATGATGTATTAGATGACCTTGTATTGAAGTTGGACACAATATTGTTCGAGCAACAACTGGAAAGGGAAAACGGGTTGCTGAATGTACATCGTGATCCCTTCAAAATCCCTGTGAGAGATGGTGCAGCATGTAATATTGCAGAAAAAGCAAATTTGAAAAAGGCAGCGAAGGACAAAAAAAAAAGCTAAACAAACAGTGCTTAAACCTAAGCAAGTTGCAAATTTTGAGGCTGGAATACATGAAACAGATGATAGCAAAACTGTTCCAGGTATAAAGTAGATAAACCCTTTCTTAATTAAAACACAAATCTGTTTTGTGCTGTCCAACATTTTTACTACTTTTTTTTTATACATTAGCAGAAGAAAGAATGTAAGGCGTTTAACAGAATTTGTTGTCCAGGTGATGATGTCACTGCCGAAAAGATTGATGAAGCTTGGGATAGTATTGTAGAGGATGATGATGACCATCTAGGGATCTATCGACATTGCAAAGACTACTTTATATCACAAGACAATTCACCAGCAATACAACCATACGTTGGCGAAGATGGAGAGTACATAATCCCGATTGTCTTGGCACTTGAATGTACACAGACAGAACACACAGGCATGGATGAATCTGACCATGAGGTAAGTTGTTTGATGTTTTATTTATTTTAATAATTTTATATTATTTTTTTTTGATTTAAACCATGCTAAAAAACACGTATATTGTTGTCAAATCATGTTGTAGATGGCTGAAGAAGGGTTAAATAGACAATCGTTTGATGGTGTTGGCAGTGTCCGAGATTCCGGATCCGAAAATGAGAGCGATGATTCTGTCGAGGAAGAACCACTGATTGAACTTGCGGATACTGATGATAGTACTTTAGATGAAGCCAAGGTACACATAATTAATATTAAAAAAAAGACATACTATTACAAGTCTCGTCTAAAAACATTTTTGTTTATTATTTTAAATTTATAGGTGCATGCGAAATTGTTGGACAACATCTTATTTGAGTTTGAGAATATGATCGGTAGAGTGACTACAAGTTTAGACGATGCGCTGACGAAGTACCCAAACCATTTGCGAATACTTGAGAAAGAAAAATAGTGGAAGGCATTGAAGATGAAACACCTAGGTGATGAGATGGAAAAGGTGTTTGGGGATGAGGGTGTACAAAAAACACCCGAAACTTCGATACAAATGCACCCACTCAGCCCAATGACTGCTACGCTGGCTGCGAGTATTGAGAGGGTTTTTAAGAGTGGAGGATATGATACAACCCCAAAACAGCAAGTTAAAGTTTTTGATGTCGCTCCACTAGCATGGTCTGATGAAAAGGTTGATAAAAAAGAGGGAGGTAAAACACCAAGGCCAGCACGTGCCAAACAGCTACCGGACGCCATGAGGTCGCCGTATGTGAAACGCATAGTTGGCTTGCATGAAAAGATTGAGAAGGCTGAGGAAGAAGTTTCAAGTTACATGTTTTCAGGGTATGATAGTGAATGGTAAGAAAAAATAACAAAGTATTTTATTTAGTGTGTTAATTTTTTTTCGATATAATACATCACTGACCTAAAAATATTGGTTTCGTTTTAGGGATGTGGTGTACGCCGCTGTTCCGGGTGATACCGTTATGAGATCACCCATGGAGTCTTTACGACCAGGGATAGCGATACATGTGCATGTGATCAGCGCCTGGTCAAACATCCTTAATTATGAAGAAAGGTACCGCCGCAAGGGCACGAAGCCAAGACTTTTCTGTTCACCAGTGATGTTGGTACGTTTCAGACGTCATTTTTTTAATATCATTATTATACTAAAACACTAATGTTTGTTTTACCAATTTATGATTTTAAACCTATATTGTTTAATATTAATAATCAAAAAAATAAAAAATAGTGGAAAGATGATTATGAGGCGTCAAAGGAGACATGGCGAAAACATTTCAAGGAAAACATGGACGCGGTCTTGGAGATGACAGAATCGAAGTCTATACAAGGGGTTTCGCTTGTTCAGATTCCAATGCATTACTCGGACCATTTCTACCTACTGAGCTTTAACATGATAACATTCGAGATCGTCCTAATCGACAACATCGATTCGACTGAAGATTTCAAAATCAGATACCACGGATGGCCGGAGAAAATGGTAACACATTGTATTATACGCATTAGATTATATATATTTAAACACCTTTGGGAACTAACCTTTTTGATATGTGTTTCAAAACGTGACGCATTTTCATGGTATGTGAAGTCTGTTTCACCTGTTGCAGCTGCAAAAATCTTGGCGAGCAAGCCAACAGTTTTGGACATACCATGGAAAACCACGCTAAATGGAATAGATTGTGGAGTATTCCTTATGCGGCATATGGAAACTTACATGGGGAGTTTGAAGGATTGGAGATGTGGCTTTTCGCCGGAGTTCAACAGCAAGGGGGAGTTGTCCGGCAAGCAAGGTCGGGAGCTTGATGATCTAAGAAGAAAATACATTGCAAAAATCCTATTATGCGACATAAACAGGTCTAAACACGTGGTGGAAGCTGGAGTAAGGAGGTACATGCGGCTAGGTGAAAACTACAGAAGGCAGTGGGATGGTCGAGCATATAAAAAGATCCTAATGCGTTTAAACAGTGTTTAGTTTAAGAAACCTATTAACTGGTTTTTGATAGGTTTATTTTATGGTTTGAAAAAACTTGTGACGTTTGTTTTTTGTTTGTTTGACGTAATGGATTTGGTGTTTTTTTTTAGATAATAGTTTATGCTTCATTTGGTATTGTTGTTTGAGTTAAAACACATTATGCGACATAGATTCATAAGTCATACCAAATAGCAAAGGGAAGGCAGGTACTTCATGGTACTCATAGCAGCCTGCTCAAAAACAGTTAAACCAAAGGAATTATGTACAAACTGAATCATTAGTGTTAGATTGTTAAATCTTTTATGTGTTGAATGCAAAATTCTATGTTGAATATTATTGTTTCATGAACGCGAAGGACAATTATGATCAAAATGCTGATGTATCAAAGAGGCGTGTGATAGGATCAAAAATGTTGCTCAACTTCGCGCGTCTCACAAAAAAATTGTTTTTTTTTTTTTACGAAATTCGGAAAACATTTCTACTAAAATGAAAAAAATGAAAAACGTCTCTTAAATAAAACACCTTATTTAATTAACAGTCATTATCTCGAACATATATGTTCAAAACACCGTAATACGAATTCGATCATCCAAGAAACATAAAACAAAGTTTAGCCTTAAAAACACACTAGGAAAAAAAAACAAAAAACAAAAAAATCCCTACTCCTCATTCTCCTCAAGTTCCTCCTCTTCCGCAGATTCCTCCTCCTCGTCATCCTCATATGCTTCGGATTCATGGCTATCATCATCATTAACAACCTTCTTAGGTTTCTTACATGTGCGAATGTTGTGACCATACTCCATACAATTCTGGCATTGTCTTTGTTTTTTCCCGGCTTGGCTGATGGCCTGTTCCCTCTTTGACAACATACGCTTAGGTTTACCCATTCCTTTGAATCTTGTAGCAACTGGTACGCGAACCGTAATATTACGTGATTGAAAATTACCAGTAAGCTCAGCCAAACGATCCCTACGACTCTTTCGTGGTGCATTAATCCGCGCTTCATCGGCCTTTGGGTGGAACTGGTTAACATAATCTCTAAAGGAACACAACGCTTCAAAGTTAGTAACCAACTTGTTTACAATCGACTCACAACCATATGAAATCTCCCTAGCAACACGTTTTACATCTATACTCTGTTCAGAATCTCCTTCATATCTGATAATAGCACCGGGTTCACCGTTTGGCACAGCCTCCCTTGTCCAACGACGTAATATGTACTGCTTGGGAAACTCTCTAATATCGACAAACCTGAGAACCCAAAAAATGTGGCTACATAACAACCCAAATTGCTCATACCTTTTGCAGCTACAAAACACGGTAACATCTTCCTTCCGAATCATAACCTTATTTTATATACGAATGACATTACAAAAAAAATTAGGGATATTATTATTTGATATAATAATTAATGTTAAAAAAAACAAAACAAACAAGATATAGCTTACTGGTAAAAAATATATATAAATAACATAACAAACCTCATATAATGATGTGGCTAATTGCTCCCAATCCTTGATATAAAACTTGACGAAATCGTTGATTTCCTCTAATTTAACACTTTGGCAACTGTGATATGAAGCATGTATTTCCAACTGAGCGTCGAAAAAAATGGTACGCGTGTAAATCGCCGCAGCTTGCTTCTCCATAACAAAATCAGTCCATATGTCGGGTTGTGTGTTTCTAGTATCATAGTCATTCTTCCTATGTTCATGCCTCGGTGCCTCAATTGCTGAATCAAAATGAGACATAAACTCGACCAAAGTGCACTTCGGGTTGCAAAACTTGCCGAAAAAATGGTTCTCACTCTCTGAACGAGAAGAGGTGCGCATTAAACCAGACATTCTTTCTTCTCGGTAATATGCTGGGATCCATGAGTGCCTTATTTCATAAATAGAAGTGAGCCACTCATGATCTGTCAAATTAAATTCATTCATAATGGCAGACCATTGATCCTCAAACTCTTCCGGCATAAGTGTATCAGTCCAAACAATGAAGCATAACTTTTGTTTAAACTCCGTAGTATTACGCAACACAGCCCCAACCTGAAAAAAGGATTTATAAAACACGTCCGCTAAACAAAACTGGAATAATTAAATAACACACATACATAAACGTTTAATATTTAAATTGATATATACCTTTCCGGTTAGCTTGTCCATGATGTGCCACATACAAAGGCGGTGTCTAGTGTGAGGCCACGCATCTTCAATTGCCCTCTTCATAGCGGGATCCTGGTCTGTAACAATAACCGGAGGTGCATGACCGAAAGATTTTTCAAACACACCAAGTAACCACTTATAGGTTTCTGTTGTTTCATTCCCAATAATTGCAGCACCCAGCGTGACATTCCTATTGTGGTTGTCGATCCCGGTAAATGGAACAAACATCATATTGTATCTAAAAAAAAAAAGAAATTGTTAACAAAAAAGTGATAAAAAAAAATTTAAATGCATTAATAAAAACCAGCAAAAATATGTAGGGCTAACTTGTTTCGCCTGTATGTAGCGTCAAATGATACGACATCACCGAATGTATAATAATTTCTCTTGGCTTGTTCATCAGCCCAAAAAATAGTCTGTAAAACACCTTCATCAGAAGTTAAAAACTCAAAAGTAAAATTTGGCATGCACTCTTTCTTCCTCTTAAAACGTTTAATCAACATGTCAGCGTCATGCTCTCCAACATAAGTATTCAAGTTTTCTTGAAATTTTTAAAATCAGATTTCGTCGCACCAACTTTGTCAAAACCACCATACAATGTCCTCATTATGTTAAAAGCTCTAACAGGTCCAACATTTATTGCTGACAACGCATTCACCGCCTGTTCTTGTACATATGTTAACCCTCGGGCTGAAGGCAATAAGTATCTGTCACTCTCGTCAACAAAGGAATGATTGTGCTCTTCTTTGAACTGATAAACTTCATAAAGATTGTCTTGGTTTAACTTTATGCACATACGAGCCAAACATCCGGTCCTTATAGAAGGTACCTTTTTGAATTGCTTGCTACTCGATTCTTCATTTGTGCTGTCAAAACCCTTAAATTGTTTGAAACCCTGTTTTGAGCATACAAAATACTTGCTCTTAATCAAACCCTTATCTGTGTAGGTAGTACTTTTCCTAACAGTAAAACCTCCATCAGTGGCATATTTTTTGTAGAATTTGAAAGCATCCTCATACGTCCTAAACAACATTCCAACCTGTGGTTTCTTCGAGAAATCTACAATTGGTGAATACGACTTTTTCCCGGAATTAGGGGAAACAGTTAAAACACCAACTGGCATGTATGATGGTCCATCTGTCATCAAAAAAAAAAAAAAAACAAAAAAACAAAAACGATGAAAAAGGAATATAGTAAAAAAAAAATCATACACTTCGGGGTTTATGTAAAAAACACATGAACGATTATAGAAAAGGATTTACACAACGTTTTCTACTCTTTCCTTCCATTGTCACTTTCATTGTACAAAAAAAATAAACCTAGAAACGATTTTCATGTACTACGAAGATAACACGTAAAAACATTTTTAACATACTTGAACTAGAGCAAGTTCATTTCTCGCAAAAAAATGGGCCAAAACATCACTGTTACGTGTTGATTATTTAGTATGTTATTAGTTATATTTAAAACACATAGCGACGATCAAAAGGCATACCTCGCAAAATATTATAGGCTTAACCTTTTGCTTCAATATAAAACACATAGCAACTAACACGTAGTTCTTAAAATGTATTACATGAACAAAACATATAATCATCTACGGTTACAACTTACATAAAACATAAAAAAAACACATACACATACGTAAAAAGATATCAGTATCAAAAAGCGACTATCAAAAAAGGAATACCTAGTAGAAAAAAACACGTACACATACATAAAAAACAAAAAACGCAAAAAATTAAAACACAAAAAATGAAACATCACATATAACAAAAAAATATCACTAACCTTCGAAATCTTCTGACATGTTATTGTTCATAATGATCGCAGATGGGGGTAAAACAAAATGACTTATCTCTTGTTTTGAATTAATAAAAAAGGCTAGAAAGGATTGATTTTTTGGTTGATAAAATCATAACAAAAATACCTACAATCATTCCATGATAAACATAAAAAAAATCGTGGACTTTGATCTCCCCTTGACCGAAATTTTAAAAATTTCCTATAATTACTCCTAATTAAAAAAAAAAGAATTAAAATTTGATAAATAATTATTTGAGTAAAATTACTAGTTTGTCCATCCCCTTGGTGCCACATGTCATTATTAGATTCTTTCTCACATTTCTCACAAAATATGGTTTTTGTATGGGAACCCTTATCTATATATATATATATATATATATATATATATATATATATATATATATATATATATATATATAGGGTAGGGATCATACGAGAACCAATTTTAGGGAGAGAACCAAGGAACTAGTGTGAACTGATGGCATTGTTGTAAATACACATTATAATTTGTTGTGTAATATATGTGTTTAATAAAGTATTTAATGAAATGTATTTGAAGATATATAGAGAACAATAATTGTATATTGATGTTCAGATTTGTAAAGAAATAAATGCGGTATAATGCACATGTGCATTATGATATATATTGTTTCGTCGTATATTATTGAATTAATATTGATGATATTTTTATTTCTGTTGTTGTTAATTAGGGGCACATCAAGAAAATTGAGAGCTTGATAGATTGGATTGTTGAGAAAAAGGACGTGTTGGACACGTATATAGTTGATGCATGCTCAAAATTTCCTAATGACGTCAAGGTGGCTGGTTTAGTTGAAACATATGATTGCTTATTCGGTATAAAGATGAATGTAAGTTCATCTAAGGGAAACAAAGGTCAGTGTGGTGTGAATGATAATTTGGTGGTGCCGGAAAGTAGTAAGGAAAGTAGTAAGGTTAATACAATGGTAGACATGATGGATAATAAAAATTCAGATGGTGTAGAAAATGTTGAACAGTCTGATAATGTAGACACGGGAAAGGTGCGTATTGGGTTTCTTAGAGGAAATAATGTTTATATTAGGGCAAGTAGGAAGAAAGGTGATGAAGGGAAAGTGATAAATGATGGAAATGTGGATGATGTTATAAAGGATGTGATTGTAAACACTGAGGCTAAGGTAGTTGAAAGGAGAAGATCAAAAAGAACAAAGGTGGTTGATAATACGGTGCCAAGCTTTAATTTGTTGTCACAAAGCTCGGTTGAATCAGATACAGAGGATGACGAAATGGGTGTTAAAGAGGTCAATTTATGCAGGCCATTAGATGATGAGGAAAAATTGGTATGGCAATTTTTGTTGACAACAGTTGTTGATAAAGAAAGGTAAACTTACTTGTTAAATATTTTATCGTATATGTGGGTAATGCTAGGTTAATGTTTTGTATTTTTAAATGTTTTGTTTTGTGGTAATAATGTACAATGTTAATGATGTAGGGTGGATAGGAAGAAGGATGCTAATGAATCTATTGATATTGCGGTGGAGAAGGAAGAGGTTGCGATGTCATTTATGTAAGTCAGTAAAGATAGTGCATATTTTACATTTAGGAAAGTTACATTATATATAAATGTGTAAATGCACATGTGCATAATGGTTTATAGGTGTAAATGCACATGTGCATAATGGGCTGCATGTGTAGATACATATGTGAAAAATCGGTTACATGTGTAAATGCACATGTGCACAATGATTATGATAATTATGGATGTTTATTTATAATTGAATTATGTGAATTGTCTAATGTTGTAGGAAAAATATATTTGAAACTGAACATGGATTGACAACAATGACCTATCTGATTACATCTTTGAGGGAAGGGAAATAAGTGGAAGCAAATGTGATAGATTGTTGGGCAACAATGCTTAACTTTAATGAGAGGAAATTAAAAGCAGAAGGGAAGAGATGGTTATGTTGTTACGCAACAACAATAGTAAGTAGTGATTGTTATTGTTTTTTTTTTTTTTTTTTTTTTTTTGTTGGTTATAAACAAGCTGCTGAACATATATATGTGATTATTAATAAATGTTGGTAATATGTCTATGTGAAATAACAGCCGGGATTTATGTTGGATAAGCGTCAGACAAAGGAAAAGGCTTTCGGAACAATGAAGTCACGTTTGAGGGAAGTGTTGGAATGTGATGACAAACTAATGGATTTGAAGGCATTCAACATTATAATAATCCCGATGTTGGAGAACAGACATTATTTATCTGATATGTTTTGATTTGGAAAATGAAAAGGTGGAGGTGATTGATAACATGGTATCAAACAAAGGGTTGTACACCATGAGAGTGGGAACAAAGTTTAGTGATATTGGGTCTCCATGTAAAGTGGTATGTTTATAATTTAAATTAATTAAGTAGTAAAAATAGATATTATTATTTATAATTATGTATAATAGTGTGTATGTTTATGTAACTGCAGAAGAATTATTTGGTTGACTATTTGAGGACGGTTGATCATCCTAAGGCGGAACGCATGGCCAAAGCAAAGTTGACAAGAATGAAGTTGGAGTGGGCGACGCCTGATAATGTCACAGATTGTGGGGTATTTGCTATGAGGCATATGGAGATGTATAGAGGGAGTAATGAGAAGTTTGAGTGCGGATTCAGTAAGAATAAAGAAATACAAATATGTCAAATTCTGAATATGAGGATGAAAATCGCAGCAACATTGTTGTTATCAGAAGTAAATGTGTACAAGGAGTCTGTGGAAAATACGGCAAAAGAAACGATGTTTATGTTGAATGACGAAGCTACAAGGAAGATAATAGATGCTGAAATGAAGAGGTATTGTGAGTGTTGCGAGAAGTTAAAGAAATGGGAAGAAGATGAACAAAAAGAACGTAAGGATTAGCATGTGGTAGGTTGTAAAAAGGTTGGTGGTTAGGATGGGTATGTTTGGTTTATTAGATTAGTGAAAATACTTGGTAAGAAACTAAAGTTTTATATTTTGAAATATGGTGTATGGATATTAATATGTTGATCAGTAGTATATGGTTATTTTCGGGTCAGTTATGTTGTGATCATTTTCATATGGTAGGTAGTATCGTTATATTAAGAATGTAGTCATATGCACATGTGCATGTGTGTATGAGTACGCATGACAGGTATACCACATGGTTGTATGAAGTATTGTAATATGATTTTGTTGGTTGAATTGGGAAGATATGAATTTATGGACGAATGCACATGTGCATCTGAGAATATGAAATATATAAATGTTTGAAAGTGCACATGTGCATAAGTTGTAAATATATGTCGAATTAATGTGTATGAGTGATGTATTAGTAATATGAAATGGTGTAATGGTTGTATGACGGATAACATAAATAATTTGTTTTTAATTTTTGATATAAAAAACACATTATATGGATGTCGAAAGTTGATGTGTTGTAAAATTTTGCATTATGCACATGTGCATAACAGTACATGTTGTGGGTATTATATTACAGATGTATAAGTTATGATTTTTAGATGTTGGAAATTGATGTGTTGTAAAAATGTTCTATTATGCACATGTGCATAAACAGTATGTTGTTTGAGTATTGCGAATGTGCATTAACATATATAATATGTTTGGATTAATAATTGCATACATTTAATAAATGTATTGTAGGTAAATAATGTAAGCATAATGTCGAAACATATTGAAATAAATAAAAAAAATATCAATATAGTTAAAACAATAAAATTTGGAAAAGTCAAAAACGGCCAGGTGCATTACGAGGCCTAGACGAACGTCTAAGCGGCTGTTCATGAGTAGCAACACCTGAAGTTCCTTCAGTAACATTAGTAGTATTTCCGTGGGTAGCAACACCTGAAGATCCTTCATTAACATCATTGTCACTAGTATCATCATCATAATTGTCATCGAAATCGCTGTCTTCATCAGTGTCGGTGGGAACATAAAGGCCTTTAGCTGATGCGGCAGCACGCTTTTCTGATTGTTGAGCAAGTTTTGCAGCCCGTACTTTTTCACAGTTGCGTGAATCATGGTCGTAAACATATTTGTTACATTTATTGCAATGACGGGCAACTTTTTTTCTTTTGTCTTTAACCTTTTGTCCCGGGCCGATCCATTGTTTTTTCGTACCACACCCTTTATTTGTTATACCTTGTGGAGGATGAACATTGACATCGGAAGTAGCAGGTAGGTTAAGTATATCACTGATGTTGGCTGTTTTTTGGTTGCATTGGGGTTCATCAGGGAATGATTTGAATATACGATTTCTGATTTGTTTGAATTCTGTCGATAAGGCACGTAGATTTTCAGGATTGCGTCTAAGTCGGGTCATGCATTGTGAAACAATTTCTGATATTTCATTCCTTAAAACAGCAACCTCATTGGTGTCAGATGAGTACATGTTGGATATGCTGTGAACTACTGCTGGAAGGGCATCTCGTCTCCATCTTGGCTGAATGTAACGTGCTGGAATACGGTCGATTTGATTGTATCGAAATGCGCAGAATGCATGATGACATAGGTAACCAAGACGGATGAAACCCATGCATGTACAACTTACGGTTTTATCAGAAACATTAAGGGCAACCTGCATGTATGTGAGTGTTATAATATGAAGATCCGTCGGTTGGCCTTTCAATAGGTAGACAGTGCATCATGCCCATATATATTTCTTTTTTGACCTTAGTGAACATAGACCACGTGTATATTTCAGCGGCGTGTGATTCTATACGGAGGCCTATACTTAGTCGGGGAGTTGCAGTATCACTTTCAAATTCCATTTTGCGTTGGGTGTGGCGTTGATCATCAATGGATGTGTCAAAACACATAAGGAATTGTACCAATGTGTTTGTGGACTTGGAGTTAACCTTAAAACGCGCATTTGAGCTCTCACACCTTGAGGTGGTTTTCATTAAGCATGACATGGAAATTTCTCTGAAATAGCATGGGACCCAATCATGTCGAATGTCAAACATTTCACACAACCAAGGGTGACTAGTCATTTGGTACTCCCCCATTAATAGATGCCATCTTGATTCAAACGTGTCAGGAGTAACGAATAAGTTCCATACTAATTTATGAATGGAAGAGCGAAGAGTTTGTAAGACCCTCAAATCCGACGGGTCAAACAGTTGGCATTCGAAGACTAAAACCATAATTAATACTTAAGAAGTCTTATTTTATTATCAGAAAACACGCAGCGGAAAGTAAATGGTTTAAGTTATTCAAACATGAAATTCCCCACAACGGGTCAGAGCATATTTGTAAAACAATAACAATAACTTTAGAAAAGAGTTATCTAGCAATAAAGTAGTCTCTTCTTATTCGATATGTCAACCACCTCTGAGTAGTCCTGCAGCATGCCAAGGCATCCGTTTGATTCTTCGAATACCTGAAATCAATCTAACGTGTATGCAAAAGTCAGCTACGCTGAGTGAGTTCAAGTTTTATAAATTTATATAAACAAGTAGTTTGTCAATTTAAGAACTGACAAAATACCTCAACCTCAGAGTTAACAATAAGCGCAAACCGCCAATTTGTTCTCTAAGCAAAAATGTAAAGTCTAGAATAAGCGCAATCCGCCTTCACATAAGACTTTATCTTAAATCTACAATAAGCGCATTTCGCCTACTTGTCGCAAAACTACAACAAATCTATATAAGCGCATATCGCCTACTAAGACTCAAACCATAACTATAAATCAGAGCAGACATAATGTAAAACTATCATAGCTCAATTTATAATACCAGGTAACCGTCATACACAGTTTAGATATATAATATATAAATATATATAGTAACACATTTAACCTAACAAGTATAACTCAAGGCAAGTCCTGATCTAACAAGCAAGGTTTCAAATACGTGGCCAAGACATTAAGCACATTCCGCTTATTAAATAAAAATTTAAGCCACACTCTAATCAAGACAACCGTCTATTCATATATATAATAACACATATAACTCAAGCCATATAATAACACATTAGGCGCATTCCGCCTACTTACGTTTCATGCCAAAATAATATATATGAGTTCACAAAAATATTTACAACTTTATAAAAATATTTTGTGACTTCATAAAAATAATCTTGCTAGTTTAGCATGCACGTCAGCCCAAAAATATTTAGAAGAACAATAACTAAAAGAGTGGGCTCAAGAACTCACCTTCGCCGGACGATCTCTTTGCAATTCGTTAAATGATCATAGCGGTATGCCAACAATCAACGACCTAGTGCAATAGGTATAGCGTTACTACAATCACTAAATCCACACACACATATATCCTATCTAAAAATCCTCATTAATAAAATGGCATGACTATTAGAGTTTTTAATAATACTCTATCCATGAATATTATTCCAATAACCCATGAACTACATCACAGATCCCAAAATCGTGACCCAAATAAGCAACCCAAATATTGCATCTCATTTCCCATGAAGGCACGTTACTGCCACCATGAGACTCCAAGATAATTGGAAATGTTCCCTACTAAGTGCCATGCTTGAACTTGTAAACCATTGTATTCGTTTTTACCGGTTGGTCAGTTAAACACTAGTCCAACATACATAGCTCCAACCATAAAGGTTATTTTTTTTTAACAGCAAGGTGATTCCTTCTCACTCGATCTCAAACCTTAAAAGTTTTCGTGCAAGAGTCCGTTCATACTAAAACCCAACCCGGACCCTTGCAACAAGATCTGAACCCGACTCAACACACGAGTCTCCTGGTGATGGCTTCTTGAACCAACCATTTCGACAAAACCTTGGCATATAATTGTCGTACATGGATCTTTGTTAACCTAACCAATCGCCAGAAAGATCTAATCTAAAACAAGTATCGGAATATAGTAAGACATGATAGTTACCTAGGCGGCGTCGCAACCGAAGCCCGAGAATAACGTGGATGATATCTTCAACCTTGGTGAATGATCGTTGTTAAGCGCCAAATAATTTCAAAATGGTCCACCGAAACACACTGAAAACCGAGAGCTAAACCTACCGTGCACCAAACTTGTCAAATAAAAATAGATAACCGGTCATGGAACTTCGAGCAGAAGGCTTGAACCCTACGGTTTTTTTCCTGGTTTGAAATGATGGTGTGCGTAGTAGGACATGGTCAGTGCGTAGTAGGACATGGTCACATAGTTGACGGCTGTAGGGTTTTCATTAGGGTTGATGATTGTTTTTTTCTTCGTTGATGATGATTTAAAGAAAATGGAGATATACAAATGTTACATTTTGGACCTTTTAGTTTTTCCATTAGCTAACTTTCTCCTAAAGTTATTTAAGACCTTCTTTCAATAACGACAATTTGGTCCCTTCAATTCATTTAAACCATGATTTTAGCGACTGGTCCATTCAATGAAAATTCAGATAGTCCATGTACTTGAACCATCAAACTTAGAAATTTTTTTGGGATGTTACAAGTCTACCCTCCTTATAGTAGTTTTCGTCCTCGAATCATCTTAAATAGGGAACCACCAAATGTGAAGTTTTAAGGATAACCTGCTAAGTATATGATAACTACAAGTATAAATGAATAGCCTCTTACTGCTATTCCATTCCACTTACTTAGATAGAACATTCATATGATCATTCTAGGCTACAACTTTGAACTGAAAAGTAACAATCATGACACAAAACCTATACTATAGATCAGTGCAGGCATATCCCACTTCTATCATAACCCAGTTTAGTCAGGTAGTCGCCAAACACAGCAACTTCTCATACGGTGGCACCCCAATAGTGGCGTGATGGCTATTGTTATATGAAAATTCCACGAAGAGTAGGTGGTAATCCCAGCTACCGCCGAAATCAATTATGCATGCCCGAAGCACAATCTTCGAGAGTTTGGATGGTTCTTTTCCATTAACCATCCGTCTGCAGGTGATACGCGGTGCTAATGTGTAACCTAGTACCCATTCATGTAGAACGAGTATCTCTATTGGAAACAATAGACACTGGCACACCATGTCTCGATACAATCTCCCAAAGGAACAATTCTGCCAATGTTTCGGAGTTAAGGGTCCCCCGTATTGGCCAGAAGCGAGCACTCTTTGTCAACCTATGCACCACCACCCGAATGGGTGTCAACCCCTTAGGCGTACGGGGTAGCTTAGTGATGAAATACATAGTAAGATGCTCCCACTCCCATTCCGGTACCTCTAAAGGTTGATTTTTTTCCCAAACGGTTTCCGATGTTCTACTTTAACGTGTAAACAAGCCAAACACCTGCTCACATAAGTTCCTACCTCATACTTCATTGCTGGCCACCAATAGTTCTTCTTAAGATCTTGATACATATTGTCACACCACGACAATGGCGGAAACACGTGGCGCGACGGTTCAAAGCATAAAGTCAAGGTTATTGCTAAACACAAGTAATTTAAGAAAATGGGTCATTTATTATGACGTCAAATCTTGTTCAAATATTACACAAAAGTAAATTGTTTTTAAGACAATCATAGAGGTTTCTCAAATATATCCCAAATGCCTTGGGAAATAAAAGTGAAACCCCGCAAAAGTTTGACGTCGCATTGGAGGATTCCTCGACCCAGCTTGCCCGGTTCTCCTTCATCTAATTACCTGAAAGATATGTTTAAAAGTTTCGTCAATATAAAATATATTGGTGAGTTCACAGGTTTTTAGTTTCCAAAACTTGAATACTTGGGAAATACCATGTTATGACAATATATAGGAGTTGCAAATTCCTATAACTCTACTTGAGACTATAATCAAACCAAGACGTATATAATAAATATGCCCCGCTCCAAGTCGTTACTCGGTTTCCCACGACTTAAGTTCAGAATATATGCACCCCAGGCATAACCTAATGCATAATCGACGCTATCGATTAGGGGTGGGCCTTGTCAGGCACCAATAGTACTATTCAATATTCCTCCGGTTTCATTTCCCTGAATAAATGATTATAGAGGCGAGGACTCAACCCCGAGTGGCGGTCACACCTCAAGTAATAAATCCGTCAAACACTTTCCCTAACATATCTTTCCCCCGAAGAAAAACGTAAAAATAGTTTAAAATGGGGCCGTGAAACTCACCTGAAACTCTGTCTGGCTTACTAGGCGGATAGCAAAGATGGTCTCGCACCTACAAACGTCCTAGACGTATAAGTCACTATTCCTATAGTGCATGTGCCTTGGCAAGTTGTACACCCAACTCCCGACCACAAGTTATTCCAAATCCCGTTTAATTAAGCGCGTATCCTAGGTTTCGTTGGCGTTACATTACCCTTTGTGTTACAAGTTATATATTACTCTTGTTAATATTTTCTTAACTTGTATTTTATTATCATCGACTCGACTTCACTTAACATATAATTATTTTCCCATTTAAATAATTATACTTAAGATCGCATCGCTCGATATAATATATATTTCAACACTCGACCCGACTCACTTTGCCGCACATTTGTTTTTCCCATTTAAACAAATATACTAAGATCTTGTCGTTCGATTGTATATTCTTAACGCCCGATTCAACTCACCATACCGTATATTTATTTTTCCATTCAAATAAATATACTAGGATCTCGTTGGTACGGCATACACATATATATATCTCTGTCTTCTCGTCGCGGCTTTCCTTCCCACATATCTACTTTCCCATTAAGTAGATATACTAGAATTTTGCCGAGACGAGCGTACATATATATAAATGTGTAATTTTTCTTGTTAAGTATATACGTTTGTTTAACGTCTTATTTGTTTATGTCATGTTTTTCTCCCACGAATAATTCCTTTAACACTTAGGAAAGTGTTTATTAGTTTTCACCCATGTTGTATATATATTTTACTTCCTAAAAATATATATTTTCTTATCTTGCCGCAATGGCATTTTTCTCATGTTTTGTCCGTGTACGGTTCGTTAACGCGTCTTATTTCGATATCTTAACTCGATTAGTTAATTTTTCCAAGTTTTTCCCAACATGTGTTTTATAGAAATATTATCCATATTTCTTCCTCTTAACACAAGTTACTTGGAAGGTTTAAAATACTTATGTATTTTTAACCCAACTTGTCAACTTAACTACAAAAATGCTTCCAACACTTTTATATTCCCATTTATATAAAAGTATTCATTTTTGTATAAGTTTCTCAAGTTTGTTTAATATTTTTATAAAATCTCTATTTTATAAAAATCCTTATGTTAATACCATCCATATTTTTATAACTTTCAAAAATATATTTTTATACTAAATACCCAAGTATATCTATTAGTATTTTCCAAAATCATCCTTAGAGATTTATTTCTTACACTTTTGACACCAAACTTTCCATCCTTGCATTTTTGGACCAATAGTTTCTAAAATATCCATTTTAGTCCTCTAACTTTCAAAGTTACAATATTAGTCCCTTAACTTTCAAAAGTTGCATTTTTCCACTCTAACTTCCAAAGTTAGCATTTTTCACTCAAAATAGTAGACTTTGAAGATTCAACTTTTTATTGGTAAGTTATTTTTGTATCAAAACACTTTTGTTAGTCTTATATTCCATATGTAAGACTATTTGTATGTGTGTTTTATGTATTTGCCCATTTTAACAAAATATCATTCTTCTAAGTAAGTTAACTTTAATTTTTCATCTTCTTTATCCATGAACTTCTAATATGTTTCACCATACATTATACCTTAGATGATCGTAATAAGATGATTTAAAGTTACTTTTTAACATATTCAAGTTCATTCCACAATCTTAACCAAATCATCATCCTACTTAGTTTAATTGTAAACTTTATATATTTTCAAGATTATTACTTTATCATCATCAAATCCATGATTTATTTACATATCTTTAATCATCTATTTTACACAAGTAAAACTTATTAAAGATTATGTTCAAACCACCTTTTAAACCCTTCATGTACAACTTGCTTCTAAGAACACATACATGAATAATAATACTCAAAAACAAGGTTAAGAAGCTTACGACTAGCACAAGGCTAGGGAAGACAAAACCTTTGATTTTGAGAGGGGTTTAGTGTGTTCTTCCTTAATGGTTAAGCTCCAAGCTTGAAACACACAATAGGGGTTTGGATGATGGATTGTTTTGAGTGATTTGGAGATGTAAAAACTTGAAAGAATGATGTGTATGGATGGGGGAATACCTACGGCCAAGGAAGGAAAGGAAAGAAGAGTTTTGCTTTTGATTCTCCAAGTCTCTAACACATGTTTATAAAGCCTTATCACATGTAATCATTCCAAAGATTCAAGAAATCTTATGGAGGATTGAGTTGTGTACTTGGGATTTTTGAAAAGATATGATATGTGTGTGTGTGTATAATGCCGTAGGATTAGAGAGAGTGGGAGAGGTTGCTTGTAAATCTTGGTTAAATCTTGTAATCTATCCTAATCTTTATATAAAATCTTCACCCATGCACATGCACACACTTAGGCCATGATGGCTAGCTTTTGTCTTGGATTTTTATGGCCATGGGCCGAAAATCATCCAAGGGGGACAAGGAGGTGGTTACTTTTGTACTAATGTTTTCTTACATCTTTTGTCTTATGCACATGCATGCTTTATACTAGATCTTTAGATTATAATTATAAACACAAAGCATGGATGTTTTGTGGCCATGTAGGCCGGCCCTTTGATGGGTTTAAGTGGGGTCCACAACTTCAAATATTTACCCAATATTTGTTAAGTTAAATCCCTCGTCGTCCGGGTGTCGTTCGGGTATTTTTTGGGTTTTAATCACGCGTTATCCGGACATTAAAAATACCTTTAATAACCCTTAAATATAGTCTAATTTAAGCGTTGATTGGTTATTTAGGCCTTTGCCGGGTGAAATTATGAGTTATACGCGTATCGGGTGCGGTACGCGCATTTTATTCGTTACCGGGAGATTTGTACAAGACGATTTCACTTATGGTTTTGGAGTTCCAAAACTCATTATATTTTATGAAACTACCCTTTATTTTATATCCTGGGTGTCCGGGATCCTTTTCGTTTATTTAATTATTACCGGGTAATTGCCAACGTCCATACCGGATAGCTTATTCGCACATGATCCAATCATGCTTTACCATTAAACGTATGCATTCCTATGCACTATTTGGAAATTGCTATCCCCTAAGGCCTTGATAATTAAATCACACATAATTGCATTTAATTACGTTAATCATATATTAATTAATTTGTACGGAATTACCTTATTTTTGCCGGTTGTTACATTCTCCCCCCGTTAAGAGAATTCCGTCCCGGAATTCACTTCGAGTTCTCCGGTACAGGTGTCTTCTCGAATAGGGCGGGGTATTTTTGCTTCATCCGGTCCAGCCTTTCCCACGTGAACTCCGGTCCACGCTTGGCATTCCAGCGCACTTTGACCAATCTGATCTTGTTGCGCCTTAGTTTTTGGACCTTCCAATCAGTTACCTCGATTGGTTCTTCAACAAAATGTAACTTGTCATCAATCTGGATTTCGTCGGCTGGAATGATGAGAGTTTCGTCGGATAGGCACTTTTTCAAATTTGACACATGAAACGTGTCGTGTATTCCACTTAGCTCTTGAGGCAACTTGAGCTTGTATGCCACTGTGCCTACCCTGGACAAGACTTCGAACGGTCCAATATATCGTGGGTTCAGCTTCCCGCGCTTCCCAAAGCACGCGACACCTTTCCAAGGTGACACTTTCAGTAGGACCCTGTCTCCGACTTGAAACTCTAGAGGCTTTCGCCTCATATCAGCATAGCTTTTCTGGCGGTCACGGGCCGCTTTGAGGCGTTCCTTTATCAAAAAGACCTTATCCGTGGTCTCTTGAACAATTTCGGGCCCGGTGAGTTGTTTTTCTCCAACTTCCGCCCAACATAATGGCGATCGGCACTTGCGTCCATATAGAGCTTCAAACGGTGCGGCTTGAATGCTCGTATGATAACTGTTGTTATAAGAAAATTCTACCAATGGCAAGTGTGTGTCCCAATTACCTCCGAAATCAATCGCGCATGCCCGTAACATATCCTCCAAGGTCTGGATGGTTCGTTCACTTTGACCATCCGTTTGAGGGTGATATGCGGTACTCATGTCGAGGCGAGTACCGAGGGCTTCATTTAAACTTTCCCAAAATCTGGAAGTGAAACGACTATCCCGATCGGAGATGATAGAAACAGGTACGCCGTGTTTAGACACCACTTCCTTAATGTACAAACGGGTCAGTTTCTCCAACTTGTCCGTTTCGCGAATCGGAAGGAAGTGTGCAGATTTTGTCAATCGATCAACGATTACCCAGATCGTGTCATGGCCGCTTGTTGTCCTAGGTAACTTGGTAATGAAATCCATGGTAATTCGTTCCCATTTCCATTCCGGTATTTCCGGTTGCTGGAGCAAACCGGAAGGTCTCTGGTGCTCAGCCTTGACCTTTGCGCAAGTCAAACATCGCGCAACATAGGCTGCTATATCCCTTTTGAAATTCGGCCACCAATAAAGTTCTTTTAGATCGTGGAACATCTTGTCTGCACCCGGGTGAACCGAATATCTAGAACTGTGAGCTTCGGCTAATACTAGCTCACGCAATCCACCATATACTGGGACCCAAATTCTATTCATGAAATACAGTGTCTGGTCCGCTTTTGGTTCCAGTGAATCAACCATCTTTCGTAACCTTTCACCTTTGACATTCTCGGGTTTAAGGGCGTTAACTTGAGCTTCACGAATTCGTTCAGTCAGATTCGTGTGGATAGTCAGACCCAAGGCTCGAACACGCAATGGCTTAACCCGTTCCTTGCGACTCAAGGCGTCGGCTACGACGTTCGCCTTACCGGGATGGTATTTTATCTGACAATCGTAATCGTTTAATAATTCGACCCATCGCCGTTGTCGCATGTTTAAATCCTTCTGATCAAAGATGTGTTGCAAACTCTTATGATCAGTGAAAATCGTGCACTTGGTTCCGTACAAATAGTGCCTCCATATCTTGAGAGCGAATACCACTGCACCTAATTCCAAATCGTGTGTAGTGTAGTTCTTCTCATGAATTTTCAGTTGCCTGGAAGCGTATGCTATCACTTTTTCTCGCTGCATTAGGACACAACCCAGGCCTTGATGTGAGGCATCACAGTAAACAACAAAATCTTCCGTACCATCAGGGAGTGATAGTATCGGAGCGCCACATAACTTGTCTTTTAACAATTGGAATGCTGCCTCTTGCTTTTCCGTCCACTCAAATTTCTTATCCTTTTGGGTTAGCATGGTTAAAGCTTGTGCTATCTTTGAAAAGTTCTCGATGAACCTTCTGTAATAACCCGCAAGGCCAAGAAATTGTCGTACTTCGGTAGGAGTTCGCGGGGCTCCCCAATTTTTAATTGCCTCGATCTTGGCGGGATCGACGTGTATGCCTTTCTCATTTACCACGTGGCCTAAAAAGTGAACTTCCCGAATCCAAAAGTCACATTTCGAGAGTTTAGCGTAGAGCTTCTCTTTGCGTAATACTTCAAGAATTATCCGAAGGTGATTCTCGTGGTCTTCTTTCGTGCGTGAATAGATCAAAATATCGTCAATGAAGACAATGACGAATTTATCCAGGTATGGCTTACACACGCGGTTCATTAGATCCATGAAGACCGCTTGTGCGTTGGTTAAGCCGAACGGCATTACCAAAAATTCATAGTGTCCATACCGGGTTCTGAAGGCCGTTTTTGGTACATCTTCTTCTTGTATACGCAACTGGTGATAGCCTGACCTCAAATCGATCTTGGAGTAATAGCTGGAACTTTGGAGCTGATCAAATAAATCGTCGATCCTGGGGAGAGGATAGTGATTCTTGATGGTTAGCTTGTTCAGCTCTCGATAGTCGATGCACATGCGAAATGTGCCATCCTTCTTCTTCACAAATAAGACAGGAGCTCCCCAAGGTGAGAAACTCGGTCTTATAAAACCTTTGTCCAACAATTCTTGTAGCTGGCTGGACAGTTCCTGCATCTCTGATGGAGCTAGGCGGTATGGCGATCGTGCCACAGGAGCAGCTCCAGGAACGAGATCGATGCGGAACTCAACTTGTCGAGGTGGCGGCAACCCCGGCAAATCTTCTGGAAATACATCCGGAAAGTCTCTAGCTACTGGAATGTCTTCCAACTTTCGCTCGTCGGCCTTCTTGTCCACTACGTGTGCCAAGAATGCGACAAGCCCTTTTCTTAGACACTTACGAGCCTTCATGCTTGAAATAATTCTTAGCGGCGTTCCGTGCCTTTCCCCTTGAATTGAGAGAGTTTCACCGCTTGCGAGGGGGACTTGAATGACTTTATCGTTGCAAATCACGATGGCACGGTGCGCGGACAACCAGTCCATGCCGACAACTATGTCAAAACTTCCCAATGCGACCGGCAAAAGATCAATTCCAAACTCGTGCCCACAGAGTTCTAATTTACAATCCCTCGCTACTTCTCTCGTTTCAATAGTTTTACCATTAGCCAGTTCTATAGAGTAGGGCGTATCTAGTTTGCTAGTTTTTAATCCAAGTAGTCTTTTAAACTCAATGGATACGAAGCTAAAGTCAGCACCGGTATCAAATAATACAGAGGCATAATGACCATTAAGAGGAAACGTACCAGTGACCACGTTGGGGTCTTGTCGTGCATCACCGGCTCCAATCACAAATGCCCGCCCGCGGGCCTGGTTGTTGATCTTGGGGCAATCCTTTTTCCAATGATCTAGCGACCCGCATGCGAAGCATGGTCTAGCCCCTCCATTTTTCGGTGCTCCAGAACGGCATTCTTCAGTCTTGTGCCCTGTGCGGTGGCACTTTCCACATGTCAACCCATTATTTCTCCCCTGATTTCCCTGTTTGTTACCATTACCACGTCCCGTGGCAACATATCCCTTTCCCTTCTTGTTTGAGCTACCCGACGCTCTGTCCCTTTTTCCTTCATCCCGCTTCCTTTTCCCAAATCTTGGCTTGTTACCCTGGTCATTCGACACAACAGCTGAGTTTGACCCCTGATTCTTGGCTTCTACACTGCTGGCCTCAGAAATTTTTAATCCCGAAACTTGTCGGATCAGTGTGCCCATGCGTATAGCATCTTCGGTGAGGCTTAGCGCAAGATCAATGGCTGCGCGCATGGTCGTAGGTTTAGAAGCAGTGACCATGCTGCGTATTTGCGGTGCTAAGCCGAACAAATAACGCTCAATCTTGTTGTTTTCAGGGGTGACCAATCGTGGCACCAATCTGGCAAGATCATGGAATCGAGACGTGTAACCAGTAACGTCCGCTCCCATCATAGTGAGGTTCCAGAATTCAGTTTCCAGTTTCTGTACCTCGCTCGCCGGGCGGTACTCAGCAATCATGAGTTCCTTCAGTTCTGTCCATGACAGGGAGTAAGCAGTGTCATCACCCAATGACTGTACCTGTCCATTCCACCACGTCAGTGCTTGGTCCAAGAACAAGTTGGTGGCGTACATAACTGACTGACGTGGGGTACACCCACTGATACGAATGACTGCCTCGGTCTTTTCAAACCACTTGACCAGGCCAACTGATCCTTCCGTGCCGTTGAAATTGATCGGCTTGCAGTCTAGGAAGGCTTTGAAGGTGCAGCCACGCTCTCGCGAGGCCGTTTCTGCATTAATAAGGTTGTATGTTATTATGGGATAGGAGTTTTAGGATATTCTCCCACCGCTTTATTAATTATTTTTAAACCTTCTTACCAGTGGGGGAGGTTTCTTGTCGGTCACTCCCAGTCAAGTCACGTGATCGTTCGGAGCGAGCAGCTTCATGCTCCGCGATCGCGCGGGCTATGCGTTCAGAAATCATGGTCTCAAGTTCGGCTGGTGTTGCGGGCAGTCCGTCTGCACCGCTGTTGCTTCTGGTGGCTGGTGCCATTTTCTTCAATAATAATTATCAAAGGTTAATTTGGCAAACATTTATACAATATAAAGCATAAATAACAAACCAGAATATGAACACAATAATCAACACCATGTCATCACACAACATACCAACACATCATACAAAAATAAATAGTAATCAACACAACATCACCACACAATACACAAACCACAACATATGGAGTAAGCAATAATAATCATAGACAACAACATATTTCACCATAATAATAAGATTTTTCATTAATTTCAATCGTACTAGTACAATGCTTGTTCATAATGACAAAATGGAGAATACATTTCTCATACAATACATTGTTTTTGAAATAAATAAAACATCATATCATGTGCCGTCGTACCCGTACGGCTAGGCAAAATGCAGACGAGTGTCGTAACCCGTGCTGTACTACCATACTACTGCTGCTATGTACATAAGCTGGTGATTCTTCCGTGCATCCCTGATGCATCTCTACTGTGGCGGTGGTGGCGGATACTGGTACTGCGGTGCATGCATACTGATCGTCATGCTGATCGTCATGATACGCTCATACAAGAACTGTCGATGCGCAAAATGCGCATCCCCTGTAATACCACACTGAGCGTCCATGCTCAGTAACTCCTCCGCATAATGCGCCAAGGCATCCCGTGCATCAATCATCCTCGTCCACATCAGACGGGTCTGCTGCTCTACCTGTGTTACGGTGCGCTGCACCGTGTCAGTGAGAGTCTGAAAGTCCCGCTCTAAGGTGATGGCAGTGGACCATGCTGGTCCAGACAAAGGTGTCACCCTAGGTGGCTGGGATGGTCCGGGTATATCTGGGTGTGCTGATGGGAATGGCCCAAAGGAGGCTGGTATCGGTATGTGTGGAAGTAACGGGGTAAAACCTGGTGGTCTGAGGGTAAAGTGGGGTGGCATCATGTAAGGGTCCCCTGCACCCAGAGGGTACGGTGCAGGTGTCATACTGGGAAGGGTGGGGATCGGTAAAGTCATGGCTACTGGGGGTGGTGGTACAAGCTCGGCTAATGGGGCTACTAGAGGCTCTGAAACAGTGGCCCACTCTGGAGTGGATACCACAACAGTGGGGGTAGGAGGGCTCGCGGTGGCAAAGGCTGCCATACCTGCCCTGCGTAGCTCAGAGCTATCGGCGGGGCTACCCTCAAGTACATGTGCTGCTAAGGCTGGCCCCTCCTGAGGTGCGGGATCAAGTGGTGCTGGTGGGGCTACGGGGTCAGCAGGTGCGTCCTCTATCATTGGAGCCACGGGCTCCTCCTGAATAGCTGGGATCTCGGGTACCAGCATGTGCTCAACCGAGGCTACGGACTCGTCGTCAGAGTCATCAGATATCCACCCGTTCCTCCCACGGGAGATCGGCATGAGTCTCATGCCTGGAGGAATGTGGATGTGTGGTACAGGTGCTGGCTCATGCTCAACGTGAGCCTGTCTGTCGAACGGAGACTCTACTGTCTCCGACTGGGCTGGGATCGGCCGGGACGGACCGGCACAGCCTTCAGGGAAGTCCCTGATAGCTCGGATGGGGCGTGGGGCTAAGGGTGCGGCCGGTACAATAGGTAGCGGCGCGTCGACCACGGCGGGTGCCCAGTCAGGATCCTCGCTAGGATCCGTCTCGTCCGAATCGTCATCTGAACCTCCTGCGACGTTCATCTCCACGTCGTCGTCTTCCGCATCAAGTACAACCAGCTCGACTGGCTCAGGCGGTGGTGCGGGGATGATCTGAATGCTGCTATCGTAACTGGGCGCTATGCTACCAGCGTCCGACATCCTGGCAAAAGAACCGTACATGTATATATATGAATTAATTTAAATTAGATAGTTAAGGCGTACATTATCAGTATCCTTTCTAACCTCTAATACTACGTTAATGCGTAACGATACCCCTGGCTAGCTTGGTAGGAATCTCCTCATGCCCAATGCTTCTTGGAAAATTACTTTATTGTATTTAGCAACTATGTATATATTTTTTTGAAAACTTTATCTTTTTGAACCAAATCCGGTTATAGTCTAGTTTTTAAAGAAAATACCCTAGTTCGCTATAACCTTGGCTCTGATACCACTTTCTGTCACACCACGACAATGGCGGAAACACGTGGCGCGACGGTTCAAAGCATAAAGTCAAGGTTATTGCTAAACACAAGTAATTTAAGAAAATGGGTCATTTATTATGACGTCAAATCTTGTTCAAATATTACACAAAAGTAAATTGTTTTTAAGACAATCATAGAGGTTTCTCAAATATATCCCAAATGCCTTGGGAAATAAAAGTGAAACCCCGCAAAAGTTTGACGTCGCATTGGAGGATTCCTCGACCCAGCTTGCCCGGTTCTCCTTCATCTAATTACCTGAAAGATATGTTTAAAAGTTTCGTCAATATAAAATATATTGGTGAGTTCACAGGTTTTTAGTTTCCAAAACTTGAATACTTGGGAAATACCATGTTATGACAATATATAGGAGTTGCAAATTCCTATAACTCTACTTGAGACTATAATCAAACCAAGACGTATATAATAAATATGCCCCGCTCCAAGTCGTTACTCGGTTTCCCACGACTTAAGTTCAGAATATATGCACCCCAGGCATAACCTAATGCATAATCGACGCTATCGATTAGGGGTGGGCCTTGTCAGGCACCAATAGTACTATTCAATATTCCTCCGGTTTCATTTCCCTGAATAAATGATTATAGAGGCGAGGACTCAACCCCGAGTGGCGGTCACACCTCAAGTAATAAATCCGTCAAACACTTTCCCTAACATATCTTTCCCCCGAAGAAAAACGTAAAAATAGTTTAAAATGGGGCCGTGAAACTCACCTGAAACTCTGTCTGGCTTACTAGGCGGATAGCAAAGATGGTCTCGCACCTACAAACGTCCTAGACGTATAAGTCACTATTCCTATAGTGCATGTGCCTTGGCAAGTTGTACACCCAACTCCCGACCACAAGTTATTCCAAATCCCGTTTAATTAAGCGCGTATCCTAGGTTTCGTTGGCGTTACATTACCCTTTGTGTTACAAGTTATATATTACTCTTGTTAATATTTTCTTAACTTGTATTTTATTATCATCGACTCGACTTCACTTAACATATAATTATTTTCCCATTTAAATAATTATACTTAAGATCGCATCGCTCGATATAATATATATTTCAACACTCGACCCGACTCACTTTGCCGCACATTTGTTTTTCCCATTTAAACAAATATACTAAGATCTTGTCGTTCGATTGTATATTCTTAACGCCCGATTCAACTCACCATACCGTATATTTATTTTCCCATTCAAATAAATATACTAGGATCTCGTTGGTACGGCATACACATATATATATCTCTGTCTTCTCGTCGCGGCTTTCCTTCCCACATATCTACTTTCCCATTAAGTAGATATACTAGAATTTTGCCGAGACGAGCGTACATATATATAAATGTGTAATTTTTCTTGTTAAGTATATACGTTTGTTTAACGTCTTATTTGTTTATGTCATGTTTTTCTCCCACGAATAATTCCTTTAACACTTAGGAAAGTGTTTATTAGTTTTCACCCATGTTGTATATATATTTTACTTCCTAAAAATATATATTTTCTTATCTTGCCGCAATGGCATTTTTCTCATGTTTTGTCCGTGTACGGTTCGTTAACGCGTCTTATTTCGATATCTTAACTCGATTAGTTAATTTTTCCAAGTTTTTCCCAACATGTGTTTTATAGAAATATTATCCATATTTCTTCCTCTTAACACAAGTTACTTGGAAGGTTTAAAATACTTATGTATTTTTAACCCAACTTGTCAACTTAACTACAAAAATGCTTCCAACACTTTTATATTCCCATTTATATAAAAGTATTCATTTTTGTATAAGTTTCTCAAGTTTGTTTAATATTTTTATAAAATCTCTATTTTATAAAAATCCTTATGTTAATACCATCCATATTTTTATAACTTTCAAAAATATATTTTTATACTAAATACCCAAGTATATCTATTAGTATTTTCCAAAATCATCCTTAGAGATTTATTTCTTACACTTTTGACACCAAACTTTCCATCCTTGCATTTTTGGACCAATAGTTTCTAAAATATCCATTTTAGTCCTCTAACTTTCAAAGTTACAATATTAGTCCCTTAACTTTCAAAAGTTGCATTTTTCCACTCTAACTTCCAAAGTTAGCATTTTTCACTCAAAATAGTAGACTTTGAAGATTCAACTTTTTATTGGTAAGTTATTTTTGTATCAAAACACTTTTGTTAGTCTTATATTCCATATGTAAGACTATTTGTATGTGTGTTTTATGTATTTGCCCATTTTAACAAAATATCATTCTTCTAAGTAAGTTAACTTTAATTTTTCATCTTCTTTATCCATGAACTTCTAATATGTTTCACCATACATTATACCTTAGATGATCGTAATAAGATGATTTAAAGTTACTTTTTAACATATTCAAGTTCATTCCACAATCTTAACCAAATCATCATCCTACTTAGTTTAATTGTAAACTTTATATATTTTCAAGATTATTACTTTATCATCATCAAATCCATGATTTATTTACATATCTTTAATCATCTATTTTACACAAGTAAAACTTATTAAAGATTATGTTCAAACCACCTTTTAAACCCTTCATGTACAACTTGCTTCTAAGAACACATACATGAATAATAATACTCAAAAACAAGGTTAAGAAGCTTACGACTAGCACAAGGCTAGGGAAGACAAAACCTTTGATTTTGAGAGGGGTTTAGTGTGTTCTTCCTTAATGGTTAAGCTCCAAGCTTGAAACACACAATAGGGGTTTGGATGATGGATTGTTTTGAGTGATTTGGAGATGTAAAAACTTGAAAGAATGATGTGTATGGATGGGGGAATACCTACGGCCAAGGAAGGAAAGGAAAGAAGAGTTTTGCTTTTGATTCTCCAAGTCTCTAACACATGTTTATAAAGCCTTATCACATGTAATCATTCCAAAGATTCAAGAAATCTTATGGAGGATTGAGTTGTGTACTTGGGATTTTTGAAAAGATATGATATGTGTGTGTGTGTATAATGCCGTAGGATTAGAGAGAGTGGGAGAGGTTGCTTGTAAATCTTGGTTAAATCTTGTAATCTATCCTAATCTTTATATAAAATCTTCACCCATGCACATGCACACACTTAGGCCATGATGGCTAGCTTTTGTCTTGGATTTTTATGGCCATGGGCCGAAAATCATCCAAGGGGGACAAGGAGGTGGTTACTTTTGTACTAATGTTTTCTTACATCTTTTGTCTTATGCACATGCATGCTTTATACTAGATCTTTAGATTATAATTATAAACACAAAGCATGGATGTTTTGTGGCCATGTAGGCCGGCCCTTTGATGGGTTTAAGTGGGGTCCACAACTTCAAATATTTACCCAATATTTGTTAAGTTAAATCCCTCGTCGTCCGGGTGTCGTTCGGGTATTTTTTGGGTTTTAATCACGCGTTATCCGGACATTAAAAATACCTTTAATAACCCTTAAATATAGTCTAATTTAAGCGTTGATTGGTTATTTAGGCCTTTGCCGGGTGAAATTATGAGTTATACGCGTATCGGGTGCGGTACGCGCATTTTATTCGTTACCGGGAGATTTGTACAAGACGATTTCACTTATGGTTTTGGAGTTCCAAAACTCATTATATTTTATGAAACTACCCTTTATTTTATATCCTGGGTGTCCGGGATCCTTTTCGTTTATTTAATTATTACCGGGTAATTGCCAACGTCCATACCGGATAGCTTATTCGCACATGATCCAATCATGCTTTACCATTAAACGTATGCATTCCTATGCACTATTTGGAAATTGCTATCCCCTAAGGCCTTGATAATTAAATCACACATAATTGCATTTAATTACATTAATCATATATTAATTAATTTGTACGGAATTACCTTATTTTTGCCGGTTGTTACACATATTGTTGCCTCCGAATGATTAGAATGGCGGTTTGCGAGCGCATCATCCATGATTTTATCCCTAAAACCTCCATATCGAGGTACCCGCATCCGGACTTTTTTTTTTCACATAAACCCTGTCTCCATCCCTTCCATAAGTCATTGATGCCCCCACATACGCTCTGTCATAATTTGCTCCACCTGTAAGGCTTCAATCTGGGCACTAGAGATCTCTTCACTATATCTGGTTTCAAAATAAGCTGACAAGACTTCACCCGAATGGGTTTAGGCCTCTCCTTTTGGCTCAACGCGTCTGCCACCACGTTAGCCTTTCCTGAGTGATACAAAATCTCCACATCATAGTTTTTTATTAATTCCAACCACATGCATTGGCTCCTGCTAAAGTCCTTCTGCTCAAAGATATATTCCAACTCTTATGGTCGGTATAGATGGTGCAAGGATCCCCATATAAGTGATGTTCCCACAGTTTAAGCGCAAAAACAACAGCTGCCAACTCCCCATCCTGAGTCGGGAAATTAAACTCGTGGGGTTTTGATTGGCATGGGGCATAAGCTATCACCTTACCGCGCTGCATAAGTACACACCCGAGACCCCCAAGTGACGCGTCCGAAAAACCACTACATCCTCCGTCCAACCCGGTAAGGCTAGGATCGGTGCTTGTGTCAAACTTGTAAGACCCGCAAATCCGGTGTCAAACTTTTCTTTAGTTTCAAGAAACGCGTTCTCTTGGTCCAAGTCCAAGCAAACGTCACCTAATTCTTGGTCAGTTTAGTTAGTGAGCTATCCTAGAGAAATCTTGTACGCACCTCCAATAACAACCTGCCAACCCAAGAAGCTACTAATATTAGACGATGATTTTGGTGTCGCCCAGTTCATCACTGCCTTCACCTTCGTGGGATCTACCATGGTACTGACGGAATTGATGACATGGGCCCGAATACTGACCCTCATGAAATCGGAAATCACCTTTGAGAATTTTATCGCAAAGCTTCTCATTCCTTAGAGTTTGAAGAACCTTCTTGCGATGTAGATGGTCTTCTTCTCTTTCAGAGTATATGAGCATGTGATCAATGGAAACAATAACAAAACAGTTGAGCATCAGCCTATGCACCCAGTTCATCAAATCCATGAACGCCGTAGCACGTTAGTCAGGCCAAAAGACATTACCAACTCATCATGTCCATAACGAGTACGAAAAGTGCCCTAGTCTCGTATTTTCAGCCGATGATAACCCCATCTAAGATCAATTCTCGAGAGCCAAGTAGCTCCTTGGAGCTGATCGAAATAAACCATCGATTCTCGGTAAAGGATATCTATTCTTCACAATCAAGTGATACACATCCGCATGCTACCATCTTTCTTTTTACAATTAAAACCGGCGCACCCCATGGTGGGATACTCGGTCCAATGAATCCTTTCTCGAGCAAATCCTCTAACGGAGATGAGAGTTATTTCATTTACTCAGGGGCTAGGAGGTAAGGTCTCTGGCTACAGGTTTAGCTTCCGGCACGAGCTCTATTTGGAACTCAATCTCAAGGTCCGGTGGTGATTCCGTCAAATCCTCAGAAAATACATCCGAGTAATCCTGCACTACGGGGACATCCCCTAGCTTAGGGATATCAGCCCACACATCCAAGACCTGCGCCAGGTATGCCTTACACCAACGCTGAAACATCTTCCCTGCCTTTGGCACAGAAATAACCCGATGCAATGAGCAACCATCGTGCCCATGAATAGTAATACGATTCCCATCAGGAGCTGTAAGTCGCACGAGCCTCCGCCCGCACACAAAGTGAGCATCCACGGTAGCCCGCCAGTCCATCCCAAGAATAACATCAAAGCAACCCAATGACATTAAATACAAGAGAATAGGAAGGCTATGGCCCGATAACTCGATCCGACAATTATCTATAGCCTTGGTCACAAGGAGTGAATTTCCTACTGCAAACTTGTCCTCAATTAAATGTCTAGTATCCTTGGGATCTTATCTAACCCAATACCAAAGGTGATAGACACAACCCATACAAAACATTCATGACAAAACTGTCACATGATCCGTCACAAGACATATTCAGGATGTGTAAAGTAAGGGTAAACTTCTAATAACGTTGATCAGGTGTGATTAGCTGTTTACTTTACTTTAGTCACCCTAAACATAACAAGTTATGATCACATTAACACAGATACACATGGTATTTAGCTACTAAACCTTAAAGGTTTGTAATTAACAAACGAAGAAGGGAATTCTACCCTACCTTAAAACACAAGAGCATACACCCCCTATGAATTATTAAAAGTAAGCACTCGATAAGAGCCATCATAACATACTTAAAACAAATATAGTTATTGGGTTTCCGTCTGACACTTTATGTATCTAAGTGTTCAACGAGAAGCATCCCAACCTATGTGTCGTGCATTACGCACTACATAATAAACTCCCCATACTACATCAAAATGTAAAGGCACTAACCGCCTTTTTATGACTTCATGCTATTAAGAATCCAATGAAGTGTATATATATATATATATATATATATATATACACATACATAAACATATGTCAAAAATAAGGATTACCTCTTGGCGTGCAGCTACCCAGCAGTTGACATTTCTTAGTAATAGTTTGGTCCCATACCAGATTCGAGTTCGAGCACAAACTGCCTGAATCCCTCGAACCATTGCTCTGATACCAACTTGTAAGACCCTCAAATCCGACGGGTCAAACAGTTGGCATTCGAAGACTAAAACCATAATTAATACTTAAGAAGTCTTATTTTATTATCAGAAAACACGCAGCGGAAAGTAAATGGTTTAAGTTATTCAAACATGAAATTCCCCACAACGGGTCAAAGCATATTTGTAAAACAATAACAATAACTTTAGAAAAGAGTTATCTAGCAATAAAGTAGTCTCTTCTTATTCGAAATGTCAACCACCTCTGAGTAGTCCTGCAGCATGCCAAGGCATCCGTTTGATTCTTCGAATACCTGAAATCAATCTAACGTGTATGCAAAAGTCAGCTACGCTGAGTGAGTTCAAGTTTTATAAATTTATATAAACAAGTAGTTTGTCAATTTAAGAACTGACAAAATACCTCAACCTCAGAGTTAACAATAAGCGCAAACCGCCAATTTGTTCTCTAAGCAAAAATGTAAAGTCTAGAATAAGCGCAATCCGCCTTCACATAAGACTTTATCTTAAATCTACAATAAGCGCATTTCGCCTACTTGTCGCAAAACTACAACAAATCTATATAAGCGCATATCGCCTACTAAGACTCAAACCATAACTATAAATCAGAGCAGACATAATGTAAAACTATCATAGCTCAATTTATAATACCAGGTAACCGTCATACACAGTTTAGATATATAATATATAAATATATATAGTAACACATTTAACCTAACAAGTATAACTCAAGGCAAGTCCTGATCTAACAACCAAGGTTTCAAATACGTGGCCAAGACATTAAGCACATTCCGCTTATTAAATAAAAATTTAAGCCACACTCTAATCAAGATAGCCGTCTATTCATATATATAATAACACATATAACTCAAGCCATATAATAACACATTAGGCGCATTCCGCCTACTTACGTTTCATGCCAAAATAATATATATGAGTTCACAAAAATATTTACAACTTTATAAAAATATTTTATGACTTCATAAAAATAATCTTGCTAGTTTAGCATGCACGTCAGCCCAAAAATATTTAGAAGAACAATAACTAAAAGAGTGGGCTCAAGAACTCACCTTCGCCGGACGATCTCTTTGCAATTCGTTAAATGATCATAGCGGTATGCCAACAATCAACGACCTAGTGCAATAGGTATAGCGTTACTACAATCACTAAATCCACACACACATATATCCTATCTAAAAATCCTCATTAATAAAATGGCATGACTATTAGAGTTTTTAATAATACTCTATCCATGAATATTATTCCAATAACCCATGAACTACATCACAGATCCCAAAATCGTGACCCAAATAAGCAACCCAAATATTGCATCTCATTTCCCATGAAGGCACGTTACTGCCACCATGAGACTCCAAGATAATTGGAAATGTTCCCTACTAAGTGCCATGCTTGAACTTGTAAACCATTGTATTCGTTTTTACCGGTTGGTCAGTTAAACACTAGTCCAACATACATAGCTCCAACCATAAAGGTTATTTTTTTTTAACAGCAAGGTGATTCCTTCTCACTCGATCTCAAACCTTAAAAGTTTTCGTGCAAGAGTCCGTTCATACTAAAACCCAACCCGGACCCTTGCAACAAGATCTGAACCCGACTCAACACACGAGTCTCCTGGTGATGGCTTCTTGAACCAACCATTTCGACAAAACCTTGGCATATAATTGTCGTACATGGATCTTTGTTAACCTAACCAATCGCCAGAAAGATCTAATCTAAAACAAGTATCGGAATATAGTAAGACATGATAGTTACCTAGGCGGCGTCGCAACCGAAGCCCGAGAATAACGTGGATGATATCTTCAACCTTGGTGAATGATCGTTGTTAAGCGCCAAATAATTTCAAAATGGTCCACCGAAACACACTGAAAACCGAGAACTAAACCTACCGTGCACCAAACTTGTCAAATAAAAATAGATAACCGGTCATGGAACTTCGAGCAGAAGGCTTGAACCCTACGGTTTTTTTTCTGGTTTGAAATGATGGTGTGAGTAGTAGGACATGGTCAGTGCCGGTGGCGGATCCAGGATTTTTTTTCTATGGGTTCCTTTTTTTTGTGGTCATATTTCTAACGATCAAACGTTAGAATTTTCGGGTCGGGTCGGAAAATAAAGTAATCATTCCATTAGCCCTAGAGTTTTCAGGTCGGAAAATAAAACCGTGTAACACAACAGAACGATGAACTTTATTAGAAGCAAGAAAAAAATGCAATTGTTTACCAAAAGGTTGATGCCGGTTAATTTATTTCCTCACAAGTCAAACTGAGTAAAAAGTTAAACATGACTAAGAGTAATGGGATAAATGGGTTGATTTTCAACCTGTGAACATGAAAATTTTACACAAACCCCAAACAAAAATCCTGTCCTACAAATGTAAAGTTTTTTTTTAAAATGAATCTATGAAACTTGTGATAAAAAAATGTATACATACTAAATCTCAAATTAAATAAAGTTATAAGGTCGTTCAAAAAAATAAAGTTATAAATTAATAAAATACTATATCATAGTATTCTGATATTATTATCATTACCAAATGTTGAAAAGGAGTTAAAAAAAAATAGAAGATCGTATTATAAGTAAAACCAATATGCAAAAGAGGGAATGTAAAACTGTAAGGGGTCAAATAGACAATCATCCAAAAGAAATGTCCTTATTCCTTAACAATAATACTATTTGCTTTCCATAAGCTAAAACAGAAAAAATTAAAGGAAGAAACGGGAATCGAACCTAGGAAGGACAGAAAACATGAGGGTGGAGACTTTTAAACCAAATGAATAACCACTAGACCAACTCTTTGTTTTGTTCTATGGGTTCCTGTCAAATTTATTTATGGGTTCCTGTGTATTTTTTATACATACCGTCTATTAAAAATTCGAAACTCAGTGGGTTCCCAGAACCCGTACGCCACTATACAGATCCGCCCCTGGTCAGTGCGTAGTAGGACATGGTCACATAGTTGACGACTGTAGGGTTTTCATTAGGGTTGATGATTGTTTTTTTCTTCGTTGATGATGATTTAAAGAAAATGGAGATATACAAATGTTACATTTTGGACCTTTTAGTTTTTCCATTAGCTAACTTTCTCCTAAAGTTATTTAAGACCTTCTTTCAATAACGACAATTTGGTCCCTTCAATACATTTAAACCATGATTTTAGCGACTGGTCCATTCAATGAAAATTCAGATAGTCCATGTACTTGAACCATCAAACTTAGAAATTTTTTTGGGATGTTACAGAGTTGTGTTGTCTAAGATGTCTTTTGAAATCTAAACATAATATAAGCATTGGTTAGTTTAGTCATAGAGTATTATTAATATGTTTAAAGGTAATGTTTTATTGTTAATATGAAATAATACATGATGTACCTTGGACGGAAGTTTCCGCATAATGTGCCACATACACAAACGATGGATAGATTTGGTGAATACAGTTGATACGGCTTGCTTCATGGCGGCATATTGATCAGTGAGTATAAATGTTGGTTGCCGATGTATGTGAGCAGTCAAGAAGGTGTTGAGTAGCCACGTGTATGATTCAATCGTCTCGTCATACAACATGCCAGCACCAAATGTAACACATTTTTTGTGATGATCAACACCAGTGAACGGTACAAAGATCATTTTGTTCCTGGAATTTATAGTGATTGCACATGTGCATCAGGTTAGTATGTTGTAATTGTAAGTTATGAATAAAGATGATGCATAATATGAACAGTAAAAAATATTTAAAGTGAATAGTAAATACTCACTTGTTGGTGTCATAAGTGGCATCAAATGCACAGACATCACCGAAGGATTCATAATTGCGCAAGGACACGAAATCAACCCAAAAGAATGATTGTAGTTCATTGTCAACTACAACATAATCGAAATAAAACTCTTTCAGATTTCTGGTTCTAGCATTCATTGTGTCCAATATGAGTTGCGCATCACGTTCACCAATAAACAAACGTATGTCGCGAGTGCAATTTTTAAAGTCATCTTTGGTGCCACGAACATTATGAGGTCCGCCTTTCAAAGACACTTGGATGTTATGTGCAACATGTGGGCCAATCTTGTTGAGACTAACTCTGTGTATGAATTGTTGTTCTTCAAATCCAAGTTGTCTGTTCTGTTTCATTAGGTCAGCATTGTCACTACTAACCATACAATGGTTGTGTACTGGATTGAAACCATATATTTCAAACAGATTTTTATCATTGTCATATCGTACTGTTAGTCGTGCACGACATTCGGAAACGGTAAAACGGCTTCGACGGTGCTTTTTTTGGAGGGTCAGAGGATTAAAATCATTGAATTTTGGTTTGCCTGCTTTGGAACAAAGTATGTATCGATGTGTGAGTTGTTTGTTGGAAGGATCATTTTTGTTTTTTTTCGTTTTGTTGTGCCGAGACGGGTAGAAAACCCGGATTTTGTCGCATAGGTGTTGTACATCATCATAATGTCCTCCCAATGTTCGAATGTACTCTTTAGGACAGGCGTGTATGCATCATCAACATCGGGTATCCAGTACGAGGTGCCATCAGGCGTTGCATACACAGAAGTCATTATTGTTCCTGTATATATATATATATATATATATATATATATATATATTTGAAAAAAAAGTGGACAATGGATGATTAGTAAACAATTTATATTGGGTGGTATGAAATTGATGTAAAATATAACAAACATTGCGTGATGCACATGTGCATGTATAATGTGTTTGTGAAATGTATGTTATTTTTGTATTCATATTATAATAGTATAACAATAACAGAACATTAATCAATATGTATTGTCAAAAAATATATTGATTGTGTGCAATTGATAAGTAGGACATCATTAAAAAAATGAACTATATACATGGATCAATCACACATATGTACAAAACAAATATTAATCATATATATCTAAATAACCAGGTGTACATATATATCAAGTATTCCGCAAAGTTTATACGGTTATCAGTCAAACCAAAACAATTAAATGACTTAATATGAATTAGGTTATCAGTCAAACTCATGTATAATAGTAGAATGGATGTAAAAACAGTAGTTTATGCACATGTGCATTTATGAAGTATATGTAAAATGGATGTTATATTGTAGTCGATATGTAATCAGATGTCATATACGCACATGTATGAATACACTATAATGGAAAAGGATAGTATTATACCTTTAGTTTCAGATCGTACGAATTGCAACCCTTCATCAGCAGGTATGGACGTTGGTGCGTTAGACGGTGAGCTTTCATCGTATGTAACAGATTCTGTAGAAACACCAACAATGGATGTTGCAGACATGGAATCTGTAGACATAGATTCGAAGACATGAACAATGTGTTGATTTCCAGATGAAGTAGACATAGGGTTTTTACCAGACGTATGATTTGCATTATCATTGATAGATGGATTAGGAGCAACACGTGAAGAATCGGACGATGCCATTGATGTAACTCGAAGTTGGTTTAGTGGTGAAACGAGTTGATATTATGGTTAATTGATGGTGTGACACTGGTATGGTGGTGTTGAGGTGGTTGTTCGGTGATGTTAAGGTGGTATCAGGGTAGGATTGAACGATGGTGGTTATGGAGTAAACTAGGGTTTTGCAGGAGACTTGGAGAAGATGAAGTCTGGTTCTCGTAAGCTGATGTTTTTTTTTTTTAAGTATACATCATATTTACAAAAATGCCACCTTACAACATATTTACAAAAATGCCACATGTTCACACTTGGTTCTTTGGTTCTCTCCCTAAATGGTAGTTCTCAAATGATCCAAATCCTATATATATATATATATATATATATATATATATATATATATATATATATATATATATATAACTACGTAAAATTAAATACCTTATTTCTTAATTTATTTTTGTATAGGTGGCACATGTTAGCGGTCATGATATCTTTTATTGTGTTCTGTGCCATGTGCAATGTACCAGCCAAACTAACCTGAACGTACATATGGATGGTAAAAAGCACAAGAAGGCGTTGGAGGCCGCTGGGTTTATTAATTTTATTTGATAATTATTATTTTTTTTAGTAATGTCGTATGTTTTTTTTTCGGATTTTGTTTTTTGCTATTATAATTTCGTGTTTAACATTATGTTTGGTATTATTTTTTTTTCATAATAATCTTAAGATTTGATGATTTTGAACGGTGATTTATTTGTTAATGAGTTTCCATATTGTTTTTTTAATGATTTGGTGATTTTTAAATTATAATTTTTTTTTATGGTAGTTGGTTGTTTGGTTTGGAATTACATGTTAATATAATCTTACATATATTCATTGCTTTTATGCACACTCAACTTCAATAATAAAACTATTAGTTTAATATTACTTTTTAATTTTTAATTTACTTTGGTTTGCACCGTGGGTACCCACGGGTCGCTAACCTAGTGAGTATTAAAGTAATAACATTAAACGTAGGATGGTTTGAAAATGAAAAACTTATGATGAATATGTCCAACATGAAACTTTGTTTTGTTTTTATAGGTTGTGATGGATGTTAGATTCTCTCACATGATAGCCAATGGCGCAGTGCTTCATGAAGTTAATTATTGTCAAGTATGCGATGTTCAATGTCTTGACAATGATCAATATGTCCAACATCTCAACGGAAAAAAGCATCGCTCAAAGGTAATAGATGTAAATATATATCTATTTATATACGTTATATATATATATATATATACATACAGGTTTAGGTTCATGTACAAATCCAATTTTTTTGTGAGAAGTGTGAGAACCAACATGGTAGTGACATGTGGCACAAGGTGTTTGGGCATTTTAGTAATTTTTACATACTATTAAATAATGATTAAAATTATAATTTTGGTAAGAAATGTGAGAGAGAGCATAAAAATAGGTAAAGAGAAAGAGAGAATGGTTCTGGTCACCATTATCATCGTCATTTACTAACGACATAGTGTTTTAACAATCAACGTGTGGTGTTTTATGTTTAAGGTAGATTTTTAGGTATTCTTTATACAAGGTATGGTGTTTTATTATAGTTTTGTAAGTTGCTTCATCCAGAAGGTGTTTTACGTTCATACCCGTGTGTTTTATCACTATATTCTCAACTTTGTGTTTTAACAGTCCCGTGTGTTTTATCATCATCTTCTCCATAATTCAGTGTGTTTTATCTTCATCATACATAATCTAGTGTATTTTATCTATATTACGACAATATCCCTTTGAACATAAAACACATTACATCTTGAGGTCTTGCGCACATGTAAATAAAGGTCAACAACCAAAATACAGAAGGTGATCCAATAATGAGTAAGGAAGCATGTAATTTTTTTTCTCTTAAATTCACACAACATTTGTTATCACAACCAATTTATATAAAAAGGAATAAACGGATTAAATTAAGGTGTAAATAATTAAAATTATGTTGTGTGCATCACGAAACATAGAAATTAGAAATGAAACCAAGAAAAGTTGAATTAATTAGTAACTAACAAAGAAAAAAGCAGACAGACCACGAGCAGAAATTGGCAATGAGGATAGAAAGAGAAAGAGAAAGAAATAGAGAGAGAAATGAATGAGAGTTAATGTTGTTTTCATTTTTTAAAAACTATTAATTAAATGTGGGTGTCTAATTTACTTTAATACCCTCAACCATGTAATTTATTATTAATATTATAACAATATTACCAAAATGTCACTTACTTAATCCACACCATAGATTAAGATGATCTAATGACCAAAACATCTTCCCACACTTCTCACAAAAAAAACACTTTGTACAGGATCTTGACCCTATATATACATATATCTACGTAAAATTAAGTAACTTATTTCTTAATTTATTTTTGTATTTGTATAGGTTGCACATGTTCATGGTCAAGATCTCTTCTACTGTGGTCTTTGCAATGTACAATGCACAAGCCAAGATAACTTGAATGCACATGTTGACGGAAAAAAGCACAAGAAGGCGTTGAAGGTGCATGGATTTCTTAATTTTATGTGATAATTAATAGTTTTTGTTCTTAATGTCGTATCTTTTTTATTTCGGATTTTGTTTTTTCCTACTATATTTCATCTTTAACATTATGTTTGCTATTATTTTTAATTTTCAATAAAAGGTTAATGGGCATGAGTTGAGAGCTATTTTTCAATTAAAGGTTATATGCATTTTATATGATACCGTTAATGGACGATTTGTATACCTGTTATATGAATAACTTATGCATAAATTACATAAGTTATTTTTTAAACATATATTGTGACCATTAAAAGTCCATTAATTATAACTCCTCCATATAAAATACATACGGAATAGTCTTAAGATATCCAGATTATACGTATAAAAATTTCTATAAAGATGATTCCAAAAAAAAATCTACTTTAATTGAAGACTTATAAAAATTTTCGATTTTGTCCACGGATTTTAAACAAAAGAATATTCTGTCCACCATTGAAGTTAATGACATTTAATAATATGGCCATAGTGTGTTAATACTATTTCGTAAATACATAATAAAATGTTGACTTTTTGGTAAAAATTGAGAGTTAATTGAATTCTAAAAATAAAAATGTAATAAGGGTTCTCATTGATGTTATTTGTTTAAGGGGTTTTTTTTAGAGAAAAATAAAAGCACATGGTATAAGAAATTATGTGGAACACTAAACCCTTCTCATAACCTGGTAGAGCATTGTTGTTGCCTTTGATTGTGATTTGAGCATCAATTTGGCCATTAATGGATGTTAACTTATACTTTGTGAATTGGCCGAGAATATCTAAGAATGATTGTTATTTTTAATGATTTGATGATTTTTTATTTATTTTTTTTATTTGCAGTTTTTTTCTTAGGCCCGCACCTTTTTTGCGCTTCTCGCCTATGCCACAGGCGGAGCCTAAACGCCTTGAGTGCGCGTCGCGCCTTTAATAACTATGCTATACATTCAATATAAGAACATAAAAAAGTTAGGAGCCTCCTTTTATGTTATTAATAGGGTTTAAGTAATTTTTGCACTAAACATAACGGCTTGTGTGTTTTTTCTAACATGGCGTACTTCTACAGTGAGCACATCAATTAGTTAGTAGACTGGAATGTTGTTTTATTGAAATTTCATAAAAAAAAGAATGTTTCTCACAGTGTCATACATTTGTTAAGTTTATGCAAACAATATAGATCCTACCCCAAGGGTCTTTCTAAAGTTGGTCGACACAAAACTTAAATTGTTAGTGCATGATGTCCCTAGGCTAGTATATATGTTGTTTGGACAAGTTTTAGGGTGTTTGGAGGTGTTTATAAGCGTTTTGGGAGTGTTTGGTCACACCAGGCGATTAGGATTATGGTTCATGCGATTACAAGCCAATCGCATGTTGTTACATGAGATTAGGCCTCAATTGCTAGTAATCATCATGCGATTAGGCCCAATCGCATGATGTTACATGGTGGATAGCACCTAATCGCCTATTCTGCTCTGTACGAGTACAAGGGGTATAAATAGGCCCAATCATTGCCCTAATCATTAGTCTTTGCCACACACACTCTCCAAACACCCACCCCAGGTCTGAGATCGCTTGGTTTGATCATTGTAACACTCGTGCTCTGTTTTAATGATATAAAAGTTAATCTTTTGACCCGTATGTGTGTAGTAATTACTCGTTTATCTTAGTTTCAAGTTTGTTTATGTTGTTAAAGCATATTCAAGGGATTCCGCACCTTGAATATAACCCTCATGATTGTCGGTTAACACGTTCGTCGATCCTACAAGTGGTATCAGAGCCGAGGCTCTTATCACGAGCGTTTTGATAACAAAAACGAGTGAAAACAGGTGGGTTTTTGTGTGAAAGTTGTGATTTTTAATCAAAAACCTGTTTGAACTTTGAAACTTTGAGTTTTTCATAAAAAAAAACCCTTATTTTCAAATTCTTAGTGTGTTTTTATGGATGAAAACATGTGTTTTTTTAGGTTTTGTTCTAAAATTGTTTTGGAAACTTTTCTAATCATTTGGGGCTTAAACACATCATTTTGGATAAGATTTTGAGGCAAAAATGGTAGTTTTTGAGCGAAAGTGAAGTTACAGATCAGATCAGGCGAATACACTGACCTATTCATTCCAATCGCCTATCTATAGGCGATTAGACATCAAAGTATACACGATTAGAGCTTAATCGCCTCCATTCTTTGGTCCTATACACAATTAGGGCCTAATCGCCTTCACCTTTGTGTGGCATAGACCCTAATCACCTGGCATTCCCCAATTTCCTATAAACTTGTAATCGCTCAACTGTTCACTAGCAATTACACTCTAATCGCGTGTAATAACTAGTGATTACACCTGTAATTGCCTATACATATCTGTAATCGTCTATAATCAGAAAACTACACTCCCTAATCGCCAATACCCATCTGAAACTGAAAATTTGACTAAGTATCGGACTTTTAACCAACTTAAACATATGGGAAACCCGTGGGGACATCTGAATCAACCAAGGCAACAATATAAATAGGCCCAATCATTTCCCTAATCATTAGTCTTTGCCACACACACTCTCCAAACACCCTCCCCGGGTCTGAGATTGCTTGGTTTGATCATTGTAACACACGTGCTCTGTTTTAATGATATAAAAGTTAATCTTTTGACCCGTATGTGTGTAGTAATTACTCGTTTATCTTAGTTTCAAGTTTGTTTCTGTTGTTAAATCATATTCAAGGGATTCCGCACCTTGAATATAACCCTCGTGATTGTCGGTTGACACGTTCGTCGATCCTACATAAATCGGCACCGGTATCAAAAAGTACGGAAGCATAAGTGTTGTTAACAAGGAACGTACCGGTAACAACGTTGGGATCCTCACGAGCTTCACCAGTTCCGATCACAAAAGCTCTACCGCGAGCTTGGTTACGTCATATTGTCTTTTTCCATGTTTTTTTTTAGTAATTTTTTTTAATACTGCCTAATATGTGAACTTACCAATGCAGCTATGACATTTTGATTGTTTTTTTTTTCATGGTAGTTGATTGTTTGTTTTGGAATTGCATGTTAATATTATGTTGGATATATTGATTGGTTTTATGAACACTCAACTTGAATAATACAACTCTTAGTTTAATATTATTTTTAATTTACTTTGGTTTGCACTGTGGGTACCCACGAGTCGCTAACCTAGTGAGTATTAAAGTAATAACATTAAACGTAAGATGGTTTGAAAATTAAAAACTTATGATGAATTAATTGATGTACAATAGAAAAATAAATAAGTTATATTATTATTTGTTGGAACGACAAATTTTATACCACCTTATTTCCACCTAACCTTGCATTTGCAAAGATTTGAACACACAACCTCACATTTGTAAGAGGAGACACCATACCACTAGACCAAGATGTCATGGGTAAATAAGTTATATTATAACCTCAAAAGAATTCTAGTTAGTAGTAATAGACCTAACTCCAAATTCTAAAACTCAAGCCTATAAGGCGATTAGCCAGCTTACGCAACTTAACCATTAGTTCATTAGCCAATACTGATGAAGTCTTAGCCCATTTAAGTTAAAAGAAAAACTTTGAGGATTGGCGATGATAGCTATCGAGAACCTATTGTTCGATTAAATAAACCGTGAAGAATTGATTCATCAATTTCATATTACTTTAATCGTTGTTTTAAAAAAAAATAGTTTAACATTATTAATTTCGTAAAGACCTAGGGCTAAGTGGCACATATTTTGCGGCTCGGTCCGGACATCTAAATTCTCAAGGACGACCGACTACAAAATTTTGGGCCCAAATTTTTTTTCGCCCAAGGCCCAAATATTTTTTGCCGTTTTCGAAGACGGCCCTGCCTATTGGTCACCAATTATTTTTTATTTTCTAATTTTTAAATAAGTAAATAACTAAATCAAATAAATAAAAAGTCAGATAACATTTAAAAAAAAGTTACAATGAAGTAGACATTAAAAAAAACACCGAAACCTAAAAATAATTTTTTTTACCGAAACATAAAAAATAAAAATAAACTTGTCGAAACCTAGAAATTTTTAAAAAAATCGAAAGAAGACGAATTAACCTCTTCGTCCGTCGACTCTTTGATGTTGATGTAGGCTGTCACCAACTTAATCTCATTATCGTTAGTCCTGGCCGCCATTTTTATAGAAGATGGTTTTGGTTTTTGGTGGATTTTAAGAAAAAAAGAGTAAAGGTTAGGGAAGAATAGAGGATGGTTTGTAAAAAATGTTAGGAAAGTAGTTGGGTTTTTATAATTGGTTAAATGGTAAATTTTTTTAAATTCCTAACGGTTGTAATATTTAAAATCGGAGTGCCCGCAATTTTCAAATCACCCAATAAAAGCCAACGGCCAACTCGTCCAAATTGAGCCGTTTAGGCCGGATGTGGAATGCCGGGGTGGTGTTGGCGGGGCCTGGACGTGGTCGACGGGCCGATGCCGCCCCCCACACCACACAGTCTAAAGAATTATTTATATGTATATAAAAAATGTTAAGTAGGTGTGCCCTTAAAATAACAACTTAAACTAAATAGTTAATGTGTGTGTTGTGTTAGGCACTATATTAATGAATGACTTCTGGTTAGAAAAATAAAAGTAAAAATAAGGGGGTGTTTGGTTGTACGGATTATTGGGAATTTAATGTAATCGGAATTTGGAATTTGAATAGGAATTGGAATTCCATTTTGTGGTACTATTTGTATAATGGAATTCAAGAATCCTTTTAACTATCCAAACTCATGTTTTTTATCATCATCAACCACTACAAAGATTAATGTTTTTCTTATGTTAGTTACTAGGTTATGTACCCGTGTGATATACGGGTTGAACAATTTAAATTATATATAAATTTAAAATATAATTAAGAAAAAATTAGATTACATATTTTATTTAAAATAAAAAAAGTTGCCTTTACAACCGAAAAAATATTAAATATTCATCAGCCCCTAAATGATTTATTGTAAAAAACATTTTTATTCACATAAAACTTTTTCAAACATTCCAAAATATATCTTCCATACCGTGGCTATTACCTTATAAGACTGCAGATACAACAAAACAAAAAAAAAATAAAAAAGTAATAAAGGTAAATCTGTTTAGGCTAGGATATAAAAAAATGAAATTAATTTAAAAGTATCTCCTCATCCGTTAAACCATCCCAATCGAGTATTGTTCATTTTGGAATTTGACATCAAGTTTATTCCAAAGCCAAAGTATTTATAACTTTGAGTGTATAATCATTTTTTTTCTAACATCAAGATCCTTAAACATAATGACATTTATTGGTTCAATTTTACTGTATTATAAAAAAATGTGTGAATTAATAGCATGGAAATAAAGATTGAAACGAATTAGTAATGAAAAGACTGTTTAGATATTGCATTTCTCTATTAAAGTAACTTGAAAAAAGAAAGTCAATGAAGATTTCAAATAATGATTTTTCATATATAAAATGTATTTTATATATGAAGGTATTATAATACGAAAATAGCCATACATATTTAGTTTTGTATTAAATCAAATATTTAATTAATGTGAATTGATTTGTTTTATTTTGTTTGTTCAGAATATTGTAAGAAATATAGTTTTAAACTTAGAGTGAAAGACCACATATTAAAAACACGTTTTTAAGGTACACGATTTAAATTTAATAACACATATATACGTTATCTTAAAAAATAAATAATTTTTAATAAAGATTACTTTTGTTAGTAAATAAACATTTTCAAATTATGTCTAATAATTTATTTCTAATTTTGAATTATAATATAATTATATTAATTGATTTACAAAAAACATAGAATATATTTTATTTATTTGTTTTGAACAACATGAAAGTCTCACAAAAAAGCTTGACTAATTGCATTGTGTTATTCTTAATTTGTTTATTTGACTTTTGAATTTTAAGTATTAAAATTAATATGTATCTGTTGAGCATATTTTAACATCTAAAACAATGACCTAAAAAAAACTTAATAATCATTTGTCAAATATTGTAACAAACTTAATTTTAAACTTAGAATAACAGATCAAATATTGTAAAAAGAATCATGTGTTTTCTTTTATTAATGATTTCAGTTACAACTATGATTATTAATATAATTAATAAAATTCAATTTAATAAATTTTTAATATGCTTTTGCAGATCGATTATTATATTTAAATTTGAATTTATTGTATTAAATAATAAACAGAGAGAATTCATGACGGAGTGTCATGTGTCCCTCATGTGTTTTCTTTTATATATAGTGTAGATGTAGATGTAGATATATAAGATCAAATATTGTAAAAAGAATCATGTGTTTTCTTTTATTAATGATTTCGGTTACAACTATGATTATTAATATAATTAATAAAATTCATTTTAATAAATTTATAATATGGTTTTGCAAATCAATTATTATAATTAAATTTGAATTTATTGTATTTAATTAAATAATAAAATGAGAGAATTCATGAGAGAGTGCCATGTGTCCCTCATGTGTTTTCTTTTATTAAATAGTGTAGATGTAGATGTAGATAGTGTAGAAGTGTAGATAAATAGTGTAGATGTACATGTACATGTAGATGTAGATATATAAGATCAAATATTGTAAAAAGAATCATGTGTTTTCTTTTATTAATGACTAGATATTTGCCCGCGTTGACACGCAGTTCAACAACGTACGAATATTTGGAGTAGTATAACGTATAAGAAAAATAAAGTAGAAAAATTTTATTAAAATTTAAAAGCAACGAATACACATTTATTCAAATATCGCTGAAAATTTCCTTATAAACCACATTTTTTGTTTTAGTCATCACTTTCCCACCAGCATCAAGTATAAGTAACTTCACGTCTGCCCTGCTTTTAACTCTTGACAATGCGACATAAAGCTGGCCATGTGAGAATACAGGGTTTCTTAAATACAATCCAACCTGAATAAGGCGACTTAAATGGTATGTGTTAAAAATAGACTTATGGCATATTCAACAATAAGAAAGTAATAAAAATAAAAATAAGAAACTAACTACCACCTAAATTTCACAATTTAATTTGACACGTCTGAGAAGATGAGCATTACCCATATCGACCCGCTAAAAAAAGCTTCGAGCACATTTTATTCTATTTGACACATTTGAAAAGGCAAACATTACCCAAATCGACCCGTTAAGAAAAGGGAAGATTGCTCCAATTCACCTATGGCCTATGTATAAGTAAAAGGAACATCAATCTAATTAAAACACCATAAACACACTGTTGGTGACTTTTACCCTATTTGACCCATTGGAAAAGTTGAACATTACCCAAATCGACCAATTTATAAGTAAACAAACATGAACCTACACCACTAAAACAACATTTTAACCGACTATTACCTTATTTGACCCGTTTATAGGAAGGAACCTTATCTAAAGTGACCCATGTATAAGTAAAAGGAGCATTACTCAATAATTTTAACCGACTATTACCTTATACATGCTATTTATACGCTAAAAATAGTAATGTGACAAATCAAATAATTCAGCATTTATTTTATGTTAAAATGTCTTTAATTTTAAAAACTGGATTTATTTTTAAATTTTGATTTTGAATGTTTAAAAATAAATTTATAAATGTATTTATATATGATTAATAATTTTATGTTTAAAGGTTATTAATTAAATGGTAATCATAATTATTAACATTAGATGTTTCCAATATTGTGTAACTCACGATAAATGCTAATTATACGCTAAAAATAGTAATGTGACAAATCAACGAATTAAGGATTTATTTAGTGTTTAAATGTCTTTAAATTTAAAAACCGTATTCATTTTTAAATTTTGATTTTGAATGTTTGAGAATAAAATAATTCATTTGAAAATAGACGTATTAATTGTGATGAAAAAAATTCAAATTTAACTTTGTTTATAAATGTATTTATATTTATATATGATTAATAATTTTGTGTTTGAATGTTATTAATGAAATGGTAATCATAATTATTAACATTAGATGTTTCCAATATGGTGTAAATCATGATAAATGCTATTTATATGCTAAAAATAGTAATGTGACAAATCAAATAATTAAGCATTTATTTGGTGTTTAAATGTCTTTAATTTTAAAAACCGTTTTTTTTATTTTGATATTAAATGTGTAAAAATAAATTTATAAATGTATTTATATATGATTAATAATTTTGTGTTTAAAAGTTATTAATGAAATGATAATCATAATTATTAACATTAGATGTTTCCAATATTGTGTAACTTATGATAAATGTCAATTATACGCTAAAAATAGTAACGTGACAAATCAAAGAATTAAGCATTTATTTTGTGTTTAAATGACTTTAATTTTAAAAACCGTAATTTTTTTAAAATTTTGATTTTGAATGTTTGAAAATAAAGTAATTCAATTGAAAATAGACGTATTAAGTGTGATGAAAAAAATTCAAATTTAACTTTGTTTATAAATGTATTTATATTTATATATGATTAATAATTTTGTGTTTAAATATTATTAATGAAATGGTAATCATAATTATTAACATTAGATGTTTCCAATATTGTGTAAATCATGATAAATGCTAATTATACGCTAAAAATAGTAATGTGACAAATCAAAGAATTAAGCATTTATTTTGTGTTTAAATGTTTTTAATTTTAAAAACCGATTTTTTTTTTTAAATTTTGATTTTGAATGTTTAAAAGTAAATTTATAAATGTATTTATATTTGATTAATAATTTTGTGTTTAAAGGTTATTAATGATATGGTAATTATAATTATTAACATTAGATGTTTCCAATATTGTATAAATCATGATAAATATCAAAATGCAAGAATTGTTAACTCTAAAGAGCAAAATCATGTACCTTCTGTTGATATTTTGGATCTCCAATCCTTTGTGCCCGTGCAACAATAAACTCCAATTGGTCTATGCAAGAATCTGCGAGAGTACTATTACCCTGAGCAAACAACCTCCACCGTTGCTCACTGGTGCAACACAATCGTTATACACCTGCAACCGCCATAAAAAAGTATTAAAAAAACAAATCAGAATTTTAAAAATGTATTAAAATTAGTGCAATAACTTTACAAACCAATTCCACCATCAATTCCATTCAACAACTTTCCAAACCAAGATTCATAATTATAGCAATTATAGTTAATACATTTGACTATGCAGTTAATACATTTGACTATGACTATATGGAAAGTGTACAACTAATTGTGCTATTAACTTTCCTATAATACAATCAATCAATCTCTTACCAAAAAACTCGACCCTTCCTTTTAACATCCAAGACTTTTGAAACCACCATTTATAACAATTAATGCTTATAATTATCCTTCCATTATTGCGGTCAACATAGTCATTAATGTAAATATTTAGTTTGTATAATAATCAATAACGTTATTTAATGTCAATTTTTTCTGTATTTAAATAAAATTATTTTGGTAAATTGACATTAAATTTTTTATTTTGTAGGAACAATCAATATGTTGACTTTCAAGTTTTAATTTAGTAGGAAAAATAAACATTTTTTGACTGAACATTTTGTATTCAGTCAAAATAACATTAAATAACAATTATGATGATGCTAATCTAAATTCGGTAAATTGCTAAAAGAATAAATGTCATTAAGTCCGGTCAACATATAAATTAATCTAAATAAATAACAATAATTAATATTCAAATTCTAGATTAAATAACATCAGTTAACACTTAAACTTGAAATTTTGTATAATTCAAATTTAAATATTTGGAATTTTAATTAATTATTTTAATTAGTTAAAACTTGAAAAATATTTAATTTCACAATCAAAATCAAGGTATTAGTCTAAACAATAACTCTAATTTTGACTTCATCAAATTGATGAAACCATTGAGAAACACAAGGAATTCAAACATACAGAAGCTTACATCATCTAAACGTTGTTGTCCCATCTCCATCATCGTTACTTCACCTCAATTATTCCAGATCTGGGAGAAACATGTATATATGGTTATAAAAAATACGCATCAAGTGATAAACGAACACACCATTAAAATAGGAAATATTATAAACGATTTAATTAACAAAATCCCTGTGGAAACGAAGGGGCACACCTGCTTACAACCTTTAAAAGTGAGGTGGCGATTAAAGCTAATTGATAAAAAAATCAGAGGGCTCTCAAAGCTGCCCACATATACCGCAGAATACCTTGAAGCAGAAAAACAAACAAAAATCAGAAAAAAAAAAAACACAAATCAGAAAAAAATTGAAATTATCATCTGAAGTGAACACAACTTCATAATCTTAAATAACTAATCTGATAAAAAAAATTAAAACAAACACATATTAATAGGTTTGGCACAATCTCCATTTTATAATAAGTAACCTGATAAAAAAGAGTGAAAGCTGACTCCAAAAGAAAACACAACTTCATTACTAAAAAGAAAGCCCAATTATAAAAATACAGTATAGTAAATGACCAAACCTTTGACCATGAAATCGGAGTCTTAGCAAAAGGTTCAAGTCCAGCATACGTAGGTGGCAATTCCTCGACTATGTAGATATCCTCTTTTAAGGTTTCAATAAAATGTTGCCAGTCAAACAGAACTTTGAAGCCACTGAAAATATATACAATAATATTAAATAAAAAGAAGAAGAGAATCATGTTAACCGTAGTGGGACCAAAAATGCATGAAGTGGGATTAAGTTTGTAATTTGATTATAATTCTTGTTTTGGAGTTGAAAACTCTTTTTATTTACATTAATAAAAGTATACGGGTGTGCGTTTAAAAAAATCAATTAGATGTGAGAATGAGAATGAAAGAGTTAGACAAATCATGGTAACAATAATATGAGAATGAAAAATCTATAACAGAGAAAACAAACCTTACTCTCATGGAAAAAGAATTGACATCCTTATCAAGAGTATCAAGAAGAAAATTTGCTTCAATGATCATATTATCAACACAGTTGATATTAAACTTGACCTTTGCCCTACTGTAACTGTGGCCCAGATCAAGTTGTGCTTTCTCCAAATCAACAGGCTATACAGAGATAAAACATTCATCAAAAGAGAGAGCAAAACCTCAAAAAAAAAAAAAAAAAAAAAAAAACCGAGAGAGAGACAGAGAGAGCAAGGGAGGCAAATAATGAAGGATGATTGAGAGATTTAGGGTCTGGAGAGAGAATGAAGTTGAATATTGTTTGACTTGTGATTAGTAAATAGGAAAGTTATTAATGTGATTAAATTAATGATTTTTTATTTAAATAAAAACTAAAAGTTTATAAATTCCCACAATGAGACACTTGGCACAATATGATTGGCTACACAATTGAGGATGAATGTGGGAGTGCCAAGTGTCCTCATGGACTTTTGTTTATTAGATGTATAGATTTCGGTTACAACTATGATTATTAATATAATTAATAAAATTCATTTTAATAAATTTATAATATGGTTTTGCAAATCATTTATTATAATTAAATTTGAATTTATTGTATTAAATTAAATAATAAAATGAGAGAATTCATGAGGGAGTGCCATGTGTCCCTCATGTGTTTTCTTTTATTAGAAAGTGTAGACTAGATGAGAGTCAAAACTTATCTTTTTTAGTAGTTATTTCTGTAATAGGTGTTTCCCGCACCTCAATTACAATATTATTTTTTGTATGGGTTATGTTATAAAATTTACACATGTTTTACTTTGAGGGTTGCACAGTTCTTTACGGCTCGTATGGTGTGACAACCGGTAAAATTAAGGTAATTCCGTACTAATTAATTATGTGTAATTAACGTAATTAAGTGCAAATTCGTGGTAATTGTTTAACTAATGCCTTAGAGAATAGCAAATTCCCCATAAGATGCATAGGAATGCACAGGTTTAGTGTTGAAGCACGACGAAATCGCGTGCGAATAAGCTTGTCCGGAACGGACGTTGGTGATTACCCGGTAAAAATTAAATAAACGAAAATGATCCCGGACACCCAGGATATAAAATAAATGGTATTTTCACAAAATATAATGTGTTTTGGAATTCCAAAACCATAAGTGAAAACTTTACATACAAATCTTCCGGTAACGAATAAAGTACGCGTACCGCACCCGGTACACGTATAACTTATAATTTCACCCAACGAAAGCCTAACTAACCAACCGACACTTAAACTAGGCTATGTTTAAGGGTTATTTGAGGCTATTATAATGACCAAATAACGCGTAATTAAAATCTGATTAAAACCCGAACGAAGCCCGAACGCTATGTGTGAATCATAACAAGTTAACTAGCAAATGTTTTATGTTGTGGACCCCACTAAACCACCCCCCCCCCCCCCCCAAACCGTCCCCATCCCCTTGCCATGCCCAAATCCTTTTTTTTTTTTTTGTACAAAACTAATCCATTATATCTATGAAAGATCATGAGGATATGGAGGAGATTTTATATAAGATTGATTAGTACTTACAAGATTTATAAAAATCCTCTACATCTCCTACCAAAATCGGCCAAACACACCCATACATATCTAGCAAGATTGCTTGTGTACCATAGTCCCATAATCTAAGGGATTTAAAATCTAAATGATGGATCTTGCATAGATTATAAAGAAGATATGAGTTACAACACTCTTTGTTTAAAAAAGCGCGAGGCGCTCTGAGGCGTTTTGGGTCCAAAATCCGAAGCGCGGGGCTTAAAGCGCGAGGCGAGAGCTTCACGTATAGTATTAAAAAAATTATAATATATATATATATATATATATGTCAATATGACATTTTCTACATGTTAATCAATCATAAGCACAAAAACATGATTATAAAACACCCTTGAACACTTAAAAAGCATATTCAAAACATAAAAATGACGAGGCACTGCTATAGCAGGCCAAAAAAAAAAAAGCAGTTTAAAAGGGTTTTTTTGGCTGAGGCGCTACTGTAGCGCGCGCCTCAAGCGCTCGAGGCGGCGCTTCATGGGGCGCGCTTTTTTAAACCAAGACAACACTTGAGAAACAAAAAAAGAAAACTCTTTCTTCTTCTTCTTATTTCCGTGAGTTTGCACACCCACACACACATCCACTTTCAAGTTTTAACACTCCAAATACATCCATAAACATCCATTTTCCAAACCCCAAATTGTGTGTTTCAAGCTTGGAGCTTAACCACCTAGGAAGAACACACTAAACCCCTTCAAAACCAAGTGTTTTTAGCTTCCCTAGCCTTGTGCTAGTTGTAAGTATTCTTGATCTCATTCTTGTTCTTAAAAGTTTATGTTTTGTTATCTAGAAAAATAGTTGTACATGGGTTAACTTGATGGAATTTTACATGATAAAACATATACTTTTTAAGACTAAAATGGTGATATAAATGTATACTAGGGCCGAAATTTTGGTGATGGTTATGTATTGTTTTTGTAGTTTCATAAAGTTCACAAAAAACTTAAATAAAATGATGATCTAAACATAGTTTGTTAATGAAACTTGAATAACCTTAAAAGTGGTTTAAATCTTCATAAAATAATCATCTAAAACTTGATATGGTGTTGATCTTGTTAGAAAATATATTACATAAATTTTACATCTTCAAAGTCTACACACTTGAAAAATGCAAGTTGGACATATTGGACACATTACACTAAATACACCTATTATTATCCTTAATGAGCTTATTATAGACTATTAAAAATGTTGGATCATAAAAATAATCTATCATGACAAAGATGATAAAATAAAGTTCACTAGTTTAGTAGAAAATTGTCATTTTTGAAAGATTAGGAAAAAATGCAACTTTTGAAAGTTAAAGGACTATTTTAGTAACTTTAAAAGTTAAGGGACATAAAATGATATTTTTAGAAACTTGTATCTAAAAATATAGCTTTGGAAAGTTTGGTGTCAAAAGTGTAAAATGTTAACTTTCCAAGGTTGATTGTGTAAATAGTAGCAAATTTACAAATATATATTTTATATAAAAATGTACTTTTATAAAATGAGGTTTTATAAAAATATGAACTTCCTAATAAGTTGGAAAAGTATAAAAACAAAGGTTTTTATAAAAATAATAAATAAATTAAAAACTTGGTGAAAACTTGTATAAAAATGAAGACTTTTATATAAATTGGGATATAAAAGTGTTGGAACATTTTTATGTGGAAGTAACCAAGTCTTTGTATTAAAAATACAAATGTTATTTATAAACTTCCAAGTAAAAATATGTAGAAATTAAAGGATGAATAATTATACATATTGTTTGAAACTTGGAAAATTAACAAAATATGTATATGTTAAGTGATCGGATATGGACGTGTTCATGTTACGACGTGTTAACGGACTAAAACGTAAACGGACGAACAAGTAAATTGTTATTACGTCTAATGTGAAAATGAACACATATATTTTTAAGGACTTAAAATATATAATTTGGGTGAAAATACATAACACTTTCCTAAGTGTTGGGAACTTATTCGTGGGAGAAAATAACGTAAATAATCTAACGATTGAACGTTTAAAACAAGCATATGAACTTGACAACGGAAATATATATTATCAAATCGACAAGATCCTAGTATATTTACTTAATGGGAAAGTAAATATGTGACACCCGACAAATTCTAGTTAACAACGTTGTCTAGATGAAAGTCTACCTTAGCGAGTCACGCGTATATTGTACTTAACTGGGTTAGTTAAGTCGTGTTATGGTTCGGGAACTGTTAGTTTAGTATAGAAGATCATTGGATGTTGGTCTAGAGGTTCATTAGATGTCAGTCCTTAACCAAGTGTACAAATGGTGACGATTCGGAGAATCGTCAGGTCATACGGAACATACAAGTCTCGAGTCCCGGGAATTGGTGAACGAGTGTGAATATGTTTGTTTGCAAGTGTTATGTGTTTAAAATCATTATGTGACTTGTCGGTATGTGAAAATGTGTTAACATATTTTAAAACGGGGTTTAACGCGCAAAATACATGGAACCAACCCCTATAGGCGATTAGGGGAGCCCAATCGCCTATAGGGTATGCGATTGGGCAACAATTGGGGCGAGTAGCATGCTAAATGCATGCTACAGTGGGCGATTAGCCCTAAATGCATGCACAGTCATGCGATTAGCAATGCTAATCGCGTATAAATGCTGCACAATCACGTGTTACGTGCTGGACGACTAAAACGACTATAAATACAATGCTTGACCTCCTAAACTTCATAATACAAACCCTAGTCGTCCCATAACCCGCCCCAACACACACACAACCTCTGGAACGCGATTTTTGATCAAAACACAAGGTTTCAAGCTTGTTTCATCAATCTTTCACAAATCTAAGGTGTGGTTTCCATCCATGCAATCTTATTAACGTTTTTATTAAATCCCTAATAGTCCAGACCTGTTCTAAAATGTTTAAGCTTTCTGAAAATCGTTAATAAGTGTTGTTAATTGGATTCTATCTATCATACATGCGTTATGTGTGTTTATGATTAAAAGCTAGGGTTTTTATGATTCAAGGAGATGATTAACATGTTATTAGGGTAGTTTCAGATTAATAATAATATCATGATGATGAGATCTGAGTTATTGTTAATAAGGGTTACGGTTTTGCATGCTAATGTGATGTTTCATGTTATGTGTATTATCTTTAAGATACATGATTGTATTCAGGGCTGATAGATCGAGGTAAAACGAAGGATTTTGGTGGATATATGGATAATATAGTTTTTTGGATGATATTTGATGTTTACACACGTTCTGGGATTGATTTGGAGTGTTAAACGCGCGAAAAACCGGAACAGCCATGTTGCAGGCGAGTAGCAATCCTAATTTCCTATACTATAGGCGATTAGGAGGCTAATCGCCTATAGTATAGGCGAGTAGGGGCTAATTGCTAGTGAACAACATGTCTTATGAGCTAATTGCTAACAGATGCATGTCTTATGACCTAATTGCTAATAGATGCATGTCTTATGACCTAATTGCTAGTGAAATACATGTCTTATAGCCCTAATCGCCTATAAGGTCAAGATTTACATGTCTTATGACCCTAAATGCCTATATTACATGCAATTAGCCTTCCTAAATGCCAGTTGACCAACCTAAATGCTAGTTGACTTTTCCTAATCGCGTATACTGCTGCTGTAAGTGTAAATTAGCATTCCGAGACCCGATTTGACATCTAGGAACATGCTAGGAACCCCGTAACATATCTAATAACATGGTAACATATGTTTGGATGTAATTATGTGATACGTGAACTACGTGCTATAACTTGTTGGACGTTAACGTATGTTAAGTGTGATTGTATGATTGGTTGTTTGGGAGCGTAAACATAACACGGGGAGTCTCGGGTCACCAATGGGATGTCGAGTCTTGTACATTGGGTCAGTTAAACAGTCACGGTGTTTTCAAACGAACTTGGGTATGGTCTGGACATCTAGGGACTAATTAACCTGCGGGTTATTAGTCTAAGTACTTGTAACTGTCATATGTTAGGTAGCCGCTTTACGGGACTAGCATAGCTGCTGAGTTTATTCGTGTTACGGAGTAACGCAACTTAAGGTGAGTTTACGGCCCCTCTTTTAACTGGTTTCACTTTTCGGGGGAGAAAACATGTGTTAAAACTTATGTTTGGTAACTACTGTCATACTATGGGTTTCTATGGTTTACTATACGATCTTTGGAAGTCCCGGGGGGAACCATGAATGTGCGGGTTTGCACAACAGGGAAATGTGAATAGCGCTATTGGGAGTGACCAACCCCGCTCGTCGACTTGGAGGGTCGGCGGGTGCATATTGTCTCAAACAGGAACAACAGGTTACTACATCGGGCACGACATCTGGTTTGCGAGTTAGTAATGGTTTTCCAATCGTGATAGTAACAAAAACATACGCCTAGCTAGCGTACTTTGGTTTTCGATTTGTTATAGTATGGACAGGTTGAACTTGCTACTTGGATTACAAAACCTGTAAACTCACCAGCATTTTTGTGCTGACGTAAATTTTTCCATGTTTTCTCAGTTTCTAAGGTAGCACAATGGAACTAGGGCGCACGCGTCTGCACGGCGTCTAGTTAGGATTGCATGGTTTCAAACGTTGAACACTTGGTTTATTTTGGATTATGTTTTGAATAAGCTTCCGCTGTGATTGGGGATTTTAAACATTGTTTTTGAAATTGCATTATGTTCATTTAGACTTGTTTATTGTGATCGTTGGTTTGGATCCTGGTTTGTCATACGCCTCGCGGTAAAACTCCGCAAGTGGATTTTGAGGGTGTGACAGATTGGTATCAGAGCCAATGGTTATAGTGAACTAGGACTGCATGTAGAGTCTAGTCTATAACTGAGTCGCACACACTAGACGATCACATAGTACTAAACATTTTGATGGATTACGTATAGGCTGTCAGGGTGTCTCTAAATCATCTGAACTTTCTATGTTACATCATCCGTTCTATCATAGGTCGAGTTACTTGCTTTCTAGGCAGTGCGGTGTATTGGGGTAAATCGTGTACTCTTGAGATTTGTCCAAGGCTCGGACATCTCCCTTTCATACTCCAATAGAGACACTTGCCATAAACTACCGTAGTATTACGGTGTATAGCTAAGAGTCTATGTTCGGTGATTTGAACTTTGAACTAGGAGAACACTTGGAGGACCATGTAGAGTGGTTTATCATTTTGGGTGCACACAAAATCATAAACCGAAATGCATGAAAGCCCTGGTGAGCTCTGGGTTCGAAGGGATAGTCCTGGATTGGATCTAGCTTTGATCTTGTAAACGTTAGTGGTTATCATTAGCTGCGAAACTAAATTTTCTCGTTCTTTCTGCCAGAATCATGTCTGGAGTACGAGGAGGACGTGGAGGTGGTCGTAATGGTGGACGTGGTGGTGGTCGCGGTGGTGCTGGTGGTCGTGGAGGTATTAACCTATCATAGGATGATCTGAACAACTTGCTACAAGCTGCCTTTCAGTTAGGGCACAATGGTGGTGGTAAGTTGATTTATCCATTTTTGCCTCATTAGTGAATCTTGTTTACATTCGTCGTGTTTCCTCACGCGTTTCATTTCAGGTGGTCCTGTTAACCCACCCCCACCCATGTGTACCTATAAGATGTTTCGGGACTGTAAGCCCCAGGAATTCTCTGGCACTGAGGGTGCGGTGAGCTTGCTTAGGTGGCTGGAGAAGGTGGAGTCAGTGTTTCTGATGTGTAACTGTCTCCCAGAAGATCGAGTTAAGTATGCTGCTGCGTTATTCCAGGATGTTGCTTTGACCTGGTGGAATAACATCACCCAGAACATGGGTATTGGGGAGGCGTATGCTATGCCTTGGGAAAACTTTGTTCAACTGTTGAAGCGTGAGTACTGTCCAAGGGAAGAGGTGCAGAAGTTAGAGCACGAAGTGTGGAACCTCAAGATGTCTGGGTCTGAAATTGAGAAGTATACTGTGAGGCGTAATGAGTTGGCAGTGCTGTGTCCCGATCTGCATGTGCCAGAGTACAGGAGGATCGAACACTATATTTCGGGGTTAGTACCAGAAATCGCAGGGTTAGTGGCTGCGGGAAATCATCCTACATACTCAGCGGTGGTCCGATCAGCTCATAGGATGACAAACTTGAAGGTGAATGAGGGTATTTTGCCTGCTAAGGGTTCGACTGTCAAGGCCCCAGAGAACAACAAGCGCAAGTGGGATAATGAAGGGAAAGGATCTGCACCAGCACAACAGGGTAAGAGATTTGATAGCGGGGGTTCTTCTTCTTCGGGTAACAAACAGGGTGGTTATGCGGGGAAACTGCCTAAGTGCAACAAGTGTGGGCGTCATCATCAAGGGAACTGCGACAGTAATCGTTGCCATCGCTGCCAGCGAATTGGGCATTTTGCTAAAGATTGTCGGGCTACACTTCCATCGACCCAGGCTCCAACTACTAACTCGACTCCTACTACTCAAGGAACTACGGGGAGACAAGGATGTTACAACTGTGGTGAGACTGGGCATTACAAGAAGGATTGCCCGAAACTGAAGCAGGGCGGAAACAACGGTAACGGGAACAACGGGGGCGGTGGCAGGAATGCACGTGCCTTCGTCATTAGAGCCGCTGAGGCTAGACAGGATCCTGACACAGTTACCGGTACGTTCCTTCTCAATAATCGCTCTGTTAGTGTTTTATTTGATTCTGGTGCCGACAAGAGTTTTGTATCTGTGGAAGTTAGTCGACTGCTAGATGTAGTACCCGTACCATTAGAGACTAAGTATATTATTGAGTTGGCTGACGGTAAAAAGATTGAGGCTACTTGTATCTTTCGGGAGTGTCAACTAGAGTTGTCGGGTTTGTCGTTCCCCATCGACCTTATGCCGGTACCTTTGGGTAGTTTTGACGTTGTTGTAGGCATGGATTGGTTATCTTTGTATCGCGCGGAGATTGTCTGTTACGACAAGATTATTCGGATTCCTCTCCCTGATGGAGAATTCCTTTCTGTGTACGGTATCAAGGGTGGTGTTCCGCTAAACATCATCTCTAGCATGAAAGCCCTTAAGTGTCTTCGAAAGGGTTATCCGGCCGTTTTGGCACTTTTATCTGTTTCCTCTAGCGATGAGAAGAAGATTGACGAAATTCCAGTTGTACGCGAGTTTCCTGATGTTTTTCCCGATGATTTATCTGGTATCCCTCCCCATCGTCAAGTTGAGTTCGGCATTGATCTTGTACCAGGGGCTGCTCCTATTGCTCGGGCCCCCTACCGTCTTGCACCTCCCGAGATGCAGGAATTATCTAGTCAGTTACAGGAACTCTTGGACAAGGGTTTCATCAGACCAAGTTCTTCCCCTTGGGGAGCCCTGATTCTATTCGTCAAGAAGAAGGATGGAAGTTTCCGATTGTGTGTGGACTACAGAGAACTGAACAAATTGACTGTCAAGAACTGTTATCCTCTTCCACGTATTGATGATCTATTCGACCAACTCCAGGGTTCTAGTTATTACTCCAAAATTGATTTGAGGTCCGGTTATCACTAGTTGCGCGTAAGGGAAGCTGACGTTGCAAAGACTGCCTTTCGTACACGTTATGGCCATTATGAGTTCTTGGTCATGCCCTTCGGTCTCACGAACGCACCGGCGGTTTTCATGGACTTGATGAACCGCGTTTGCAAACCATATCTTGACAAGTTCGTCATTGTGTTTATTGATGACATTCTGATTTACTCCAAGAACAAGACCGAACACGAGGAACACCTGCGTTTGGTTTTGGAACTCTTGCGACGGGAACAACTTTACGCTAAGTTCTCAAAGTGTGACTTTTGGTTACGCGAAGTTCAGTTCCTAGGACATGTGGTTAATGAACTAGGGATTCATGTCGATCCAGCTAAGATCGAAGCGATCAAGGACTGGGGAGCACCAAAGACGCCAACTGAGGTGCGGCAATTCCTAGGCCTTGCGGGCTACTATCGTCGTTTCATTCAGGGGTTCTCGAAGATCGCTCAACCCCTGACCACTCTCACGCAGAAGGATAGAAAATTCGACTGGGGTGAACCACAAGAGTCAGCGTTTGAAGAACTGAAATCCAAACTATGTTCTGCTCCTATTTTGTCCTTACCTGAAGGCCCTGGTGATTTCGTTGTTTACTGTGATGCTTCTATTCATGGTCTCGGTTGCGTGTTGATGCAACGCGAGAAAGTGATTGCGTATGCTTCTCGTCAACTCAAGGTGCACGAGAAGAACTACACCACCCATGACTTGGAGTTGGGTGCAGTGGTATTCGCGTTGAAAATTTGGAGACATTACTTGTACGGTACCAAATGCACCATCTACACCGATCACAAGAGTCTCCAACATATTTTCGACCAACAACATTTGAACATACGACATCGTCGTTGGATTGAACTCCTGAACGACTATGATTGTGCCATTAAGTACCATCCTGGCAAGGCGAATGTTGTAGCAGAAGCCTTGAGCAGGAAGGAATCAACTAAACCTCGTCGCGTTCGGGCGTTGCAGCTCACCATTCATTCATCTCTACCTGACCAACTCCGTTCTGCCCAGTTAGAAGCTTTGAAGGAGGAAAACCTTAAAGCTGAAACCATGCATGGTGCCGACAAGCACCTCGAGCGAAGGCCTAATGGCCTGCATTACTTCGCAGAACGTATATGGGTTCCTTTATTCGGGGGACTTCGGGAGCTTGTCTTAGATGAGGCTCATAAGTCCCGGTACTCTATTCATCCTGGTTCGGATAAGATGTACCAAGATCTGAAGGTGCTTTACTGGTGGCCAAACATGAGGTCGGATATAGCCTCATACGTGAGCAAATGCTTGACCTGTGCTAAGGTCAAGGTGGAATACCAGAAACCGTCGGGTCTCTTGCAACAACCTGAAATTCCGGAGTGGAAATGGGAGCGGATTACAATGGATTTTGTCACGCAACTTCCTAAGTCACCAAGCGGGAATGATAAGATATGGGTGATTGTTGATCGGTTAACAAAATCAGCCCATTTTCTCGCTATTAAGGAGACCGACACCATGGATCGTTTGGCTCATCTTTATCTGAAGGAAGTTGTTTCTAAGCACGGGGTGCCGGTTTCTATTATTTCGGATCGTGATTCCCATTTTACTTCTCACTTCTGGAAGTCTTTGCACAAGGCCTTGGGTACCCAACTAGACATGAGTACAGCTTATCACCCACAGACTGACGGTCAGAGTGAGCGCACGATTCAAACTTTGGAAGACATGCTGCGGGCATGTGTGATCGATTTTGGCAAAGGTTGGGAAGCTCATCTACCGTTAGTAGAATTCTCGTACAACAACAGTTATCGCACGAGCATCAAGGCGGCTCCGTTCGAGGCACTGTACGGGCGGAAATGCCGTTCTCCTCTTTGTTGGGCTGAGGTGGGTGAGAGTCAACTCACTGGGCCTGAACTAGTGTACGAAACTTTGGAAAAGATCGTACAGATTCGTAACCGGTTGGCAGCGGCACGGGATCGGCAAAAGAGTTATGCTGATCAGCGTCGCAAGCCATTGGAATTCCAAGTTGGTGACAAAGTACTTCTGAAAGTTTCACCGTGGAAGGGCGTCATACGCTTTGGGAAGCGTGGCAAACTCAACCCTCGATATGTCGGTCCATTTACGATCCTGGAACGGATTGGACCGGTGGCATATCGTCTTGATTTACCGACGGAGCTCGGTAACGTACATAACGTCTTCCATGTGTCAAACCTGAAGAGGTGTCTGGCTGACGAGTCTCTCATCGTTCCACTGGAAGAGATCAAGGTTGATGATCGTCTTCGGATTGTGGAAGAACCTGTGGAGATTCTGGATTACAAGATTCGTAGCCTACGTCATAGCAAGATTCGCATTGTGAAGGTTCGCTGGAACTCGAAACGGGGACCAGAGTACACTTGGAAACGGGAGGATCAGATGAAGTCTAAGTACCCTCATCTCTTTCCTAAGGAAGCGTTCGAATCAAGATACGTCTCCACTACTGCTGAATGAATCTCGGGGCGAGATTCCTTTTAACGTGGGGATGATGTGACAACTCGGGTAAATCTCTCTTTTGGTTTCTATCTTTTATTTGTTTGTTTCTTTCGTCATTCCTTTTTGGTACTTGTGCAATTTTCGGGACGAAAATTCTTTTAACGTGGGGATGATGTGACACCCGGCAAATTCTGGTTAACAACGTTGTCGAGATGAAAGTCTACCTTAGCGAGTCACGCGTATATTGTACTTAACTGGGTTAGTTAAGTCGTGTTATGGTTCGGGAACTGTTAGTTTAGTATAGAAGATCATTGGATGTTGGTCTAGAGGTTCATTAGATGTCAGTCCTTAACCAAGTGTACAAATGGTGACGATTCGGAGAATCGTCAGGTCATACGGAACATACAAGTCTCGAGTCCCGGGAATTGGTGAACGAGTGTGAATATGTTTATTTGCAAGTGTTATGTGTTTAAAATCATTATGTGACTTGTCGGTATGTGAAAATGTGTTAACATATGTTAAAACGGGGTTTAACGCGCAAAATACATGGAACCAACCCCTATAGGCGATTAGGGGAGCCCAATCGCCTATAGGGTATGCGATTGGGCAACAATTGGGGCGAGTAGCATGCTAAATGCATGCTACAGTGGGCGATTAGCCCTAAATGCATGCACAGTCATGCGATTAGCAATGCTAATCGCGTGTAAATGCTGCACAATCGCGTGTTACGTGCTGGACGACTAAAAATGACTATAAATACAATGCTTGACCTCCTAAACTTCATAATACAAACCCTAGTCGTCCCATAACCCGCCCCAACACACACAACCTCTGGAACGCGATTTTTGATCAAAACACAAGGTTTCAAGCTTGTTTCATCAATCTTTCACAAATCTAAGGTGTGGTTTCCATCCATGCAATCTTATTAACGTTTTTATTAAATCCCTAATAGTCCAGACCTGTTCTAAAACGTTTAAGCTTTCTGAAAATCGTTAATAAGTGTTGTTAATTGGATTCTATCTATCATACATGTGTTATGTGTGTTTATGATTAAAAGCTAGGGTTTTTATGAGTCAAGGAGATGATTAACATGTTATTAGGGTAGTTTCAGATTAATAATAATATCATGATGATGAGATCTGAGTTATTGTTAATTAGGGTTACGGTTTTGCATGCTAATGTGATGTTTCATGTTATGTGTATTATCTTTAAGATACATGATTGTATTCAGGGCTGATAGATCGAGGTAAAACGAAGGATTTTAGTGGATATATGTTTGATATAGTTGTTTGGATGATATTTGATGTTTACACACGTTCTGGGATTGATTTGGAGTGTTAAACGCGCGAAAAACCGGAACAGCCATGTTGCAGGCGAGTAGCAATCCTAATTGCCTATACTATAGGCGATTAGGAGGCTAATCGCCTATAGTATAGGCGAGTAGGGGCTAATTGCTAGTGAACAGCATGTCTTATGAGCTAATTGCTAATAGATGCATGTCTTATGACCTAATTGCTAGTGAAATACATGTCTTATAGCCCTAATCGCCTATAAGGTCAAGATTTACATGTCTTATGACCCTAAATGCCTATATTACATGCAATTAGCCTTCCTAAATGCCAGTTGACCAACCTAAATGCTAGTTGACTTTTCCTAATCGCGTATACTGCTGCTGTAAGTGTAAATTAGCATTCCGAGACCCGATTTGACATCTAGGAACATGCTAGGAACCCCGTAACATATCTAAGAACATGGTAACATATGTTTGGATGTAATTATGTGATACATGAACTACGTGCTATAACTTGTTGGACGTTGACGTATGTTAAGTGTGATTGCATGATTGGTTGTTTGGGAGCGTAAACATAACACGGGGAGTCTCGGGTCACCAATGGGATGTCGAGTCTTGTACATTGGGTCAGTTAAACAGTCACGGTGTTTTCAAACGAACTTGGGTATGGTCTGGACATCTAGGGACTAATTAACCTGCGGGTTATTAGTCTAAGTACTTGTAACTGTCATATGTTAGGTCGCCGCTTTACGGGACTAGCATAGCTGCTGAGTTTATTCGTGTTACGGAGTAACGCAACTTAAGGTGAGTTTACGGCCCCTCTTTTAACTGGTTTCACTTTTTGGGGGAGAAAACATGTGTTAAAACTTATGTTTGGTAACTACTGTCATACTATGGGTTTCTATGGTTTACTATACGATCTTTGGAAGTCCCGGGGGGAACCATGAATGTGCGGGTTTGCACAACAGGGAAATGTGAATAGCGCTATTGGGAGTGACCAACCCCGCTCGTCGACTTGGAGGGTCGGCGGGTGCATATTGTCTCAAACAGGAACAACAGGTTACTACATCGGGCACGACATCTGGTTTGCGAGTTAGTAATGGTTTTCCAATCGTGATAGTAACAAAAACATACGCCTAGCTAGCGTACTTTGGTTTTCGATTTGTTATAGTATGGACAGGTTGAACTTGCTACTTGGATTACAAAACCTGTAAACTCACCAGCATTTTTGTGCTGACGTAAACTTTTACATGTTTTCTCAGGTCGCTAAGGTAGCACAATGGAACTAGGGCGCACGCGTCTGCACGGCGTCTAGTTAGGATTGCATGGTTTCAAACGTTGAACACTTGGTTTATTTTGGATTATGTTTTGAATAAGCTTCCGCTGTGATTGGGGATTTTAAACATTGTTTTTGAAATTGCATTATGTTCATTTAGACTTGTTTATTGTGATCGTTGGTTTGGATCCTGGTTTGTCATACGCCTCGCGGTAAAACTCCGCAAGTGGATTTTGAGGGTGTGAACGTTTAAAACAAGCATATGAACTTGAAAACGGAAATATATATTATCAAATCGACAAGATCCTAGTATATTTACTTAATGGGAAAGTAAATATACGGTAAAGTGAGTCGAATTGAGTATTTAAAATATTATATCAAGTCGACGAGATCCTAGTATATTTATTTAATGGGAAAGTAAATATACGGTAAGGTGAGTCGAGTCGAGTGTTGAAAATATATTATCGATCGACAAGATCCTAGTATATATATTTAATAGGAAAATAAATATACGGTAAAGTGAGTTGTTGGGTGTCGAATCCAGCAAATAAATAAAAATATTCTACTTAGTATAAGTGAAAGTAGAGTTCGTGTCCTCAGGGATACAGACCAAAGGATTATACCAAAAGTGTTTTCGCACAAATACTATTATCAAAAGGGGGGTGGTATAGTTTAAATTAATGAAAATAAAACTAAAATTAACAATACGAATGATAAAAAAAAAATGTTAATTAAGTTGTGAGATAAATTCAAATATTAAAGCTAATTCCAACACTAAGGCAGTTTCTTAATTTGACCCGAACTTATGATCATTAACAATTATGGTGCAATGATCCTTTAATTAAACGGTTTGTATCAATACTAGACGTCACGCCGTTCGGACATCCACTCTATCTAATTGTCTAACCAAACGCCGTTCGTTGATTAGAGCCAACCCGCTACTCCAAGCTCACGCCGTTCGGATCTTAATGTGCGGGTTGCAATGATAGAAGCATCGATTACAATCAAACATTCACGCCGTTCGGAGTGCTTAATTATATTGTTTAATTCTATAACAAATTTAAATTCATAGACAAACCTAAACCGTTATTTGTTCCTTTTTATCAAATATATAAACCGGTTAAAGTGTTATAAATTGATGAACACTATTAGAGTGATTAACAAAGTGGCAAATTTTATCAACCAACTAATATTTTACCTAAAGGTATAAAATCAAGAATCAACCAAACAAACCATTCAAAAATTGGATCTCATAAGAGTTTCACATAAGTTTTTGAATCAAAATTAAGAAATCATACCAAAGTGCCGGAATTAAAAAGGTTCTAGCTAGACATGGTGGCTAGTTCAATCAAAACAAATATAATACTAAACATTCAAATAAAATAAAAGCTTACGAAAAAAATAATACTAATTGTCTTTTGTTTTTTCAACAAAACAAAAAAAAATCCAATCTTGCTTCTCTGTGTGCCCTTTGTGTCGTCCCCGAAGTAGCCGTCCAAAAGATATGAATCAATAATAATCTCCAAGATAATTCCTTCTAGATAATATGCAGCCCATTTAACTCTCTCGCCACTTTTCTCTCCAGGTTTGTTATTTTTTTTTCATTTTAATTCCTTCAATTAGTAACTTTCCGATTCGGCCCCCTCTAGTTCATTCCTTGCTGCTTGCGGCCTAAAATTCTTCTCAAAGACGCCAATAAAGTCCAAGTAAATTGCGGCCTAGCCTCGTCAATGTTCGCCATTGCCTCTTTCAATTCTCCACCCCTACAAAATCAACCAAAAACAAACCAAAGTAGATTCCACCCACAAAAAATATGCAATACACGAAAACAATGCAATGTGTACAACCTAAATGCATAAAAACGCTAAAACTAGCAACTAAAAAGATGATAAAATATGCCTAAAAATGCAACTAACAAATCTCCCAAGCTTAAACCTTTCCTTGTCCTCAAGGAAGTCAAGAATAAAGTTAAATCGAGGAGCGAACACGAAAACAAATAAAACACAACTGCATGCTTGAAATGAATTTTTTTTTCTTTTTTTTTTCTTTTTTTCATTTTTTTATCCCTTGGCAAAACTTCATGCTAAACACGTCCAACACATTCCCAAGACATAGACGACTAACATCAAACGGAGTCGAATATAAGCCACAAACCGTAGGAACACATTAATTCATAACACTTACAACGATCAATAGATTTACGACCCAACAAGTGTAGATGGTGCCATTTTTAAAAACCATGGGCGTACCTATTCAAGTTTTGCCTCCCTTCAAGAATCTAACCATACATAGCATGTACCCCTCACAATAATCACTCAACACTCGGTTATATATATGCAATTTGGAGTGATTCTCTCAAAACCAGACAATAAAAACATCGTTAACATAAGCTTGTACATTAATCAAATCTACACCTAATTGTTAAAACTTAACATAGATCAAGAGGGCTTTTTGGGTTGGCAAGGGATAAAGGTGGGAAAACATGGGGAAAATGGCGAAAACAAAAGAAAATACAATCCCGTCTAATAAACAAAACTTCTAAACACATAGCAAAACTTAGTCTTTTCGACTCAACAATTTATTCTATTTTTTTTTTCTTTTCTTTCTTTTTTTTCTGTTTTTTTTTTCACTTTTTCAGTTTTTTTTTTCAAATAACATACTCTTCTGTCTTATTTATATACTTCGATAAAGTCACGATGTAAACACAAGTTAAACCGGATGTAGTAAACGAATCATGGGTTAAATCAAAAGAGAAGGTCAAGGCTCAAAGGGGCTACTATTGGGAATGTTTCAATTGGGTTAATAACAAAATAAACAAAAATAAAGATGATGAAAAGGGCTCAACATATGGGTAATCCTAATGCCTCTGTCACTTCTATGTCAAATCTCAACCTAAGGTCTCAAAATGTATGTAATGTACAAGTTCTAAAACGATGAATCATGTCGGTACACACATCAAACGAAACAATGAATATATATATATATATATATATATATATATATATATATATATATATGAAAATTTAAGGCTCAAAACTCACTGAACGTATAGAATTGGGCTGCCGATACAAGCTATGCATAGCTATCAACTATCTAGTCAACTACATCATCCTAAGTATCCCAAACATTTTATATTTTCTAAAAAAAATTGACTATGTTGGACCTACTTTATCCCGCAACTTAAAGAATTTGCGTCCTAAAGCGTGTAAGCCCATACCGACCCGCCTTCAGCTTACGTTTTACAATGAATGAGAGGTGTCTTTCGTGTGCAATCAGATAACCTTGGGATTATTTTCTCAATTTTTTTTATATATATGCAAAATGGCTACTAATAATGCATGAAATATAAACAAACTAATGCAAACAAAAGAAATAGAAAATACCTCTCCCCAAGCTTGAACAAAGCAGTGTCCTCAATGCTCAGAGACGAGGGCGGAAGGCATCTAATGCGGCGGTGGAGGTGGCTGAGGCCCGAGTCGATCGCGAATAGCAACAATGGCACGACCCATCTCCCGTTGATATGCATAAACAAGGCGAAGCATTTTCCTCTGATCAGACATCTCGGTGTGGAGATGACCTAAGTCACCTCGTATGGCGGCAAGCTCGCTCTCGACAGCGGTGGGGTGGGTCGTGTTCTCCTGGAGTGAATCTTCAGAAGTTTCACTTGAAACCTCTGGCGCATAAACTCCGAATTGATCATAAAACACTTCCCAATTCGTCTCAGATACGGGGTCGGCTAGGGACAACCTGTGATGTTCATTCTTTGATATAGTAACTGTTTTCTTTGATCCTTTTAACCACCTAACACCATCGCCACTTTTTGGGAGCTCATATAACTTCATTCTCGCCAACTGAAGCATATCCAGATACTGAGCACCCTTTAGCTCTTCCAGTGGTGTTGGGAAGTGAAGCTTCGGGGAGTGATGGCGAGCTAATATAGTGATTACCGAGCCACAACAGATCAGTCCTTTTGTCGCCTTCGACACCTGCAACAGTCAAGTGCTCAAGTATTTCCCAAAATTGGGCCTGGAAGGTTGCGGGTGTATCATGTTCCATAATAAGTAGAGCTCACTTTGTGTAACTAAACCCGTATCTTGCCTGCTATCGATGATGTTTGATAGCACACGGTGCGTAACCCGTAGGACAGGATGGATGATCTGCGAGGCCTTGAGCTTGCTACTTAAATAGGATTCATCAGAGGTTATAGCTCTCCAAAATTTTTTAGGCTTGAAGTCTTCATGAACGGGATCACCAGGGCCAAATGTTCCTTCAGTTGGAGCATCTATCATACCACAAATATGAGTCATAGAGAGCTCACAGGTCTTCTTAAAAAGTCGAAAATGTATTTTATCTTCTTCAAGAGACAAGGAACTCAAAAACTCCAATGTGACCCTTTCAAAGCCGATGCCAAACCATGTTAGAAGCTTGCCCCATCCTATGTTTTCAAACAACTTCTTCACTTCTTCATAGACGCCTAAATCCTTTAGCGACTCTTCGTGTGCGAACTTGGTGCTGCATAGTCCACGCCTTCTTAACATTTCAAGCTTATCACCTTCTTTGAGTTTGTTAGGCTTCTTGGCACTGCTGGATGCTTGCTCTTGATTTGGCTTTGTCTTTGGCCGCTTTGCCAATGGTTGTGATGGCGCGGTTGAGCCACGCTTTGCTGATATCCGCATCTCAAAACCTGAAATTAAAATTGATAACCAACAATGAGCAATAAGGAAATTGGCACTAAATAAACAAAAGATGAATACCGATAGTGCTCGTTATGGTCATATGCGCACCGGATTTCCTAAAAACAATTCAAATCAACATACCTGGTGCGTTTCCTCAAAAACCCATAAGATTTGACAAACATAAAAATAAACATTAAATTTCAATGTTAACAAACGAAAGTGTTAAACAATTCAATTTCAGCAACAAACTAAGGCTATTAAAAAAAAATAGAATCAGCGCTACTTAGATTAGACAAACGGGACTAGGCCTTAAACCAATAATAGGTTCTGGACCAAGGTTTGACACACCTGACCTGTGTTCGTATAGGGGTGGAAGGTACCTATTGTCAGGGGACGGTGAAGGTGGTTGTTTGACAGAAGAAGGTGGGGTTGTGACCGGAGGTGGTGGCTGTGGCGAGCGAACAGGGGCGGTTATGGGTGGTTGGGGCTGTTGGGGAAAGGTGGGTTAGGGGCGGAGGTGGTTGTACAGGGAGGAATAAGGTGGACCAGGATTATGGGTGATGAAGGGCAGCAGCGGGTGGTTGGGGCGGAGATGGTTAGGGGCGGAGGGTGGTTGTGACCCGAAGAAGGTGGAGCAAGGGTTCAACACCCCTGACGTATTCAGAAAACGAAAAGAGAGAAAGAGAGAAGAAGGACATACCTGACTTGGTGGCGAGTGGCTGTGGCTGATGGTGGTTAGCGACGGCGGCGAACGGTGACTGTGGGGATGGTGGTTAGCAACGGGTGAACAGTGGCGGTTATGGGTGTTGGGTAATGAAAGAACTTTAGGATTTTTATGAAGATGGTGTTTGAGATGGAGGTGTGGAAGGAGATGATGATTGAGATGATGAAGATATGTGATTTAGGGTTTGAAGGTGATGTTTGAGATAGAGAAGAAGATACAGAGTTTTATCTTTGTTATGAATATTATTCTTTTTGTCAAACCTTATCAAGTTAAGTCAGAACCCTTACCTGGCCAGATAAAGGGCTTGACCGGCCCGGGTCTCTTATGTTGGAGAGTTTATTAAGTTTACTTCAGAACTAAGACCTGCCCGGGTCAATTTTGGCACCCGCCCGGGTCGCTGGTATTAGAGAAACTAGTAGATTTACATCAGAACCTTTACCTGCCCGGGTCAGACGTGACACCCGCCCGGGTCACTTTTTTTTTAACATAAAGAAATAAGTAAATACGGAACCACGGGTTGCCTCCCGTGCGGCGCCTTTCTTTCACATCTTTAGGCTAGACTTAGACCGAGTCTAATCTTGTTAATGCACACATTCCAACTCCATTGCACACTCTTCTTCGGGTTGGAATGTTTCATAAAACACTTTCAAACGATGCCCATTCACCTTAAACGTTTTTCCTGTTTGTTCACTTGTTATTTCTACTGCACCATGAGGATAAACGTTAGTAACCACAAACGGTCCGACCCATCGTGACCGTAATTTGCCAAGAAATAATTTAAGTCTAGATGAGAATAACAATACCTTCTGGCCCACACTGAAAGTTTTTCGTGTGTTTACCTTATCATGGAAAGCTTTAGTTTTTTCTTTATAAATCCGGGAATTTTCGTAAGCATCGTTACGGATTTCTTCTAACTCTTGAATTTGTAACTTACGATAAATTCCCGCTTCGTCAATCTTCAAGTTGAACTGTTTCACGGCCCAATAAGCTTTGTGTTCCAGTTCAACAGGAAGATGACAAGCTTTTCCAAAGACCAGGCGAAACGGCGACATACCTATAGGTGTTTTGTAGGCAGTGCGATATGCCCACAATGCATCATCCAAGCGTAAACTCCAGTCCTTACGGTTTGGGTTAACCGTCTTTTCAAGGATCGATTTGATTTCTCGATTTGATATCTCTGCTTGACCATTCGTCTGTGGATGGTATGCTGTCGAAACTCGATGCGCAACACCATATTTCTTGAAAAGTGCTTCAATGGTTCTATTGCAGAAATGTGATCCTCTGTTGCTTATGAATGCTCGTGGTGTACCGAACCTGCTAAAAATATTAGCCTTCACAAAATCTAAAACAACTTTAGCATCGTTAGTTCTCGTGGCTTTTTCCTCCACCCATTTGGAGACATAGTCCATGGCCAGAAGAATATAAACGCTGCCAAACGACATTGGGAACGAACCCATAAAATCAATGCCCCATACGTCAAAAATTTGACACACTAAAATGGGTTGGAGGGGCATTTGATCCTTAGACCTCAAGTTATCGGTTTTCTGGCATTTTTCACAAGATTTACAAAACATGTATGAATCAAGAAATATCGTTGGCCAAAAGAAACCGGATTCAAGTACCTTGTGTGTTGTTCGTTTTGGACCAAAATGTCCTCCACAATCTTGTGAATGGCAAAAATCTAAAATTGAAGGTACCTCACTTTTATCGACACACCTTCTTATGACTTGATCGGCACAGATTTTCCAAAGGTATGGATATTCCCAAACATATCGCCTTGCTTCCTTCTTGATTTTATCCTTCTGAGCACGTGAAAGATCGAAAGGAAGAGTGTGCGTCACCAAGTAATTGACGATGTCCGCATACCAAGGAGTCGTCACTTCAGTGGCGAATAACTGTTCATCCGGAAATGAATCGTTCAAAGGCATCGGGTCCTCATTGTTGATGATCCTACTCAGATGGTCTGCGACTAAGTTATGCTTCCCACTTTTATCTCTAATCTCCAAATCGAATTCTTGGAGTAAAAGCACCCATCGAATCAGTCTCGATTTTGCATCCTTCTTTGTCATGAGATATCTCAAAGCTGCATGATCAGAATAAACAATTACTTTACTACCCAATAAGTATTGTCTAAATTTCTCTAAAGCAAAAACAATAGCTAAGAGCTCCTTTTCTGTAGTCGAGTAATTGCTTTGAGCATGGTCCAATGTCCTCGAAGCATAGTAGATCACATGTGGTACTCGATCCTTCCTTTGACCCAACACCGCCCCTACTGCATGATTGCTTGCATCGCACATGATCTCGAATGGTAACTCCCAATCAGGCGGTTGGATTATGGGTGCGGTAACTAGCAAGTCTTTCAAGGTGTCAAAGGCTTTCTTGCATGCTTCGGAGAATTTTAATTCAACGTCTTTCTGTAAAAGCTCACACATTGGTCTTGCTATCTTTGAAAAATCTTTGATAAACCTTCGGTAAAAACCTGCATGACCAAGAAAAGAACGTACCTCGCGGATAGACTTAGGATAAGGTAAAGATTTAATAATGTCTATCTTTGCCTTGTCAACTTCCAAACCTTTTGCAGAAACAACATGCCCCAGAATGAGACCTTGATCAACCATAAAATGACATTTTTCATAATTTAAAACAAGGTTGGTCTCAGTGTATCTTTTCAAAATTTTGGTCAAATTTGTTAAACATTCTTTGAAAGAGTTTCCATAAACAGTAAAATCGTCCATAAAAACTTCAATAATCTCTTCAACATATTCTGAAAAAATACTTACCATGCACCTTTGGAATGTGGCGGGAGCATTGCAAAGCCCAAAAGGCATCTGCCTATATGCAAACGTTCCAAAGGGGCACGTAAACGTGGTTTTCTCTTGGTCTTCCGGTGCGACGGGTATTTGGTGAAAACCGGAGTACCCGTCCAATCAACAATAATGGGTCTTTCCCGCTAACCTCTCTAACATTTGGTCAATGAATGGTATCGGGAAATGGTCCTTTCGGGTCGAGGCATTAAGCCTTCTATAATCTATGCACACTTTCCACCCGTTTTGTACACGGGTGGGGACCAACTCACCTTGTTCATTTTCAGTGACAGTAATACCTGATTTCTTTGGCACTACCTGTACGGGGCTCGCCCACTTGCTGTCACACCCTCAAAATCCACTTGCGGAGTTTTACCGCGAGGCGCATGACAAACCAGGATCCAAGTCAACGATCACAATAAACAAGTCTAAATTAACATATGCAATTTCAAAAACATAGTTTAAATCCCCAATTACAGCGGAAGCTTATTCTCAAAACATAATCCAAAAGTAAACCAAATTATTTTATGTTTGAAAACCATGCAATCCTAACTAGACGTCGTGCAGACGCGTGCGCCCTAGTTCCGTAGTGCTACCTTAGCGACCTGAGAAAACATGTAAGAGTTTACGTCAGCACAAAAATGCTGGTGAGTTCACAGGTTTTGTAATCAAAGTATCAAGTTCAACCTGTCCATACTATAACAATTTGTAAACCAAGTACGCTAGCTAGGCGTGTGTTTTGTTACATCTACGATTGGAAAACCATTACTAACTCGCAAACCAGATGTTGTGCCCGAATAGTAAACCTGTTCCTGTTTGAGACAATATGCACTCGCCCGGCCCTCCAAGCCGACGAGCGGGGTCGGTCATTCCCAATAGATCTATTCACATTTCCCCGTTGTGCTAACCCGCACATTCATGGTTTCCCCCGGGACTTCCAAAGATCGTATAGTAAACCATAGAAACCCATAGTATGACAGTTGTTACCAAAACATAAGTTTAACACATGTTTTCTCCCCCAAAAAGTGAAACCAGTTAAAAGAGGGGCCGTAAACTCACCTTAGGTTGCGTTACTTCGAAATACAAATAAGATCAGCAAGCTATGCTAGCCTCGTAAAGCGGCGACCTAACATATGACAGTTACAAGTACTTAGACTAATAACCCGTAGGTTAGTTAGTCCCTAGATGTCCAGACCATAACCAAGTTCGTTTGAAAACACCGTGACTGTTAAATTAACCCCATGTACAAGACTCGACATCCCATTGGTGACCCGAGACTCCCCGTGTTATACTTGCACTCACAAACATACAATCATGCAATCACACTTAACATACGTTAAAGCCCAACAAGTTGTAGCACGTAGTTCAAGTATCACATAAACAAGTCCGAGCACATATTACCAAGTTACTAGGTATGTTACGGGGTTCCTAGCATGTTCCTAGGTGTCAAATCGGGTCCCGAAATACTATATTACACTTACAGCAGCAGTACAGGCGATTAGGAAAAGTCAACTAGTGATTACGTGGGTCAACAGGCATTTAGGAAGGCTAATCGCCTATACTATAGGCGATTAGGGTTATATGATATACAAATTAGGAGTTTATAGGCGATTACGTCGTAAAGCATGCAATTCAGGGCTTAACTAGCATTTAGGATCGTAAATGCATGAAGTAAAGGCAATTAGGCCCCTATTCCCCTATACTATAGGCGAATAGGAACTCCTATCAGGCGAATAGCCTCCTATTCGCCTATAGCATAGGCGAATAGGATCCCTATTCGCCTTTAGCCCGGCTGTTCCAGTTTTTCGCGCGTTTAACACTCCAAATCAGATCCAAAACGTGTGTAAACATCAAGTATCAATCAAATAACCATATCAAACATATTTCAATCAAAATCCTTCGTTTAACCTCGTTCTATCAGCCCTGCATGCAACCATGTATCCCAAAAACAATACACATAGCATGAAACATCACATTAACATGCATAACCATAACCCTAATGAATAATTACTCAGATTTCATCAACATGCTATCATCATCAATCTGTAACTACCTTAACATCATGCTAACAATCTTTCGTGAATCACAAAAACCCTATCTTTTAATCATAAACACACATACAACATGCATAATAGTTAGAATCCAATTAACAACGATTATTAACGAATTTCAGAAGACACATACGTTTATAAAACAGGTCTGGACCATTAGGGATTCAATAAAACATTATTAATGATTGCATGAATGAAAACCACACCTTAGGTTTATGATAGATTGATGTAATAGGCTTGAAATCTTGTGTTTTGATCCAAAATCGTGTTCCAGAGGTTGTGTGTGTGTTGGGACGAGTTGTGGGACGACTAGGGTTGTTATAATGAAGTTTAGGAGGTCAAGTATTGTATTTATAGGCGTTTTTAGTCGTCTAGCACGTTATAGGCGATTACGCAGCAGCATCAGGCGAATAGGGCTCCTAATCGCCCCTAGTATAGGCGATTAGGCCTATTCGCCCCTATTGGATCCCTATTCGCCCTCCCTATAGGCGAATACAGATCCTATTCGCCTATAGGGCCTGGTTCAGCATATTTGGCGCGTTAAACTCCGTTTTAACATATGTTAACACATTTTCACATACCGACAAGTCACATAATGATTGTAAACACATAATACTTGCAAACAAACACATTCACACTCGTTCACCAATTCCCGGGACTCGAGACTTGTATGTTCCCTATGCTCTGACGATTCTACGAATCCTCACCCTTTGTACACTTAGTTAAGGACTGACATCTAATGAGCCTTTAGACTAACATCTAAAGATCCTCTATACTAAACTAACAGTTCCCGAACCGTAACACGACTCAACTAACCTCGTTAAGTATAATATACGCGTGACTCGCCAAGGTAGACTTTAATCTAGACAACTTTGTTAATCGGAATTTGCCGGGTGTCACACTTGCTATCAGATATTGGGTAGATCATACCTGCATTCAACAACTTGAGAATCTCCTTTTTCACAACTTCCATCATAGGAGGATTTAACCTCCTTTGTGCTTCCCTTGTTGGCTTGTAATCTTCCTCCATAAGGATCTTATGCATACAAAGTGTTGGACTCAAGCCTTTGATGTCGGCTATAGTCCATCCTATTGCTTCCTTATAGTGCTTCAAGGTCTCAACCAACTCACTTTCTTGCTCCTTTGACAACTTGTTGGATATAATCATCGGTAAAGTTTCCTTCTCCCCAAGGTATGCATACTTTAAGTGTTCGGGAAGAGCTTTCAACTCCAAGTCTGGTGCCTGCACAATAGATGGAAGAAGCTTTTGGTTAGTAATTGGTAGTTGTATTTTTGGAGCTTCGTACTTGGCTTTCCCTTGTGCATCCATAAAAGTCACAAGTTCCATAAGATCCTCCCCAAGCTTGAACTTTTCAGTAAGCTCTTTTGCTGCAACTTCATCAATGCTTCTGTTTAAGACTAATGCTAAAACATCATGGTTAGATAACTCAAAACAATCATCAGATAAGGGTTCAATAACATCTAACCAATTCAAAGATGAAACATCACTTGGGTAACGCATAGCATCATAGATATTAAAATTGATAACTTCCCCATCAAATTCCATTGATAGGGTACCACTATAGACATCAATTTTTGTTTTAGCAGTTTTCAAAAATGGTCTCCCTAACAAAATGGAACTTGAACTTGGAGTGTCATCATCCTCCATATCCAACACATAAAAATTAGCAGGAAATACCAATTCATTCACTTGAACCAAAACATCCTCTAATACACCGTTTGGGTATACTAGGGATCAATCGGCCAACTGAATGACTACCCCGGTCCTTTTTAATGGTCCTACATTTAGTGTTTTGAAAATGGAATTTGGTAGGACATTAATAGAGGCTCCAAGGTCGAGCATGGCTCGTGGTATAGTTAGATTCCCCAATTTGCAAGGAACCGTGAAAACACCCGGGTCCTTGCACTTTTGTGGTAATCTTTTTTGTAAAACCGCTGAAATATTTTCACCAACCTTAACAGTTTCATTACCTTTCAGCTTCTTCTTCGATGTGCAAAGCTCTTTTAAGAACTTTGCATATCGTGGAACCTGTTTAATAGCATCAAGTAAAGGAATGTTTACCTCTACCTTTCGAAAGGTCTCCATGATCTCTTGCTCTTCCCTTTGCTTTTGTGTGCTTCGCAGTCTAGAAGGGAATGGAGGAGGAGTTGTGAACTTTGCCTTCACTTCATCAGATTTGGGCATCTCATGCTTGTCATTTCCCTTTTTCTCAACAACAATTTCTTCCTCTTCCTCTTGCAATTCGGGAGCATCATAACTCTTTCCACTTCTCAAGGTGATGGCACAAGCATTGTGTTTGGGATTTGCTTCGGTTTGTGGGGGTAAATTGCCTTGAGATTCTATCTTACTGACCGAGCTAGCGAGTTGTGCCATTTGTTGCTCCAAATTCTTGATGCTGGACCTAATCTCCTGTTGGAATGAGTGAGTACTCGTGGCTAAACTCTTCACAACGTCTTCTAAAGACGGCCCTGAGCTTCCCACTTGTTGTTGTACGGGTGGTTGTTGCCTAGATTGATAGTTTTGATGTTGTTGATTGCCTTAAGAGGACTGGCGTTGTTGAAATTGTGGCGGCCTCTGTTGATAACCCATATTGGAAGGATGTCCCCAATTTTGATTGCCTCATGGTTGTTCATATTGTCTCAAATTCTGTCCCGAGTAACCAATTGCATTTGCATCTTCAACATCCTCTTGCAATGTAGGACACATATCCGTGGGGTGTCCATGTTGTAAGCATATCCCACAAGCTTTTGGTTTTTGTTCAACACCTTTTTCTTTGGTAAGTAGCATCACAGCTTTTGTCAATTCAGCGATTTGGCTTTCAAGGTGAGGAGTATTCACTTCTTTGACACCCCTTGGCGGATCAACATACCATTCTTCCTCATGTGCTGAATGCTTTGAGTCTTCAGCAATTGATGTGATTAAAGCTCGAATTTGAGTAGGAGTTTTATCAAGTAGAGCTCCTCCACTAGAGGCATTTATCAAACGCCTCTCCATCGGTGCCAATCCTTCACGGAAGTACTGAAGGAGTTGATGCTCAGATATGCCATGTTGTGGGCATCGAGCACAAAGCTTCTTGAACCTGTCCCAATAGGTGTGCAATGCTTCTCTTTTGATCTGCTTGATCCCGATGATCTCTTTACGAAGTATTGAAGCTTTGACTTCCAGGAAGTATTTGTCAAGGAACAGTCTTGCAAGTTCATTCCAAGTGGTTACCGACCCCGGTGGAAGGTAATATAACCATTCCTTTGCTAAATCTTGAAGAGAGAAGGGGAATGCCCTTAGTTTGATTTGGTCTTCAGTAATGTTGTGTGGCTTCATACCTGAACACACAACATGAAACTCCTTGAGGAACTTATGTGGATCCTCATTCTCTAAACCTCAAAAAACGGGTAACAGATGGATCAACCCGGATTTCAGTTCGAAGTTTTCCATTGCAGGGTAGTTGATGCAGAGTGGTTGTTGTGGGATATCACGATTCGCCCACTATCTAAGGGTTTGTTCAGCTGCCATTGTTGGTTCGGGTGAGTTTGGTTCTTGGTGGGTATTGGTGGGTGAGTGTGGTGGAGTAATGAGTGTTTGTGGATGTGAGAGAGATTCGGTTTCAGGTTCGGATTCACTTGACAAGAGTACGTCTTGCCAAATGTTAGTGATTGGGGGTGAAGTGATAGAGGTTGAGGAGCTTGCTAACTTTTTTCGTTGTCTTGCTTGCTTCCTTAATCTCCTTGCAGTTTTCTCTATTTCCGGATCAACTTCAAGTGGTGTACCTGTACGAGAAGATCTTGGCATAAAACAATTGAATTGTCGTATCCCCGACAATGGCGCCAAATTGTTGAGTGGCGAATCCAGCAAATAAATAAAAATATTCTACTTAGTATAAGTGAAAGTAGAGTTCGTGTCCTCAGGGATAAAGACCAAAGGATTATACCAAAAGTGTTTTCGTACAAATACTATTATAAAAAAAGGGGGGTTGGTATAGTTTAAATTAATGAAAATAAAACTAAAATTAACAATACGAATGATAAAAAAAATGTTAATTAAGTTGTGAGATAAATTCAAATATTAAAGCTAATTCCAACACTAAGGCAGTTTCTTAATTTGATCCGAACTTATGATCATTAACAATTATGGTGCAATGATCCTTTAATTAAACGGTTTGTATCAATACTAGACGTCACGCCGTTCGGACATCCACTCTATCTAATTGTCTAACCAAACGCCGTTCGTTGATTAGAGCCAACCCGCTACTCCAAGCTCACGCCGTTCGGATCTTAATGTGCGGGTTGCAATGATAGAAGCATCGATTACAATCAAACACTCACGTCGTTCGGAGTGCTTAATTATATTGTTTAATTCTATAACAAATTTAAATTCATAGACAAACCTAAACCGTTATTTGTTCCTTTTTATCAAATATATAAACCGGTTAAAGTGTTATAAATTGATGAACACTATTAGAGTGATTAACAAAGTGGCCAATTTTATCAACAAACTAATATTTTACCTAAAGGTATAAAATCAAGAATCAACCAAACAAACCATTCAAAAATTGGATCTCATAAGAGTTTCACATAAGTTTTTGAATCAAAATTAAGAAATCATATCAAAATACCGGAATTAAAAAGGTTCTAGCCGGACATGGCGGCTAGTTCAATCAAAACAAATATAATACTAAACATTCAAATAAAATAAAAGCTTGCGAAAAAAAATAATACTAATTGTCTTTTGTTTTGTCAACAAAACAAAAAAATCCAATCTTGCTTCTTTGTGTGCCCTTTGTGTCGTCCCCGAGGTAGCCGTCCAAAAGATATGAATCAATAATAGTCTCCAAGATAATTCCTTCTAGATAATATGCAGCCCATTTAACTCTCTCACCACTTTTCTCTACAGGTTTGTTATTTTTTTTCATTTTAATTCCTTCAATTAGTAACTTTCTGATTCGGCCCCCTCTAGTTCATTCCTTGCTGCTTGCGGCCTAAAATTCTTCTCAAAGACGCCAATAAAGTCCAAGTAAATTGCGGTCTAGCCTCGTCAATGTTCGCCATTGCCTCTTTCAATTCTCCACCGCTACAAAATCAACCAAAAACAAACCAAAGTAGATTCCGCCCACAAAAAATATGCAATACACGAAAACAATGCAATGTGTATAACCTAAATGCATAAAAACGCTAAAATTAGCAACTAAAAAGATGATAAAATATGCCTAAAAATGCAACTAACATGAGTTGAGTCGAGTGTTTAAAATATTATATCGAACGACAAGATCTTAGTATAATTATTTAATGGGAAAATAATTATACGTCAAGTGAGTCGGATCGAGAACAATATTATACAAGTTAAGTAATATTTCATGAAAGTCCTTCATATGCAGCCCAGATGGTAGGCGGACCAGACTTCCTATGGGGAGACCACGGTTCGATCCCCACAGGAGGCATATGGGGGACACCAGGCAATGATGGGGAAAGCTTGGCCTTTCCCGGTGGAGGGAGCTTGAACCTGAGCTGACCCGGTTTTCATCCGGCCGTTACTCCAGCGGGTGACAGTAAAACTGAACTCGTGTGGAGGTGGTACGGTTTCCGGGCAGAAGCCGTTAACAGCCAACACTACCCACCAGCGTGGACCCGGTTCAGACAACATAGACTGGGGGAGTGGAGGGTCAGGGCCTGCCTAAGCGGGTATGACAACTTCCGATTAAAAGAAAGTCATCTTCCAAAAAAAAGTAATATTCATGAAAATATAAGTGTAACTTGTGACGAGGGTAAATCCATCACCAACGGACCTAGGATACACGTTTAACTAAACGGGGAATTAAACTAAACAGTGGTTTGGGAGTTGGACGTACAACTTGCCGAAACACATGCACTATAGACTTAGTGATTTATACGTCTAGGACGTCTGCAGGTGTTTACCTTGGACGAGCTATTTTCTAAGTTGGAATTTGCATACTGCTTGAGGTGAGTTTCACGACCCCATTTAACAGTTTTTACTTTTGGGGGAATGATATGTTATGTTAAGGAAATATGTGACATGTTGGATACCTGGGTTTGTGTTCGCCACTCGGGGTTGAGTCCTCGCTACTGTAACCATTTATTCGTGTGTGTGTGTGTGTGAAATCGAAACAGAAGAAATATTGGGATAGTACTATTGGTGCCCGACAAGGCCCACCCCTAATGGATAGCATCGATTATGCATCTGCGTATGCTGTAACACCTTGAGGTGTTACGGGTCTCTTAAACGGGTCGGACCGTACCCGACCACCCGATTATCTAATAAAATATTCCAGTTCGAATCCCGCGACTAACCGTTTCAATCGATTAAATAGATAATAATTATTGGATTTTTATTATCTCGGTTAAACGCTCCTTATCTGCTATTAAAACGTTGCCAAACGTTTCTTATTTTATTACTATACTCGTTACCAAACACCCGAGTCTCAGTTATTATCCCTGTAGCCAAACACCCCTTGTTATATTTATCTTTTAAAAACCTTGCTTGCCCTCATTTTTGCCTGCATCATACATGAACACACACACTTGTGTGTGTTTATGGCCGCCACACAGAAACCTTCGCCGGACAACTCGCCGCCGCCGTCTCCTCCTTCTCTCCGGCCACCAACCTCCTCCTCCTCTTATCCGATAAAACCACCATAATTGTTCTCCTGTTTCTGAATCAAACCCGATAACCATCACAAAACCCTCCTCGATCCGGTCAGAACCCAACTCCGTGACCTTTCATCCTAAATCTTCGGACACCATAAACCTCCTTCGTTTATAAACTGAACCGGTGACATGTTCCTCTGTTCTGTTCCAAATCGTACCCGATAATAAACCCAACCCGATAATAAACCGAACCTAAACCCTTTCCTTTCTGTTATGTGCTTGGTAAGTTCTTGATAAACCACCCTTTATTATTATTATTCGGACAGTCACCAAGCTACGGTGACTGTCGTGAGTCCCGATAACTCATTCATCAACCCAGTTATGACCGTGCTTCTTCTGTTCTGGTGACCGGTGTGCCACCGAGTTATAATCAGCTATTAAGAAACCATCCGTAAACCCATCTTAATCTACTCGCTGTTACTGTTAAACGAGCCGGACAGTCACCGGATATGGTGACTGTCATCAGATCTGAAACTCATGTCTGCTCGGGAATCATAACCGGATATGTCCGTGTATTATAATAAGGCGGATTGGGCCTTCGATTGATTTCCGTTGTATTCCGGTTTGTGTTATGTTCTCTGTCGAACCTTCGGTTAATCTCCGGTCAGTCTCCGGTAATGTCCGGTTGACCTCCGATCTCATACCGACGAGTATCCGGGAGATCCATCCTAATCTGATACGATTCAGATTACAAACCCGAAAGGTATAATCTAACAGTTGTTATACATATGTTGGTATTAGTCTTCGATACCCGATTATAATATTGTTTCTATGATTATTGCGAGGTACCGTTAATTGAATAGGAGAGTTAAACCGGTACCGAGTCGACTCAGTGACTCGGTCAACACCCGGAATAGAACCCGGTCCATTAACTAGACGAGGATTATTAGAATTATACGATTATATATATAATACGAATAACGTACGGACTTGATAATAATAATAAGAGAATAATAATCATATATAAAATATATACGTTTATATAAATATATAAGATTCGATATATAAAACGATATACTAGACTCGGGTTAATGATAATATGTTCAGCCGAACCAGCATCCGGGTAAGTACGTGTCTAGAGTTCTGTAGGTTCGTATGCCAAGCTGTAATGGCCAGCTTTATTAGCTACGAGTGCTAAGCTGTAATAGCCAGCTAGATTTTAGGATGTCCGTGTCGTGTCAATAATAAACCCCGAGTTTAGGACTATCTAATATATACCGAATTCTATATATATATAAATTGTATATATAATATATATCCTAATTAATACAATCTAACAAGTCCCACGCGTAAAACGTATCAATATATATATATGACATATAATTGTAATAAAAGAGACTATAGAAGATATAACGCAAACCTGTGAGTATCGTGAACTCCCCACTTTTACTGTTTTATTAAACGTTTTAGGGGAAACACATGTCATTTATTAGAAAACCTATAAATGCTTTACATAATAGATTTAATAAAGGAAATATAATAGAAAAGGGGATAATAGAAACGACTAGGACAGTACTGACCGGTATATCGCCATTTCCTTTCTTGTCCGACTAGAGGACAAGAACCAGTCTTACCCGAGTAGAGGGTAGGAATAATTATATTTACCACAAACAGAGTGGTACCATCGATAGGAATGGCAACTAATAGAATATAATAGATTGACATATAATCGGTATAATTTAATAGAATATAATAGCATACATTTTCCCCTAGAAATTAGAATTGTAAAGCATGTTTTATATAAAAGAATTATAAATAAACGAACTGGCCATTCACTTTACAAAATACACGACCTCACCAACTTTATGTTGACAGAAACTATTTTTGGCATGTGTTCAGGTAACCCAACAGATATGATGACGTGGATCCTGGAAGAGTCAAGACTGTCAATATCCTGAGTTCCGCTGCGTAGCTCCGATAACCCGACCCGACGACCCGGCACCGACTGCCCGGGTCGTTACAGGTTGGTATCAGAGTTGCGCTTAAGGACAGTCTTAAAATTTTTACTAATCCAGGATCTACCAGAAATGTCTTTTAAAAGAAATTTTGATTAGAAATATGTATAAGGTAAAAGAATATTAGAAGATAAAATTTTGGGTACCTATATGCCAAACCATTATAAAGTTGGTGAGAACCATAACAGTATATTAGAAATTAAAACAAATCCACTACAGGATATTACTAGAATGATTATGTGGGGTAAATTGACAATTATGTACACAATTGTGAATTTACATGCACATATAATTTCTGGGAAATTTTACAGGATATTAAGTCTATAAGAATTGAGAAACAATACAGAAAAGAAACCAGATATATTAAAAGAAACCAGAAAATAAATAGAGAAATAAATAAGAAATGACGAAGGTTATAAAAGTATATATATATATCTAAACAGATATTAAATATTACAAAAATTATTCGTTGTATATTCCAGAAATTCCGTATGAATTAATGGAATTATTCCAGTCTTAGTGACTATTTATCTCCGATTTCAGATCGTTAACCTTACGGTTATTCCAATATTTATAAATAAGAATACAAATATTACGCTCCAACTTGAACATTCCTATGATCAAGTTTCCAAGAATATATGTTTATTCCGTAAATTTCAAAATTTTTATAAAATCCGACATGTTAGAGACATACTGATATTATGTTTCTAAAGAATTTCCTTCGATTGTTTAATCAGAAATCGAATCCTTCGACAATTCAAGTTGTTTTAAATCTTTCCGGTATGACTTTGAAGTTTACTGAATTCATTCCCAGTCATTTCTATTTTATACTAAACCAGTATTATTATTATTATTATAAATCCTCCCTAAAAGTTTTTATTTCAAATTATGAAAGAACCACGACCATATCATTTTGTCTGAATATATTTCACTCCATATTCAGTACCATTTTCGTAAAAATCTTCAATCGAATCTATATCCGTATAAATATGTCAAGAGTATTTTTGGCACAATTCTATATTTATATTCGCTCGAATAACTTCCTTGATATTTTATCTCGATATGAACAATAAGTATTTACCACGTTCTATAAATCTCTCTTTGGATATATATATAAAGAAACCTCAGCCATATGATATCTTCGGTCTTTTCTTCCGAGAATTAAGATAATATTTTGAATAGAAATATTATTATTTCGAAATTCTCGTGACAAAAATAATTTGGAATCTCTCTAAAGAAACCGAATTCTACTCGCTCGATTATGCGACAATATAAGTACCATCTTAATCCTATGACTTGAATAAGTCAGAAAGATTAAAAGATTGGATGGTTATATTGGACATCTTTTAGCGTGAACAAATTCATGAACGATTGACAGTCTATTTCGTTAGACTCAAATCAACATGTTTCCTTCCAGAATATATAATTTCGAATCTAAGAGAAAATAAAGAAAAGAATATTAGAATAATATGTGAAGGACACATACCTATTGCGATTAAAATAAATAAGTACTGGAATGTTAGGTGAGGTGGAATAGTAATTATGATCGCGACATAATTATGAACACCACAGGCACAGGAACATTCGAGTAGGAGTTTATCAAGATCACAGTTTGTTTGTGTCATGAACATATTAAAAGAAATAATAAGAAATAATAAGAAGAAGAAATATACAGTCGAACCATCAGCGTATTATATGTGGAGAATACGACCACAGAACTGGCAATCTAGTTGAAATTTCTTCGTGAAATACGACTAAGAATATGTTCGCAGAATAAAAACCATCGATTGGTTAATTTCTACGAATCATAGAAATCAGTATATTGATTTCTGATTGCCAACCAAAGATAGTTGTATGTCCTCTGTGCAATCTCCGGGGCAAATGATATCCAGACCCTTACAGAAGGTATATCCGGACATTTGCCACCAAGTCACAGGATTCTTTATAAGGATATATGATGCTATGAACAAATCTTTGTAGTCACTTCGTATAAAGACTCGTGCGAGTTATAATGCAATCAAATTGGTAAAACGGTCAAGTGTTACCAAGTTGAAATTCATGAATAAGAAGTGATGAAAGAATTGTTAAATCCTTAAAATATAATAGATATAAATCTATATGGATTCAGAAACCGGAAATGGTAGAATCCAATGAAATATCAAAAGAAAATAATCTATAACGAATATATTGAAATATAATTGATACCAAGCGGAATCGCGTAGAGATTCGCAAGGTATAATCGAAGTGAAAACGAAAAATGAATAGAATTATGCTCATTTTTCCAGTGAAACTCTCTAGCCAAGGAATGATGGAATTCCTGTTCCGAGTTAAAGGCTGTGAGAGATAAATTAAGAAATCACTGTTCTGGCAAGAACTATCTATACGAAAATTCCGATGAAATAAGCTTCGCTTATAATAAGTTGGATTAAGAATCTATGATGGATTGCCTATATATATAAGTCTATCAGAAAGTGTTTTCAGACACTGAAAGTATAGACTTTAATCGAATACATAAATAAGAAAGAATTATTCCAAGCAAAAATATATTATAGAAATGATGGAATTTATAGTGTGTGCTATAAATATTATCAGTATTTGCTTGGATATTAATAGAATATAAATAAAAGAATATAAATCGACAAATAAAAAGAATTATAATCTAAAAAGACATTCGATATGTCTGAATAAAAGAAAGGCATAGGAAATGCCAGATATCACGAGAAGGCATTTGAAGTGCCAAATATTTTTAGAAGGCATCCGATATGCCAGAAGAAAATATTATAAAAATATAAACGTTAAAAGAAATTATCAGATAGGAATAAAAGTCGTACGAAAACGACTAGAAATTTTATAAGAAATATTTTATCGAGAGTGTCAATGAATCTCGAAGTGATATCAAGAAGGAATAATTGCAGAAATACTTAACGCAATAAGTATTCATGCATTAAACCTGAATGATAATCATGATTTTGAGAAAGAATGAATGATGCATTGTTCGTAGAATTTTAAAGTTAAAGAATCGTAACAACGACTGTTACCAGTAGATTCCGAGACTATAAAGAGAAAATTACATATATTGACTGTAGAATTGTGAAAGACCTCATTCACAATAATACCATAAGAAAAGTCAAATAATATGTAATGAGATACAATGCAGTCAATCATCAATGAAATAGTCAGTAAGACTATTATCGATGATTTAAGAGAAATCTTAATAACCGATTTCAGTAAGTCAAGACAATAAAAAGGAACTGTTGAAACCGTGAAAATTCAACAAGTTCAATTAGTCTTTTCCGGCACCTTTAGACTCTGGATAAGATACGTCTAATGATTTGAGAAATCACTTCTACTCTCTGAGAATCGGAATTACAATGATGGTAAATTCTAAAGTTCGAATAAAAGAGGTAGTAGCTCGGATCCCATTCAAGTCATGATAATGAAGGGACTTCCGTATCTATCTCTTAAGAACTATCTAGAATCCATCATTGTAAATGAATCCGAATATCAAGCGATGAATAAATCATATCGATTTGAGACTCTAGCGATGTTTGCTGGAAGATTGTAAATCTTTCAGAAGAAAAATGATTAGAATCTCAAAGTATGTTTAAATTGTCTTTATATAAGAATGATATTCAGTCTGTTTCTCATTCTAATGAGGAATAAGATAAGAAGAATATTCGTAGTATAAAGAAAAATATCAATCTATACGGAAAACCTTTAATAGTCATACCAGAAAATACAGATAATCCATGTATCTATATTAACATGACTATAGCAAGAAAGGTTAAAACGTAGATTTAAATTGATATAAAGATCGATTTCCTCGCAAACCATGAGTACTGATCATGACTCGTGACGAGTGTTCAAGTTTGCATTGTAACATCCTTATCGACTAAGGGTGTAAAATATAAGATCACTCAAATTTCGGGGACGAAATTTCCTAAGGGAGGGAGAGTGTAACACCTTGAGGTGTTACGGGTCTCTTAAACGGGTCGGACCGTACCCGACCACCCGATTATCTAATAAAATATTCCAGTTCGAATCCCGCGACTAACTGTTTCAATCGATTAAATAGATAATAATTATTGGATTTTTATTATCTCGGTTAAACGCTCCTTATCTGCTATTAAAACGTTGCCAAACGTTTCTTATTTTATTACTATACTCGTTACCAAACACCCGAGTCTCAGTTATTATCCCTGTAGCCAAACACCCCTTGTTATATTTATCTTTTAAAAACCTTGCTTGCCCTCATTTTTGCCTGCACCATACACGAACACACACACTTGTGTGTGTTTATGGCCGCCACACAGAAACCTTCGCCGGACAACTCGCCGCCGCCATCTCCTCCTTCTCTCCGGCCACCAACCTCCTCCTCCTCTTATCCGATAAAACCACCATAATTGTTCTCCTGTTTCTGAATCAAACCCGATAACCATCACAAAACCCTCCTCGATCCGGTCAGAACCCAACTCCGTGACCTTTCATCCTAAATCTTCGGACACCATAAACCTCCTTCGTTTATAAACTGAACCGGTGACATGTTCCTCTGTTCTGTTCCAAATCGTACCCGATAATAAACCGAACCTAAACCCTTTCCTTTCTGTTATGTGCTTGGTAAGTTCTTGATAAACCACCCTTTATTATTATTATTCGGACAGTCACCAAGCTACGGTGACTGTCGTGAGTCCCGATAACTCATTCATCAACCCAGTTATGACCGTGCTCCTTCTGTTCTGGTGACCGGTGTGTCACCGAGTTATAATCAGCTATCAAGAAACCATCCGTAAACCCATCTTAATCTACTCGCTGTTACTGTTAAACGAGCCGGACAGTCACCGGATATGGTGACTGTCATCAGATCTGAAACTCATGTCTGCTCGGGAATCATAACCGGATATGTCCGTGTATTATAATAAGGCGGATTGGGTCTTCGATTGATTTCCGTTGTATTCCGGTTTGTGTTATGTTCTCTGTCGAACCTTCGGTTAATCTCCGGTCAGTCTCCGGTAAGGTCCGGTTGACCTCCGATCTCATACCGACGAGTATCCGGGAGATCCATCCTAATCTGATACTCGGGTGTTTGGTATTAGTCTTCGATACCCGATTATAATATTGTTTCTATGATTATTGCGAGGTACCGTTAATTGAATCGGAGAGTTAAACCGGTACCGAGTCGACTCAGTGACTCGGTCAACACCCGGAATAGAACCCGGTCCATTGACTAGACGAGGATTATTAGAATTATACGATTATATATATAATACGAATAACGTAAGGACTTGATAATAATAATAAGAGAATAATAATCATATATAAAATATATACGTTTATATAAATATATAAGATTCGATATATAAAACGATATACTAGACTCGGGTTAATGATAATATGTTCAGCCGAACCAGCATCCGGGTAAGTACGTGTCTAGAGTTCTGTAGGTTCGTGTGCCAAGCTGTAATGGCCAGCTTTATTAGCTACGAGTGCTAAGCTGTAATAGCCAGCTAGATTTTAGGATGTCCGTGTCGTGTCAATAATAAACCCCGAGTTTAGGACTATCTAATATATACCGAATTCTATATATATATATAAATTGTATATATAATATATATCCTAATTAATACAATCTAACAAGTCCCACGCGTAAAACGTATCAATATATATATATGACATATAATTGTAATAAAAGAGACTATAGAAGATATAACGCAAACCTGTGAGTATCGTGAACTCCCCACTTTTACTGTTTTATTAAACGTTTTAGGGGAAACACATGTCATTTATTAGAAAACCTATAAATGCTTTAAATAATAGATTTAATAAAGGAAATATAATAGAAAAGGGGATAATAGAAACGACTAGGACAGTACTGACCGGTATATCGCCATTTCCTTTCTTGTCCGACTAGAGGACAAGAACCAGTCTTACCCGAGTAGAGGGTAGGAATAATTATATTTACCACAAACAGAGTGGTACCATCGATAGGAATGGCAACTAATAGAATATAATAGATTGACATATAATCGGTATAATTTAATAGAATATAATAGCATACATTTTCCCCCTAGAAATTAGAATTGTAAAGCATGTTTTATATAAAAGAATTATAAATAAACGAACTGGCCATTCACTTTATAAAATACACGACCTCACCAACTTTATGTTGACAGAAACTATTTTTGGCATGTGTTCAGGTAACCCAACAGATATGATGACGTGGATCCTGGAAGAGTCAAGACTGTCAATATCCTGAGTTCCGCTGCGTAGCAATGCTAGTCTTGGTTTAGTTATGGGCTCAAGTAGATTGTAGGAACTTGCAACTCCTATAATGGTCACAATTGGTGTTTATTTCCTAAACATGTTGTTACGAAATATTTTGTAAACTAAAACCTGTGATCTCACCAATATTTATATATTGACGATTTTCAACATATGTTTCAGGTAATTGATCGATGGATGGTTGCTTGGCTAGCGCGGGCGGGGGATCTCACATAACGTCGGACATTTTGATGGGGTTTCACTCTTATTTCCCTTAGGGTTGGGATATATTTGAGAAACCTCTACTTTCGTGTTAAACTATGTGGTTTAAGAATGTGTAAACTTAAAAACTTGTTTCGACGTGATAAATAAATGATCCCTTTTTGTTAATTATTTATAGTTTGTGTTAATCTTGGTTTTATGCCCTTCAAACCGTCGTGTCACGCGTTTCCGCCATTGGTGTGGTGTGACAGAAGTGGTATCAGAGCCAAGGTTATAGCTTACTAGTATTTTCAAAAAAAAAAAAAAAAAAAAAAAATCTAGACAATAACTGGGATCGGCTCGAAGCAATTTTTTTTTCTAAAACTAAAACACAACAAGGTAATTTTTCAAAAAGGAAGAAAAATTATATATGGGGAGATTACGACCGAACTAGCCATGATTGTCAACATATGATATGTTGGATTTTAGAAGTTAGGAATGTTGTATGGAATATAGGCCTAACCTTCTAATTAAATTGATGATTTAAACATATATATATGGTACGGTTCTTTTGCCAGGATATGTCTTATGCAAGTCGCGCACTATATATATATATATGGTACGGTTCTTTTGCCAGGATATGTCTTCTGCAAGTCGCGCACTGCCGGTACCTAGTTTCGATAGCAGTCTTCAGATCGTAGACGCCATCCCCGCCGAGATCGTAGACCTTGATCCCGAGGAGGCAGTCCCAGTAGAGGACCCTGCAGAGTTACCCATGGCTATGGAGGTTGAGGTCGCCGCTGAGGATGAGGGTGGCAACGACACTGAGGATTCTGACCCGAGTGAGGAGGAGGAGGACCCATCTATGGACGAGTCTGACTCTGACTCAGTCACTTTCCCTGTCGCCGCTGTCGGCGAGCCGCTTGCTGATGCACCACCCGTTGACCCACCGGTAGTCCCACCCCCTGTTGCTCCTTTACTCCCACACCCTGTCCCAGCCATTAGGGATTTTCCCCTAGGATGTGGAGGCCCTGCAAACCCAGCCCTGCCCCATCCCAAACCGTCGAGTCCCCCTTCGATCGACACGCCCACTTCGATCACGAGCCTCTCCCCGCTCCACGCATCCTCGTCCCTTCGGGCATGAGACTTGTGTCTCATGTTCGGGGACGGAATGTCGGATGGTTACCTAGCGATTCTGACGATGAGGCGTCGGTGGCCTTTGTGGAGCACGTGGCACTACCCGCTGATGTGCCACTAACTGGTTTCTGGGCTAGTAGCACTCACCCTCACCCTACTGTATATGGATCACCAGCCGCCCCTGTCGATCCCCCTAGGCCTGTAGCACCCATCCCACCCCTAGACCATGCCGAGCCCACTGCTCCTGTTCCTGATGCTGCCCAGCCGCACCATCAGTCCCTGACACCCACCGTGAGCCATCGCCTCGCGATGCGCCAGCATCTGTCGGGCGCGTGATGAAGGGTAGCCTTGCCCGCAGCTCTGAGTTGAGGAGGGCGGGTATGCAGGCCTACCCAACCAGCCCAGACACCCTAGGCCCCGAGCCAGTGACTACCATCCCTCCATCTGTTGCCCCAGCAACTGAGCCCCTTGCACCACCTCAGGTACCCACCTACACCATGATCCCACCTGTCCCCACGATCCCCATGCCCCCACCCCCCATGTAGTACAAACTAGGCGCGGGCGACCCATATCTGATGGACCCCCGCATTACGTATGGGGCGTTTTACCTACCTCCACCCTTTGCACCCATGCCCTTCCCCATACCTGATATTGTCGGCCCTTCTCAGCCGACATACCCTGACTTACCCGGACAATCGCAGCCCTACGACATGGCCCCATTGCCTGGACCCATTTTGACCACCATGGCTACCCTGTAGAGCGACTTCCAGGCATTGGCAGATACGGTGCAGCGCACCGTCTCTCATATGGACTCTCAGGCTCGCGAGATGTGGGCCCGGATTATCAACGCCCAGGACGCACTCGCTCATTACGCCGAGGAGCTGTTGAGCATGGATGCCATATGGGGCATCACTGGTAAGAGCCATTTCGCCCACAGGCAGTCCCTTTATGACCGCATCATGGTCATCAGTATGGCCATTAGCATTGGCGCGCCTCAGCATCAGTTTCCACTGCCTCCGCCTCAGTAGGGCAGCGATGCAGTAGCTATGGGGATTTTCAGCAAGAAGATGACACTATGACTGTATAGTAGTAGTTAGGATGTAGTAGTAGCATTTCTTTTGCATTTTACCTAGTCTGGCGGGTTGTGCCAGCACATAGTATGATGTTTTGTATATTTCGAAACGATGTATGTGGGATGTTGTTACCCACCACTTTGTTATTATGTAACAAGTGATGTACTCGTTATTTTGAAATTAATGAAAATCATGTTATTATTATGGTAAAATATGTTGTTATTACATTATGCATCCTGTGGTTTTCTGTGTTTATTGTCCATTCTATATTTTCTGGTTTGTGGGATTGTATTGTGATGTCATGTTATCGATTATATTCATGTGATGTGATGTTATTTGTGCGTTGTGTGTGACAATATTTGTATGAATATTTGTCGAATTAACCTTTGATACTTGTTATTGAAGTCTAATGGCACCTACCACACGAAGTAACACCGGTAACGACAGACTGCCCACAACCCCTGCCGAACTGGAACAACTAATCTCTAAATGAATTGCTCGGGCAATTGCAGAGCGTGATGCCGCACGCACCGACGGATCACAAGACCGATTTGGGAGTGACCGCCGCGAGCGCTCCCCCACTGGTAAGTGATTTATGAAAGAGTGAAATGTTGGGAGATTATCTTGATGCTCCTATCCCATAGTAACATATCATTGTGTTATTGCAGAAACTGCATCCCGTGAACGTGGTTGCACGTTCAAAGCATTTTTGGACTGCAACCCCATAAATTTCAGTGGAACGGAAGGTTCCGTTGGTCTGGTCAAGTGGTTCGAAAAGACTGAAGCGGTTATCCGCATCAGCAGTTGCACACCCCGATAAACTGTGATATACTCCACTAATCTGTTTCTGGATCATGCCCTGACTTGGTGGAACAGCCAGGTTCAATCTTTGGGTGATGATGCGGCGTACTCTCTCTCTTGGTTGGAACTAAAGGAACTTATGATCTCTGAATACTGCCCTGCAAGCGAAATTCAGAAACTTGAATCCGAGTTTTGGAATCTTACAATGATCGGTTCGGACGTTGCTAGTTACGAGTCCAGATTTCATGACCTCTCCAGATTGGTTCCCCGGTTGGTTACGCCGGAAAACAAGAAAATTTAAAGGTATCTCTTCGGTTTGGCACCCCAGATTCGCAGCATGGTCACATCATCAAAGCCCACTACCATGCGTAAGGCTATTGACCTTGCTTTGAGTCTCACTGAAGATGCCATATGTATGGGCACACTGATTAGAAAAGTATCTGGTTTCAAAATTTCTGACGCGAAGAGTGTTGAAGGAAAGAATCTGGGTTCGAGTTCTGGTTCTGGTTTTGGTGAGCAGTCAAATCGCTCAAGGTTTGGGAAGAGAAAGAGGAATGATGGAAAGAAGGACGGGTCGTCTGGGAACCCAAGCAAGAAGGGTAAGGGATATGTGGCTACGGGTCGGGTGAATGAAAGGAAGACGGGATATCAAGGGAAGAGGAATGATGTTACTTGTGGGAAGTGCCGCCGTACGGGGCACAAAACCGAGGAATGTAGGACCGGAGCGCCCAGGATTTGGGAAGCGAGGCCATGCTTCGCATATGGATCGCTTGAACATTGGAAGAAGGAGTGCCTGAAGCTGAACAACCAGGCACGCGGACGGGCATTTGTTATCGGTGCTGGTGATGCACGCCAAGACCCTAACGTGGTCACCGGTACGTTCCCTCTTAACAATCATTACGGGACTAAATGTGATCATTTACCCAAACATATTATCCCGATAATTTTTGTTGACTATGTCAACTTTAAACATATATATATATATAATAAACCAAAGCATTTTTGATGACATGTCATAATATTATGTAATCTCTCTTTTGAGAGATGCCACATAAGATGTGATGTGGCAACTCTAGACCAATTAAAAAAAATGAATAAATATGGTTTAAATATGATTTAAGATAATCTATTAAATACCTAATCTACTAAATGTAAATATTAAAACTTTATTATTTTTTCTCTCATGTTTCCTCTCATAACTTTTAAATGTTAATATCTTTTATATACGAGATTTTTTAAAGAAAAAAATTACACCAAATTAACGAGCGTTTTATTATCTTTCCAACGAGTACCATAGTGCTATATAAAAAACAGAGAAAAAAAACGACTATTTTTTGTAACCCGACAGGTATTGTGTCAGGTTTGGAATTAGTTTAAAAAAAATGTGGGTTTGGGTCGGGCCTGGGATTAGGTGATACCCGACCCAATTACCCTTTTTTTATATTAGAATATGATAACTTATGGCAGAGATTAATTTAAAATAATAATAATAATAATAATAATAATAATAATAATAATAATAATAATAATAATAATTAATCATATATTGGCAGATGGCATTTTTATAGTTTAGATACTTATAATTTTATTCACTTTACTTAGATTTCTCAACCCGGGACGCTCCCGGGGTATAAACTAGTATATATATATATTACAAAGGGATTAATCATACATGTCATACTCTTATGCAATCTCTCCTTTAAGAGAAGCCACATAGGATGTGATGTGGCAAATGTAAACCAATTAAAAAAAGGAATAAATATGATTTAACTTAATCTATTATAATCTTTAAGCTAATCTATTAAATACCTAATCTACTAAATCTAAATATTAAAACTTTATTATATTTTCTCTCATGTTTCCTCCCATAACTTTTAAACGTTAATATCTTTTATATATGAAATTCTTTAAAGAAAAAAAATACACCAAATTATGAGCGTTTTATAATCTTTCCAACGAGTACCATAGTGCTATATAAAAAACGGAGAAAAAATGACTATTTTTTGTAACCCGACAAGTATTGTGTCGGGTTTGGGATTAGTTTAAAAAAATTGTGGGTTTGGGTCAGGTCCGGGATTAGGTGATACCCAACCCGATTACCCGAAACAACATACCCAAATACCCGAACTATATACCCGATCATATACCCATGAATTTTTTAACGCATCACATAACCCTTAGACTAATGCATTCGATATTTCAATAATTTACTTTTTTTCTTATTTCATATTAGTTCTTTTTAGAATGATCGATTACAAACTTCCGAATTCATTTGTAATGGCACTAGATTTATACCCCGGCGCAGAGATTCGTTTTATTATATTTGAATATGATAACTTATGATATAGATTTGTTTAAAATAATAATAATAATATATTATGTCATATTAGATATTTCAACCCGGGACGCTCCCGGGGTAAAAACTAGTTATTATATATAACATTTCTCATCCTTAGCAATAGTAACCTCGCTAAACGCGAATTAAAAGGCCTTCAATTTTGAATTAATTACGAAAATGCCATCGTAATAATTTTATTATTAAATCCTCTAATAAAAGGCCTTCAGTTTCGAATTAATTACGAAAATGCTATCTTAGTAATTTTATTATTAAAACAAAAATAAAAAAACCTTTAGTTTCGAGATAATTACGAAAATGACATCGCTTTACTTTTATTAGTAAATCCTCTTTTTCAAGCGGTTTAGCCGCTTTGCTTGGTGCAACGAGCACCGGCATATCGACGTAACAATACGCCTCTCTATGTTGTGTTATCCGATTAACAGACCCTCGCAATATCGTTGGTGTAACTCCGCTGTTGGTCGTAAAAATCTATAGCTTTTTACGAATCGGCGCCGGTTATGTTTCTACGCCGCGCTTAGCGCGGCGCGTAATTTACTAGTTCTTTAATATTTTGCATACAATACTAGGGTATGTTTGGTAAAACTAGCTGGTAGCTGGAAGCTTTTTAAATATATTTTGGTGTTTTGCAGAGTAGTTGGAGTTTTTAATAAAATGTCTAAAAGGACCAAAATTGGCATAATTAAAAGCTTGTAAAAGAAGATTTTTATTTTATTTTTAAAATAGAATGAGTATTTGTGTTATTTACTAACTAAAAGTTTGTACCTAGTAGAGTTTTTTCTTAAAAACTAGTACTAGTAGCTTTTTACTATAGAGCTTTTCACATAATATAATAATGTGTAATATGACATTATTACACATTATTACATTATATGTGTAATAATGTCATATGCCTTTAGATTCCTCTATGAAAATATGAATGAGTTTAATCATATCAACAGGGCCGGCCCTTAAGGGGTGCGGGGAAGACTCCCGGCCCGGGCCCAATTTCTCGAGGCACATTGGTCCTCCGGTAATTCAAGTTTTGTTAACACTAATGTCTTTAATTCGATGGATTTTTGTATGTTTAAGCTCCAAAATTGTTAATCAAGTATTAATCAAAGTGAATGATAGTTTATATAAAGCAGAATAAAAATAAAAGTTCAAACATAACAGACACTTGATTCTTGATATAATTCAACTTCAACATAGTAAATTGACAAAGTATTACATATATATGAACAAACTAAAACCAATAACACCTAACAAAATCAAAATAAAAGTTTAAACATAACAGACACTTAATTTTACACTCAATATCTAGGTATTCGTCTATAACCTAATTCTAATTTTGAAGTTATCTAGAGTAAAAATAATAAAACGTTGGAAGCAATAATCACTTTAAATCTCAAACTTATTGATAAAGTTAGGTTGTGTACCTCCTTGTAAGTGTCATATGTAAGACCGACGAGTATTCCAGCACCGACGTCGGTGTTCGTCATATGAACCGACATCCCAATCGCATTTGTCACCAAAATTCGGATGTTATTCAATAATCCATTCATTATAAGAACCCTAAACCAAAAAAATCATCAAACTAATCAACCTAGGATTGAAAAACTCATCGAATGAAAGAAGAAACAACGAAACATTACCTAGCAGAGAAGGCAGAGACTGATAACTACAGAGACGGTAACACCTTTGTTGATGCGGTAAGTTTCAGCAGCACACGATGGAGAATTGGAAGAAAGGATCCATGGATGGGCATTGGAATAGATAACTGTATCTTGGATTTTTTCTAATTGTTGAGGTAGAAACATGAGGGTGATGATAGAGAGTAACGAGGTATGGAAAGATAAAAATCGCTAGAATGCTTTGAATGGGCGGGGTTTGTGCGATGGATAGTTGAAACGGATCCATGGGTTGGACCGCAGACTTTTTTTTTTTTTGAGTAATCTGATGATGACATGTGTAAGATGTTGTGGAGTCTATGTGGAACCCCTAGGAAAGGGCCATGTGGCGCCCGAGTTACTCCTTTATTAGTGTAGGTAGAAGATTGTTATATCTGTGTTTCTTCAAACCTGAAAACAGATAATTAGAACTTTTGTTTTCAATTATAAACTTCGTTAATTGTGGTTTTATATCTAGATAATGTAAAATGACAAAAGATAACTAACGCACTAAACAAAGTTATTTGGCTTGCATGGGTTTAACGACCGGACTGTTTTTGGCGAGTGCGGTTAAACCAACGTCTTGGTTCATCGGTTATACCAATTTTGATTAGAACTCACTTTGTGAAAATACATTATCTTATGGATTATAAGATTTGAATCTCTGACCTGTAATATTATGTACATGAGAGAGGTTCTTAAATCTTAATTAACTAATCTATTATCTATTAATCTATTAATATATATAAAAGAAAATGTATATGCTGACGTGACATGTAATGGAGGCCCCAACCTCCATTTGAGAGTGCCACGTGGCATAATAAGGGTGATAGAGTTTATATTTTTTAATTTTTTGTTGCGATTTTTTTTAAAACCTTAGCTCAGAACCTTAAACCATCTCTACAACCCTAATCCCTTTATTATTTACGCCTCTCTCTCTCTCTCTCTCTCTCTCTCTCTCTAACCCTAAAACCCCAATTAATTAAACCCTAACACCCTATTCTTCATTCACAAACTGTTAAAGAGGTTAGTTACCGATTCCTCTGTTCGTTCCTTTTATCAAATCATAATTATTATTCATGATGTTCGCAAGCGCTTTGTGTAATGATTAATCATCAGTTGATCTGATTGTAATTTGGATAGTTTTGTAAACGTACGATTTGATTTACAAATATTTCAATCATGGTTATTTTTAATTACGTGTGTGAATAGTTTGATGATTTAGGTTCTCTTTATGATTAATTAACTATATGGGGTTTTAAGATTTTGAATTTTTTGGTGTTATTTAGGGTTTCCAATATTTGGATGTTTACAGATTTGACTTCAGTTGTTAGGGTTCTTCAGGGTTTCTAAGATTTGTAAATTTTTAGGCTTATTTAGTGTTTCTAAGATTTTTAATTTTTTTGGGTTATTTAGCGTTTCTAATATTTGAATGTTTACACTTTTGATTTGAGTTCTTAGGGTGTTTTAGGGTTATTTAGTTTTGACTTTTCTTAGGATGTAACTTTTTAGGGTTTCAAGATGACAAAATTAGTGACCGGAAGAGTTTTGCCTAGCCAAAGGCTTCAAGTTCGATCTCTATTTTGCTACTTGATGTTAAAAAAAATTGTTAGTTTTATTAAGTGGATTTTATTTGCATAAAGTGTTAAGTGTTAACTGAGCTCTAATATTTTTATTGAATTTGAGTTTGGATTAATGATGGAATCTGATTTTGGGGCTTCTTTTTTATCATTGTCTATGAGGATAAGATAAAAAGATGAATGCTCATTGAGGTTTGAACCAAATGAACAAGCAGCTAGGCCTTAATAGGAAGCACATGGTTGAGGTTGTGTAAATTTATTTATAATTTAACCGTTTTAGTTTAACAAATGTTTTGTTGTTAAGTAGCGTAATGGCTTTTTCCTATTTTGTCGTAGATGGATGTAGGTTATAGGGTTATGATCAAATACACAATGAAAGAAAAATAGGAAGTCGTGGGAAGGGTATCAAACGGACTCCGATTGAACTCATTAAAGCGACAAGTTAATTTGGTTTTGCAAATAGGGTTCAATTGTCCCTTTGGTGGTCAAACTGTCGGATATTGAGTGTTTAAGTAAATTGCATTGCTCTATATGCATGTACTTAACGCAATTACTTACATTGCAGCTAGGATGTATTGAGGACACAGAAAATCAAGAACAAATAACTTTACTGTTGTGGTTTTTCTGGTAGTGAAAATTTGAGGTATGCATTTCCATCAAATATTTTTAGACTTTATCAAAGGATGGTAGCAACTATTATATAGCATTATTATATAATTTAGTTATTATATAGCAATAACATTTAGTGAGAATTTTTTTTTTTTGGATCGGCTAAGGACATCACCTCGGTGCCCTGTTTCGAATCCTCATTTCCGCATCGTCCCTAAGGGCATAAGCCCTTTTAACGTCAAGGGGTGTGTTTTTGCTTCCCCTAGGATTCGAACCATGTACCTCTCCCGGGCAGGAACCTCCCTAAGGAGTAAACCCTCACACCTCTCCCCAACTGAGCTGGGGTCATTAGTAATTTAATTGACTACCGAAAAAATGTGAACCCATTGGAAAAAGATCTTGGATGGATTATAGTTAAATCAAAGAGCTTCCCATGAATGTATAATACACCTCTACCGAACTTTTATATGATTTTATGCAATTTTTCTAAAAACAGGACAGAAGGATATAAACCTTTCATTAAGCTTGCTGTAGTTTTTGAGAAGCCACATTAACTTACTATTTTGACCCTCCTCCAATCTCAATAAACATTTTATGTTCAAAGATGAAACATAGTATGCTCAAAGGGCTGTCCAAGCATATAGGGTTCGTAAACACTAAACGTTTACGTGATGTTATATGACTTTATTAAAACATGACAGCAACAAGATTTATTACAAACAGATCAGCTTTACTCATCTTTATAAATTCGACTAAAAACTCATTCGAACACCAATTTATTATAATCATGTTAGTAGTTAGTACTCAAATATGTTACCTTTTTGCCTAGCACTCAAACATGTAACTTTTCCCAAACGACAACGACCATGCGTGTAATTAACTCTAAAATTAATTTAAGATCGCTATAATTTGATGGCTTCCTATAGAAGATTCTTAATCATTCTTCATATTGTTATCGTCGTTTTTGTTTATTTCCCTTTTGTTTTTATATATGAGGTTGACCAATTGGTTTCCTAGCTATGGTGCGCAAGGTAATCTATATATGCAGGTTAATGCCTAAGATTGGTTATTGTAGGCTTTGCCCTTTTCAAAGTCCTCGATGAAGGAAACCCTTTTGTTTTAAAGTTAATTAGGCTTTAGAGATAGATTTAAGAGTTGTTAATTGTGGAGTTTCTTTGATTTGGTTAACAGGTTAGATGTTTATATACATGATTATTTAGTAAAGAGGGATTTAAAGGCGTCGGCTCAGGCGTTTCAGACGGAAGGAAAGGTGTCGTCTGACCCTGTTGGTAAGAAGTGAAAACTGAATGTGTTGTTTTAGGGTTGTGTTTGTGAAGGGTATTTTAGACATTTTGGGTAGATAATTATATGTTTGTTGGTGTTTGTTATAATGTTACAGCTATTCATGCGCCTGGCGGATTTTTGTTTGAATAGTGGTCTGTGTTTTGGGATATATTTATAGCAAGGATGAATGAGACACTCGGAAGTTGCAGCTTCTTACGTTGAGGTTAGTTTTTGATCTTTGATTGATATTTGGCGTGAAGGCGTATGTACTATATATATATATATATATATATATATGCTTTTGTTTTTTTAATGTTTCTAATTGTATTGATGTTGTGCTTACAGGATTTGTCTAAGGAGTTCTCATCTACTAACACAGCCAGACAAGTCTTTTTTTATGTTTCTTTTTTATTGTGTTGATGCATGTTAGATTATTATATAGTTGATTGATGTTATTTTCAAGCTCATAAATGAACAATGAAGATTAGATAATAATTGAATTTAAATGTGTTTAAATTGGATATGTAGATTGCAGTACCAATCAATGCATAAATGAGTGTATCTCTGGTTTCCAGTCATCTAATCTACAAGCAAATTTTGATTTTTGTTTTACCCTTGTGTTTGATGTTTTTGTTTGGTATTTGATGTTCCAGTTATCTAATCTTTTTATCTGGACATAAGTTTATGAGTTTCTTGGCAATTGTTTAGGTTGGCAATTGTATATATTAATGATGCTTTAACCGGGTATTCTTCTATTATCATTTTTATTACTTAAGTCATAATAGATTTTTCAACCCCGGGAACTTCCCGGGGTAATCAGCTAGTGAAATATATTGGTTTTGTATTTTCAAATGCCATAATTAAGTAGTCTTCTACTCTCCTCTCGTGAGTTATAACTTCTTTACTTTTTGGGAAAAAACCTTAAAATCATAACTTCTTTACTTTTTATCATAGGGTAAAAACGTTAAAAATACCATACATTATGTTTTTTTACGAAAGTCCCTAAACAATTTTTTACACATAAAAAGTCCCTATACATGTCAATTCTAAACAAAATTTTGATGCTTCATTTTGTATAAAATAACCTATAACCTTAACGCTGGAATAGACACCCCCATTAGGATAGTGAAAAAGCGGAATTGGATCGCCTTCAGTCTTTTCTCAGCTCGGTGAAGTTTACAACCTCGAAAGACGAATGGAAATGGTGCTCAGAGGGAAGGAGATAGAGTTTTCAGTCAAAGCGGTGAGGTCAGATTTAAGTGGTGTGGGTGCGGCTGTCTCTAATGAACCACTGTTTATCTGGAATAAGGTGGCAACACCGAAAGTTAATTGTTTTGTATGGCGCGTGCTGGACAATAAAATTCCCACTGCAGAATCATTGGCTTTCAGAGGTATTCAGGTGGGTGACGGCATGTGTAGTAAGTGTAGACTTCAACCAGAATCGGTTGATCATATTTTCATCGATTGTTTGTGGGCTCGAACGGTTTGGCGGAACATCAAATATTGGCTTAAGGTTAAGTTCCCGGATCCCCTGCAGTCATTTGTCCAATTCTTTAGATGGTGCAGAGATTTGGGAAGTGGAAATTATAAGGCTAAGAGTGGGTTCTATGCTATCATCCCGTTAGTTATTTGGAAGTTATGGACGAGTCGGAATGATAAAATCTTCAATGGTTGGTTTACAAGTACTACCCCGTTGGTTGAAGAAATAAAGGCGGAGTCGTATTGGTGGATGGTTAAGCGGGCAGGGAAGAAAGAACTTGACATAACAAGATGGTTCGAGGCGGTGTCTTTCGATACATATAATCTTTGTTTAGATCCGTGGTTGACAAATCGAATAGTCTGTGCTGTTTTATTTTGGGGGTTTGTACCCGAGTAGCCCCTTGCTTATTGGGTCTTCGGGTGGTTTTTTTGTATGTTGTTAGACTATAAGGAGTGGTGAGGGGGGGATGAATCGCCATGTGGCACTTGTGGGACCCGTGTGGGGGGGGGATTGTGGGGAGTGGGAGGGGGAGTGACACGTGGCACTTCATTTATTTTTTATTTTCTTTATAAAAAAGTTTAATAAATTAATAAACATAATAAAAATAATAAATTTAAATATTTAAAAGTATTTAAAATAATAATCTGAAAATTTTTATTTAAAAATTTATATTTAAATATTTAAAAACATTTATTTAAATAGTTAATAATAAAATATTATTCAAACTTTTGAATTTGACCGCCAGTTTCAAACGTTTGAATTTCAAATGTTTGAATTTCAACCGTCAGTTTTCAAACGTTTGAAATTCAAATGCCAGTTTTCTTACCATATAAATACAACATCAATGCAACCATTCTCAGTCACAAATCTCACAATTCTCATACATACTTCCAAATGTCTGACCCTATGAATTTCAAACGTTATCACGAAGGTACCGGATCTTCCGGCCTCCGGTGATACTCTCACCGGAGACGGTGATGTGCTCAAAGTGGTTTAATAAAAACTAACTAAATTAACCTAAACTAGACACTCTAAGTTTTAAATTTATAACCTAAGACTCTCTAAACCTAAACCACACAACCGGCAAGTGTACCGGTCAGTGCAGTACAGCTAAAGTAAGTCCGAGTATCGAACCCACGAGACTCTACTAGAAAACGTAAACTAGACTCGATTACTTATCTACAAACTGACTTAATAATGTTTTATTGCTTAAAGGGGGTTTTCTAACAAATTAATTGCAAATAAATAAAACTTAAATAATTGAGGACACAAAATGGGAACTAAAATTCGGATCAGGTGATGGGAAGGCACTACCTAGGCTAGAATCCTACACATGAATGATAATCTTCTAACGGCTATGGAACTGGTGTGGAACCGGGATCTTAAAATACTAAACATCAAGAATAAACTAGACACCCTCGACCCTTCTCAAGGGGAAACCCTAGAATACTGTTGTGCTGTTAAACCACCGGTTGAGAGGTTACCCTCACAGGCTTACCTACTCGAATCTTAAAGTACCCGCTAGACAGTCTACCTCACAGCGCGAAAGTCACAATACACCCGAAAGTGCAAGGGGTAACTACAATATTTCTGATAAGACTTGGCCTACAAGGAATGCTAGGGAAACTAGGAAGATCTTCTCACAAAGTCTCTAGATCTAACAATTTAACACCCTAGACAGACCAACAATCTCGCACCTTATAGCTATTGAGAATTGGTAGAACACTTAGAATTACCTAACAGTTACAACTCCTATGGATAATCCTAGGCAATTAACCATAAACTAGCTGCTAACACCCAGTCCGCAACCTAACCCGCATTCATACATGAAAGACATTCACAAAAACGCAAGTGGAGTTTATAAAAGTTAATTAAACAAAACTAAATATGCGTACACATCAAACTAGAAAATAAAGAGTTCTTTACTTTAAAATTCATCCACAACCAAAAGTTCCAAAACCAAAAGAAAATAAATCAAACAAATGAAATCATCCAAACCTAGGTAGCTAGAATAATTTAATCTCTAGTGATAACTGCTAATTCATTCCAGGATAAAGAAAATTACATTAAGATAGCGGGTAGGCGGGCAACAAGCTGCGCCGCCACCCCTTTCTGGATAGCAAATCCTAATCTACTAAAAACATAACCATGTCCACCCGGAGACGAGACACTACTGTGAATAACCCGCTGGACCCTGGTCAGGAAACGGGTAGTGTCACACCCTCAAAATCCACTTGCGGAGTTTTACCGCGAGGCGCATGACAAACCAGGATCCAAACCAACGATCACAATAAACAAGTCTAAATGTAATTAATGCAATACCAAAACATAGTTTTAAAATCCCGTTTACAGCGGAAGCTTATTCAAAATAAAGTTCAACATAAATAACCAAAGTTCAACGTTTGTGAAATCATGCAATTCTATCTAGACGCCGTGCAGACGCGTGCGCCCTAGTTCCATTGTGCTACCTTAGCGACCTGAGAAAACATGTAAAAGTTTACGTCAGCACAAAAATGCTGGTGAGTTTACAGGTTTGCAGTTCAAGTACCAAGTTCACCTGTCCATACTATAACAAATAGAAAACCAGTATACGCTAGCTAGGCGTACGTTTTGTTACTACCACGATTGGAAAACCATTACTAACGCGAATACCAAAAGTATGCCCGATGTATGTTCCTGTTGTTCATGTTGTTCCTGTTTGAGACAATATGCACCCGCCGACCCTCCAAGTCGACGAGCGGGGTTGGTCACTCCCAATAGCGCTATTCACATTTCCCCGTTGTGCAAACCCGCACATTCATGGTTCCCCCCGGGACTTCCAAAGATCGTGTAGTACACAGTGTAAACCCATAGTATGACAGTAATTACCAAATAATCGTTTTAACACATGTTTTCTCCCCCGAAAAGTGTAAACCAGTTTAAAAGAGGGGCCGTAAACTCACCTTAAGTTGCTTTACTCCTAATCCCGAGTAAACTCAGCTGCTATGTTAGTCCCGTACAGTGGCGACCTAACATACGACAGTTACAAGTACTTAGACTAATAACCCGCAGGTTAATTAGTCCCTAGATGTCCAGACCATAACCAAGTTTGTTTGAAAACACCGTGACTGTTTAACCGACCCAAAGTACAAGACTCGACATCCCATTGGTGACCCGAGACTCCCCGTGTTATGTTTACGCTCCAAAACATACAATAACGTAAGTATACTTAACATACGTTAACACACAACAAGTTATAGCACATAGTTCACGTATCACCGAAATACATCCAAATATATGTTACCAAGTTATTAGACATGTTACGGGGTTCCTAGCATGTTACTACATGTTAAATCGGGTCTCGGAATGCTAATTTACACTTACAGCAGCAGTACACGCGATTAGGAAAAGTCAACTAGTGATTAGGAAAGTCAACTAGTGAATAGAAGCCCTATTCGCCCCTACTATAGGCGAATAGGGGCTATTCCCCTTTACTTCATGCGATTAGGGCTATTCCCCTGAACTTACTAGTGATTAGGGCTATTCGCATGAACTTACTAGTGATTAGGGCTACTCGCATGAACTTACTAGTGAATAGGCTTCTACTCGCATGAACTTACTAGTGAATAGGCTTCTACTCGCCTATATATTGGCGATTAGCCTTGTACTCGCATGAGTTATAGGCGATTAGCATTGCTACTCGCCTGTAACCATGCTGTTCCGGTTTTTCGCGCGTTTAACGCTCCAAATCAGATCCAGAACGTGTGTAACTACCCAATATCATCCCAAACACTATCCTAAACATGTTTAACCCAAAACCCTTCGTTCAACCTCGTATAATCAGTCCTGCATGCAACCCAAAACAATCCAAACACTATTCACATAGCATGCAACATCAATTAACGCATGTAATCATAACCCTATTATCCGATTACTGAGTTTTCTATCATCATACTCATAATATTAATTCTGACCTAGCATGACAATACATCAAAACATCATCAAGATCCATAAAAATCCTATCTTTCTAATCATACATACCCATAACGCATGTTAATTAGTTATAATCCGTTTAACAACCCTTATTGATGATTTTCAGAAAGCTTTTTCGTTTATGAACAGGTCTGGACCATTAGGGATTTATTAAAAACATTTACAAAGTGTTATGGATGAGAATCAAACCTTGGAATTGTAAAAGATTGATGGTTAGACCTTGAAACCTTGTGTTTTTGATCAAAATCGCCTTCCAGAGGTTGTTTAAGTGTTTGGGGCGGTTATGGGACGACTAGGGTTGATATTAGGGAGTTTAGGAGGTTAAGTGTTGTATTTATAGGCGTTCCTAGTCGTTCCAGCACGTTACATGCGATTGTGCAGCAGTTCAGGCGATTAGGGCTTGTAATCGCCTGAAGGTTCTAGTGAATAGGGCCTAATCGCCCTTAGGTATACACGAGTAGGGCTACTCGCCCTTAAGGGGCTCCCTACTCGCCTCCCCTATAGGGGAGTAGGCCTCCTACTCGCCTATAGGGTTTGGTCTTGTGTGTTTTGCGCGTTAAACCCCGTTTTAACATATGTTAATGCATATTCATGTACCGACAAGTCATATAATGATTGTAAACACATAACACAAGTAAATACACATATTTACACTCGTTCACCAATTCCCGGGACTCGAGACTCGTACGTTCCGTATGCCCTGACGATCCTACAAATCGTCACCGTTTGTACACTTGGTTAAGGACCGACATCTAATGAACCTCTAGACCAACATCCAACGATCTTCTAGACTAACTAATAGTTCCCGAACCATAACCCGACTTAACTAACCCAGTTAAGTACAAAATACGCGTGACTCGCTAAGGTAGACTTTCATCTAGACAACGTTGTTAACCCGAATTTGCCAGGTGTCACATCATCCCCACGTTAAAAGAATTTTCGTTCCGAAAATTTGTACAAGTACAGAAAGAACAAAAGAAATAATCGAAGGAAACAAACAAAAGGTAGAAACCGAAAGAGAGAGATTTACCCGAGTTGTCACAGGTAGCCTCCGGTGCCAATGAGCCAAAGGTATCAAAAGCCAAAGGTACAAAAACGTGTTGGTTCTCCTCGCAGGCTTTAGCATGTTTTTCTACCTTCTTTGCCTCTGCTTTCCGGAATAGAAACAAATTAAATTCATGGTGTTCACAACGGGGATTGAATAAATAAACAACTAATAATTAAAATAGAACCGACCCGTGCTCGCACCTATGCTTCAACCCTTAACCCCCTTCTTTTGAATTTTGATGCACTCCTATTCTGTCTTTTAGTGCTGTTCTCAGTCGTTCGATTTCCTCTCTTCTTCTGTGTCCAGCCCTCCACGAAAATAATAATGTATCATCCCTTTAAAATCGGGCGCCGCTTTCTTCAATTTATAATCAAGTTCCCCTTCAAATAATGAGCCCTCCTCTTTTATGTTTGGCACTTTGGGCCTTGGGTTGACCAAGGGTCACGTACTTTATTTTCTTTTTTTTTTCTTAATTATTATTATTATTATTATTATTATTATTATTATTATTATTATTATTATTATTATTATTATATAATATACTATTATACATATAGTATTATAATTACGTGTTTTTGACTCGGGTGTTCTTGACTTGACCAAAGTTGATCGTTTACGCTTCAACGTCCACACGAACACCTACCAAATAAAAATAAAATAGATAAATACTAAAAATGACACAAAACTAATAAAAATCTATAAAAACCTATAATAAATAAAATAGACCAGTACAGGCCTAAAACTAATAAAAACACTATCTAAACGACTCGAAAACTATACAAACTTTACACTGGAAATACATGTATTTTACAATACATCAGACGACGACTACCTTTTTCATCTCCTCCTCCTCCTGCACAACCAACGTTTTCATCTTCTGCTCCCCCTCCTCCTGCACAACCTTTGTTCTATCCTCCTCCTCCTGCACAACCTTTGTTCTATCCTCCTCCTACACAATCAAGTTTTTAATCTCATACCCCTCTTGCTACTTAACCAACTTTTTCAGCTCCTCTTCCTCCTCCACAAGATGAGGACTTAACTGATGAGGAGTTGGTATGGGCTTTGGATTACTTTACCACTCTGAGGGAAATTGACCGTCTTAGGTTGTCGGCACCCCCCCCCCCCCCGATGCAAGAAATATGAGGGTAAAAGAAAGCATATAAAGGGTAGCTTAGTTATAGTCTAGGTCAAAAGCATTTACTAATAACCTAATTCCCTATAACCATGGCTCTGATACCAATCTGTAACACCCCAACCGATGACGGAAACATCGAGTTGTCACGTAGTGACGATTGTTCAATAGCACATGGACTAAATTGTAAATATTAATAGCAAATAACTTCCATTGTTCAAAACGAAATACAAAGAGTCTTAATATAAATCTCAAACATAAATAATAAATGTTCAACTTTTATTTAAGCACTAGGTCCAGCCTAAGCGTGAAAAGCATGCAAGATCAAACTTCACCTGAAACATGTACAAAATAATTTGTCAACACATATAATGCATTGGTGAGTATATCCATTTTCGTTCAACCAGTAATTTGCAATTTATGTGCCTTGATGTTTGTAATATGTAAAAGGGTCAAAATCAAGCCTCCCATCGTTCAATAATCGTTCACCCATCGTTCAAGAAAAACCATAACAATGACCAAGGACTTAACTCGTTCACGTAAGTAACCAAGGGATATAATTCGTAGTACTACTCATTGTTAGGTGCGGCCCAAAGGTTAATGACTTTGACAAATCATTCATACAATTCACACAAAACATATCAAAGAGCACATTGCGTTGTAAAAAGTATACATAAGTTTAATAATAATAGTACATGAGTCACCCCAAAAGAGTAAAACAGTAAAAAGGGGAAAGATATACTCACATTTTCGCTAGATATAAACTCCACGAAAGTTCGTCGTAAAGGATTTAGAATTCCGAAGAACTCAACCTATACATGATAGAATACTAATGAGGAAATAACTTAAAAGTCTAAGGCAACCAAAATCTATGGCATTAGGGTATACTAGACTTGTGTAGGGAAGATGAAGTTTTTAATAATAATTTGAACAATAGTTTTAAAGTAAATATATCACGACTAATTAAATAAGCGACTAAAACACTTATGTATCCCACACTTAGAAAAATTTTCTATTTTATAGAAAAATATCCACGATAAAGATTTTATGATTTATATTTAATTAAACAACTTATTATATCTAAATTAAATAAAACTAGAATAAATAATATGAGATATGATCCAAAAATGATATTTTTATGAAAACTAACTATTTTATGAGGTGAAATACTGAAAAAAATATTTCCATAATTTCTTTCAATTTATTTGCATTTAAAACGTATTTAATGAGTTTAAATATTGTTTTAATGATTAAAAATGGTAAAAATAACAAAAATAATCATTTTCTGCGAAATTACATTTTATTTCAGTTTATTATACATAAAAATAAATCTCCATAAATTTTGAGGTTAAAATCATTTAAAATGAATTTTTAATCATTTAATTATGATTAAAACCAATTAAATCAAGAAAAATGGTAAAATAATATATTTTTCAGAAAATAAAAATATGATAATTTTCTTTAGGGTGTCAAGATGTTTCACCTAAATTTTCATAATTTTTAGAGTAAAAATGAGTTTTCTAGGAATATCATAAGATTATAGCTAATATATATATATAATTATTGAATAAATAAATAAATAAATAAAATAATCAAAAAGGAAGCAAAAAATTTCGTGGCTTGTTGGACTCAAACCCGAGTCTACTACAAGGACCCTCATACAAACAACCACTACACCACATACCTCTTTTGTTATTTTTATTCAAACAAAATAATATTAAACTACTCCTACACTTCATCTTCTTCCCCAAATCATACCCCTAACCCTAGATTTCAAAGACCCTTCAATTCGTAAAGGTTAGAACCCGATTCTAGAGGGCTTTTAAAGAACTTGATTAAAGAAGCAAAATGGCACCAAAAATAGACGCTTACAATATGTATTTTGGCCGGAAATAAAGCTTCAAAGCCGCGACAAAGAGACACGAATTGGAGTCTTTCTAGACGTTTTTACTTGGTGTTTTTTAGTGGGTTTTGAAGGAAATGAGCAAAGGATTCTATAGCTACGTTTAGTTTATATAGGGGTCTTGTAAAATGGCGTTTCTTCAAGCTTTAAATAATCCGGTGGTATCACTTTAAACCCGATTATAAATCGCTTATAAACGCTTGTTTTTGACTTAATAATGAAAGGAATTTAATGTATTTGAAGGAAGAAACGTAACCCCGTAATTATTTCAAGTTAAAACGCCATAAAACGCATCAAACAAGACTCGCCGGAGACAAATTCCGGCCGCCGGAAAAACGCTACAGTAACAGTGCCGTTATTTTTTTTTTGCCGCATCCCCTCGGATGCGAGGTCCGATGGTCGCGAGAGAGAGAGAGAGAGAGAGAGAGAGAGAGAGAGGCGTTAAAAAACCAAAAGATTTTGCATGATGGAAATAACCCTACAATCAAAAGGGAATTACAAAGCTTGCCACATAATACTGTAGCTGATTTGATGTTTAGCTACAGTATTCGGCTCTCACATAGAAATCTACCAAATGTATTTTTATATAATGCCTGTTAGCGTATTTTAAAAAAATTAAAAGGTAAAGCCAAAAAAAATAAAATGATTTTAGGGACTGAAAGTGACTGACCCGGTTCAAAGTTGTCATGGTCCTTTTGTGTTGTGTATATAAACCTCGCTAAAGTGTAGTTGATGTCATCTAGGGTTTTCACAGCAGCCACATACTAATAGTCAGATTCATGGTTTAGTAACAGCCGATAAAACTTGTAACCCATGGCCTTCGATTTCTACATCTTCGTTTGTTTTCCCTTCTATGACGTCTTTCTAAGCTTCAGATTCGAAAAAACTTTATTTATTCGTTCACCCCAGAAATCGAGAGAGCAATCACAAGACTTCAAGGGATCTAACACAACTAGTGTTATTGTTTTACTTGACCTGCGTGGATGGTTTCTGGTATGTCTTTATCAATACTTTTTGTTAATCTGATAATTAGTATTTAGTAATTTTTATTGAATTTCGAATTTTGCTCAGTATGTGTATTATGTCTTATTTATGCTCTAATCGGCTTGAATCTCTAATTTTAGTAAGAGCTGATACTTAACCAGGTTACAAAACAACTTTCGTCTAAAAATCCCAAATTTCAACGGTGACATTGTAAGCATAAACCGAAGGTTTTGACTACAAATTGTTAAATTTTCATATTTGAATATTTAACATGGTTCAAATCAGGAAATCCAAAAATAGGTTATATTTTAAGTATACAGAGTTAAACAGCTTAAATTATATAGTTAGTGTGTGTTGAGTTAGGCAATTTCTTAATAAATGTTTCTCTATCTATAAAAAAAAACTAAGTGGGTGTATGGTTTGGGGATTGTTGGGAATTCAATGGATTTGGAATTTTAATTACACTTCTTGGTATGTTTGGTTTAGAGGGAGATGCAATTAAAATACGGATTAGTTCAAACCTATACTTGTAATGGAATTCAAGAATCCTTTGAGTTACCCAAACTTTTATGTATAAAATCATTAACCTTATATAGTGCTATAAACGAACCAAACGTTGGCGAACAGTTCGTAAATTGTTTGGCGGGAAGTTCGTAAATTGTTTGGCGGGAAGTTCGTTTATGCCCGTTCGTTTAATAAATGAACAAACACGGACAGGAAATCCCGTTCGATTACGTAAACAAACAAACACAAACAAAGGTCATTTTCATGGGGAAAACTTAAAAGCTTTTAGTTTTTAAATTCCCCCCTCCCCCTCCCAACTTTTATTCCAACTAAAGATTTATCATTTTCCCTCAAAACTTTTATTTCTCTCCTAAACATTTTCCTTCCTAAACGTTTTTCACATATACATTATTTATTTAAATAAATGTTTCGATCATTCTTGCATTCTAGAAACATGAATCATTTTTAGCTGTTGGTTGTATTAAACACCAACATAGAATTCCGTTCATTAGTGTGTTCATGAACGGTTCGTTTGTCCAAGAAACCTTGACAAATAAACACGAATAAAGTCTTGTTCGTATTCGTTTGGTTCGTTTGCGGCTCTAATCTTACAACATTTAAGTGAAACAATGTTTTGCTGATACATGCGATCAATATTTTACATTTAATAGCCAATGATTTATAAAAGTGTTATTTTGGATTTATTGATAATAACATAAAATGGTCTTGCATAAAAGAGTTGGTTCTCTTCATGAGAGGTAAATAGGATGGATTCAGACTGATTACCTTTGATGAAACTGGTGCTGCTATGGTATTGTTGGATGCAATGCAAGGGTTTAACCAATAAATATTTTGAGTGTGGTAAATTCTTATTAGTAATGGCACTAATAGATAGACCATAAATGATATCCTTTCATAGTATTTAAGTATAAAGTTAGATATGATAATTTATATTGCACAAATTCTATTAGATGGCAACCTACTTTGTAAAATGGTTCACTTTGATTAGTATACTTTTATGTTTCAACCAAGTGATTTAAAGATTTTAGGATGAATAAGGTAGTTGTAGTTTAAGAAAGCAAGTACCATAATAAATAACAAAACTATTATAATTTTGTTTTATCAAACACTCTTACTGCTCAAATTATAATCTGCAGAGATTAATCAATATGGGAAGCTTTAAGACTTTAACTATGTATTTTTGCAGCTAAAATTGTCCCTTTTAACTATAAAGTGATCAAAAATATTTCCTTACCATGAATGAGTTGCAATGTATCCGATTAGATGGTCAATCTTAACACGTGTAGAAGCACGAGCGATACTGGTACATTGACTACTTTCTACTTGATTAACTTTCCACTTCATGTCTATTGATCTAAAAGGAAGGTGATATAATTAGTAAGACAAATAAAATGATTATTTCTCTTTTCTCATCTGAAAGATTTGTCTGTTCCCAAAACCACAGTCGTAAGGGTCCTATATATTTAAAAAAAACAATTATACACGTTTGACCGGCATTTAAAAGTCAAATAATCAGTTTTGGAGAACAAATTTATTATGAGAAACAACAAATTCATTTAGAAGGTGTTCATCATTGGTTATTTAATAAACTTATTTATTTGTTTAAAAGCAGATGAATTGTTTCCAATATATTCACTATCCACGTCTTCTTATAAGAATGAACAACACAACGTTTGTTACTTTTAGCATACCATCTAATAGTTCAGCCGATCAATACACACATATAAAAATAGACACACATTGCGAACCTACACACACACTACTACATTTCTGTGCAATAGTCGCGACCATTCTAAGCAAAAGACGCGACACAGGCATGATATTGAACTGCGACTTCACATTCTGGGACCGCGACTTTCAAAACCAATCGCGACTTATGATCGTTAACTATAACTCTAGATTCATATCATTCTTAACTCCCAATCTTACTTAAGCAGCCGTCGATCGCCACTCACCTCTTCAAAATTCTACCACCATTAATGTTTCTTTTTATTGTGTAATAATAATATTATTTGTTTAACTTTTATATTTTTATTAAAATTTATTTTTTTCCAATTTTTATCACTAGATTATAATCAATTAATTTTTTTCTTTGTTTAAGGTAAAGGCTAAAAAAATCAACCGATGTGCCTTCTTAAATGGGAACACAATCGTAGGTGATATGTGCAAAAACAATCCCAGAGAAGTTGCTGATCACATTTTGGATATAGTGAAATATCATAAAGATAAAGACTTATTTCTTGCACCGTACTTAGCCGAGTAAGTGTATTTTAATTACTTTTCTTTCATTTTGTTACTATAATTTACCTAACTATTCAATATCCTTTATTTTGTAGCGGCCATTGGTCTTTGTTCATCATTGCCCCACGCATACGACAAGTATTTATTTTGGATTCTATATCAATGAGAGGCATTAAGAATTCTTCTCACCGCCGGCTTTCAAATCGAATTCATAACGCTTTAGGAATAGATTTACCGTATAGAATGGTTCGGGTATGTTTATTTTTTCTATTAATTAGTTATTTGATTGTCCTTAATATTTATTTTAAATAATAAATTGTTATTATTACTATATTGTTCACCACATCATAAACTGCTCTTTTTAGCCAAAAAAAAAAAAAAAAAAACTGTTTTCCATCTGATCTCCACCATCCAAAGTAGGTAGTTTTTGCTGAGAAGAAATCTTGACTGTAATAATTGGTTGGTTATTCTCCAAATTTGGTGGTTGTGTTTTTCATTTGGCAGTTTTTGTCTCATAAAATATAGCCTCAGCTCTCCCCACTACTCCTGAGGAAGTCACCTGGGATTGCCTATATAATATACTCATTCCATCCAAAACAATTATTGAAGTTTACTTTAATTTCTGTTGTGAAAGCTTCTACGACACCTAACTAACAAGTTATATATATATTATTTAGATGCTTGAGGTCGAAAAGCAACGAAAAAGAGCAAGGGACTTGCTAAACTGGAAATGGGAAGATGTTATAGAAATTAACAGCTCTCATGAGGAAATTGAATTAGTCGATATGACTCTCGATGCTAATGTGAATCAGTTTCCTATAACATCTGATGACTTGCCTGTTTACCCCGAACGTGAACTTGATGATACCGCTGATTCGCTAGAAACTTACTACAAAAACTTCAAGATTCCTAAAGTGATCAGCCTGCAAAGGTAAAAATTAAACAGTTAGTAACCTTTGTTCTTCATTTTCTTTTACCATGTTCTTTCTATTTCTGTTATATATATAAATATTGTTTATCTTTTCAGTCAAGTAGAGTGTCGAGATTATTTCATTTGGGCCATTTAGTCCGTACAAATTACACCTTTCTCGTGAGTTCAACGAAGAGGTAATATATAAAGATTCGATAATTATTGAAGTTTACTTTAATTTCTGTTGTGAAAGCTTCTACGACACCTAACTAACAAGTTATATATATTATTCAGATGCGTGAGTTCGAAAAGCAACGAAAAAGAGCAAGGGACTTGCTAAACTGGAAATGGGAAGATGTTATAGAAATTAACAGCTCTCATGAGGAAATTGAGTTAGTCGATATGACTCTCGATGCTAATGTGAATCAGTTTCCTATAACATCTGATGACTTGCCTGTTTACCCCGAACGTGAACTTGATGATACCGCTGATTCGCTAGAAACTTACTACAAAAACTTCAAGATTCCTAAAGTGATCAGCCTGCAAAGGTAAAAATTAAACAGTTAGTAACCTTTGTTCTTCATTTTCTTTTACCATGTTCTTTCTATTTCTGTTATATATATAAATATTGTTTATCTTTTCAGTCAAGTAGAGTGTCGAGATTATTTCATTTGGGCCATTTAGTCCGTACAAATCACGCCTTTCTCGTGAGTTCAACGAAGAGGTAATATATAAAGATTCGATAATTATTGAAGTTTACTTTAATTTCTGTTGTGAAAGCTTCTACGACACCTAACTAACAAGCTATATATATTATTCAGATGCGTGAGTTCGAAAAGCAACGAAAAAGAGCAAGGGACTTGCTAAACTGGAAATGGGAACATGTTATAGAAATTAACAGCTCTCATAAGGAAATTGAGTTAGTCGATATGACTCTCGATGCTAGTATAATGTACCAGAAGGCTCTTGCCATTATTAATCAAGATCTCTATTTTGTTATGTGAATCAGTTTCCTATAACATTTGATGACTTGCCTGTTTACCCCGAACGTGAACTTGATGATACCGCTGATTCGCTAGAAACTTACTACAAAAACTTCAAGATTCCTAAAGTGATCAGCCTGCAAAGGTAAAAATTAAACAGTTAGTAACCTTTGTTCTTCATTTTCTTTTACCATGTTCTTTCTATTTCTGTTATATATATATAAATATTGTTTATCTTTTCAGTCAAGTAGAGTGTCGAGATTATTTCATTTGGGCCATTTAGTCCGTACAAATCACGCCTTTCTCGTGAGTTCAACGAAGAGGTAATATATAAAGATTCGATAATTATTGAAGTTTACTTTAATTTCTGTTGTGAAAGCTTCTACGACACCTAACTAACAAGCTATATATATTATTCAGATGCGTGAGTTCGAAAAGCAACGAAAAAGAGCAAGGGACTTGCTAAACTGGAAATGGGAAGATGTTATAGAAATTAACAGCTCTCATAAGGAAATTGAGTTAGTCGATATGACTCTCGATGCTAATGTGAATCAGTTTCCTATAACATTTGATGACTTGCCTGTTTACCCCGAACGTGAACTTGATGATACCGCTGATTCGCTAGAAACTTACTACAAAAACTTCAAGATTCCTAAAGTGATCAGCCTGCAAAGGTAAAAATTAAACAGTTAGTAACCTTTGTTCTTCATTTTCTTTTACCATGTTCTTTCTATTTCTGTTATATATATAAATATTGTTTATCTTTTCAGTCAAGTAGAGTGTCGAGATTATTTCATTTGGGCCATTTAGTCCGTACAAATCACGCCTTTCTCGTGAGTTCAACGAAGAGGTAATATATAAAGATTCGATAATTATTGAAGTTTACTTTAATTTCTGTTGTGAAAGCTTCTACGACACCTAACTAACAAGCTATATATATTATTCAGATGCGTGAGTTCGAAAAGCAACGAAAAAGAGCAAGGGACTTGCTAAACTGGAAATGGGAAGATGTTATAGAAATTAACAGCTCTCATAAGGAAATTGAGTTAGTCGATATGACTCTCGATGCTAATGTGAATCAGTTTCCTATAACATTTGATGACTTGCCTGTTTACCCCGAACGTGAACTTGATGATACCGCTGATTCGCTAGAAACTTACTACAAAAACTTCAAGATTCCTAAAGTGATCAGCCTGCAAAGGTAAAAATTAAACAGTTAGTAACCTTTGTTCTTCATTTTCTTTTACCATGTTCTTTCTATTTCTGTTATATATATAAATATTGTTTATCTTTTCAGTCAAGTAGAGTGTCGAGATTATTTCATTTGGGCCATTTAGTCCGTACAAATCACGCCTTTCTCGTGAGTTCAACGAAGAGGTAATATATAAAGATTCGATAATTATTGAAGTTTACTTTAATTTCTGTTGTGAAAGCTTCTACGACACCTAACTAACAAGTTATATATATTATTCAGATGCGTGACTTCGAAAAGCAACGAAAAAGAGCAAGGGACTTGCTAAACTGGAAATGGGAAGATGTTATAGAAATTAACAGCTCTCATGAGGAAATTGAGTTAGTCGATATGACTCTCGATGCTAATGTGAATCAGTTTCCTATAACATCTGATGACTTGCCTGTTTACCCCGAACGTGAACTTGATGATACCGCTGATTCGCTAGAAACTTACTACAAAAACTTCAAGATTCCTAAAGTGATCACTCGCAGTCGCTCTTGGGTTGTCAAACCTTGAATTTACTAATTTTATGTTTTGTTCTATTTAATTAGTTTTGGATTTGCAGATTGTTTGTTTTTTTGGAAAACCTTTCACTAAAAACATCTTCACGTCCTTTTCTTGGTGAAGACATGAACCAAGGTCTTCCCACCTCTTCCTACATCTTCTCTTTTCTTCTCAGAGCGTTTTCTTCTCCATTTCTCTTCTTCCTTTTCTCCCTCCTCTCGCTAGAAACTACAAAAACTTCAAGATTCCTAAAGTGATCACTCGTAGTCGCTCTTGGGTTGTCAAACCTTGAATTTACTAATTTTATGTTTTGTTCTATTTAATTAGTTTTGGATTTGCAGATTGTATTGTTTTTTTGGAAGACCTTTCACTAAAAACGTCTTCGCGTCCTTTTCTTGGTAAAGACATGAACCAAGGTCTTCCCACCTCTTCCTACATCTTCTCTTTTCTTCTCAGAGCTTTTTCTTCTCCATTTCTCTTCTTCCTTTTCTCCCTCCTCTCCCCTCCGTTGCCGCCTCCCTCTCCTTCGCCACCGTGTCCGTCCCTCCTCCCACGCCCTCCGTCGTTCCTCTTCCCTTTTTCCCTGTCGCTCCTCCCTCCTCCCCGTCGCTCATCCACTCCTCCATCTTCCCGTCGCTCCTCACTCCAAAGGCATGGACTTTGTTTTTTTTACATTATTATTATTTTTTTGTACTAGATCCATTTTGATGTTTATGTTTATGGTTTAGATTAGGTCTGTTTTTTTTTCTTATCTGTTTTGATTATTACAAGTTTGTTTGTTTGTTGATTAACATGTGGATTTGATGATTAATATTACTAGCCCAATTATCAAGTAGAAGTTCATTGTATAACATATTTGGATATTGTTGTTTTAATTATCAAGTAGAAGTTCATTGTATAACATATTTGGATATTGTTGTTTTAGTGATTTTTTCTCAATAATATTTGCGTATATTTTCTTCATATTTATTCTCAGGTTGTGATGGAAGCTATAAATAAGCCTAGGAATATCAGCTATAAAGGATTCACCGATTTGGTTATTGAGTATGGCGGCAAACTTTCTTCTTCCGGATTTACAAAGGCAAACTTTCTTCTTCCGGATTTACAAAATAGTTTTTTTTTTTTTTTTTTAAGTTTCATTTGATCTTTTTGAGTTTTAGTGACAACTTGTTGGGTGATGATATTAATGAGCGAAGATTGACAATATTACTTGTTCATGAGAGAATTCATGTTTGTTAAAGTAATATGTGGATTTGGTGATAAATATTACTTGTTTGTTTGTTGATTAATATTACTTGTTCATGAGCGAATTCATGTTTGTTTGTTTGTTGATTAATATGTGGATTTGATGATTAATATTAGTTTGTTTATTGATTAACGTTACTCCAGCAGCATGTGGAAGTTAAAAAAACAATCTTATTCTTGCAGACCGCAGATGTTTGGTCCACATCTTCTTTTGCAGATGTGGTCCGCAGACTGCAGACTTTTTGCCTCTGAAAAAACAAACAACACCTAAGTAATTCATATTTCTTAATTATTTGATTTTTTAGAACATAGAAGGTTTAATTGAATGCAATCATACTATGGGTTTCTTATTTTGTATTGAAACTAGTGTACTTATGTTTTTTTTTATTAAGAAATAGGCAGCCCTTTAGCAACTATGTTATCTAGAAATCGATTGCAGTTTTAAGGTTTTATTATTTTATTTTATGCTTTAAAGTTGGGTTTGAATTTGGACTTTGGGTTGAGGGCAGATTAGAAGCTTTAATGTGTACATGCCAGATTATCCCTATTTTTTTTAAGTTTATGCATGTTAATGTGTTTATATAAGACGAAAATTGCAAAGTATAAATTTGTTTTTTACATGTGAATACTATAAAAAGAAGGCTTTTTTGACCCGAACTAACATGGGTTTTAAAAAGCGCGCTTAAGCACGCCTAAGGCGTAAAGCGCAATAAGGCGCCTTATGTAACATAAGGCGACATATGTACAGAAAGCGCATGCTTTTTGCACTTTTATTCGAAGCCCGAAGCGCATGGCTTATGCCCTTTATGTACAAAAGCTAGATTAGGCCATAAAATCAACAATTTACAACAGGTCCACATAAAAGGCTCGACAGGTAATATTGTGGCGCTGATGTGCTAAAAGTAGTTTAATAAAAATAACTAAATTAAACCTAAAACTAGACACCTAGTAATACTCTAGACTCTCTAAAACTAAACTACTGACAGACAAGTGAACCTATCGACTCTAGTATAGCTAAAGTAAGTCCGGATATCGAACCCACGAGACTCTAATGGAAAACGAAAACTAGACTCGATTACTTATCCTAAATATCTATTAAATTAATTTATTATTTTAAAGGGGGGTTTTACTGAAAAATAAATTGCAATAAAATAAAGAATAACTAAAATTACTAAACTGAACTAGAGACACGAACTTAGTTGAGCTGAATTCAGATGATGACGAGACACTACCTAGACCAGACTCCTAACTATGCCTGATAAGCTTCTATGGTTATGGAACTGAATTGGAACCGGGATCTTAAAATACTAAACATCAAGAATAAACTAGACACCCTCGACCCTTCTCAAGGGGAAACCCTAGAATATTTTTGTGCTGTTAAACTACCGGTTGGAGTACAAACCCTCACAGGTTATCTAACTCTTATGATCGAGTACCCGCTAGACAATCTACCTCACAGCGCGAAAGCCTCACTACACTAGGTGCAAGGGGTAATTATTGAAGCCTAGATCTAACTTGATATGCAGGAGTTGAAAGGGAAACTAGGCAGATCTTCTCACAAAGCCTCTAACCTAGCAATCTAACAACCTAGACATACCAACAAGTCCTCACCTCACAGCTATTGAACTTGGAAGAATACCTAAAATCTTCTAACCACCAAATATCACTCCTATGGTAAACTCGCGACTATTGACCATAAACTAGTTGCTACACAAAGTCTGCAACCTAACTAGCACTCATACATGAAAGACATTCACAAAAGTGCAAGTGGAGTGAATAAGTGACAATCAGAAAATAATAAATACGCACATACACTAGATCTAAAGAAATCAAAATCTTTACTGAATCATAAATCCAAAACGCGTTCCAAAAACCATAGTAATATCAAATCAAAACATAGTTATTTGTCTTAGCCTAGGTAGCTATAAAAGTTTTAGCCACAAATCATCTTGAAAACAGAAACAAAGCCAAATAAAAATTCAGCAATCATGGTCTAGAACAAAGATAATAAAAGAACGAAAAAACCGAATGATTGACACCCGAATAATCGCTCTCTGGCTTAGAACCTTTGATCCTTGGCTTGCCTCCCTCTCAATATTTTTGCTGCTGCTCTGTCCTCTTATAAAAAGAATTCGCTACTCGATAAAAAAAATATATCTTCGCTGCTTTGTTCGATGTCCCCTTCTAAATAATTAGCGGCTCCCCTCCAAATAAATAATATTCATCTCAATAATAATCCCTCTCCGATGAATGTTCTATTCGCTGACCTCCAAACTCCTTTTAGATATTATGCCCTTATAGATATTGGGCCTTGGGAATGTGACCCAAGGTAACGTTTTTTTTTTCTTTTAATATTATTATTATTATTATTATTATTATTATTATTATTATTATTATTATTATTATTATTATTATTATTATTATTATATCTAAAATACTATTATTATATATAGTAGTATAAGTCTGTTCTCTCGACTCGGCTATTCTTGACTTGATCAAAGTTGCTCGTTTACGTTCCAACGTTCATGAACACCTATCAAAATATAAAATAAATAAATAAGTACATAAATACTACAAATGACCCAAAACTAATAAAAATCTATAAAAACCTATACTAAACAAAATAGACCGGTACAAGCTTAAAACTAATAAAAACACTATTTAAACGACTCGAAAACTGTACAAACTTTACACAGGAAATATATGTATTTTACAATACATTAGGCGCCAAAACATATTTAGACAGTAAAAGTGGAGGGATTTTACTCTTATGTGGCGCCCACATTAGTTTTCCATAGTTACTTTTATTTACTTGTTTGATGTGTTCTGAATTCTTATTTGTGATTCTCACATTCTTACATAAATAAATGATCTAGTAGCATTTTTAGGGCTGTTTTGTGTAGGATTTTTATGGCTGTTTATAAAGCATTTTAGGGCTGTTCTGTGCAGGATTTTTAGGGCTGTTTTGACTAAATATGTTGTAACTTTACTTATACCATTGACTTTTATTTTAGATGTGGAACAACACGAGCTATGCTACGGACAAGGATATGGATCTTGTATTGAAGACTTTAATGCCAACTTTTTTTAGTGAATTAGGTATTCGTGTATTTTCGGATTGAATGTGTGGGTAGTTTAGAACAGGTTCAGAATGATTTGGTATGTAAGTTGAAACAAATTGATGTTCCTATTAAATGTTTGGCATTGATTGATTTTGGTATGAAATTGATTGAGTTTGGAATCAAACAAAAGCAAATGTATTAAACAGGCACGAATTGATTTTGGTATGAAATTGTTTGAGTTTGGTATCAAATAAATGGAAATGTATTAAACAGGAAGCAAGCAACAGTTTTAATAAATAGGAAGAAGCAGCAACATGTAATAAACGGGGAAGCAACATGGATTGTAAGTTTGGAACCTAAAGTCATGACTCTAGGGAGAATGAAGTCGCGGTCATGGATTTTAATAGATTTTAATATTTGTTTTGTCAAATTTCTAAAGTCGCGGGTGTAGGGAAAGAAGACGCGGTCGGTTGTCCTCGACTTTTACACAATTCACCTAAAGACGTGTCGTGTTAAGTTGCGGTCGGAGTCCGCGTCCTTCTGATGCGTAGAATACAATAAACGACTCAGTGAAGACCAAGGTATGTTTGACAAAACTAGCTAGTAGCCAGTAGTGTATCTTTCTAAATATATTTTGGTGTTTGACATAATAGATGTAGCTTTTAATAAAATGTATAAAATGATCAAAATAGGCATAACTAAAAGCCTGTATGCATGTTTTTTATTTTTTTTTAATGGTAGAATAGTTATTTGTGTCATTTTACTCACTAAAAGCTTATAGCTAGTATGAGTTTTTTCTTAAACGCTAGTACTAGGGTATTTTGGCAAGCCTTTAAAAGGTTCTAGCTTCAAACTTTTAGGAAAAATCTCATACTCAATAAAAAGTATTGTTTGATTGAAGGGGTTTGAAGCTTTTAGGTTAAGAGAAAAAACCTATATGAAACGCTACTAGTAGTCGCGTTTAGGAACAAACTCTTACTAGCTACAAGTTTTTAATAAATAAATGACACAAATACTTATTCTACCATAAAAAAAAGCATACATACAAGCTTTTATTAATGTCCATTTTGGTCATTTTATGCATTTTATTAAAAGCACCAGCTACCCTGCCAAACAGCAAAATATATTTTAAAAGCTACAACTACCAACTACAGCTACCAGCTTTCAGCCACCAGCTACCAGCTAGTTTTGCCAAACATACCCCTAGTAGCGTTTCAATATAAAGCTTTTTCTCCTAACCTAAAAGCTTTAAGCTCCTTCAACCAAGCAAGGCTTGTTATTGAGTATGGGCTTTTTCTTAAAAGCTTGAAGCTAGAAGCTTCTTACCAAATATACCCTAAAGGTGATGTTGAAATTCAATTGGGTTTTAAAGGGTTTTATGAATGTGGGTTACAAGGGATATAAAGTGTGAAATTCAATTGGGTTTTAATGAGTTTTATGAATGTGGGTTATATTTTGAGAGAGATACAAAGTGTGTATTACACACATATACAATTAACATTATATGTTGTACATGAGGGGCATAAAGGGAAAAAATGACCAAAGATTAGGCATTTGTTAAGGGACTCTTGAACTCACATCTTAAAAATTTGGTGAAATTACGTTATTGGACATCTTTGGTCTTTAATAAGATAATAGAGATATAAAACTCATGCATAGATGACAAAATATTGTATGCTAATAATTGATATATCATGTATATACATATTTAGTAAAATTTAAGAATTAATATCGGGTCGGGTAAACGGGTGTATCACCAAATCCCAAACCCGTCTCAAACCTGCAAAAAAAAAAAAAAAAAAAAAAAAAAAAAAAAAAAAAAAAAACACTAATCCCTAACCACTTTCTTTGATTCCGCCCTTCTCATTGCCTATCTAGCCACGAAACCATTATCTCGTAAACCAACTAGCGGGGACACACCTGTGAGGTCAAGACAAGCGTATTTCCCCCAGCCAAACAAAAGACCAGCAAATCCGCTGGGCGCAGAGTAGACCTGCCTTCTGCGTGGTTGATAAGGAAATTCACTGGAGTCTCCTTCTTGGCAGAAATCCTGACTCGCCTTAAAATATCCCATAGAATGTCCCGCACCCAGTCATGCCGGTATTTGAAACCGGATAGATCCTTACAGTGGACCGCGTGCGCCCCATGTGAATCCAGGCATGCTTTGTGGTAGATTGGACATGCTTCATCCTCAGGAGATATGGGAACCATCAGAAGATATTTAAGAATTGTCCTGTATTCAACCGCGGATATGCTTTGGCCCAAACCCTCAATCGGGATAACAGTCAGAAAATCCTGGGCATGACGGCCCTGCAAGCATTCAATTACCGTTTTTTGGCGGTGGACAAACCAAAACCCTCTCCCAGATGCTGAGTAATTATGCTAAAAAGGGCATTCGCCAAAGTTTTTTATGGCTTTAGGGGGCGGTGTCCTTATTAGAGAAATAGCCAAGATCGAACACTAGGAGAGAGTTATGTAGGCGTTCAAGGGCATGCACGTAATCCGAGTCCAAGCCGACAACCCCGCTATTCCGCAGGATCCTGCAGCTTCCAAGACTGAACTCTCGACGCCACAAAAGCGTAAACCACAACGTCTTGAACTTGCGAAGATAACCAACATGTTTTCGTCCCCTTGGCTTTTGATACATTTGGCTCCTTGGCATCGGAAGCTATCCGTTTCCTGACAATGGTCCAACGGGTTATTCATAGCAACGTTTCGAATCCGGGGGCAGGGGTTTGTGATTCAGAAAGGTGTGGCGACGCAACTTGTTGCTCATCTGCCTGTTTTAATCTAACAGTCATGAAATGAAGGAATGAATTTTCACCCAAAAAAAAAAAAAACTCCCAAACTGATCCTATACCAGATGACTAGAACTTAAAACCGTTCCAAATGTGACGGGTTTCAGGTTTACCCATCAGGTTAGCTTCAATTGTCATCCCTAAAAAAGTGGGTATGAATACCTTACTGAATCCACCAGTAGTCAGTACATTACAAAATGTTCATCTCTATATAGTATTGGTACCGTACTAGACCGGTACCGAAAATACTGATACTTAAATTCTGGATAAGTGGTACAGAATAATGTACCGAATTGGTATTTGATACCACTTACTTCAATGTCCATCCCTACTTCTCACTACTCTTCTAAACTCTCATATAGGCTTGACTTACTCTTCCCTACTAACACAATATCATATTTGAAAAACATGCACCACGGTTTTGCCTCGTGGATCGACTTTGACAACTCATCCAAAAATATGGAAACATGATCCATCGAAATAACATGAACAATTGGTGTAGCGTGGTTAGAGATTACAATCTTGTAGTTTCTTCTCATAGCTTGTGACATATCAAAACAATGCGCATTAAAAACTGAACATGAACTTCGTTCTCAAATTATCAACTAGTAATATATGCATTAGGCTATATGTTTAAATCAACTATTGCTACTTGGAGAGAAGACAGGACAACCCCTGATTAACATACAAAACTAGACTCAAACATCACTTTGTATGATAATATCAACGATTTGGTGGTGTTTCTTACAGTCACGTTCATAGTACTTCAATGTATTTCCGGTTATATTTCTTGGAGTGAAGTTATCTATCTTGCTGCTGGAGTCACTAAGCATAGAAGATTTACTTAGTTCTGATCCTGCACCGATTTACAGCAACGTCAAAATGTTTAGTGTACTATATTTACAACGATAAGAATACACTTTCTAGCATTTGAAATCAAAACACTTATCAACGAACATAAAGAAACGGGACATGTGTTCATGTTTGTTTGTTTATAAATGGTTCAGTGAAATTTCGGTATGAGCACATCTCAGTGTGAAAGTGAGGGGCACCACAACAAATATATCATGTGCACACTTCGAAAAACTGTTACTTTTTTGTCAATTGTTCGCAATTATATATGTTTAATAAATGGTTAACTAAAGAGCACCAAGAAATATAGCAGAATTGTAATAAGAGGGTGTTTGGGATTGAGTTTAGAAATGCAAAAGTGCTTTTGGTCAGAAGTGTTTATTGGCTTATGAGTTTTTGAAAAAGAGTTTTAAAAAAAGTGTTTGGATTAGCTTTTGGGATGAGAAACGTCAAAAAGTCAATAAATTGTTGTTTTTTTAAGTGTTTCGCTTAACTTATTGTGAATATTGGTTGTATGGGTGGTAAATTTGTATTTTTTTTTTCTAAAAGTCAAAAGCCAGGATTTCTAACTTTTCAAAACCAGCTTTTCCACCCTTAAAAGCCAAAAGTCAAAACAAAAGGTGCTTTTGAGTTACACAAACAGCTTATTGACTTATTGGCTTATTGGAAAAGCCAATAAGTCAATAAGTTGTTTTGAAACTCAATCCCAAACACCCTTTAAGTTTTAACATTTATATCAATTACATTTGTCAAAATTTATTTCAAAAAAATGGTTATAGTTATATAGTTGTAGCAAATTGATATCTATACATTTATGCGTAAGCAAATTTTATGTTTGTTGACGCTTATTGTGAGAACATTTTTCTACAATTGTAAGCAGTAAACTTGTTATAATATTATCTATAGTTCTTCAAGCTTATTAGAAGCGCTAAAACCTGTTGGACATATGGGATGTCCGATAGTAATTAAAGTCGAGATCAACGTAACCCAACTTGGTACGATCTGAAGAGTTACACATTGGTACACGAATAAAAGTTAAATGCTGGTACACGAATCAGATAAGTTCACATGTAGGTTATTATTTATGAAATAATAAGTTAAGGACTTTATAATAAATTAGTTTATTATAAAGAATGTATTAATAAATAATACAAAGGGGCTTATTGTAAGATTATGTTTTATAAAAGGAGGTTTAAGGTGTAAACCATAGACACACATTTGATAAAACATAACAACCCCTAGCCTCCCTCCTATTTCCGGCCAACCCCAGGTTGGGCCACCTCCCTGCAGCCGATCGGCCACCACAGTGGCTGTCCTCCTTGTGCTGCTACCGTCGATTAGATCGTGCTCGGTTGTGAACTTCCTTCTAGCGAGGATTCGTTGTAACCCGTGTGTTACAATTCTGGTGTAGTCGTCAAATGTTGATTACTAAACCCCCTATGGTTGTTTATATTATTTATTTATTTATACGCGTTTAACCAATATCCTGATTGGGAATATGTTAATAATCGGATTAATAAAATTAAATATATATTTATATATATAAATCGGCCCTCATATATATTGTATATACCATAGTCAAAGGATTCACTAGATAGGTTGTGTACCGCGAACCGAATCGTGCGTATTGGAATCAGGTACATTCGCGACCTGTTCGCCTAAGGTTCGCTATCTGATTCGTAGAATTGAGCGTACCCGATTTGTGTAGAATTTCAAACCAAATAACGACCTTATACACGCGTTCAAGAAAAAATAGGGTAGAACAGAGGTGAGAGGTACCTGTGTATTGCAGCAATTGGAGTGTATGACGGCGAGGAACGAGTTTCAACAATGGAGAAGACAGAAAATGAGGGTTTGTGGGTTGAGGAAGGAAGATGACGGCTTTTACTTTTGTTATTTACAAACTTACATTTTAGACCCTTATACTTTAAACTTCTATTCTTTTAGGGTTCTATTAGTTTTGGCCTTTAGGTATTTTAACATTTAACCCCTGTATCTTTTATTAGTTTACATTTATTCCCTAAAATTTGTTTGTTTTTACTTAAAAAGTGTAAATAAGTTTGTATATTTAAACATGTAAGCACCTCTATCTTTACTAGTTTACATTTGGTACTTAAACTTATATATATTGTATAATGTTTATATACGATACGACGTACCAACTTATAGGGTACACCGTACCGCGTATCGAATTGGCGAACCGAATGAACCTACCCCCCTCGTATTGAATTTTAAAATGCACGAACCGTGTACCCGTTTTCGTACCACGAATCGAAGCGTACCACGATTCATGTGATTATGGTATATACAACCGATTTTGTTAATAAATATAAACTGCTTCCGTTTCGTATATGATACCCTGATTCCCAACAGTGGTATCAGAGCCACGGTTACGCACGTATAGATGGTAAAATTATAATTTTGATCTATGTTTTATTTGTCAAAAAAAATTGTTTATTTTGACAAAAGGTCAAAAGCTTTTGGTTGTTCATGGATTGAGATGTGAATCGAGTCCTTGGTTTTGACCCTTTCATGGTTGTGTTGTGATGGTTTTATTTTTATTGATTTGTATTTTTATTACAGATATTGGATCTGGTGTAATAGATAGGATTAGAATAAATTCGTTTTATTTGTATTTCTAGTTTATTTTGTAATCTTACAAGTACAAGATCAAGATGAAGATAAAAGGACGAACATGTTCCATGAAGATAGAGATCTTGGGTCAAGTGGGAGTTATCAAAATAATTTTTGAAACCCTTTAAGACTAGTTCGTTTCGTTTCTGGCTAAAACGAAACGGGCAACTTATTAGGGGCTCGATTCGTTTAATTTTATTTTTATGTTTTGTGGTTGTGTTTTATTTAGTGTAAATAATCTAAATAACCCAAAATAAATAAAATTTTTCACAATCATGGCAACAGTTTTATTAAAACAAGTTTTATAAAACTGAATAAGCATATTTATTAAAAGAGTTTTATTAAATTAAAACAAGTTCATTCGTGATAAAACGACCAACATAGTTTAAATAAGGTATATAAAATTATACCGTGTCGAGTGTTGAAAGGATTTTCAATTATCACGAATTTTATAAAATTGGATTTTATAAAGTGTTGTATAACTTGCATCATGCTACGAGTTATTCAAAATATTTATGGTAAATATTAAAAAAATTCCAATTTTAAATTGATGTTTTATGCCAACCTTAACGAGTTAACACTTCATTCTAAATCGAACCCAAAATGTTAGTGTTGAACCCTGCATCTGGGCGTCTATCATGAAAGAAGGTAATCACCGCGTTTCTTGTGTAACATAGGTCGGTGTTACAGTTAACAGTAAAGGACAAAAATCACTTATTCATCAAGTGGGCATAGTTGGGGTTAAACATACATCGCTTTTAAGCGATAACCCCAAATGGAGAGTTGTGTAGTGGACACAATTAACAATCGTTGTTTACCTACCTAATCATACCAGTGGATAGTGCTAAGCCCGTTCACTGTGTCTTGATGAATCGGGGTCTCATCCTAATTAATTTTTGCTAGTGGGTCATAAAATAATTAGGATATTTAAAACATAAAATACTAATAAATTGAATTTTAAACTTTGTAGATGTCAACCGAAAACAATTCCGCCTTCCAATTCTCTCTCAAGTCCATCTTAGAGAAGGACAAACTGAACCACTCCAACTTCATGGACTGGCACCGCAACTTGAAAATTGTTCTCAAGGTGGAGAACAAGCTGTATATTCTCGAAATGCCAGTCCCTGATGAACCCATCAACCAACAAACTATTGCTTATAGAAACTATGCTAAGCACTTTGATGACTCTATGAAGTCTCATGTCTGATGTTGGCATCCATGATCCCTGAACTTCAAAGGACCATGGATGAGATGATGGCGTACAAGATGAATGAGCATTTGATGGAAATGTTCCAACAGAAGGCTCGTCATGAGAGGTTTGATGTGATGCGATTACTCATAACCACTCGTATGCAAGAGGGTACATCAGTTAGCGCTCATGTGTTAAAGATGAAGGCGTATGTTGTTCATTTGGCTCGTCTGGAATCCCCCTTGAGTGATGAGTTGGCTAGGGACATTATCCTTAACTCATTGTCCAAGTCATATGATCAGTTCATTATGAACTACAATATGAATGGAATGGAGAAGATACTTGCAGAGCTGCATTAGATGCTCAAAACTGTTGAGATAAACATACCTAGCAAGATTGCACCTGTGTTGATGACCAGGGAGGGTCAAGTTAAGAAACTTAACACTAAGAAAAAGGGCAATCGGGGAAAAGGGAAGGGCAAATCTGTAGCCAACAAGAAACCACTGAAGGATGCCAAGTGTTTTCATTGTGATGAGACTGGGCACTGGAAGAGGAACTGTGCTAAGTATTTAGCTAAACTAAAGCAAGCTAAGGCTTCATGAGGAGAGTCCTCAGGTATATATGTTATTTAAATCTTTGCTTTTTTCAGTAAAACATGGGTCTTTGACACAGGGTGTGGTTTTCACATTTATAATGTTTTGCAGGGGATAAGAAATATTAGGAAGCTGAAACAGGGCGACTTGGAGGTCCATGTTGGCGATGGACAAAGATTTGTTGTGAAGGCGATAGGAGAATATGTTCTTTTACTTCCTTCTGGTTTAGAACTTGTTGTGAACAATGTTTATTATCTTCCTAGTGTGACTGGAAATATTGTTTCGGTTTCTGCTTTGCGTAGACAAGGTTTTAATTATCGTTTTAATGGCGAGTTTATTTCTGCTTATTTTAATGATGTGTTTTACTTTGATGCAAAACCCAACAATGGGATCTATGAGATAGAGATCCAAAACGATAACATATTATGCAACATCTTCCATAAACGTAATAAATTGGACTTTAATGATACGTGTACATTGTAGACTTGGTCATATAAGCGAGAATCGTGTTAAACAACTCAAGACCGTAGGAATCCTAGATTCCAAGGGTTCAGAGTCGTTTGGCAAATGCGAATCATGCTTGAGTGGAAAGTTAACAAAAGCACATTTTTCAAATGTTGGAGAAAGAGTTAATGATCTGCTAGGACTTGTACATACAGATGTATGTGGTCCATTCAGAACAATGTCAAGACATGGAGAAAGATAATTTGTTACATTTGCTGATGATTTCAGTAGATATGGTTATGTTTATCTTATGAAGCATAAACATGAAACTCTTGAAAATTTCAAGGAGTACCAAAACGAAGTAGAGAATCAGCTAAATAGAACTATTAAGATGCTTCGATCAGATCGAGGCGGTGAATATCTTAGTCAAGAGTTCATCGACCATCTAAAGGATTGTGGAATAGTTTCACAACTCACTCCACCTGGAACACCACAACATAATGGTGTGTCTAGCGGAGAAATTGAACTCTATTAGATATGATTCAATCAATGATGTGTCGAACAAACCTTCCATGCTCCTTTTGGAGTTATGCTTTGGAAACTGCCACAAGACTTGTGAATATAGCTCCAGCAAAGAAGGTTGACAAAACGCCTTATGAGATATGACATGGAAAGAAACCTAAAGTATCCTATCTTAAAGTCTGGGGATGTAATGCTTATGTCACTCTAGAATCTTCGGATAAACTAGATCCCAGAGGCGGAAAAGTGGTTTTCATCGCATATGCTAAAAAGATCGGTTACTTATTCTACGACCCTATTGAAAATAAGTTTTTCACTAAACGCAAAGGCACTTTCTTAGAGGAAGAGCTTCTGGCGCGAGGGATTGGAGATAATCATGTGGATCTTGAAGAAATTTGAGAAACATAAGTGACTGAACCAGTTGTTCAGACAGAACCAAAGATAACTGATCATGTTGTTGAAGTTGAGCTTGAGAGGACTCAAGAAAAAACAGAAACACCAAGTGTTCGAAGAAGTATTAGGGATCGTCGTGCACCTGAAAGGTATGACGATATCTTCATGATTGATGAAGCTGAGCCTGCTACTTACAAAGCTGCAATCTTGGATTCAGAATCCAAGAAATGGCAAGAGACTATGAATGCAGAGATGCAATCCATGTATGATAACCAAGTCTGGGATTTGGTTAATCTTCCTACCGAATGTCGGACTGTGGAAACAAATGGATCTTCAAGAAGAAGACTGACATGGTTGGGAATGCACAAACCTACAAAGCAAGGCTTGTAGCGAAAGGTTTGACTCAGACTCAAGGAATTGATTATGAGGAAACTTTCTCGCCAGTAGCCATGCTTAAGTCTATTAGAATTATACTTGCCATTGCTGCGTATTATGACCATGAGAAATGGCAAATGGATGTCAAGACTGCGTTCCTTAATGGACACTTACTAAAAGAAATCTATATGGTTCAACCTAAAGGTTTTGTCAATCCAAAGAATCCTAATAAGGTGTGCAAGCTGAATAAATCAATCTATGGATTAAAGCAAGCGTCTCGCAGCTGGAATCTCCATTTTGATGAGAAAATCAAAGAGTTTAGTTTTATCAAAAATGAAGATGAACCATGTGTTTACAAGAAATCTAGTGGGAGCTATATCACTTTTCTCATACTGTATGTAGATGACATACTAATCATTGGAAACATTATCCATATGCTAAAAGATGTTAAGACATGGTTGGGTAAATGTTTCGCAATGAAAGATCTTGGTGAAGCCGCTTATATTCTAGGAATAAAGATTTATAGAGATAGATCAAAGCGATTATTGGGTTTGAGTCAAAGCACATATATTGATAAGGTCATACGACGCTTCTCAATGCAAGACTCAAAAAGGGGGCTCTTGCCCATGTCACATGGAACCATTCTTAATAGCAAGCAGTGTGCAAAGCTGAAGAAGAAAAGAAGAAATGGAAAGAGTTCCGTATGCTTCTGCCATTGGTTCTATCATGTATGCCATGTTATGTACTAGACCTGATGTCTCGTATGCTGTTAGCATGACGAGTAGATATCAACATAATTTAGGAGAGAGTCACTGGGCTGCAGTGAAGAACATTCTTAAGAACTTAAGAAGGACTAAAGACATGTTCTTAATATATGGAGGATTGGATGAGGAGCTATCAGTTAAGTGTTATACTGATGCAAGCTTCCAGACTGATCGTGATGATTCAAGGTCGCTGACGGGATATGTTTTCATTCTGAATGGTGGGGTTGTTACTCGGAAGAGCTCTAAGTAAAGTGTGGTTGCTTAATCCACATGTGAATCAGAATACAATGCTGTATCAGATGCTGCAAATGAGGCTGCCTGGATGAAGAAGGTCATTAATGATCTCGATGTTGTGCCTAGCATAAAGAAACCAATCGAGATACTGTGTGACAACACTGGTGCCATTGTTCTTGCAAAGGAACCAAGGTCACATCAAACCACAGGCATATACTCAGAAAATTCCACTATATTAGAGAGATAATAGAGCGTGGAGACATCGTAATAAACAAAGTTCATATAGATCTAAATCTGGCTCACCCCTTTACTAAGCCTTTACCTCAAGCTAAACATGAGGAGCATGCTGGAAAGATAGGGCTTAGAGTTGCTAGACAATGAGCATGATCTGTAGTTAGTATTAGTGTTTTATTTTTAACTAAAATAGTTACATTGAATATTTATTTGAATTAATGGTTAAATGCAAATTTAAATATTTTGTTACTGTGTTCATTATTTGTATGTTTAAATCCTTGAATAATAGTATTCTAAAATATCCGTAGTCGATCAAATTACATGGGAATAAATTTGAATGCAAGACTATTGTGAATTGAGTTGATTGTATTCATGAGATGAATAACTCAAGTGTTGAGAATCAAAATTCACACATATCACTAGGGAATGATATTGATGTAACTCGCTTTAAAATTATCTCCATGGATCTGTGTCATGAGATGTTTTGATATTGATATGTTCAATCTGTCATTTTTCCTAAGGCACATATTAAACTACATTGATCAAGGACTATCTTTGATGTTATCTAACAATGTCCTGAACATGGGTAGCAATCCGAGTAGCATTGGGAAAAATCCAAGGTTAAGTGGGAGTTGTATGACGTTGACGGAATTCTGTACTTCTATAGGATTAGAAGAGACATTCTGGCGCCCTAGTTAACTCAAAATGGCATAAACGCGTGGCCACGCTCGGACTAAAGGTAGTTCGTTACACCATTTTGAATTAAAGACGAGAATAGAGAATGGTTGATCACTATATAAGAATGAATGATCCATGTCTTATGATCAATGAGTGTCTAATACATTTGGTTAAGTAAAGCGTTACTTGAACTCAAAGAATTAGTTGACGACTGTAAAGTGTCATACTGTGTTGGGTGCAGTGCGATGCAGCTAGGCATCCAACTCTGCATACGTTGACTCATTTAATTAAAATCGTCCAAGTGGGAGATTTTTGGACATATGGGAGGTCCGATAGTAATTAAAGTCGAGATCAACGTAACACGAATTGTTATGATCAGAAGAGTTACACGTTGGTACACGAATCAGATAAGTTCACGTGTAGGCAGGTTATTATTTATGAAATAATAAGTTGGGGACTTTATAATAAATTAGTTTATTATAAAGGAGGTATTAATAAATAATACAAGGGGGTTTATTGTAAGATTTTGTTTTATAAAAGGAGGTTTAAGGTGCAAACCCTAAACACACTTTTGATAAAACATAACAACCCTTAGCCTCCCTCCTCCTATTTCGGCCGATCCAAGGTTGGGCTGCCTCCCTGCTGCCGATCAGCCACCACCGTGGCTGTCCTCCTTGTGCGCTGCTACCGTCGATTAGATCGTGCTCGGTTGTGAACTTCCTTCTAGCGAGGATTCGTTGTAACCCGCGTGTTACAATTCCAGTGTAGTCGTCAAAGGTTGATTACTAAACCCCCTATGGTTGTTTATATTATTTATTTATTTATACGCGTTTAACCAATATACTGATTGGGAATATTTTATTAATCGGATTAATAAAATTAAATATCTATTTATATATATAATCGATCTTGTTAATAAATATAAACCGCTTTCGCTTCGTATATGATACCGTGATTCCCAATAACAACTTCAACAAGATGTCTCATCAGATGATATATTATTTTTAGGCATGCAGAGAACTTGACTATTTAGCAAGAATCATGATCTTAGTACTGTAAGTTGTATAGGAAGTTATATTTGACCAACCTGTAAGTTATCTATATCTCTGTCACGAAATGGATGTTCTCCTGAATAGTTGTTACTCTGATGCAACGCGTTGTCAGATGAGTCAGATTGCCTTATGTGATTATCTAAGTGTTGTACCTCGTTGATAAAGTTATATGGCGAAGCAGGATCAGTTGAAAACTCGCGCTGCAGAACAGATTTGGGAGAACTCGGGTCAACAGAAGCTTGTCCTACGGCTAGTTCTGTTAAACCATCTGGTGCAGCCTGAGCCATAGAACTCTGATCAGCCCCATGTGGTTCCTGTATGTGATTGCTTTGGATCATGTCTGAGTTCAATACTTTTGAGTTTTCGTTCATTTCTGAATCCGTTTGAGCGTTTGATGAGTTTAAAAAACTCTCTCTATCTTTTTCTATGTCTAGATCATCAAGGGTAGGGACAGCATCTTCTTCCGAAAGCTCAACCTGCATATCAGAAACCATCGAATAGCTAACAGCATGGTGTACTCCCTTGTTGCTCCCATAGAAGAAGTTAATATCAGCTTTTCGCTCGTTATATGAATCAATTTCCTGACGTTTTATTTCGGCTGCTTCTTCTTCTTTTGTATGATTACTATTGATACTATCATCTGAAATTGTACCATCTTGTTGAATATGCTTGTTGTCACCTTCATTATCTGCTAAAAATTAAGATAACCCCAAATTACAAGTTTCAATAAGAGTGGCATAATCCATCATAAAGTTTCAATAATTGGTAAAGAGTATTTTTTTTTAAATAAATTTCAATAAATGTAGTTAATTCAGTGGCGAAGCTTGACCCGAAACTTCGGGGGGTCGAAAACCAGTTTCGGGGGGTTGAAACCGTATATACCAAAAAATTTCTATACGAATACTATATAATCGGAAATTCTGAGTGAAAAGGGGGGGGGGGGGGGGGGGGGGGGCTCCCCGCCCCTTTAGAGCTGCGCCCTTGGTAGTTATTGTTCTTAAGAGTGTATAAAAACATGTTTCTTTTAACAGCAGGGCTTAAACACCCAACAAACAATCTAAAAATGGCGAAAGTATGTTGCACGCGGTTATCCATTATTCGCGTGTTTTAATTTAACTAACAGTATATCGACCACGAAACTGCATATAAGAACAAGTGGTGTGAAATGTACCTACCAAGGGTTGAAGTTACAAATCCCATGTCGGACTTCTGCTTGTCGGAAAGATCTTTGTAATATGGTATATCATGCTTACCATTGGCGATAAATGAAGGCGATAAAGCACCTAAGTTGAAGCTCTGATGCCTACTAAACACGGGCTCTTTCGGCTGACCGAGTGTAAATTCTTGCTGAAAGTTATCTCCAGTAAGATCCAGCTTTTCTTCATAAGGATCATAAGGAATGTCAAAAGGATTGCTTCTTTTTATCATGGAAGATGGAGCTGAACCAGGTGACTTTTTATCACCTGACTTGCATTCAAGAAACGGATTTATTTTCGTGGTTTTTACCGCAGAAATTTTAACATTGTCGTTATATCCTGTTGATTCGCTTTCCTCAAAACCAAGATTCTTTCTTGATCTTCTTCTCACCATCAAACTCTGCAACCGCTTGTTCCTATCAGCTTCTGCAAGCCCGAGATCCATCCCATTCTTTTGATCATCTTCGGTCCATTGCACAACCTTGCGATCTTTTGGCTTGTCATCGCTTTCAGCGCCATCCTTATCAACCACTTGAGGATTAACATTTTTAACCTTACCATTTGAAGATGAACATTCATCTTTTCCAGGAATAGTCATAAATGTCACTTTATCTTTGGACTTTTTCTCGGCCAAAAGTTCATGTAAACTCTTCGAGAAAATATTATCCTTTTCGTCAACATTCTTATCGCATTTTTTTGGGGTGTTTTGTCGAATAAGGCGACTACGATCGCTATAAACAGACTTGAAACTCCTGCGCGACCTTGCATACTTTTTCCTCCTATCATCTGTTTCAACTTGTTTACTCTTTTGACGATTTTTAGCCGATAAAACTCTATGAACAAGAAGCGAAAATCCAACAAGAGGGAAAGAATAGATTACAATTTTATAGACCAAAGGAAAGAAGAGATACAAGAGAAAGAATAAGATCACAATGCTTATAGGAATTGGGTATTTCTTACAACAAAATACACAAGTTTTACTCCATGTTTTCTTGATTTTACATTTAAAATTTTGATCATCATGACTTTCATCCATGACTTATATCCCTAATATTTGCACAAGCTATATTATCACCATAGCAAGAAGAGAAGCTTTCATATCTAATCTATCAACACATTTAAACAAAGGTAACCGGAAACACACAAAACCCTTCGTAGGGGAATCGAAAGGGCTGACATCGGATCAATGCCGTGTGTATCGGTTGAATACTGAGAGAAAACAATGGGGATTTCTGTTGTATGATTTATTTTACAGGATCTAGAAATGGATAATGAAAGATTGTCTGATTGAAAAATATTGGATTTTTTTAGGAGTTACTAATATTGGAGAGGTTTGTTTGGCTGTGACCTTTTGGCTCCTCAAAATCAGGACTTCCTTCACTCTCTAAGAACACACAAAAACACATTCTAATATTTGTTTATCCCTTTGAATTTGCATAGAACATTAATGACTTAGAGATGCAAAAAATAAAAACATAACAAGTTTACAAAAGTCCATCAAATAAATAGCAACCAATTTCATCAATATTCTTTAAACAAGTAATTCTACAGGTTAATTAAATATGAAAAAATAAACCACCACGCTAACTTTGAGTTATGCAGGCTGTTCTGTTGTTAAGGAGCTGAATCTTAACGGTGTCATTGTGGTTCAAATTTCAATGTAATCGACCAAGAAACCTGGACAGAAAAAACTATTTGGACTTATTCGGGCTTAAATAATGTGCATAATATTGATTATTCATTATCTAGCAAGTATTAATAACATAAACATACCTTTGAGGGTATATATGATCCAAGGGAAACCATATATTAACTATGAACCTTAAAGCACCTCACATAAGGGAATAGTTGAAGAAGTTCTTCCCGGCTACGTCTCTACAAGGGTATGAATATTAATGAATTATATTATAGAGTTATAGTCAATGGTCCAGAACATTTTATGAGAAGTATAACATTTCCATTTTTAGACCGTTTCTGAGTAAAGATTATCCTTTTTGCGTAAACTAACAATACTAATATGAAGCCATCGGAATACTTTGTTAGCTTTTAGTGAAGGGCATTTTAGATACTGTAATCATACTATTAACACGTGTTAAGTCAAATCTGACTCACCTTAATGCCAATACATCCGTTCACATCAAGTGTCGTGAGTGTGTTTGAGCAGAATTTCGACAGGGCTTCTAGGCATTTGTCAGTTACCCCGACGATTCCAAACAAGCTGCATATTTTGCAACCATCAAAGACCAAAACGAATGAAGATTGAAGATACACAAAGACCAGACCTAACAGGGCCAAGAAAAGCCCATTCTATAGCTTGGAAAAAAAGTCGAGAAAAAAAAAAGGAAATAAAAGTGATTGTAGCTGTTTGGTTGGGCCCACGCCTGAATTTGAAAAATGGGTGTGCGTAGAGAGACGCTAGGTTCAGGCAACCAGGACCTTCCACCATGACACCATGTATAGATCAAATGCAAATTCCAGACTCAACCAGTACTAGCTTCTTGGGCAAGTGGGTTATTTTAGATCTTAGGTCCGACCCATGGCTGGCCTAGGACTGATTCAAGCCCAAGCCCAAGCCCAAGCCCATTTTTGCATATCAAGAAACCATAATAAGAAGCTAAGAGTGCAATAAGTTTCTAAAAACCAATAAAGTAAAAAAATAAAAAAAAAATAAAAATAAAAACTAATCGCTCAAAATATATGGAGATGAATATATAATTTACCTAAGAAATTCAAGAGAAGTGCAACCTTCGCCTATGGCTATGACACCCGCATCAGTGACACGCACACACCTTTAACAAAAGTAATGGAACAAACTTAGGAAGAAAAAAAAAGTAAATAATTAATAATGATCCATATTGTGTGATTGAATAAAAACAAATATTTACCATGTTAAGTTGAGAGTACAGATATTTTTGCATTTCGCTATAGAGAAAAGCGCTTCATCAGATAGATTCTGCCATCAGAAAGTGAAAATATAAACTTCTATCCATTAATCACCATAAACTAAGCTTGTATGGTACCTGAGCACCGCAAAGATCTAAGAATCTGAGATGGGCTAAAAGTAACATTTTTTTATAAACTCCATCTGTAAAGCTAAACAAAATAAATGAATTCTTAATAAATCAGATTGTCCCAAAAAAGATAAACTGAGTCAAAGTTTCATTTAGATCAACACAACTGATAAGTTACCTTGAAAGTGCATAAAGATTTAGGCTCTTGAGCCCAGAGCACTTGACCATTACATGCTGCAAGCCCCCGTCTGTTATCTTGACGCACCTACATAATAATCATCCAAAAATGAAAAAAAAAAAAAAAAAAGCAGCTTTGAATTTTGAAGACTTTTGGAAAAGGTCATAAGTTAATATGTTAAGATATTCGAATACATATATAGTAATACATCAAAATAACACACCGAGTGATATCCAGTGACTCCAGATGCGGATAACTCTCGGAAATCATTTGTAAACTTTTATCGGATATACCCTGTTATCAACATCATTGCAATTTAGCACATAATATATACCTCCAAACAGTGGCGGAGGATAGTTGGGGCGGGGAGGGGCGGCCGACCCCCCCGGATTTTCGCGCAGAAGTTCCGATTATATAGTATTCGTATAGAAAATTTTGAAAATATAGGGTTTCGACCCCCCGAAACTGGTTTTCGACCCCCCGAAACTAGTGACTTCCGACCCCCCGGCGACTTCCGACCCCCCGAACCTTCGGGTCAAGCTTCGCCACTGCCTCCAAATAATTCAAGGAGAATTAAAAGAAACGTATGCTGCTAGAATATTGAATTCTTAGGTCTCTTCAACAATGCACTTTATATATACCTTACATCCGCTTAAGTTCAAATCAACGATATGCTTGCAATTATTCACCAGATGTGATATACCAACATCCGTAACCCTGAAGCAAAGTATGCTATCAGAAAGGATAACAATATATATTTATATATGTGTGTATAAAGGAAACCAAGTGAAATTTGAAGTACCTTACATTCCAGTAGATGGAGAATATCTTCAAAGACGGACAGGCTTTTGTAATAGCCTCAATTCCATCGTCAGAGATTTTCTGGCAGCCGTTAAGATTCAAATGCTCCAGGTTGCTGAGGGCGCCTGAAAACTGAATATTGCACGTCCATCTTCACGTAAAATAACAATGCACTAAAAACTATAAAAGGATTCAGCAAAAGATTGAAAACAATACCTGGTTTCTAAGAATGCTCAAATGTTTATCTTCAATGCCTTGTGCAAACTCAAGGATTATTTGTTTCACATTATGATATCTAGTCTGCAGTAGATACAAAATCACAAAATGAGACGGAACAAAAACGTGATTTTTAAAGTTCTGGAGGGTCGAGTAAAACTCCAATTCTTTTAAACTGGGAGCTTTTCTTGTTAAGAATCAGTTTGCCACGATTTACACCTCGTTCCAGGGCATGCCCTTAAGCAAGGTAAAATATTTTTTGTTTTAGGCGCCCAGTTTTGTTCTGGCACAGAGACAAAATATGGTTGAGAAGACTAACAACAGAGGCTATAAGTGTAGCAGATGTTTGTTCCAAATGTTATTGTTTCGCTGTTTCGGCCAACTGTATCAGGGTATACAAGTGTAGCATATGTATGTTCCAACAGCACATACATACATATATGTGGAATATGGTTTGTAAATTGTTGGAATTGAGTTCAATAGAAGAGCTTGAAATATTGAATGCCTTTAGACAAATTTGACTTCTAAATAGTTCATTATATATATTACAAAAACCAACTTAACGTCCCTTATATCACTTTAACGACGTTAATTAATTTGCTTTCCTTCATTCTGCATAACCGCTCTGGGGCGGATCTAGAGAAGAAGCAGGGGTAACGTCCGTTACCCCTCAATGCGTCAGCTGCTGCAACAGGTTTGTGTCCACCATTGGAGCTTGGTAAGACCTAGTAGTTTATAGGCACTCCTGGGAACTACAACCCCATGGCTTTCTCATTACAACCCAAATACGACCTGCGTTACGCACTTGTGCATCAGCAACATGCCAACATCATGTCTGGGAGACCGGGACCATCAGTTGCCAAAGTCCGCTTACTAACAACCTCCAAAACATTTCTTTTCCTTTTTCTTTCATCGAAAAAGCCCCAATTTTTTCATCTCACTTTCCGCCTCCAAAACGGTTGAGCCGGCCGTGCTTCATTAGTAATCCATTTTATAATATGTTCAATCAAGGTAAAAAAAAAATATCTAATAAACACCATCTTATGTGTCTAAAATTAGCATTTTTAAACATTCTTAGCCTACAAAAACAAATAAGGGTTTATTAAAACAAACCAGAGAAAGGGCAGCAATAAGTCGATCCCCAGCATTATTCATCTCATGAAAATCAAGAACCTAATCAAAATAACCATTAACATATCATAACCTTTTTTTTTTAAATAATAATAATAATAAGTCTTGAAGTGGGGTTAGAGATGATGAAAGTAATAAGAAGTACCAGCCATAGTGAAGGGGAGGTAAGAAGAGTGCGATTAAGAGAAGAGGATACAAGAAGGAGAGAGATGATGTCACATTGAGGAAGACGAAGTCTGCTGGTTATTATCTTCATCACTTTGGGAACTGTTTCTCGATTCCATACCTGTTGTTGTTCCTCACTCTCACCCATTATTTTCTTCTGTCTTGATTTCCTTTCTCCCAAAGGGACGATTATCAAGGAGACCGGTAAGTTTCTTTTCTCTTTTTTTTTTCTTTTTTTTTTTTTTACCAAAGCTCGGTTAACGTGAGATTCAAACCTAAGCACTTTAAGGTGGGAACTAGGGCTGTTCAAAACGCTCGGTGATCGCCGCTCGTTCGAAAATTGCTCACTCGATTTTCCGCTCGGTTGTAAATGAGCCGATCGGCTCGGTTCGGCTTGTAAACGAGCCAAGCACGAGCAAAGATCCGCTCGGCTCGGTTCGGCTCGATATAATTTTTATTAATTTATTATATATATACACATTAATTACATTTATTATAGTTTTATACATGTCACTATTTTAGGTTTGGCTCAATATATGCATATATACAATTATATTTATAGTTATCGGCCCAGTCAACCCAATGATAACTTAACACTAAGTTTAATTGTAAAACCCCAAGTCGTGAAAAAACATGCTTGATTTCATATTCTCATTACTTGTCCACCATCAATCATCTCCCGCTATCAACCTACGCCAAAACGCGACAATTGTTATCTATAATATGCTCATCATCTCACTAGCCTCAACTAGAGCCTCATTCTCGAACGGTTGAACCTCAGTCATCACTAGGCAGCGAGAATATTAAAGGAACCATCTCAAATTTATGGCTGTTCGAAAACACTCGGCGCTCGTCGCTCGCTCGATGCTCACTCGAAAAAATGTGTGCTCGAACAATGCTCGCTCGGTTTTCGGATCGATTGTAAACAAGCTGGTCGGCTCGGTTCGGTTTGTAAATGAGTCAAGCACCAGTAAAGGTCCGCTCAATTCGGCCCGGCTCATGAACAGCCCTAGCGGGAACCTTCAAAGGAGTAAACCCCCTACCTCTACCATAGGGCTTCTCAAATAAATTTCTACCTTAAGATTTTAGAAAAAGCTCATGCTCAATAAAGGATATATTTGGCAAAACTAGTTGGTAGTTGAGAGCATTCACATTTGGTCCATCAAATATATGGAAGTGTGTCCCTCAAATTATATGGGGGTGGTTGTGAATGAAGGAGAGAGAAAATATTTGGTGAAAACACTATTCATCTCTATATTTGAGGGGACACTGTTTATCCTTATAAATACTTTAATATTTTTGTAAATGGTTGTGAGTGAGGAGAGAGAAAATATAATGATAAAAGTATGAAAAAGTATTATTTGTTTAAGAATAATGTAAAACCAATCTGAATATGAAAGCATGATCGATGTTATGAGCATATACCAATAAATAACGATGAATAACAAAGAATCCTTTGTAGAAATAGGCGAGTTATGATTCTAGAAAGCACGATTGGTAGGCTTACCAGGAAAAAAAGCAATTTTGGTGAAGTCGCTACTTCATTCAGCGACATCTCCCTCCTCTTTAATCCCAATCATTTGCATTCTGACTTGTGTAAGAGGAATGTCCCTGATGTCGCTTAATGGGTCTGAGGCATCACTGATGTCGCTGAATGGGTCTGAGGCATCACTGTTTGATGTCGCTGAATGGGTATGAGACATTAAAACAATGTACATCATTAGTATAAATACATTATACAATAAGAAAAGCATTTGTGACGTCCAACTGATGAACATCCTTATTCACACTTAGGTTCCAACACAGCCGTAGTGACATTCGCGACTCCCCTATATTCTGCTTCAGCGCTGGAACGAGAAATAGTGCTTTGGCGTTTTGATGACCACGATATGAGATTGTCCCCAAAATAGATACAGTAGCCACTGGTGGAACGCCGTGTGTCATGACAACTAGCCCAATCTGCGTCAGCGTAGGAGACGAGAGATTGGGATGGGGAGCCGTGAAGAGTTAAGCCAAAACTAAGAGTCCCCTTTAGGTACCGGATAATCCGTTTAAGTGCATTCCAATGATCAATACGTGGGGAGTGCATATGCATGCATACCTGCTGAACTGCATACGAGATATCTGGGCGAGTGAAAGTAAGAAACTGGAGAGCACCCGCAAGGCTGCGGTATAGAGTGGGGTCGTGAAATAAGTCATTGACGGTGGCACTAAGTTTGTCGTTAGTGTCTACGGGTGTGGCAACCGCGTTACATGATTGCATTCCGGCTCGAGCAATAATATCATTTGTGTAAGATTGTTGAGAGAGAAACATGGTGTCTTTGATACGAGATACGGAGATGCCCAGAAAATAACTGAGGGGACCAAGGTCCTTCATGGCGAATTCGCCTGAAAGCTTTTCCATGAGAGAGTGGTGGAGCTTATCTAAAGATGTAACAAGAAGAATATCATCCACATATAATAGAAGATAGGCCGTGTGGGATCCCTGGTGAAGTGTGAATAAGGACGCGCCATTCCGGCTGTGTTGGAACCCAAGTGTGAGAATAAAATCAATAAATCTTTGGTACCAAGCCCATCAGTAAATCTTTAGTACCAAGCCCATACCCATGACTACAGAGTATGATGCTTAAGGCCATAAAGAGATTTCTTGAGGGAACAAACATAATCAGAAAACCGTTTGTCCCTGAAGCCCATAGGTTGATACATGTAAACTGTCTCATGGAGATTCCCATGGAGAAAAGCATTTGTGACGTCCAACTGATGAATGGCCCAATGTTTGGACAATGCGATAGAAAGTATTGTCCGAATAGTGGCCGGTTTGACAACCGGGCTAAAAGTCTCACCACGATCCACCCAACCTGTTGTAAACGACCATCACATACTAAACGAGCTTTGTAGCGTTCCAAAGAACCATCTGACATGTACTTATGTTTAAATAACCACATGCTTCTAATAACATTCATATCCGGTGTGTGAGGTACTATTTCCCAAGTTCCATTTCTAACTAATGCATCATACTCTGTAGTCATGGCAGAGTACCATTCCGGTATGGACAGGGCATCGGTGGGGTTCTTAGGGATGGGAATGATAGATGTGGTGGTGGTAGTGTGTAGGTTAAAGGGTTGCTTAGGCTTGTATATGCCGCTCATAGAGCGAGTGTGTATAGTGCGGGGAGGTAGGGCGGTAGGTGAGGGTGACGGGTCTGGTGTCGGGGTAGGAGAGGTGGTATTGGGCTGAACGTTGTTCTGGTGGGCTGAGGGGGAGGTATTTTGGGTAGTAGGTGATGGCGTGTATGGGCCGGGGGAGTTGGGAGGTTGGGCCTTGGCAATGGGTGAGGGATGGTTCACTGGGCCGGTTTGGGATGAATTGTTTGGTTGTGAAATATGTGGGTGTAGATGGCATGGGACTTGTGAACTGTTGGGATCCAGGAAGGTGTATTGTGGTGTTGGTGTGATGGTGTGTTTGAAGGGAAAAATAGTCTCGTCGAAGATAACATGTCTGCAGATATAGATTTGTTTGGTTTTCAAGTCGAGACACAGGTACCCTCTATGCGTAGGTGGGTAACCGAGGAAGACGCATGGGTGGGCACGTAAGTCAAGTTTGTGAATGGTATTAGGTGGGGTAAGAGGGTAGCAAAGACAACCAAAGACACGGAGATGGTCATAGGTGGGTGTGGTGGTATAAAGGATTTCAGTTGGTGTTTTGGTTTTGGTTGTAGTGGTGGGAAGGATATTCAGTAGGTAAGTGGCGGTTTCTAAGGCGAAATGTCAAAAATGGGTAGGTAGTGAGGCATGGGACATAATGGTACGAATGAGGTTGTTGATGGTGCGGATTTTTCTTTCGGCTTTGCCGTTTTGTGAGGACGTGTAGGGACATGACAAACGATAAAGGATGCCGTTGGTAGTACTGAAAAACTTTTGAAAGGCATTGTTAACATACTCACGGCCGTTATCACATTGAAAGGTTTTTATGGTGCGGTTAAATTGTGTTTTAATGGTTGATGCAAATTATGTAAAAGCGGGGAAAACGTTGGATTTGTGGGTGAGGGGGTATGTCCACAGAAAGTTAGAATAGTCGTCTAAAAATAAAACATAAAATTTATGGCGAGACGAACTAATAACAGGAGACGTCCACACATCACTATGTATTATGTCAAAAGCTAACATGGTGCAAGTAGAAGCAAAAAAAGGAAGTCTTATACTTTTAGCCAAAACACATGAGTCACAAACATTTTTAGGAGAATAATCAAAAGAAATAGAATGACAAGTTTTTATTGAGTTTAAAGATTGACGTCCTGGATGGCCAAGACGTTGGTGCCAAAGGTCAGCAGTGATGGCGGCTAGAGCAGTGGGTTGTGATGAGGAGGACCCGAGCACCAGAGGGTAGAGATCACCGCTGCTGTTGCATCGCAGGAGCAGGGCCCGCGTCTTGAGGTCCTTCACAAGAAAACCAAACGAATCAAATTCAACAGACACATAATTATCTCTAGTAAAACGACGAACAGAAATAAGGTTTTTAACTAATTTAGGGAAGTAAAGGACATTTTTAAGGATAAAGGGAGGGAATGGTTTGGGAAGGTATTTTGTGTCTTGTCCGACTATCGGAATTGTATTACCATTTCCTACAATAATATGTTGAGGAATGCAAGAGTTAGAAAAGGAATGAAAACCACCTTGCTCATTGGTCATTGTGGAAGATACACCGGTATCCATATATTGAGTCAGGTCGGGCTACTGCAGAGACATGGTGTATAGAGCTTGCTCGATGTCCGTTGGGCTGTAGGCCGTGTAATTATTTTGTGCTGGTTTTGGGCGTAAAAGGCCAGGCTGTGGGGCCGAGAGAGAGCTGGAAGTGGGCCGGTTTGTGTTTGGGTAGGGGCAGGGTGGGCTGGCCCAAGGAAAAGGTTGGTAGGTCTGGTGCGTATAGTATTGGGCTTGGGAGAGGTTGTAGTGGGCCGCCTGGGATGGAGTTTGGTTGGGCCAAGGGTAGTTCGTAGGTGAGAATGGTGTAGGCCAGTATTGCATGGGTGAGAATTGTGATCGGCCAAAGCCTCCACGACCTCTGCCACGCCGACCAGAGCGGCCGCCGCGGCTTCGGCCGTAGGAGGGTGGTGTGTGGTTATTTTCAGTGGTATGGGGTGAGCGGTTTTGGGTGGTGGCGGTCAAAGCGGATGATGCGGTTTTAGCGGTTTGGAGAGCTCTCTCGACCTTGTCAGTTTCTGCTTGGATAAGTTTGGACCGAGCCACGTAAAAGGATGGTAAAGGGGACGTGTTTTTGAGGATAGTAGATATACCTTCATACTCTGCATTCAATCCCGCAAGTAGTTGAAGAACCAAGCGATTTCCATCTACCGGGGCGTCCACATTTGCAAGATGATCTGCGAGGACTTTGATTTCTTGACAATATGCGGACATGTTGGAGAGCCGTCCAGTCGGGTATTGGAAAATTTATGCATCAGATGGATTGCACGGGCAACCTTGTTGTCATGAAAGAGATCTTCAATGGCGACCCAGGCTTCATGGGCATTAGAGGTGTTATTAATGATAGTGTGTAGGATGTCATTGGAGATCGTACTGTATTACCATTGTAAGACAATGGCATCAATGCGATCCCAGTCATCCGAGGTTTTGGAAGATTCGGTTTCATTGGGTAGTGGTTTTGGCTTCAGATGGTCATCGACCATAAAAGCTTTCAGTGTATTCTGAATAGGGTTGCCCATGAAGCGTATTGAGATGATTCTATTTCAAGGGTTATAGGGATAAATTTTTTAATATTGGATACAGTGGTGGCAGGGTGCAGTTTGGATTCAACAGTAACAGAGGGGATGATTGTAGAGGAGTTGGCAGGGGAAGACATGGTGGAGGGATGAAGGCCGAAGAAAAAAAAAACAAAGAAGGGGATCGGACCCTTACTGCCGAACGAAAAAAAAAGTTGGAAAGAAAGGAGGAGGGTGGCAGAATTAGGGTTAGATTAGGATGATACCATGAGAGAGATCAATCCCTTGCCTCCTTTCTATTGATTTTCCAATATTTATAATGATACAATTGAAATCTCTATTTATGGAAAAAGATAATCTAATAATTACAAATACAATTATACTATAAATACATATGCTATTACACAAGCATGTTTATTCTCACATCGGATGGTGGTTACAAAGAGAACCCCACCTCTCCTCCTTGTAACAAGTCTTACGGCGCTTGTTAGTTTTGCAGGGTCTCATAGTGATTGGGATATTCGTTCCCTGTTGAACACTCGTCTATACCTCCGAATTTGGACTAATGTTTCTTCACATTAAATAAGGATAATGATGAAAGAGGTGTTTGCAAGGCATGAGGCCTAATTAATTATCAAGCAAGATTTGGGTGAATATGTATTGTCAGAAAATAAGACTCGTTTCTTGGTAGAAATAAAGACACAAAACAAACTCACAACCTAACAATCACCTTGTTAATCACAATATAATTCTTCTTCAATCGGACTCAAAGAATCACACATATTCTTTGTACGTCCCACACATAACCCTACAACTATCACACAGATCAACTTCTTCCTCCACTCTTCCAACTCACTTAGAACCGTTGTCCGGTTCATATAAAAACCTATTGCAATCACTAAAACCCTTCTTTCTTTCTCAGCCCCGTAGCCAATATGGACTGCTTCCCTCTTCTCGGAAACCTAATCTCGAAACCGCAGATCGTCGTTGCTCCTTCCCACGGTATGAGCCTAGGCTCTGATACCAATTGTTGGGGTTTGAAGCTCAAAACACAAATATGTAATCACGAATTGTTTTCTGCTCTAAAAAACCCACACTTTTCAATCATTGCAAGTTTACATTAACTATAAACAAACTAACCATGTAACACATTATCTTCTAAAACACCTATGTTTAAACATGTGACTAATTAAAAACACTAATAAACATGTGACTTAATATGACTTAATAGAGAAAATCCAAATTTCATGTCTCCAATGTTGTCCGAACTGCCATCATCGATGCAACTATTAGATCAAAGCCGTTTTGGTGGAAGTCCAAGTCTTGAATATACAAATATATAGTTGTTTCAAATGCTTATCATGTTAAGGAAATGTATCAAGATCAACGTTAGCCGATTCATTCAGCAAGTACCATTTTGTCTTTTTATTTTCGATAAATTATGATGGATGGTGTTTATAAAGACTAGTAGAATTGCACGCGCGTTGCGGCGGGTATGTCTTTTATTGCCTCGTAGTTGTTATTGTGGAACCAAATTGAGACAGTTTAATTTCAAGGAGGCAACAAATGCCAAATTTCATCATTTAATTTTGACATATTTCCTATTTTTTATTTAACTTAACAAGGATAGATTCAAAAGACTATAAAAGTCAAAGATCCATAAAATTTAAAAAATAATGATAATAAAAAAATGTTTATTTGATAGAAAGATGTATAAATATATCATAATGCCACATCCCAAGGGGTGTGATTCTTTTGTTGGCTCAATGTCCCTTGTGAAATTTAATTGCAAAGAACAAACCCACCAAGTCCTAAAGAATGGATTCCTCGTCTAGTCAGTTTACGTGGTGTAGACACACTTGCGCGAATTTGGGTAACATCAATAAGGGAGAAAGAAAAAGGAATCTGTACCCGACCAGGGATGGACGTAAACTCGTAAGCCACCGAGGGTAGGGATAATCGTCCATGTCTTATTGTGAAAGAAAAAGCCGCCCCAACGCAGCGCATAAAAAAAACTTTCTAGGTTTGTCTTCTGTCTCCGTAACAAATGGTCGATTTATTGATGGGCGAACGACGGGGATTGAACCCGCACGTGGTAGATTCACAATCCACTGCCTTGATCCACTTGGCTACATCCACCACCACCCGTGCACAGGGTTTAGTCTTTATCTACGATCAGATCCATCTGAACTCCCCTATGACCGCTATCAAAGAGAAGCTTTTTCCTTATACTATAGTGGCAAATCTATTGTTCTCTTTCTGAATGAAGTGAAACAAATCCTTAAACAAAGAGGTTGTATTATTCACTTTATTGATTTGATTTCACTTTACTTAAGATTAAAGAGAGGGAACGACAAGCAATAAAGGTTTAGTAGACAGCGAGCATCAAACACCTACTCCTATCAAGATGAAAAGAAGCTGAACTTGAATTGAAGAATCGAGCTTCTATCAAAATGCAAAGTCATTTTTGTAAGATAATAGAATTGGTTGGTGGTATTCCATTCAGTAGGGTTGCAATATATAGAGATAACTGGGCTCGTGAGTTCGATACTAAAACCCTAAATACTATATTCCAATACTCTATCGCACTCAGAACGGTAGGGAATTAGAAGTTTTACGATAACTCTACTTTAATAATAATTTTGAATTCAAAAAGTATATTGTGCTTTAAGATCAAATATACGACTAAGAAAATAATTATTACTATTTGAATACTTTGAATAAAAATATTCTAAGTAACTTATTCAAAGATTTTAGTTAATCGACATAACTAATTTATATAATTACAAAAATTGTAATTAATTACATAAATATATATATGAATAAACAAAACATTAACACTTATGTTTTCTAAACTTGACAATAATTCTGTTTTATATAAAAAAATATTTATAAAATAGATTTTAAAATTTATATTCAATTAAATGATTTATTATGATAATTAATCATAAATAAAGCTAAAAATACAATATCTGATCCAAAAATAATATTTTTGTGAAAAATGATTATTTTCTAATGTAAAATAGTGAAAATAATTTTTTCATAATTTTTGTCAATTTATTTGCATTTAAAACGGATTTAATGAATTTAAATCATGTTTAAATGTATAAAATAGGAAAATAATAAAAATAAATGTTTTCTGGTCCAATAATATTTATTTCTGTTTTTGATGATTAGAAAATATTTCCCAAACATTTTGGGATTTAAATCATGTAAAATGAATTTTTAATTAATTAATTGTGATTAAAATGTTTTAATTTAATAAAAGCACAAAATAAATTATTTTCCAGAAACTAAAATTATGATAATTTTTTAAGAGGTGTCAAGATACTACACCTAAATTTTCATGATTTTTGGAGCAAAAAAGAATTTTCTATGAATATTTTAAGATTAATGTGTATATATAAATAAAACGAAAAAAGAAAGAAAAAAAGGTGAATCTGACCTGCGGGTGACAGGATTCGAACCCGGGTCACTTCACACACAAACAAACCACTACACCACATGCACCATATGTACTTTAATTGATTTATACTTATATTTAACAAATAATAATAACATCATCTTCTTCCCCAAATACAAACCCTAACCCTAGAATTCTAAGATTCTTAATTCAACAACAATGGAGTCGGAAATCATAGGGTTTATAAAGATTAATGATAAACTAACAAAACGACATCAAAAGATTGGACATACAAACATGTATGATGTCGAAATCGAATGTTTTTACACCGAACTAGGTGGGCCGATTCCAGGCTTTAAGACGCGATTAAGCTATGTTTTCTTATGGGTTTATGTCGATTAAAGGTTGGAGAATGATTTGGGATGATCAATTTATAGAAAGATTCGAAAAAAATGGACTTTGATTGATTAGTAAGATTCTGGCCACTTTATTCTTATTGGCGAATTTAAAGTTCTTTATTAATGCGTTAAAGACCAAAATTATTGTGGGAATTCGAATGGAGATAATAGAGAAACGTATGAAAGTGATTGAAATCAGTTTAATGACATTTATAACGCATGAAACGCCTCGCCGGAGTTAACTCTGATCCGGCGATGCGCCGATCGAAAAAAAAACACCCGGGCATGTCCCTTTTTTGTTTCAAATAACTTTCCCACAATTACAACTTTAGTCCCTTCAGTTAGAAGTGGTTAATTATGATATAATTTGGTCAAGTTTCATAATTTAACCATTCTTAACTAAAAAAAACTAAATTATGCTTAAAAAACTAATTTTTTAATAACTTTTTATAAACTTTACATAATATTCATTATGTTTTTAAAAAAAATCTAACGTTTACCCGAATCCTTTTGATAAGTTTATTACACGTTTGAGTTTATATATATATAAGAAAAAACGTATAAAGATCACAATGAAATCTAAAATGATATGATTCGCCTAAACGTCAAAACACGACATGTTCAAGTTACGACTCGATATAGGTATATGATTATTACGAAACACTAATTCACACAAAGATGCAATGATCAAAGTCATTTTTTTAATTTAATAAAATCCGAAACGATTAAAGTACGAGGACTATAAATATAAATACAATAAAGTTTAGAAAACATGCAACTGTTACAATGATTTCGCCGGGAAAATTAGTTCAACTGAAAGCAGGATTAACCACCTTGGATCTATGATTGAACCAGAAACTCTAGTAAGAAATTTGTTTAATTCATCACCAATAAGATTTCTCCCAATCGTGGCCTCTATAGAACAATCAGAGGATTTAGAGTCGAGGCCGTTTGAAGAAGCTATAGGCAGGCTTAAGGCGTTTGAGGACCAGGTCTGTTTGTATTCCGGTAATGAAACAGAGACATACGTTAAATTAATGTTCTCAAAAAGTGAGTGTAAAACAAAAAAGAGTGAATCTCGCAAAGCTCAGGGAAAAAGTAATGAATAGTCCGGATATGATAATAAACGCCGAGGACAATGGCGTGGACGTGGAAATTACAAAGGATGTGGACGCGAAAACTCCTCGGCCACCGATCAAGTAATGAATAGTCATGGGATAAAAGCACGGTTAGATGTTATAATTGTAATGAACACGGGCACTTCTCGTGGGAATGTCCAAAGCCGAAGGGTCAACAAGGTAACCTGACTCAAGACACTAAAGAGGCTAAGGAACTGTTTATGGCCTCGGTTGTGACCAAAGATACAAAAACACTTCTTAATTAAGAGAAAGTACATCCGAACGTGTACTCAAATAACCGAAAAACTGAAGAGACTTGGTACCTTGACAATGGGGCTTCAAACCATATGACAGGTGACAAATCTCACTTTACGGAAATTGATGCAAAAATAAATGGGTTCGTGAAGTTTGTTGATGGATCTGTTGTTAGGATTGAAGGAAAGGGATCAATTATTTTCGAGTGTAAAAACGATGAGCAAAAGGTTATGGATGACGTGTACTACATCCCAAAGTTGCGCAACAACATACTCAGTCTTGGGCAATTAACTGAGATAGGATGCAAGGTAGTAATGGTAGACGAACACCTTTGGTTATACGAATGTGATGGAGGCCGATTACTTATGCAAGTCCCTCGTTCAAAAAATCGGCTATACAAGAAACAACTCAAAGTTGGAAAACCGGTATGCTTTCTTAACTCGATTAATAACCAAGCGGGGCCATGGCACGCCCGACTTGGTCACATTAACTTCAGATCAATAAGTCAGATGTCGAGGATGAAGTTCGCTAAAGGGTTGCCCACGATTCCACAAGAGGCGAAGATGTGTGATGCATGTATGGTGAGCAAACAGAGTAGACCACCGTTTCCGAAGCATAGCGAGTTCCGAGCTAGTAAACCGTTGGAACTAATACATATGGACCTATGCGGTCCTATCACACCATCTACACGAGGAGGTAATCCTTACATCATGCTTTGGTTGATGATTATAGTCGCTTTATGTGGTTATACACATTAAAAAAATAAAAATGATGCCTTAGCAATGTTTAAAAGGTTTAAAGCAGAAGCCGAATTGAAATGCGGTCTCAAGGTTAAGGCCTTAAGAAGTGATCGAGGTGAAGATTTCTTAATAAACTCTTTAGCGATTACTATGATGAAAGGGGTATAAAACGACTATTTTTGGCTCCTTACACGCCACAACAAAATGGCATTGTAGAGAGGCGAAATCGCATCGTATTGAACATGATAAGAAGTATTCTAAAAGTGTTACACCCCACCTAATGCGGAAACGTGAGGTGAGACGGGTTTGATGATCACAAACATTGCTTACATGAGAAATACTAAATGCCATTCATTTCACATAACAAACAAGGTCTTGATGTTAAATAGAGTTACATGCCATAGCAAATGAGTTCAACGACTACATCAATTAACAAGACAAAAGACTTCTACGGGCATTCCTGAGCTCGCCTTCTTATTATCCTTACTTGATTTCCTGAAAAACATGCTTAAAAGTGTCAACTAAAAAGTTGGTGTGTCCGTAGGTTTTGTAGACTCGATAAAACAGTTTGTTGCTAAGTAAGTTTTGTTCAATGTGTCCATACAGAATATAGTTACCATGAGCACCATAACCACACCCCGACGTTCCTGTGCACCCCGTCCCAATGCCTTATCACGAGACATTGTAAAGTATGCACAATATGCATTCATATGTGTTAGCGCGACTAACAGTGAAAGGGGGTGTCAATCCAAATAGTATTATTCATATAATCCGCGGCTTATTGCTAAGCTAATGGTTATGGTTGTCCGGGGAATTTGTTGTCTGCGATAATTGTGGGTCTGTAGCATGTTTTTCCCGTAGTTTCAAAATAGTAAAACAGTAAAAAGGGCCACGAAACTCACCTGATTTTTGGTCATGTGGTCTAGCAAAGCAGGAAAACAGAAGTAACTATTATCCCGACAAAAAGTGCCCTATAGCGTTAAAGACATCTTTAGTTGTGTGCACTTATTGTTTACCATGCAAGGTGTTCACCCGACTTGCGAACCCTTGTGTCATGTATATGTGGGACCATTACTTGTGCACGTGACAGTTATTACATATTTTTTGTGAACTTTTAGGGAAATCGTGTATAATTATCCTCAAAATGTGGTGTAGTTTCAAGATTATAATGTGATACTGAAAGCATCACATTTATATAGCTTAATTTGTTATTTTTATTATCTTTTGTGTGTAACTTTGTCTGAAACTAGATACTCTGCCAAGGATTATGGAAGGTGCAAATTATATGCTAAAATGATGATTTTACGAGCACACGGCGGAGACTGTTGAGGAGTATATGCAATTTTGGATAAAATAAATGGATTTTATTAAAATATATTATGTGATGATGTAAAAAAGGGCGAAAATACGAAGATGTGGCCGTGAAAATGGAGGAAAACGGAGTTGAAACGAAAAAGTTACAAAGAAAACAAGTTTCCAAGCCGTTAAGCCCGCCGTCGGCCGACAGTTTGAGCGTCGACCAACCCAGGCCGTTGCCGACGCCCTGCCCACCGTCGGTGACGGCCGCATCGGACCAACCTTGATTTTTTGGCCAAAATTAATGAATTTTTAAGTGCTTTTATGTCTTCTTTGACCAAGGACTTGGGATGGAACGATTATAAACAAGTTTTGGAGATCTAAAACACCATCTTTTATTCCCAAATCACCATCATATTGGGAGGCGAAGGTTCTTTAGGGCCCGAAGGGGCCCCAGCCGCCATCTATTTTTTGCGTGGCAGTGGCATTTTGCGATTTTCGTAGGTAAATTGAGTCCGGATTGAATCCGGCCCCCAACAATTTGATCTTTCGTCCACTACCGACTGAAAAAAATTGAGTCCGCCCCCCACCAATTCGAGAACCAAGCTTTGCCACTGATCATATCATCCCATACCATCAAGAACATCAAGATCAATAACCAAAAACCCATTATTCTTCATCAATATCCAAGATCTTCCATGGCTACTTTCTCCGTCTTCTTCAACATCATTCAAGCTCCTAAAACCATGTTTGGTTAAGTTCCCTTTCACTTCCGGGTGAAGGATTATAAGTTTCTAGATTTGTAATGTTGTTTTGATTGTGTATTTGTAAGGAACAAGTGTTGTACTCAATGACGCATTGATATTGGGTTGAACTTTGTGTATGTTTATGTTTATGTTGTGCTTAAGCCATGGGGATGAATTATATTAATTAACTTTTGATGTTGGGTTGGACTTTGTGTATGTTTCTTGTATGCTTAAACCATAGATATGGACCTTTTCAATTAAGTTTTGCCTCAACATTATCATTAGACTTGTGAGATAAATCCTATCACTTAAGTTGGGATATTGGGTTAGACTAATTATATGACTAAAGGTTTTTTGCATCCTTACAAATCTATTTGTAATCGTGACATCATGAATTAATTGTTGTGCTTAATTGTCTTGGTATTGGGTTGGACCTATTGCATGTTTAGAGACCATTGTGTTTTCAAGCTAATAAGATGAATTCTGCCAATTATGCCTTAACTCGACATATAGGATTTGGTGAACTAGATAATGAAGCATACTTAGGGGCCTAGTAGCTATTTGTTGATGCCTAAGTCTTGATTCTCTGTCGTAGCAATTCTTACAAGTGAAATTGCAAATCTATCATAATAACTCCTAAATCCTAGTTACTTGCATATCCTAGCCTGGGAGTGAATGTCAGTTAGAAATTATTGTTACCTTAGTTATTAGTTAATTCCAATTTCTTCTTCAAAACAAACAAAGATAAAAATAGCAAACTTCATAATCGTATTGTTTCCTTGTTTCAGTAAACAGCTTAGACGACCAAACATCTAGTGTGACGCTAACCACATGCTCCTTGGATTCGATACCCTACTTACCCAGGCTTTGCATGACCCGTGACGACCGGTTCATCAAATGGCGCCGTTGCCGGGGAGCTAGTGCGCATAGTATTGCATTGCTTGTTGTTTGTTTTTGTATTTAGTTGTTAAAAAAAAAAGATTTCACTTGGGTTTCTAGTGCTTGTGCAGGATCTTTCTTTCACAGGTAAAATAAGCTCATGTTTTGACCATGTATACGAATTTCTATACATGTAACTTTTGTGGGGATCATCGCCACACATGGGGACTCTGTTCAGAGCTTGCAAGGAAAAAGGAGGTAGCAAGAAGGTATTTAATAGCTTATGAAAGATGGGAGAACACTCCAGTCTTATACTATGAAGAACTTGCCCCTCCTCCAACCCTTCAACACTACCAAACACTAGTATATGCCGAACATAAGCAGCAACTTCAGGCAAATCAAAGCAGTCTTGACAAGATTATGAGTGGAGTGCAAATATCTAAAGTCAAACACAAATTATCACAACCTCATCAATCATGAGAATATCGGTTAAAATGGTTAAATTTTAAGTATGACATTCTAAGCTATGAAAGAAGAAAGGATAAGGCTTATCTCGCCTCATGAAAAATGTCAAGTAAAACAAGAGTGGATTTTGTCATAAGTTGAGGAGGAGGTCGTGGAGATGAATTCCGAATCAATCCCTCAAGTGGTTGAAGATTTAAAGATTGAATCCACAATGAATGAAGAAGAGGTTCCAAGTCTTCCTACACAAGAAAATGGTTGTTTAAATGTTGATGAAGACACGGTACCTCAAGAAGAGCTAGTGAGTTTGGTACCCAAGGTTAGGAAGGTTGGCTTGCACGATTTTGGGCATGTGATTTTGAAGCGAACTCACAAAATCTATGATCTTACATGCCAATTCTGGTCAAGCATATTTGGACACGACATGTAAACTACCGAGCATACATTGGGAACTCGATAGGAAAGTGCGCATTGAGACCACCTTGAATGTGAAAACAGTTATGGTCTGGCTGAAGACCCATAAATTTAGCGCTCTTCGAAGGCAACCCGAGTATTTATATATTATTTTGTGTATTTTGTGTTTGGTGTGTTTGTTTTGTTTAGATCACTTTACCCGTACTCAATCTCTATTCGGGCGAAGATGACTCAAAGTGGAATTTTGCACAACGCGGATTCAAGACATCATTATATCAAAGGGGAGTCATTCTTGTCCTTATGTTTGTTTTTTCTTTTATTTTTTGTGTTTTCTTTCCCATTTCTACATTGAGGAAAATGTAACGGTGGGGAAACTTTGGTGTGTTTAATTTTTTTTTTTAAATAAGTCCTTGAAAATATTTTAACACGAAAAAAAAAACATTTAAAATTTTGTCATTGTCAATTTTAGATTGTTTTTACTCAAGATTCTTAATCATGGTTTAATTTGTGATAAGTAATATGAACCGTTTTCAACAAGTATTTGTAAAAAAATCTTAGAATTACATGATTAAGTTTAGCAAGCTAGTGAAAACAATTATATGCACACAACGACGACCTTATTTCCTACTTTTGGTGAGATTTTGAGCCTACTTACATTTGAGCCATTTATATATATATATATATATATATATATATATATATATATATATATACATATATCATTTGTTGAGTGTATGCCATTATTTCTTTGTTACAAAACTTGTGTAATTTGATACATGCTAAGTAAATATGCACTACACCTTCCAAAAAAAAGTAAATATGCACTACATGATAAAGGCAACTTAGGACGTCCTTTTCCTTTACACCATTTATGTGTTAAACCCGTGTACCCAAAATATCACCATTAATCACTGAGTTGAGCCTAAACATTTCGTTTGCAAAAACCGTATATGTCATCCAAAACAAACCCAATAAAACTCCTACTAGATTCAAAGTGTGAATATTTATGTGTTGTATTGCTATGTATTTACTTCATGAAAGAAAAAAAAAGAGAAAATGAAAGAAAAAGACAAAGAAAAAAAATGTGTTGTATTGTAGGTCGATTTTGACCAAAGTGTTTATAGTTAGTAGTTGTTTCAAATAAGGATCAAAAGCGAGTTCGGTTTCACCAAATTTTTACCTTAGTCATTTTACCCACATTTTCATACCTTTACCTAAAGCCCAAAAACCATAAGTCCTTTTCATATATGTGTATTTTTATTAAGTTTGATTGTTATACAAGTTTATATTAACGAGTTTCAATTTTGGTCTTTGAGCAAATAATACTAGCACATCTTTTGCTAGTCCAGATATTATACTGCGAGGAGTGAAAATTGTGAGGGGTGTGTTGCATATAAATGAGTTCAAAAGAATGTTAAACTTGATCGAGCTAATTCTATTTTTAATGACATATCTATTTGACTTGTTAAATTAACACATTTAATGCTTTTACACAAATTGAGGTATGATTTTGAACCTTAGGTAGGACATTTAGAGAAGACCGAATTATGTTTGTTTGAAATATTTTATAAGGTTTTTCAGAGACTGAAAAAGATAAGTGTGGGGTTTGATGTGATATCGAAATGATCACATTTATATTGTTTTATTAGACAATAATATTATTAGTGATAAATTAGGGACTAAGCATGTAATACGGTGGTCTATATAAACCCACCTTATGTAACCCTAATGGGAGACAGAAAATAATCTAATACAAAACCCTACTTTGATATTCTAACTTGGTATCAGAGCTTAGTTCACAACAAATGGAGGGGCGGCCGGCCGCCGCCTCCGCCCTACCACCACCACTCTAACCACAGCGCACGGTCTTCTTCTTCCCTCTATACCGTCTATCACCACCAAACAGCCACAACACAAACCCTAACTACCGCCATCATCTACCACACATGGTAGAACCCTAGCCGTCGCCACAAACACCACCAACAAAAAAAAAATTATCACCAAACAACAACCACGTCCTTTCTACTCCACGACCTAGTTTCAGATCTGGAATCCCGTCTTAGTTCTTTTCCCTTTCATTCTTTTCTTTTTGCTGGTCCATGGCTCCCTTCCACCGGAGATCGCCGCCTGACCACGGTCACCGGCCTTCGGTTTGACACACTGTTGCACGGCTACGGTCACCGGGTGTCTACTTGTTTCTTTTCTTTCCTTTGTTTGTGTCGGACCATTGTCCGCTGCCACCAAAGCTCGTATTTGACCACGGTCACGAGCCTTTGGTTTAACACACCGTCGCATGACTACGGTCATTGGGTGTCTATTTGTTTCTTTTCTAATTTTTTTTTTTGTGTTTTGTTGGGATACCGATCATGTTTATGGTTTGGGGGACAACCCGAGACTGAGGTTGTTTGTCCGTGAGATATATATATAAAAAAAAAAGGTTGCAGGTTGTTAGCATGAAGAAGACGATTTAATAACCATAGGCCCTGAAATTCTAAACAAAATGGAAACGTCATATATGATGTATTGGGATTAAAAAGTTGAGTTTTCACCTTTCAAGGTGTACAAGTTGGATTAAAAGTTGGCTGACGGTTGTGTTGGTTAATAATAATAATTATTCGAATACATAAACTCAATAGGTCATTCACTGAGTAGAAATTGATTTCTCTAATATAATTAATAATAATAATAACAATAATAATAATAATAATAATAATAATAATAATAATAATAATAATAATAATGTGGTTGATTGGAGGAACAAGACAACAAGCGGAGAAGAATGAAGACCCATTATATTTATTTTTATATTATGTTTATTTCTTTTGATTTTCAAACAAAGTCGCTCTCACGCTTTGTTTGCGGGGGAGTATTAGACAATAATAATATTAGTGATAAATTAGGGACTAAGCATGTAATATGGTGGTCTATATAAACCCACCTTATGTAACCCTAATGGGAGACAGAGAATAATCTAATAAAAAACCCTACTTTGATATTCATACATGGTATCAGAGCCAGCCTAGGCTCTATACTGCTTCCGACGCGCCACACACAAATAATCAAACCCTAGCCGTCACCACTTTGAGAAAAACTCTAGACAGGGCGGCGTGCCGCCATTGCCGCCGCCACCCTGTCCGGCCATTATTTGTTTGTTGTTCTTTTCTTATATTTAGTTCTAAATAAAGCCTCGGTTTCGGTTATAGATCCCAACCATTATCTCTATATTTACCCACTATTTATCTCCTTTGATCCATCCTACTTCTCCACACCACAAAAAAAAAAAAAAAAAAAAAAAAATCCCTTTGTCACCGCCTATGTTTGTCTTTTCTTCCCACCACCAACATCATTTTGTTTGTTCTATTTTTTTCAAAAGTCAAACACCGATTCATTCACTCGCCACAAACATCCTCTGTTTCTTTTTATTTTTTTCCTTTCTCTTATTTGAGTTCCATCCCTCTGATCTTTAGTTGTTTTCTTTTGCTTCATCTCTATTCCATTCTATTTCTTTTCTTATCGTGATTCTCTAGCCGGATCACGGTCCGCTACCACCGATCTCAGTAGATTAAACGACAGTTTAGTTGGACATCTTTCTTTGATCTAAGCATCTCACTTCTTCTCAAAACCGCCGCCTGACAACGGTCACCAGGCTTTCACCATCTCTTTCATCTTTTTGACAGCTCGCCTCACGACAAGAGTCGTATGGTGTCTATTTGTTCTTCCTTCTATCTTTTTTTTTCTTTCTTTCCTACAACCTCTCTTTTATCTTTTGTATTGTCATGGCCAACAAAGATGCATTGCGACTTTATTGGGATCTAGTGGATCTTCTTTGTCATTATGAGAAATAAGAAATGAAACCAAACATAGGGAATTTGTGGACCGAAGCAAAGTCATTATTGAAGAGTACGGGTATGTTTTTTTTTTTGGCATAGAAAACTGCAGGAATACGGGACTGACCTGAAGGTTGTGGATTATGACAAAATTTTGGACTTACAAGTCAAGTCAAGAACCGAGATCAAGACTAGTTTTTTTTTTTTTTTTTTTTTTATGTATTTAAGTTCAATTTGTTATTTTTAATATCTTTTGTGTAGCTTTGTCCGGAACAAGGTACTCTGCCAAGGATTATGGAAGGTGCGAATTATATCTAAAATGGTGATTTTACGAACACATGGTGGAGACCGTTGAGAAGTGTATTCAATTTTGGAGAAAATAAATGGATTTTATTTAAAGATATTATGTGATGATGTGAAAAAGGGCGGAAATACGAAGACATGGCCGCGAAAATAGAGAAAAACAGAGTTGAAACGAAAAAGTTATAGAGAAAACAAGTTTTCCAGCCGTCAAGCCCGCCGTCGGCCGACAGTTTGGGCGTCGACCAACCCACTAAACCTACCCATAAGTCCATTATTGAATAAAAACACTAATAAACATGTGACTTAATCGAGAAAATCCAAATTTCATGTCTCCAATTTTGTCCAAACTACCACCATCGATGCAACTATCAGATCAAAGCCGTTTTGGTGGAAGTCCAAGTCTTGAAGATATATAGATAGCATGTTATATACATGCACATTGCAAGCATATAAATAATTGTTTCAAGTGCTTATCCTGTTAAGAATATGTATCAAGATCAAATGTTAGCCGATTCATTCAGCAAGGTGAAAGTCGAAGAGACCTTGTACCAATTTTGCCTAATTTTATTTTCGATAAATTATGATGGATAGTATTAATAAAGATAAATATAACATTAGTTCCACAAAACTAATAAAAAAGGTACATTCATGTTTAAGAATTATATTTTGTTTATTAAGTTGGGATAATTTCAGAAACTATAAAAAATGTACATTGTAATTTCACTGAAAAATATATTTTTTTAAAATAAGTATAAAAAATAGCTAAAACCATACTCAGTAAATCTTAAATCTAGCAAAGCTATTGGTAAAGTCTGATGAGTATGGGATGCGGGCAAAAACTTCTATCACTAGGGATAGAACGCTATAAATCTAGAATCTAGAGAGATGGTCAACTCCAATACATATAGCAGACAAATAAACCAAACTAAAGAATGTATACACATGAAGCTATGAATAACGAGAGGTGGTAAAAAGAAAAACACGGTAAATATAGCTAGAGAAAATAGCGTAGCATAAATACAAGAAGACAAATTCGTTAAAAATGCTTGTTATTAGCTTTAAAAACTAGAACAAATGAGAAGGTTGTGTTAGGATAAAAATTTCTTTTAGTGGCAGAAATTATTACCTATACATGAAAGCTTATAATTAGGTTTAGTTGATTATTTAAATAACAATTGTTAATGTTAAAAAGTTATAATTTAAGGTTATGTTTGTATGTTAAAAAGGCTGTTGAAGAGGCTAGATTTAAGGGACTTCTGATAGCTGAAGGGCTGCAGGAGAGCTTTGTTATTTAATATGGACTGATGTTGTAAATTCATTTAAAATCTACCTATAAAAAGGTGCTTAGGTGAATGAGTTTACTCATACAATTCTCACCCTCATTCTCTCCATTCATAATTCTATCTATGGTTTGCAAGACACTTGCAATCCCCTACTGAATCCGCTCCAATAAAACTTGTAACCCATGGCGTTTGATTCTATGAAATTTGTTTGCTTTCATTTCGGATATCATGTAACAGCACTACCTATGAGTCTACGACGTTTTTCTAAGCTTTATAACATAAAAATAGCACCCCTAGTTGGACCTCTTTTTGAGCTGCAGCAGCCATGCCAGTCCATGATGATAGCATACCAAATCATCACAAAAAAAAAAAAAGCATATGGAGTTTCAATTTTTCTGGTGACACCATCAGAAAGGACTCTTTCCCAGCTGCAATAGTCAGTGGCAATTCCCATCATGATAACATGCGTTTCAAAGTGAGAAGAGCTATGAGCTAATCTGATGCTCGAAGCAAGCAAGCCACCGTGATGCTGAAACGGAGACCCAAATTCCACAGACTCCCGAGCTCACTATTCAGTTTTCGTCTTTTTGATTGTTGAAAAATACTTCTGATTTTGTTTGTTTTTTTTTTTTTTTCAATGCATTATGTAGCTGGTATGACATCATCAAATAGAATATATTTGTAATTTGAACTCTTATTTTTGTGACAGAACATAACCAATTTACTTGAAACTGATAAGATTGGATTATGATCTAGTGATCTCTGAGATCAGTTTACAACATTTTTTTTAAAGAATTCAAACCTTGCCAATCTCATTGATTTCCATGGTATAAATAATACAAATATTATCTTCTATCTATCGTAACAACTAATTACAATAAATACGTTTTTCTAAGACCACCCGTAGTGGGGCGTGGTTTTTCCAATTTTTTCGAAAATAGCGCCCCGCACACCATTACATGCGGGCGCTATTTTACTTTTTCAAGGGAGGGCTTGATTTTTATAGCGCTAGATCAATTTTGTGAGGTCCAGTAAGAACAATCCACGTGGCGATGGCAGGCTTCTTTTTCGAACGGTCAAAAAATGGACCGTTGTCCAATTAATTTTTGAACGGTAAATTTTTTTAAAAGGTATTTATATATACCAAACCATTTTATACAAACACACATACAAACATTACTTTCAAACTAAAAACCACACACAAACTAAAACGCCAAAGATGTTTCCATATGGTTCACCGTTCGGGGTCCCGGGTCGACCGGGTGCTAGGCCAAACACTACGAGGCCAAACACTACTACTCCGCTACCACCAAACTGGGGCGAGTTTGACACGAGTACCATGCAATACGCGCAACTTCTGGGCATGCCCGGTCAATTTTATCCGGGCCCAAACATGCCCGCTCAATTTTTTCCTCCACCAAACTATATGCAACCTTCACAAGAGGAGCCCGAATCGGTACCAGAAACTCAAGACGAACCCGAGGGTTCTGGGCGCGGGCGCGGGCGCGGGAGACGCTCGCATAAAAAGAAAGACCCGAACGCTCCTCGTCAAAAAAAGCAACAGGAGCGTTGGGAAAAAGATGAGGAGTTCAAGTTAGCGCGAGCCTGGCTCGACATATCCGAGGACCCGGAAGTTGGTTAGTATTTTTTTTTGTGTTTACATTTATATATATATATTTTTTGTTTTTACATTTATATATATATTTTTTAAATCGTGTGTTATTTTTTTTTTGCAGCAAACTATCAAAATACCCCGGTTTTTTGGCAACGGATTCGGGAACTGTTTTTTGAGGCGGTGGGTAGAGGGGAGCATCGAGACAACGACTCCATATCTGGAAAGTGGTCGGACATTAATAACAAATGTCACGGGTTTGCCGAGGTCTACCAACGCTGCAAGGACAACAGGGCCAGCGGAGAAGGTGATGACGGTGTTGAAGAAACAACGAGTATAAAAGGGGTTAGGTGTAGGGTAGTATTTGAGGTAACGACTCGTGTTCGCAGCAGGGTATAATCCTTGGCTCACAACGATGGTTGGTCTATGGTTGTGTACACGAATGGCAAGCAATCATATACGATAGACAAAGATATAAGTGGTTCGATCTTGTAAGATCTACGTCCACTGTGAAAGATGATCTCTATTAATGAATGATATGAATAACGATACAAGTGGAAATACAAGTGTGTTCGTTCTTATTGGCCAGTATTCAACGTGGAGAGAAAGGAGGTCAAGTCCTCCTTTTATAGGAGATGCATGGGCCGAGGATTCTGGAGCCCATCCATCCTTTAATGGGCCGGACCGGGCCGGTTGGTTGGTAGGCCCCCTTAGTTGGATCCCAACCCTTGGTTAGATAAAGTGATCCAAGTTGGGGAGGGCTTCTTCTGATTGGACCACGTGTCACCTCGTGGTTGGCAGGTTGGGAGGTTCTTCGTCCTCCACACACGTGGCGTGCTGTGGATGGTGTGCAGGGGCGTCAGATGTCAGACGGCTGACCACTTGTCAGCTGACATCTGACGGGAGGAAGCAAGTTGGTGTCCAAGGGGAATGTCTTTGGGTGTTGCCAACTGGTGACCCTGCGCCTTTGGCGCTGTGGTGCTCCTGGAAGTGATTCTTCCCGCGGGTGTTAGAGCTTCCGGTGGAGGCTTTTTTGAATAGTGGGTAGGGTGCGCCTGAAAGCGGTACCCTACCCCTTCAAGTCCCCCAAGTCCAGGGTGTCTCCTGTTCTTGCTTAGAGGGCTGGTGGGGCGCTGGACTAAAAATGTGTCCTTTGTACTCCCTTTTGTTGTGATGGGGGAACTGCTTCATTTTGAGCGAAAGAGTGCGCGTTGCAACTCTTGTGTCATGTGAAAAGATATTGGCGTCCCATTATCTTTGTACATGGCTCTTTTGTAAAACAGTTGCCTTTGAGTGTTCAAAAAGTAAAATCCGGCGGACAACGTCTTTTGGATTTTACGTCAACCCATCGCCAAGTGATGACGTGGCACTTAGGGTGTTAAAAGGTAAAATCCGGCGGAGAACGTCTTTTGGATTTTACGTCAACCCATCGCCAAGTGATGACGTGGCACTTAGGGTGTTTAAAAGGTAAAATCCGGCGGAGAACGTCTTTTGGATTTTACGTCAACCCATCGCCAAGTGATGACGTGGCACTTAGGGTGTTAAAAGGTAAAATCCGGCGGAGAACGTCCTTTGGATTTTACGTCAACCCATCGCCAAGTGGTGACGTGGCACTTAGGGTGTTAAAAGGTAAAATCCGGCGGAGAACGTCCCTTGGATTTTACGTTAACCCATCGCCAAGTGGTGACGTGGCACTTAGGGTGTTAAAAGGTAAAATCCGGCGGAGAACGTCCTTTGGATTTTACGTCAACCCATCGCCAAGTGATGACGTGGCACTTAGGGTGTTAAAAGGTAAAATCCGGCGGAGAACGTCCCTTGGATTTTACGTCAACCCATCGCCAAGTGGTGACGTGGCACTTAGGGTGTTAAAAGGTAAAATCCGGCGGAGAACGTCCCTTGGATTTTACGTCAACCCATCGCCAAGTGGTGACGTGGCACTTAGGGTGTTAAAAGGTAAAATCCGGCGGAGAACGTCCTTTGGATTTTACGTCAACCCATCGCCAAGTGATGACGTGGCACTTAGGGTGTTAAAAGGTAAAATCCGGCGGAGAACGTCCCTTGGATTTTACGTCAACCCATCGCCAAGTGGTGACGTGGCACTTAGGGTGTTAAAAGGTAAAATCCGGCGGAGAACGTCCTTTGGATTTTACGTCAACCCATCGCCAAGTGGTGACGTGGCACTGGGCCAGCGGCAGAAGATGACGTGGCAGTCATAATGGCTTGGTATTAATTGGTGTACTAAGTACGTTACCTTTGTAATTAATTTTTGAATTTTGAAGGGTCTCCTTGTATTTAGGAAACGTGCTTGGGAAGGTGAGGCGGTTTGGTGGACGTGTCAGAGTGCAGAAAGGATGTCTGCACAGTTGTCAGTCACGTCAGCACGTGGGTGGGGAGTTATCAATCGTGTGTCAGGCGAGTGGCCGTACACGCGCGCGAGTGGTGCAGCCTGTCAGCCTGATTGCTGACGTTGGGCAGGTGAGAAGTCGTCCTTTTGGGCAGACGCGTGTCCTCACGTGCTGACGAGAAACTGCTCATCCAGCTTTTATGCCACGTGTTGCGTCCAGATGTGTCCTTCCCTGGCAAGATGAAGGGTCATCTGCCAGCTGTTTCTATCGCATTAAATGCGATGGGTATAAATACCCGAGGAGGTTTTTTGAATTCCTTCTTATCTTTCTTTCGTCTCACAATTTTCTTCTCCATTTCTCTCATCTTCTCCGGTTAATCTTCAAGTTTTCCGGTGATCCTTCGAAAAAATTTCCTTTTTCTTTTTTGACATATATTTTGCATTATGTCTGAGGGTTCCGACGTTGGTGGTAACCCTGGTAAGGCCACCGAGAAGTCCAAGAAGTTGATTCACAACACCACCTGTAAATGGGGTGAGAAGAGTTTTGCCAAATTCGTCAAGGCAATGGAGTTCGATCCGTCGTGGGAGGTGGAGTTGCCTTCAAACAAAGGCACTGCTTTGGCTCCTCCCCCCGGGAAGATGAGTCTGTATGGGGCTCACCTTGCCCTATGTGGGTTTCGGCTACCTGCCACCAAGTTCCAGGTGGATACCTTGGTGAAATATGGCGTCCATGTTACCCAGGTCAGTGGGTTTGGGATGCTTCGTCTGGTGCACTTTGAAGCTTGCTGCCGTGCTTTGGATATTGAACCGTCGTTCGAACGGTTCAATGTCTTTTATTTGTTGAACATGGAGGGTTCCTGGTTCAACTTTGTCCCTCGTCCTCAAGTCCCTCCCTGTGGGACCACTGCTCCGAAGTCTCTTCATGACTGGAAAGAGAAATTTTTCTATGTCAAGAGGGGGGTGATTCCGGTGGACATGCCGTGGAAAGTTGTTGCTGAGCGTCAAAGGGTGGGTGATCACCCTGTGATGGAGGGTTTCCGAGACCAGGAGTGGTTTAAAGAGCTGGTGGCCCGTGCTTCCCCGTTTGATACGGGTATGTGTTCTGAAGCCATGTTGGCTTTACTGGGTATGAGCAGGGTGCAGATCGTTCAAGGGAAAGAGCCGGTGATTACAACCCTTGGTAAGCTTTTTATGGGTCTTTTAACTGTTTCGTCTTTTGATGCCCAGTAACTGATTTGTCTTTTTTTGGCTCAGGGATGTCGAAGTTTGATGCCTTTTTGCTGAGGGACAAGGCCCCGTTAGAATGGAGAGATCCTGCGGGGGGTAGGATGTCCGTGATTGACGAGATGGTGGGTCGATTTTATTTTCCCTATCTGGAGTTCAAGCCAACCGTCCTTCTTTTTTCACGTGAGCATCCTATAAACCCTGACCCTTTATCTTCTGTTCCTCATGCGGGGGCAGACCCTTGTTTTGTCGTTTCCTCTGATGAGGAATCCACTGGATCTTCTGTAGAGATGGTGGATCCAGTGCCTCCGCGTGGTCGTAAGAAGAGCGTGCCCCGCTTTCATAAGCATAAGGTGTTGTCCCAAGCTAAGTCTGCGCCTTTGAGTGCAGGTGGTGAAGGGCCTCTCTTTGGTCAACGTGAGAGACGTGCAGAATCGTCCTCTTCCGCCCCTGAAGATGATTCATCGGTCAGTCCGCTGAAAAAGAAGCGGAAGTTGGGCAAAGTTTCTAGCGGTAAAGCTGCATCCTCCAAGTCTGGTCCCGCACCGTTCTCTATGGAGATTAGCCCTCCGCCCGAGCGTCGTCCTCTGATCCAGAAGACGTTGAAGAAGGTTACCAGTAAGTGGTGTTCCGCCTCTTTGTTGCTTTTTTGCCGTTTTTTGATATTTTTCTAAGTGTTCTGTTTTTTCTTGCAGTTGTTTCTCCGCGAGCTTCTGGTTCTGCCTCCGAGCCAAGTGAGACGGAGGTTGCTAGGGAAAGGCGGGAGGAGGAAGAGGCGAAGGGTCGCGCGGAGAAAGAGGCAGCGGAGGCCGAGCAACGGGCCAAGGAAGCTGCCGCCAAGGAGGAGGAGGAGAGGGTAGCGGCTGAGAAGCTGCGTCTGGAGGAAGCAGCTAAAAAAGCTGAGGAGGAAAGATTGGCAGCTGAAAAGCTGCGTCTGGAGAAGGAAAAGGCTGAGGCCGAAGCGAGGGCTGAGGAGGCGGCCGCCAAGGCTAGGGCGGAGGAGGCCGCCAGGCTCGCTAGTGTTCAGGCGTTTTCTGGTGGTTCTCCTGGGGGCGGTGGTGGTGGACCTGTTGGTGGGAGGTCAAGTGTGGACCGGAGTGACCCGGGTTACTTCGCGGGCGATGTGATCTGGCGTCCGCACTGGAGTATCCGGGAGAACTCCCGCTTTGCCAACCCTCTAACGGCCGAGGAGTTTGTTTCTGAAGTTGTTCCTCCCAAGGAAAGGGAGTATCAAGATAGCCTGCCCCGGTCGCAGTTGATCACCGATATCTGTGTTGGGCAGGCGCTCCAAGTTGCCGCTATTGAATCTTTAAAGCGGCGTGATCAAGAGTATGCCCGGGATATCGCGGAGTTCAATGCTCGGCGGGGTAGCCAGGCACAGAGGGAGGAGAAAATGAAGTCGGAGGTAGATAGGTACCGTGATAGGGCCTATAAAGCTGAGGACCGGGTGAAGGAGCTGGAGAAGGAGCATGCGTTGGCTCATCAGCGGTGGGTCGATGCTTGTCAAGTGACCAACCAGGAGACTATGAAGCTGAAGGATCAGATCCAGACCTTGAAGAATGAGAACGCGAAACTTCGGGACACCGCGGAGGGCCATGCCAAGGTTTTGGCTGATAAGGACTCCGTGGTGGCGGGTCTTCGGTCTGATCTGCGCAACAAAGATGATGAACTTGTTGGTGCCTCTTCTCAGCTTTCCGAGTTGGCGGGTGAGAAAGAAGCGTGGGTGAAGGAGAGGGCGGCGTTGATGGAGGAGCGGGCTTCGTTGGAGGAATCCCTGACCGTGTCGCAGACAGAGGCTGAAAATGCCAAGGTTCTCTTGGATGAGGCCAATGTTGCGCAGGAGAAGTCCCAAGAGTCCATCCGCTGGGTGATGACCGAGGGTATCGCCGGTGTAAGTACTTTTCTCTCCTTCCTACTGTCCTTAGCGTATTTTCTTTCTAATCCTTGTTTTTATGCAGATTTTCAAGCGGTTCTGGAACGAGCCCAATCTCGGCGATCAGGTTGCTGCTATCGCTGCTGCTGCGCGCGCTGCTGGGGAGGCCGAGGGATTCGACACTGGGTTTTACCATGCGCTGAATGGAGGGTGCATTTCTGAGGGTGCGCATGATGGTAAACCCAGGGAGAAGGAGTATGAAGCTGAGCTTCTGAAGTTTGAGCAGGTCGAGTTCCCCATACTGAAGACAGTTGCAGATTGTAATCAGTATGCTGATCCAGCTGGCGCCCTCCGTTACTTTATAGAAGAATCCGACCGTTTGGGTGCGGAGGCGCAGCAGAAGGGGAAGCAGCCAGCGGGTGGTGGTGAAGGTCCGTCTGGGACGCGTCCAGAGGATGTTGAAGAACAGTTGGTGGATTTTGGGGAATCTGGCGAGGAATAGGATTCCTCTGTATGTGTTATGTTTCTGTTGGACTTTGTAAAGCTTGAGGCAGCTTGAACGCCTCTTTTTGATAGTTTATATAAATGAAACTTTTGTTTGTTACTTTGTGTGTTTTTGGATTGATTAATGAGTCCGGCGATAATGATACATGGTATTTATGCCTTGAAGACCCAAGTTCCGATATTGCACACTTTAAGTTAGGCGATAGAATTTTCTTAGGATTCCTCAAAAAAGAAAAATGGCTTAGGCATGTGTAGCCTAAGTCTTTACAAGAATTACATGTAACAGAAGCGTAATTGTGCCGCGTTCCAAGAGCGCGGGACAGGCGTTCCATCGAGCTTTTCTAACGCGTAGGCGCCTTTGCCCAAAATTTCTTGTATTTTGTAGGGGCCCTCCCATGTTGGGGCAAGTTTACCTTACTTTTCCGCGTTTGAAGCGCTATTGTTTCTGAGAACGTAATCTCCAATGTTAAAGTTATGTAACTTAACTTTTTGATTGTAGTAGCGCTCCAGTTGACTTTTGTATCTGGCTTCTTTGATGGCGGCGAGCTCTCTTCGTTCTTCAAGCAAGTCGAGGTTTAGTCGTAGCTCTTTGTCATTCTGCCCTTTTTCCGCCATGAGTACTCTTGCGGAGGGGCATCCTATTTCGGCGGGAATGACAGCCTCAGAGCCATAGGTTAGGCTGAAGGGAGTTTCGCCATTGCTGGTTTTGGTGAGTATGCGATTTGCCCATAGGACGTGTGGAAGCTCGTCCACCCATCCTGTTCGTTTGGTCCCCAGCCGCTTTTTAATGCCTTCGATGATGCTTCGGTTTGCTCTTTCGACTTGGCCATTCCCTTGGGGGTGGGCGACTGAGGTGAAGATCTGCTGGACGCCCATTTGCGCCAACCATTGTTGCAAGTGTTGGTCGGTGAATTGGGTTCCATTGTCGCTTACAATTTGATATGGCAAGCCGAACCTGCAGATGATAAATTCCCATATGAACTTTTTGGTGTGTGCGCCGTCAATTTTTGCTAGCGGCTTTGCTTCGATCCATTTTGTGAAATAGTCGATTGCCACTATTAAGAACTTGACGTTTCCTGGTGCTGTGGGAAATGGGCCGACAAGGTCTATTGCCCATTTCTGGAACGGCCATGCCGCTGTGACGGGAATTAAGTCGTTTTTAGGGCGCAGGGTGTTTGGCGCGTGGCGCTGGCAAGAATCGCACTTGCGCAGTTCTGCCACTGCGTCTGGGTGCATGCCTGGCCAATAATAGCCTGCGTTCATTAGCTTGGCCACCACCATTCTGGGTCCTGCATGTAGTCCGCATGTACCTTCGTGGATGTCTCTGATGAGGAAAGAGGCGTCCGCTTTGTCGACGCATCGCAGTAGCGGACCGAGGTATGATCGTCGATAGAGGACTCCGTCCGTTAACTGATAGTGCAAGGCTTTGTGCTGGAGCTTTTGTGCCTCCGCCTTGTTATCGGGTAACGTTCCGGATGTGAAATAAGCTTTCAGTGGTGCCATCCAAGAGGTGTTTCCTGTTTGGATGACGTTGACTTGCCTTGTGGGAACTGATGGGGCTTCTTGTAGTTCGACACGGACGTTTTTGGCCATGTGCTCAAAGACTGTGGAAGCCATCTTGCTTAAGGCGTCGGCGGGTTTGTTCTCGCTGCGGTTGATGTGGATGACTGTGCAGGAGACGAATTTGCGTATGAGTAGTTTGGCCTGTTGTAGGTATAGGGCCATTGTGGCGTCCCTCGCATCGTATGTGCCATTGATGTGGCCCGCTACTAGTAGTGAATCGACATGCGCTTCGATGTGTGAGGCTCCCATTTGATGTGCGATGCGTAGTCCTGCTAGGAGCGCTTCGTATTCTGCCTCATTGTTTGTTGCGGCAAAATCTAATCTAATGGCGTATGTGTATTCTTTTTTGTTTGGGCTAATCAGCCGCAAGCCCGCACCTGCGCCATCTGAGTTTGACGCACCGTCGGTGTAAAGGTTCCACCTTTCATTTTCCGGCGTTGGTTGTGCGGGATCCTGCTCCGCGAGGCACTCCGCGATTTTGTCCGTTGGTATTTCGGTGGCGAAGTCAGCGAGGACCTGTCCATTAACTGCGGGTCTGGGCTTGTAGTTGATGGTATGTTCACCTAGTTCGATTGCCCATTTTGCTAGACGTCCCAAGGTTTCTGGCTTGCGTAGGACGTCACTGATTCTGTAGTCTGTTAGGACGTTTATTGGGTGGCCGTGGAAATATCGGCGCAATCTGCGCGAAGCGTGGATGAGAGCTAGTACCAACTTTTCCATTGTGGAGTACCTAGTTTCTGCGTCTAACAAGGTTCTACTGATGTAGTAGATGGGTGTTTGTACGGTTTTGCGGTCTACCAAAAGTACCGCGCCGATTGCCCTTTCTGTTACAGAGAGGTATAGGGTTAGCGGCTCTTTGGGTAATGGTGCTGTGAGAGTAGGTAAATTCATAAGACATTCTTTCATTTCTTTAAAAGCTTTTTCCGCCTCAGGGGTCCAGCGGAAATTACTTTTCTTAAGACAATTCTTTAGAGTGTCTACAAATGGAAAAGACTTTGAAGTGTAATTTGAAAGGAAGCGGTTGAGAGCGACTAGTCGCCCCATTAGCGTTTGTACTTCCTTGATGCTTGTTGGTGAAGGCATTCTTTCAATTGCTAGGACTTTGTCTGGATTTGCGCGGAAACCGTCGCGCGTGACTACAACGCCTAGGAATCTTCCTTCTTCCATGCCGAAGGAACATTTGCTGGGGTTCTAATTTTGTGCTCGGCCTTACCATTTTGTGATGATGTGTAGGGGCATGAAAGACGGTATAAGATACCATTGGTGGTGAAAAAGTTTTGAAATGATGTGTTTACGTACTCTCGACCATTGTCACATTAAAAAGTTTTAATGGTTCGCTCAAACTGAGTTTTAATGGTGGATGCAAAATGGGTGAAAGAGGGAAAGACTTGGGATTTTTGGGCAATGAGATATGTCCATAAAAAATTAGAATAATCATCAAGAAACAACACAAAATATTTATGGCCAGAGGAACTTATTATAGGTGATGTCCACACGTCACTATGAATTATGTCAAACGGTTGAAAAGTAAAATTATTAGAATAAAAGAAAGGCAATCAAATACTTTTTCCAAAATTACAAGACTGGAAAATATTATTCGAAGACATATCAAAATCTAAAACATTAGAAGTTTTCAATTTATTTAATTATGCGCGTCCTGGGTGGCCAAGACGATGATGCCAAACTTGTGAGGAGATAGCTGCAAAGGCGGAAGGTTGAGAGGTGGATGACCCGAACAGCAAGGGATATAGATCACCGCTTCTGTTGCATCACAAGAGTGGTGCCTTGGTTTTGTAATCCTTCACAAGAAAACCAAACGAGTCAAATTCAACAGAAACAGAATTGTCCGTAGTAAATCTACGAACGGAAATTAAATTTTTAACAAGTCTAGGGGAGTATAGGACATTTTTTTAGGACAAATGGTAGGAAAGGCTTAGGTAGTTATATTGTGCCTTGTCCCAGTACCGGGATGGTATCTCCATTACCTACAATAATATTACGAGACAAGCAAAATTAGAAAAAGTATGAAAGTCACCTTGCTCGTTGGTCATGGTGGATGATGCTCCTGTGTCCATGTACTGAATTGGGTCCAGTTGCTGCAGGGACATGGTGTAGAAGGCCTATTCTATGTCAGTCAGGCTATAGGCGGTGTGGGCTTGTTGGGGTTTTGGGCCGAGCAGGCCTAGTTGTGTCGCGGCGAGTATGTGGGCTTGTTGGATGTTGGGTAAGGACAAGGCGGGGTGGGCTAGTTTTGTGGGTAATGGGCCGGCTGGTAAGAGTAAGTTTGAGAGGCCCACTAAGGAGCCCAAGGGAAGTAAGGTGATGGCGGCCAAGGTTTCTGTTGTGGAGACCAGGTTTGCGAGTAACATCCACGTCCGAAGGTGGAGTGGCCACGACCTCAGTGACCGCACCGGCCTGCCCACGGCCGTAGGAGGCGGTGTCAGGACGGATTTGGTCTTGGTTGGGAGGTCGTTGTGTAGAGGCGGTAAGGGCAGTGGAGGCGGTTTTGGAGTCATGAAGGGCTTGCTCAGCTTTACGGGTTTCAACTTGGATGATTTTGGAGCGGGCGGTATAGAACGAAGGTAGTGGTTCTTGTTGTGAGAGAATGGTGGCAATGCCCTCATACTATTCACTAAGACCTGCAATGAGTTGAGAACGAGGCGGTCATTATCAACCAGAGAATCAACATTAGCCAATTGATCGGCCAAGGTTTTCAGTTCCTGACAATAGGTCGAGACGCTAGAGAAGGCGTCAAGACGGGTATTAGAAAACTTGTTCATTAGGTATATGGCCATGGCGCTTTTGTTATCTTGGAAGAGGTTTTGTATGGCTATCCATGCTTCGTAAGCAGTGGAGGATTTGTTGATGATGGTGTGAAGAAGATCATTGGAGATGGTGCTATATATCCATTGTAAGAAAATGGCATCAAGCCGTTCACAATCATCTAGGGATTTTGGTGTGGTGGAGGAGGAGGCTTCGGTTTCAGATGGTGGAGGGTGAGGGGAAAGGTGGTCGTGAACCATGAAAGCCTTACAGTGGATGGTGAACAGGGTGGACCAGGAGCCATACTGGGCGGAATTAATCTCAAGAGTTATCGGGATGAAGTCTTTTATATTAGATACGGTGGTGATAGGGTGAAGTTTGGATTCAATGATGATAGGTTGTGGAGGAGATTGGGTGTTCGGTGGTGGGGTTGTCATGGCGGTAGAATAGCAATCGGTAGAAGGGATAAGAATGAAAAGGAAGGTGGAATAAAGTAGAAGGCCGGCCGATTAAGGAATATCGATGGCAACAGGGGAAGCAAGAAGGTGGCGACGGCCGGTTATGGTTAGGAAGGTGGTACCAGGTCTCGTGATACCATAATAGAATTCAAACCGTGCCAATCTCATTGATTTCCATGGTATAAATAATACAAATATTATCTCCTATGTATGGTAACATATAATCACAATAAATACAATATAAATCATTACTACTAGGGTGTTGCTATTTACACCCTACTCTAGTACACCATACTCTATAAACTACCCTCAATAAATGCAGTCATTATTAGTTAAACATTAATTACCTAGACTTTCTAATCAATTATTTAATTATTACCCAATAAATTCTTTTTTTAGTGAATGTATAGGTAAATGGTATAAAATTTTAATAAACCCAATATTATACTAGGCTCGATGAGCCTGGCGAGCTTCATATGCCAGGCTCGAGCTCGATAAGTAAGCGAGCTTTGATCTAGGCTCAAGCTCAGCTCGAGCTCGCTAACGCTCGACTCGTTTCGAGCTTTTTTACCAAGCCGGTATCAAGTAGTTCGCGAGCTGCTCGACTCCTTTGCACCCCTACATATAAGTGTTTAATGGGGTATTAATAGAATGTAAAAGATTGGTTTATATCGAATTAAAGTTTTAATATAATGTTAATCTAAAGTTTTTTTTTTTTTTTTTGAACGGCAAATTTTTATTACACCTTTATTCCATCTTACCTTGCATTTGCAAGGATTTAAACCCACAACCTTACATTTGTAAGGGGGACACCATACCACTAAACCAAGAGGCCATGGGTAATGTTAATCTAAAGTAATTACCATAAAACAAGATTTTCATGAAAAGTGGAAAACGTTTAATGGGGTATTAATATATGTTAATCTAATATCTAATATATTTAATATAATCATTTGTTAACAGAGAGATCCATTCCCTATGTTGCCATTTCTTCAGGAAAAAAAAAGTAATTACCATAAAACAAGATTTTCATGAAAAGTGGAAAACGTTAGGTAAGAAGAAAGGTCACCAAATTGATTATGTTGGGGTACTATTAGATAAATTGTATGCGAGTATTAATTAGATCAAACTATCAAAGTTCACCTTCTTGTGTTTAGCTAAATAGGGAATAGTGTTTGGTAGGAAAGTTATGAATTATAGCAAGTTAGGTTTTGTGTAATCATGTCATACTATGCTATACTATACACAACCAGTGGCGCAAGTTTGTTGGGGCGGGGAGGGGCGAACGACCCCCTCGAATTTTCGCTCAGAAGTGCTGATTATATAGTATCCGTATAGAAATTTTTAGGTATATATGTTTTCGACCCCCCGGTTTTTTTGAAAAAAAATAGGTATATACGGTTTCGACCCTTCGTTTTTTTTTGAAAACAAAAAAAAATAGGTATACGGTTTCGACCCCCGTTGGCCCATTTTAAGAGGTAAACCTAAGTGTTTGATTTAGCCAATTTATTTTTCTTGATGATTTTTCTTTAGAAAAACCCAACTTCAAAGCCCACTTGAAAAACCTAAACCCAAAAAAATTTTAACAAAAAAAAAACCTCGCCCCTTCTCAGCTCCTCTGTTGTCTGTTCAACTGTGTCGAAAAAAACCCCCCGTCCCTTCTCAGCAGTCAGCACTTTGTTGTAATTTGTAATTTTTCTTCATTGAAAAATCAATCAAAGTTCATTGTGTATTTGTCTCCATCTGACCATCCAGGTACTGTATTTTATTTTCATAATTCATATTGAATATAAATTATATAATATTTGCAAATGTTTTGTTGAGTCATGACTGTGTTGTGTTGTCTGTTGAATGTTGATGTTGACACGTTGAAACAAATGGCGATTTGGAGATGGTTTTTTTTTTCCTTTAATATGTTGAATGTTTTTTTTTCCTTAATTTAATGTTTATGTTATTATTAGATTATACGATGGGGAAGAATAAAAGCATAACATCTTTTTTTAAAAGAGTGAATGAGGAACAAGTAGATGGAACAAATAATGAAAATATAAGTAAATAGCATGGTGATTTACATAGAAAGAGAAATTACTGAAAACTTTGATTCGGAGTCCATAATTGAAGAATTCAAAAATCTTAAAAGTCGTCAGGCTGAACTGTAATTCTTCATCCAGGTACCCACACTTTGTCTCATTTTTAATGTTTTAGTGTATTTGTTCAATTTTTTGTTAAACGATGCTTAGAACTTTGATATTATTGTATTTAATGTTTGACTTTATCCGAATTGAATCGCCGACCCGAACATATAACCCGACCGAACATATAATAAAAAAAAATTAGGTCTCGTCCCGTGACTGGTTATTTCCGACCCCCCGGACCAATTTTTCAAGCTTTGCCACTGTACACAATTGAAGTAACATGAACTACCTAGTATGTTTTACATGTTGGGAATCATGGTATCAAATACGAAGCGGAAACAGTTTTTATATTATTAATAAAATCGATTATATACAATATATAATATTAGGCCGATTTATATATATAAATATATGTTCAATTTTATTAATCTGATTAATAAAATATTCCCAATCAGGATCCCAGTTAAACGCGTATAAACAATTAAATAAGAAACAACCATAGGGGGTTTAGTAATCAACCTTTGACGACTACACTGGAATTGTAACACGCGGGTTTCAATGAATCCTCGCTAGTAGGAATTTTAAGCCCGAGCACTGGCCAACCAAGAGCAACACTTTGCAAGAGGGAGGCGGCGATGGTGGTGGTTTGCGGTGGACAAAGGGGCGGCGGCTCCTAAGGGTGGTCGCAAATCTTGAGAGGAGGCAAGGGTTATGTTGTTTAATCTTTATCAAAACATGTGATTAGAGTTTGATCTATCACACCTATTTATAAAGATAAAATTACACATAATGGTTAGTCAAAGTGTAACCTATACTTGACCACTTAATTAGTCAAAGTCATACACTTGACCATTTGACTAGTCAAAGTGTAATCCCTTTTATTTAATAACTAGGTTAGAGCCCCGTGGGGACCCACGGTGCAAACCAAAGTAAATTAAAAAAAAATTTAAACTAAGACTTGTATTATTCAAGTTGCGTGCCCGTAAAACCAATCAATATATCCAACCTAATATTAACATGCAATTCCAAAACAAACAATCAACTACCATGAAAAAAAAAATCAAAATAATGTTAATGTAGTAAATTAAATATTAAAACAAAAGTATTAAAATAAAACTTGTATTATTGAAGTTGTATGTACATAAGTTCAAAGATGATAAGTAAAAAAATGCATCAAAATTTTTGACCTTATTCATAAATCTTGAAATACTTCTTTGTACACGACGTTGGATGTTTTGTTCGTCAGTTCACCATCTTCATCCACTATAACTATCTTCAGTCCATCTCGACTTCTGACCCTTGATAGTGCAACATACAACTGGCCGTGCGAAAAAACTGGATCCTTCAAATACAACCCAACTCTCGATAACGATTGTCCTTGACTTGTTTATTGTCATTGCGAAAGAAACAGCAAGTGGAAACTGTTTTCTGTTAAATTTAAAAGGAATTTTCTTATCCGAAGGGGATAAAGTAATTCTTGGAATAAACGTTCGCATTCCAATGTTGCTTCCTGAAATGATTTTGGCTTCAATTACACGTTTTCTCATTTTCACAACTTGTAACCTTGTCCCATTACACAGACCGCTTTTTTGATCAATGTTTCTTAGTAACATTACAGGAACACCAACTTTCAAAACCAGACGATGGTTTGGTATTCCAGAAAACTTAAGACCATTCAGCACATCGGGAGAAACTAATCTTTCATCAACATGTTCATTTACATCTTCGGACTGACAAACACTGTCTGAACTAAGATACTCAACTTTGTCACCTGGAAACATAGAAAGTAATCTATCATTAATTTCTTGGACAACTTCATTCAACGGTGCCAATATAGCTCGATCTTGAAAATAATCCGGGATGTTGATGTTATCCACAAGTGACGGATACACAAAGGATATCAAATCAGAGACAGGATCCGAAGATTGAGAAATAAGTAAGTCATCAGGTATCTCAATAACATCCTGATCATCACTTATTGTATCCACCTTTCCTTCTCCTATATCCAGAAGCCAAGATGCAAAGTTTTTAGTTTCCTCGATATCAGACTTGGAGGTTCCTGAAAGCAACCTCATATTTTTGGTTAACTCTAAAACAACGCATCTGTGCCAAATGTATGATGAACTTAAAGAGGCATTAACAATGTCATGCCTAGTTCCATTTGGTACAACCGGTAGAATTTGTCTAAAGTCACCCCCAAACACAACAACCTTTCCACCAAATAACAAATCAGACGAGTCATCAGGATGAACAGCAAATACATCTTTTAAGCTTCGATCTAGTGCTTCAAAGGCATGTTTATGAGTCATGGGTGCTTCATCCCAGATAATCAAATCGGTTTTTTTAAGCAGTTGTGCAACATCACCGTTAGGTGGTATGAAGCACATAGAATCTTCAGTTAGGTTTATAGGAATACGAAACCTGGAATGTGCTGTCCTACCACCTGCCAATAGCAAAGATGCAATACCACTCGAAGCAACATTCAAAACAATCTTTCGTTTACATCTTATGGATGAAGCTAGTGTCTTCCACAGGAACGTTTTACCAGTACCACCGTAACCATAAACAAAAAAAACTCCTCCTTTCTTCTCATCGACAGCTTTCATTACACAGTTATAAATATTTTTCTGTTCATCTGTTAAAGAAGCGAACTGAGTATCAAATTCTTCAACCAAACTGTTTGTGTCATATCCCAACTCCTCACAAATAAGACGATTGTCTAAAGACGATAGAAACTCATTCTCGGGATATGGCATGCCTACGAAATGTCGTAGACTGGAACTATTACGCAATAAGAACTTCTCGATATCAAGTAAAGCTAAATTCTTAATTTCGTCGTCTGAAAGGATCAAATCTGGGAAAAAAATGTGTTAGAATGAAATATATAGAATAAAATTAAAATATAAAATGAATAAGTGAATATGGGGAACCATTAAAAATAGTATAATTTACATTCATAATAATTATGAATGATTTCTGTTTAGTATATGTCCACAAAATTGTAGAAAATCTATGTTAAAGTAATAATATATTAAAAAAAGTTAAAAACCTGGACAGTTTGAATCTATTCTTCTCTTGCGTAAAATGTCATCAGACAAATAATTCCATGTTTCCTCCCACACAATGTCAGGTCTTGACAAACTGTTGGACGCTAAAAGAGTTGCAAATAAGTTCCTTAGATAAGGGCCAGAACCTGCAAAAGCCGCTTCCTTTATTGCTTCAACATATTCAGTATCATCATCCAAGAGTCCCATAGCGTAGCATGCATCCCTAAAAGAGGATTGGACTTTCCCATCAACTTTAAGAATATCTTGAAATGATGTTGGTCCTTTAACCTTATTCAAAAGAATTCTCAAAAAATAAGCTTCACCAACAGAAGCAGGAACTGAATGAATCCGACCAATTGACTTTATTCTTTGCCTAGGCTCCCATTTTCTTTCTTGTGCTTTCCAAACATATTGTGAAGGGAATTGGATGTAAGTTAGTTGCCTTGCATTGGCATCATTTTTGTTGCGTTCCATCCAACCCAAAAACATAGATGTAGCACAAGACGGTTTATTGAGAACGTCGTCAATGTCCTGCGTAGCATCGAAAACAATTCTTTGTTCACCGGGTAGATGAAAAGGTAATCTCATTACAGGAGGTGTCCTGTAATGAATATCATATGAGAATATTCTCCATGAAGCCTCACACGCAGAAATATAACGACAATCATAAAATCCTTTGACTTCATCAACCACTATGTCTTCACCCGGTACTTTCTTGCTTTCCACAAAATTAACAGTAACTCTATCTGGACCCTTGTTAATGTATTTAAATAAATACTTAATGGATCCAGCTTGGTTACACCATTCAACGTTGATATGTGCCTGGTATCTTTTAAGAAGAGTCTTGTTATACGGAACGACATATCTGTTATCTAACTGCTCACCAGACTTTTCTACAAACGAACCATTATCTCTTCGTCTATACAATGCATAACCATCATTATCGATAGAGGTTTCATGCTGAAAATTCTTTGGGAAGTTTTTTGAACATTTGTCATTGACCATACACGGACAACGCATGTTCAAAGGTCCACAAGGACCGTGAATCATAAATTCACGTACAAGTTCATACAGTTCTGGCTCCTCATCTTTATTTGGTATCTCAGCTGAAATGAAGTTGTCAATATGGTCAACTGTTGGAAGCTTATAACCAGCGGCCATGAACAAACAGATGTGTGCATGCGGTAATCCACGTTTTTGAAACTCAACCGTGTATACAACTGCAAAGTATTGGTAGCAAACAAAATAAAATAAGTTACAAAGGTTAAAAAAATAAATAAATAATGTTCTAATAAAATAAACTTCATGTATTTGTACCAGCTTCAACAGTTCCAAATAAGTGTTTATCTTTCAGGTCTTTAATTATCGAATCAAGTTTTATTTTAAACAACCTGCATAAAATGTCTGGCCTATCTTCTGGTCTAAGAGTGGTATCTTGAAGATATCTTCTCATCTCTGGCCATTTAGGATTACAAGTAATTGTAATAAAATAGTCAGGGTATCCGTACCACTTGCATATTGCCATTGCGTCTAGATAATTTTGCATCATATATCTAGCGCCACCTGTAAAAGAAGATGGAATAATAACTCGTTGACCCATGCTTGATGTCTCTGTTTGTCCTTCTTCTCTTTGTTTGCTTAGGACATTATACTTCTCACTCCTAATAAGGGTTTGCTTACCCTTAATGAAATTTAATCTTTCCATTTCAATCATTGTATATGAATCAACTAAAAATTGCTGTAAAAGTCTCCTTGCATTAAGAATTAGGGAGAATTCATTACTCCTATCTTGAATCCTATAAGCAAAAAACTCCCTCATTGTTGTACTTTCATGTTTTTTGTTTTTTGTATTTGAAGATGAGCTCCCATCTGATAGGATGACATTTTTTTGACGGTCATTTTTTTTGTTTTTTGAATTTGAAGATGAGCTTTCATTTGGTAAGGGAACATTGCTGTGTAGGATGTCAATTCTATATCCATCGTCACCATAAGGAAGCAACAATGGATACTGAAGAGCAAGGTATGACGGATGTAACTCACTAACTCTTTTTAGCTTTCCGTCAATGGTCTGCACGATAATATCACGTTTATCTGTTTCTTCATTGAGGTCACCAATTATCAATGCAGCAACTTCAGAAACTGTGGGCAGGTTGTATGTTCTACCATCTTCTTTCCTCATTCCGTTTAAGCGAAGCTTGACTTGTGCATCAGGATTCTTCTGAAAGCAATCTCTCGCCATTCTATAAGATTTGACCAAGGAGTTTTTGTCATCCAACATTTTTTTCAATTCTTTTACAATTTTAAACTCAAGCGCCTTTTCTGATGAGTTGTCACACCACGCCAATGGCGGAAACACGTGGCGCGACGCTCGAAAGCATATCAAAGTCAAGATTAACACAAACTATATTTAATTAGAAAAGATCATTATATTAAGATGTCGGGAAGGGGTACCTGGTTTCAAACATTACTTAAAACCACAAACATTAAGTTTTAAAGTGGGGTGTTTCCGTTTATGTCCCAACCCGAAGGTAACAATAGATGAAACCCCCAACCATTGTCTGACATCCCAAATTCCACCGTACTAGCCGCATACCTGTTCAGCACTTAGTTACCTGAAAGATATGTTTAAAAAGACGTCAATATATAAAATATTGGTGAGTTCACAGGTTTTAGTTTCGTAAATACGACATTTTTACATTCTGTGCAAATCCAGCACGTTTTTACTTCCTGTGCAAATCCAGCACGTTTTTACTTCCTGTGCAAATCCAGCACATTTTTACATCCTGTGCAATCCAGCACATTTTGTGGCCTTTGTACGGAGTAGCTAGCTCCTACAAACTATGATGATAAGCAATCCCCTGAGTCCCATAACCAAACCAAGACTAATAAATTTGCCCCGCTCCAAGTCGTTTCTCGGAACCCAACGACTTAAGTTCAGAATACGTGCACCTCTTGTCTTTACCGGGTTGACGCTATCAACCAGAGGTGGGCCTCGTCAGGCACCAATAGTACTATCCAAATATTCCTTTGGTTTCATTTTGCCTGAATTAATGGTTACAGTAGCGAGGACCCAACCCCGAGTGGCGACCAAAAACTCAAGTACTCATCATGCCACTTACCACATTTTAACCTTTGAAAACATTTCAATATGTGATAATTTTTGACAAACATATCTTTCCCCCAGTTAAAACAGTAAAATGGGGCCGTGAAACTCACCTTAATTTCCATGCTTAGCTAGCAAATAAAATCCAAAGCTTTGACCGACTTCCTCGTGCCCTAATTACCAATGAAGGACACCTTAAAGTCTATCATATATAAACCTAGCTTAATTTCCGGTTAAAAGATAGTTTATTCAACTATCTTGACTCGTGTGTACTAACCCGAGTCCTTAAGTGTTTTAACTCGACGAACCGATCGTGACTTATCATAATCCATGAGTTCACATACGACATAGTACCCAAGTCGCGCACCTGTTACTATTCGTGTGTAAACCATGTTGGACTACTACCATGAAACGCACAACTCATCCCGAGTAGTAGCTTGTCTCGTAAATCGGATAATATGATTGTCTTGTATAATTATTTTTGGATAATATACCTTGCGGGAATATAATATAGTTATTAAAATCCTTTTAATAACATTTGTTATTTCTTTTCACCAAATCCGAGTGTTTTAAGTGCTTTCGAAACATTATTTTCCAATAATTTTTCCCCAATAAGTTAGGCGTCTACGTATTTCAAATCCGTATTTTTGACAACGTTTTGGTTACCAAAAGTCATTGAAGTTGGCACAATTGACGCTCGACAAAACTATATATTTGTTTTGTAAATATTGTTCGGGATCGACTATTATTGTTTCCAATGATCTTCGTCAAAACGTCGCGAATTTGTATAAATGCATTTATCAAAGCACTTGGAAAATGTATTTATGAAAACATACACAACGATTTTAACCTCGTTGCGCTTCGGATTTTATAACAAAATTTCGGCAGAGTTTCCTCTGTTTTTATACGAACCAGACAACACAAGTTGTCTACAAATTTCCCAGACTCGACATCCACTTACAATTAACAATCAATTTATCCGCATTTCCAAATTAAACGAGACTTATACGTTTCGACGATTATATAATTCACACTTATATTTATATAACTATATAGTCCAACAACAACGCTAAGTCACGCTTTTAATATACAATGACAACCACTTTATTTATACATTTCGTGTATTCTTTATTGGTTCGTTTAGCGAGTTAACACCGTTTTCGTTCGTATTTATTACTTATAAATTATATACTTGTTTATAAACAATATCACCAAATAAATACGAAAACTAATTTTACCATATCGTACGCGCGCCTCGTTCTAGCGACACCTTTGACCAGATCTGACCCGTTGACCCGGACCAAGGTTGAGTCGAATCCGAAACACACGGATCTGATCCGAAACGCCCGGACCTGACCCGAAACATTCAGATCTGACCCGAACTTGAATCAAACCAAACCGAACCATCCCGAGCCAGCTAACCTATCGGGTCAATGCCTCGACCATAACCCGAACCGTCACCAGATCTGGAATGGATCTGAGACTGAACCCCGATGACACAACCACCATCTGACCCGGAACCACCTTCGAACCACCCCACCTGCCGAGCCACCCACCAGAACAACCACCTCCGGCACCACAGCCACCACTATCAAACAAACCACCATCAAATCGGCCACTTCATCCCGTCACCACCCCAAAACCACCTCTGCGCTGCTGTCTCTGCACCGCACAGCCATCATCATCCACCCCATGCCCATTTTCGGGCTTAAACCACCGCTACCGGCCACCAAGCGGCCTCCATAACCACCCCCGACATTACCCGCGCGTCACCGGGACCCGACCAAACCCGTTTCAGCTCGTCTTCGGGCTTAATCTTCCATTTTCGTAGCTGTTCCAGCCCGTTTTGGGGCCTACGACCACCGCACAGCCACCACCATGGGTGGTGGTGGCCGATCCTTGGCATGGTGAGGAGGAAGGAGCTCGTGGGTGAGTGCACGGGTAGAGAGAGAGAGTGAGATCAGATCTAGAGAGAGAGAGTAGAGAGAGAGAGGGTTGCGGCTGAAATGGAGGAGAAGAGAGAGGTTAAGGAGCTTTTATAGGTAGGGTTTCTTGGTAGGTGGGAGTATACCGCGTATCGAACCCGTTTTAAACGAAAACGCTTCGGTTTGTTTTTAGGCTCGAGAATATGTTATAAAAATCATTCGGTTGTGTTCGTAATTAAAAACACAACTAAACCGAGCAATTTAGTTATTATTCTCGTAGCTCGACGCGTGAAAACGGAACACGCGTTAAAAATCGCGTTAATCGATCCGGTCGAGCTATACTTCATTTAGGCGACCTGTTCACTTTCGAAACTAAATAAATGAAATTATTTATAATAAATAATTATTCCGAAAGCTCGATAACGGTTAAAACCACGCGTTTCGACGTTCGAATCCCACGTCAGTTCCTCTCCGCGTTTCCCCAAAACGCTGCGTTTTTGGCCGTTTACCACGCCGATTTCACATCCGTTCGCATCGATAGTAAATACGTGTCGTATTTTCATAGAATAAACTTATGTTATTCCAGTTTGACAAATTTTTGCTGATGTCAGTTCGTTACGTTAAACACGCGAAGTCTTTCTTAAAAGGCATCAAGACTTCAACGAACTTTCAAAAGGACATCGTAGGACTCATATTAGCTCAACTAACCATAATTAACCTTAAACCATGTTAATTATTTCTAAAACATGATTAGAATCACGTTAATCGTTGTACGAAATTTGCCGGTTGTCACATGAGTGATCCTCATCTGCATCACTATAAATAAGATGAATGTATTAGATTGAAAAGCATTTGGGTATGTATACCGTTCGAAACAAAAGAAATTAATAAAAAAAATAACATACCCAACGACATTGATTCTATTCGAAACTTCATTTTCAGTATCATAGATGTATAGCTGAGAGAATACTGGATTTTGTCCACGTGATGGTAAAAGATTTCCCAAAGCATGGTAGTTCTCACCACTTATACGATAAATGAAAGGAGCATTACCATGATTTATAGACTTATCAATTTTTCCACCCATGGAAGTAAATGCAAACATAGAGTTGAACCGTCTTATGTTCTTTAAAAAGAATTTGCTTTTAGAATCAACACCATTAAAATACTCTTTATAACTGTCCGGTGCCTCCTTAAAAGGAGGAAGCAAAACTTTTCCATAACCACAACATAGAGAGAAATTTTGTTTACCACCACTTCTTTTATGACCTCTTGTAGATTCACAACTCCACAATCTTGCATTGCAATCTTCACAAGTCACATTTTGATCCCCATGGTCCAAGTAATCTAAAAATAGATATTGAAAATTTATATATATAAAATAATTTAAATGTAATTTAGAATTACAATTGAATATATTTTATATTAATTACCGAATAAAGAGTACCTGGAGATATGCCTTTTCTTACAATGTTTGAAGTTACACCATGCAGATTTTCTAAGCATTCTTCCAAGTCGGCCATCGGTATGGGAGTAATACTCGGTCGTTTTCGTTTTAAATTAGATGTTGACCGCGTATTGCGTACATTGGCATTTCGATTTGCTTGTTGTTGGGTAACATTACAAAGCGGAGACCTAACACCTGAAGATCCTGACAAAGTAAAATAATATAAGTTTGATAACTGTTCATGTATTATAATATACTTTGTAAAAGTAAGTAATCTCTACACATACCAACAATGTCAACTGGGTGTGATTGAGTGTTAGGTGTTATAGTTAGTTTTCCTTTATTACTCCGCTTAGAATCCAAGATATGCTTTCTTTCTTTTCGCCCTTGTTTATAAAATTCTAATAAATTGCTATGTTGAGATTCGTGACAGACTGTTCAAAAATGAAATAAATAAATGTCATGCTTTGAAAATAACATAACTACAAAACGGAAAAATACAATACGATTATACTAACAGAAACACATAAGCGAACAAATGATGACATAAAAAAAAAAGATAAATGATACCGTTAGAGATGTTTGACAAAGGCGTTATCTGGGTGTTAACTATAAAATAAAAAGAAATAATTACAAAAATAAATTGAAATGAGTAAGCAAAAACACATTTGGGCAATGTATAAAAGAAAATTTACCTTCAATTGTTACACGATTATTTGATTTTGTGGATGCAAAATTTGTTTTTTTTCGCTTTGTGCAATCGGCACGGTCATTAGAGATGTCTGACAAAGGCGTTCTCTGTGTGTTAACTACAAAAATAAAGATAACTAAGTAAAAAAACAACGGATTGTAGTAAGCAATAAGACATATGTGAAATGTAGAAGAAAATTTTACCTTGAATTGTTACTAACGAAGGAGTGAAATCGGTTGGAGAGCCTTCTACATTTTCAACATTAGAAGCTGAAGAACCGACATTGGAACTTATGCTATCCAAATATGCATTCATCCGTTTACGTCTCTCAGAGACATTAAGACTCACTGAACAATAGAGTATACTTATACATATTATTTTGTAATTGAAATTTAAGAATTAAATTTATAAGATCAAACATAACAAATTATGTACCATTTGATATGTCGGACAACGGTGTTGCAGTATTCATATCTCCATACATGTTTATAAAAGGTGTTAGTATAATAAAATATAAACATATATCAATGTAAACAAATGTAAAAAAAAAACCGTAATGATTACCGTTAGATTTACGCCTCAGGTTACCAACTTTAGATTTCGGTAAACTAAAAATCTCTTTTGGGGGTTCTGACATTGTAAAAGTTATTTTTTTTCTTCAATAAAATAAGTATGCTCCCTGAAAATTAAAAAAAACATAGTATTGATGATTGAAAAATATTTGACAAACTCACGTATTTTACGCTTTAACAAATTGTAGAATATAAAATATACAATGCAAAACACAAAAATATAGTGTTACAATGTTTAATACATTTTTCTTAAAGCGGATTTTTAGATGATTTATTACGGTTATTATGAGTTCATCTTTTTTAATATTATACCAAATGTAATATACATCTATCTATATAAAATTAAATAAAATGGAGATGGTTCACCTACCATCATCAGCAATGTGTGTAACCTACTTTTTATTATTATATTACAATTCAATAAAGCAATTTTGAACACAAAGACAGAGACACGCGAGCATAATTGTATATTAAATACAATGATAAAGAACTATGTTTGTTAAGAAAACAAAATAAATCAGGTATGGTAAAAATGGACTTACAAAAGTCTTTGCTTCCACAGTCTGGAACAAAACTGAATGTGAAAAAGGAGTGTATTCGAAACACATAAAACGTAATTGAATGTGAAAAAGGAGTGTATTCGAAACACAAAACTGAATGTGAAAAAGCAGTGTATTGGTCCACTTATATAGTTGAAGTATAATTATGAAATGATTGAATTTTTTTGCTTGATTAGTAAAATAGACTTAAAATTAGCAAAATTAGTGCATGAAATGCTGCCATTCGTGTTAACTGGTCTTTTAATACATTTTTCTTAATGCATTCAAAATTAATTCGTGTTGACCGAATTAAAAATAAGCAAAATTAGTGCATGAAATGCTGCCATTCGTGTTGACTGGTCTTTTAATACATTTTTTTAATGTATTAATTCGTGTTGACCGAATTAAAAAATAAACAAAATTAGTGCATGTAATGCTGCCATTCGTGTTGACTGGTCTTTTAATACATTTTCTTATTGCATTCAAAATTAATTCGTGTTGACCGAATTAAAAATAAGCAAAATTAGTGCATGAAATGCTGCCATTCGTGTTGACTGGTCTTTTAATACATTTTTCTTAATGCATTCAAAATTAATTCGTGTTGACTAAATTAATGCTATGTTTCCACATAAAGAAACATTGATCTTGACCTATCTATTATATATTTGTGACATTCCGTTGAATGAATTATAAGGTTTGTTTAAAAAAGAAAAAGATATATTAAACACACACATGAATATAGTCATAGTAATACGAATAATAGTTCAAAAAATGCAACGTAGGGTACCTTAACATAAACTTTGAATCCAAATTTTAATAAAATGCATAACTGTTTATAATAAACTCATGTTAAGCATTGGCTGTGGTGACTATGTTTGTCAACACCAACTGCTTTTTGACCTCAAAAAACTTGAATTCCATCTGATCTCCTTTGGAAAGCTTCTTATCTTTAACAACATACCTCAACCCTGGTATAGAATACCGTTCGTTTCCCTTCTCAACATTGACATAAACCTGAACATCCCACATACCACCATTGCTGTCTAAGACTGTTAAATCAACATTCGTGTCCAAACCATGTTGTTGAGCCCATAATTTTTTCAATCGCTGTAAAACAATATATAATTATAAGTATACATTTATGGACAATAGTTAGACCGAAAAAAAAACACAAAAAAAGGACAAATATATAAATAAACTTACGTATTTGTTGTCAACTCGAAAGACCACATCAACACCTTCATCCTCTGGCGAAGCAATGTTTTCTGGAACATCCTCATCCATTAAATTATTTGTATGATCATTTGAAAGGCAAATTACGTCTTCATCCATAACCAGATCATCCTCACACTCCACCTTAACATTTGGCTGCACTTCCAAAGGAGGAAGTGTAAGCTTGTCCTTAAGAAAAAGCGACATATTATAGGTGCTCTGTTTCAGTCACGCACAAAAATTGACAATCATTAAAAAAATGCAAGAAAAATAATTATTAATTGAAGGTTAATCTTTTAGCTCTAAAAGATAATCATACCCAGTTAATGATTTCAAAAACAATCATGTGCTCCTTTTTTATTTTAAAAGTTTTCTTCATGAAAGGCATATATCTCGCTATTACATTTAAGTATTAAAATGCTTCGATGATACAGACTTTAATTTTGCAAATGGTTCAAAAGTTTCCATTGAGTATTAAATGCTTCAATTGTCCTATTAAACTCATTCAAAGGCTATTAAATCTTGATCAAAGCTTCCAAGATTTATATTGGCATATATCTCGGCTATTACATTTAAGTATTAAAATGCTTCGATGATACAGACTTTAATTTTGCAAATGGTTCAAAAGTTTCCATTGAGTATTAAAATGCTTCAATTGTAATTGTATTTACCATTCTTAGAGATTTATATTGGCATATATCTCGGCTATTACATTTAAGTATTAAAATGCTTCAATTGTAATTGTATTTACCATTCTTAGAGATAAGTTTTGTAATTATATATAGGCATGTCTATCAATGATAATAATCAAGGGATTGCATTATTTCAAACTCATTCAAAGGCTATTAAATCTTGGTCAAAGCTTCCAAGATTTATATTGGCATATATCTCGGTTATTACATTTAAGTATTAAAATGCTTCGATGATACAGACTTTAATTTTGCAAATAGTTCAAAAGTTTCCATTATCGTCAAGACATCCGATTCAATATTAATAATTATAATGGCATAATCAATGGTAATTGAAGGCATGAGTCAATGTCAACTATAATTAGTCAATATTAATAATTAGTAATAATAATTATAATGGCATAATCAAAGGTAATTGAAGGCATGAGTCAATGTCAACTATCATTAGTCAATATTAATAATTAGTAATAATAATTATAATGGCATAATCAATGGTAATTGAAGGCATGAGTCAATGTCAACTATCATTAGTCAATATTAATAATTAGTAATAATAATTATAATGGCATAATCAATGGTAATTGAATGCATGAGTCAATGTCAACTATATTTAGTAAATATTAATAATTAGTAATAATAATAATAATTATAATGGCATAATCAATGGTAATTGAAGGCATGACCCAATGTCAACTATAATTAGTCAATATTAATAATTAGTAATAATAATTATAATGGCATAATATACTCACACCCTGTCGGCTGTGCCTAATTTCTTACCTAGGATTTATGAGTCTCGTGATTCTTAAAAGACATCATGTGGGATATTCCATGACATGTCAAGATCCCAAACTTCTTGTTAATAAGATCTTTAGAATTATAATTATAATAATAATTTGGGTCATTCTTTAAAGATATAATTACTAAATTAAATTATTCCATCACATCAAAAAGAATGCATACAGTTTATACATTTTCTTCAAACTATATTCTGGATCTAAACTAATCTCACATCATAACCGAATTCCTCAAACAATCCTCAGGTTTTGGCTTAATCTTGACGGGTTTGCCAAGCTTAGATTTATCTTCCAATTTTGCAATTTCGCGGGCCTTTTCGCAAACAGGAAACCATGCCACTAAAAACAACCGTCTCCCCCACTGCAGCGGCTGCTTGCGTTAATCTAGCATTATACCTATATATTATGAACCAAAATCAAAACAATTAATGAATATAAACATATAATCGAAGATTATACATGTATGCAGGAGAGGCGATGATGTCTTGATAGGTTGCAGAAGAAGAGAGGCGATGATTTCGTGGAGATAAAGAGAGCCGATTATGGGTTAGTTTGTTCAATTCGAAGAGAGATGATTTTTGTCTAAAGAAAACATTGAGATTAGGATTTTGTTCAAAAAAATAGAATTTTCATATGTTCACAAAATATTATCATCAAAAATTATACTATTTTGTACAATTACATGAACTGTTATGTAAGCACCAAACATTATCAAAGATGAATGCATAATTTTTATACAAACCTTAAGAGACCCATATTGAAAATCCATGAAGTTCTTGTAGCCACACTCTTTCTTTTTCCAATATTCAAAACTTGGATTCTGTAAACAAAGGATACATACAACACCTAAAACATAAGAGACCCTGCAAAAAAAAAAAAAAAAACAAATACACACAGATTTACTTGTCAATCATCTGAATATTATGATTCCTTTAATAATTGTTTCAAAAACAGATCTTAAAAAAATGATGTCTTCACTCGATTGAAGGGAAATGTTTTCTGGATCGGAAACATAAAAAGAAGAATGTTTTTCAGATCTGTTAAGGAAATCGTAAAATAGAATGAACAAACAACATCAATTTAAATAAATCGCAATAATAGTATGAACAAAGAACGTATACAAAATCATACCATGAATCGATTGAAGAAGAAGGATGAATGTTGGTTGGAAGATTTGCTAGAGAGTATGATGGAAGAATGTAGTGTAGATTTATGTTTAGAAAAGAGTATTTATAGTGAGTTAGTTGGAGCTCCATATACAATATGGATACCTCAAACCCTCTCTAAGGGCTTCATTCAACCCTAGATGACCTCAATTATTATATAGATAGATTAAAATTCTCCTTTAATAATAAACTACTTTACTATTAAGGCCCTCGAGTTCAAAACTATTATTATTTCATAAATAATAATCCACCAACACATGAACTTTATTTGATTCGTGTACCAACGTGTAACTCTTCGGATCGTACCGGGCCGGGTTACATTGACCTCGACTTTTAATTACATCGGACATACTATGTATCCAACAATCTCCCACTTGGACGATTTTAATTAAATGAGTCAACGTGCGCAGAGTTGGACGCCTAGATGCATCGCATTGCACCCAAACCAGTATGACACTTTACAGTCGTCAACTAGTTCTTTGAGTTCAAGTAATGTTTTACTTAACCAAATACTATAGCCCTGATAATTCTATCAATAAGTCCCTTCTGTATAAACATCCGTTGATCATAAGACATGAATCATTCATTCTTATATAGTGATCAACCATTCTCTATTCTCGTCTCTAATTCAAAGTGGTCTAACGAACTACCTTAGTTCGAGCGTGGCCACGTGTTATACCAGTTTGAACTAATGGGGGCGCCAGAATGTCTAGACTTCTAATCCTATAGAAGTACAGAATTCCATCAACGTCATACAACTCCCACTTAATCTTGGATTTCTCCCAACGCTACCCTTATTGCTACCCATGTTTCAGGACAGTGTTATATAACATCAAGGATAGTCCTTGATCAATGTAGTTTAATATGTGCCTTAGGAAAAAGGACAGATTGAACATATTAATATCAAAACATCTCATGACACAGATCCATGGAGATCGTTTTGAAACGAGTTACATCCAATATCATTCCCTAATGATATCTGTGAATTATGATTCTCGAACCCTTGAGTTATTCATCTCATGAATACAATCATCTCAATTCACAATAGTCTTACATTCAAATTAATTCCCATGTAATTTGATCGACTACGGATATTTAGAATACTCTTATTCAAGGATTTAAACATACAAATAATGAACACGGTCACAAAATATTTAAATTTGCATTTAACCCATTAAATCAAATAAATATCCAATGTAACAGTTATAGTTCAAAATAAAACACCAATACTAACTAAAGATCATGCCCACTGTCTAGCAACTCTAAGCCCTATCTTTCCAGCATGCTCCTCATGATTAACTTGAGGTAAAGTCTTAGTAAAGGGGTCAGCTAGATTCAGATCTATATGAACTTTGTTTATTACGATGTCTCCACGTGCTATTATCACTCTAATATAGTGGAATTTTCTGAGTATATGCCTTGTGGTCTAATGTGACCTTGGTTCCTTTGCAAGAGCAATGGCACTAGTGTTGTCACACAGTATCTCGATTGGTTTCTTTATGCTACGCATAACATCGAGATCACTAATGAACTTCTTCATCTAGGCAGTCTCCTTTGCAGCATCCTATGCAGCATTGTATATTTGATTATTATATTATATTAGCTTTATAAAAGAAATTGGGTAGTTGATCACACTACAAGAAATTTGGACTTTAGCGGCGACCCACCAAAGTGTCGCCGCTAAAGGACCATTTTAAGCTAACCGTTGATCAAATGAAGATTAGCGGTCAAGATTAAATCTTGTCATTGTTATTAGCGGCGACCCTGTCGTCGCTAAATGTCCACCCAAACATTTAACCTACCCGCCTTCCCCTTCTCCTTTCCATCTCTTTCTTTTTCACCTCAAGACTCCCTGCTGCTGCTCCTCTCTCGCAACTCCCTTTCTCGCACTCCCTCCTCCCTCTCCCTCAATTTTATCCATCGAGCCCCACCACCACCGAGCAACCCCCACCAACGGATCTCTCCCTCTGCCCTCCCTCTCCCTCTCGTAAGTAATTTACATGTTTTTTTGTTCTTTTTTTTGTGTGTTTTTGTAATTTGTTTTCTATTTTTTCATTTTAATTTCTTTTTTTTTTGTTTATTTTTTGTTTTTATTATTTTTTTATTTTTTTTTTCAGTTTTTATTTGTTTTTCAGTTTTTTTTCTTTTTTTCTGTTTTATCTTTATTTTCTATTTTTTCTTTTGCCGGTCACTGTTACAAAAAGGTATACACACATATACATAGACGATAATGTTTATTTAACTTACAATTTAACTTTTAATGTTAAACAGGGCATGGAACGGTATGAAGCATACTGTACTGGATATACATGAAGGCAGTGGACGTTTGATAGCCCTCGGAATGAAGAGAGTTATGTAAGAATTTATTTATAATCTATTATATATCTATAATCCATTAAATCACTTATGTAAAATACAGCACAAGTTAAAGTCACGGGTTGAGTCTGAACATCAACGGATCGCCGAAGAAGAAGGTGGAGAAGGAAGCAGCTCCCAAAAGGTGGATCAGGTTGGTATATATTTGTTTATGTGGGTGTTTAGTTTTCATGTTTTTGAGATTGTTTGTTGGGTTTAAAGTAGGTTAAAACTAATATTATTTGGGGTGTTTTAAGGTTGCTATATTTGAAGAGGTGTTGGGTACACGTCGCAGACATACTCGCGGGATTGGGCATATGCCTTTTCCGAAAGAAAGCCTTCCTCAAGTTACGCCTACGCAAATGATGTTTACACACGTATCTCTTTGTAGCCTAAATGTTAGTATTTGACCCGTTTGGTATAAATATTTAGGGTAACTTTGTTAAATAGTAACCAAGTTTCAGGATTGTTCTAATTAGGTCACTCATAAAAACTTTTGTTCTAATTAGATAACTCAAAGTTATTTTGTTGTTCTAATCCTAGATATCTTACCTAAATACAAGGTCATCCATCCTACATGCCATTTATTTAGTTTTTTTTTAAATATGTTGAAATGGTTTATAAGTTCCCACATAGATTAAAAATATAAAAAATAGTTTTAAAAATTCAAAAAAAAGTTAAATTTTGTCCATAAAATAAAACATTATCATTATTTTTTTATCAAAGAATTAAGAATCGGAATGTTTAATTAAACTAAAAGTCTAAAACATTATTATGGGAATTTTTTTTATCATGGGAATATGGGAATTGGGAAGATGAATCTCTCGCCAGCCATTGCATCCTCATTTTCACAGTTGTGCAACTTACCAATTACCACCATCACCACCCTCTTCAACCATCATCATCATAACACTACCATTCCTATCATAGCCCATCAGAATCACCTAGCCACCATATGTTTCAAGAATTTCAACCACATCGGCCCTCACTATCACCAATCGTCACCATCAGCTTCCATTCCTATTCATTTGAAGTCGTAACCAACAGCAACGTCCACAATACATGACACTCACCACCATCTACCACCTTCGCAATAAGCAGACCACCTCATCTTTACCTTCGTATTAACATCGATACCCACAAATCAGATTGACCCGTCACAGCCTCTAGTTCAACCTTGTAGTTTTTGTTCGATTTAGTAGGCGATGGGTGGTTCAATGGCGATAGGGAAGGTTGTTGCCATTGGGAGGTGAAAGTTTGTTACCGATGGTGGTGGTTTTGCCGGAGGCCGGCCTCTGGCAATGTTGTCGGTGGTGTAACTGGTGTTGTCCAAGAGAAAAAAAAAGGGGAAATGGATTTAAATACTCACAACTATCACTCGTTGGCGGATAGCACTCCCAACTATCACTTTGGCGGATAGCACTCCAAACTTTCAACTTGTTGGCCATTATCACTCCCAAACTAACTGGGGTCTAACCCAGTTAGTGTTTGTGGCCAAAATGTAAAAAACAAAACTTAAGGGACCATTTTGAAACTTTTTATTATTATTATTATTATTATTATTATTATTATCTATATCTATATATATTAATAGAGAGAGAAGGAGTTCAGAGAGAGAGAGAGAGAGAGAGAGAGAGTTTAGAGAGAGATTGGGAGAGAGAGAGAGAGAGAGAGGCGGAGAGAGAGAGACTCACCACCACCATCTGCCGCCACCCCACCACTACCCCGCCACCACCACCACCATCACCACCATCTGCCATCAGCCTCAGCCCACCACCACCTTTCACTAACCTTTAACCTAATCTAGATTTTGATTTTTAAGAAGCAGAAGGGCATGGAAATCGAGGAGTATAAAGCTTCAAATATGGTGGTCAGAAATTAGGGTTCCGGTGAGTATTGTTGTTACCCTAAGAAGATGACCGGAGGTGTTACCCGAAGAAGATGACCGGAGCCGGCGAGTATTGTTGTTACCCGAAGAAGATGACCGGAAAACGAGTATTGTTGTTACCCGAAGAAGAAGATGACCGGAGCCGGCGAGTATGGTTGTATCGATCTCCTCCTCTGTATCTGTCCATGATTGAATGATATGATAATAATAATTTGAAGGAATTGAAGGAAACCCTAGAAATATATGTATGAGAATTTGGGGTAAATTGTGGAATTAAGGGTTTGAGATTGGGTAATTATAGTTGAGCTGCGGCGACCGTGAAGGTGGGTTTAAGCTTTGTCTGTCAAAATCAAAAAGAAAAAGGGGGATGGTAGAGTGGTGGTGGGGGGGGGGGGGGGGCTGATGGCAGAAGGTGAAGGGTGGTGGTAGGTGGATGAAGGTGAAGGGTGGTGGTAGGTGGTGGTGGTTTCCAGTGGAAGGTGGTGGTGGTTTCCGGTGAGGGTGGTGGTGGTGGTTTAGAGAGAGAGAGAGAGAGAGAGAGGGGGGGGGGGGGTCTGTTGCAGAATATGAGGGGGGGGGGGATTTTATAAGTTAAAGGTTTAATTTCAAAAATGGTCCCTTAAGTTTTGTTTTTTACATTTTGGCCACAAACACTAACTGGGTTAGACCCCAGTTAGTTTGGGAGTGATAATGGCCAACAAGTTGAAAGTTTGGAGTGCTATCCGCTAAAGTGATAGTTGGGAGTGCTATCCGCCAACGAGTGATAGTTGGGAGTATTTAAATCCATTTCCCCGAAAAAAAAGGGAAGGCTAGGTTAATAGTTGACCCATTTGGTATAAATATGTTTAGTAAATAGGATATTTGATCCATCCATTTGGTATATGTTTGTAGTTTAAATGTTGATATTTTACCCATTTGGTATTTATTTGTAGTTTAAATGTTGATAGTTGACCCATTTGTATATATTTGTAGTTATTTGTCGATAGTTGACCCATTTGGTATAAATGTTTAGTAAATAGGATGTTTGCTAAATGTTAATATTTGACCCGTTTAGTATAAATGTTTAGTAAATAAGATATTAATTTGACCCATTTGGTATAAATATATTTGTAGGAGCAACTTAATGATATCATAGCGACTCCTCAATTCCAAACGCAATTGCTCCAAATGGCTAATCAATTGGTCCAAACTCAAAGGTTTGGAAATCAAGGCGGAAGTAGCAATAGTGACGATCACGATCACGACGATGAAGACGAAGACCAAGACGAAGACGAAGACTTTTAGGCAATTTTGGTATGTTTGTTTAGTTTTGATGGTGTATGCTTGAATCTAATTAGGTTGATATGTTAGTTTAGTTTGTTTGATATGTTTTGACGAATGTTGGTTTAACTTGTTATGTTTATTTACTAGGTTAGAGCCCCGCGTGTACACGCGGTACATATCCATGTCAAATGAAAAAAATTCTATAAAGATTGTAGTATGCAAATTTATTTATTGAAAATTACGTAATACAATTCGTGTGAATTTTGGTTGATTGTATATTATCATAAAAAAGTTTAATGTTACCCAATAACATATATATGAATCAACAAATGTTTGAGTTGACGTGATTTAAAAACAAATAATGAAATGAATAAACATATATTTATTGTACCGACATACAAATGAAGATTAAATTCAAAGTAAATAAATGTAGTTTAACAAATCATACAACCCAAAAATTATAAAAAAAAAATTAAACAATTTATGCAAAATATGATCGCATACTTATTCACAAACTTCAAAATATTTTTTTATAGACAACATTTGATATTTATTATTAACGCTGTCATCTTTGCCCAATATTAGTATCTTCAGGCCATCTCTACTTTTGTCACTTGGCAGCGACATAAAACTGCCCATGTGTAAAAACAGGATCTTTCAAATACAGACCTACCCTAAATAGGGTTTGTCCTTGACTCTTATTTATTGTCATTGCGAAACATAAAGTAAGAGGGAATTGTCTTCTGTTGAATTTGGAAGGAATCTTTTTATCAGATGGGGACAACCTAATTCTTTGGAAAAAAGTTCGCATTCCAATGTTACTCCCTGAATTATTTTAGCTTCTATAACACGATTTGACATGGCAAGACGATTTGAAACTTGTGGCTTTGAAAAGAATTTATGTCCACTTATAGGATCCCTGAACCATTTGAATAAAAAAACAGTGAAATTTGTCAAAAACAACTCTGGTGAGGAAAAGAAAGACATTTGGCATTATAATTGTATTATCATCAAGAATTTAAGGTAAATATATCCAGAATACCCTAAACTGTTTTGACGGTTTGACTCATAACCAATGACCTAAAAATCAAGCTAAAACCACGGTGAAAATCAATACTAAATGAGATTAAAAATGTTAATAAGTAACCTCAAAAAATGTAATCAATAATTCAAATCAATTAAATTGGGTCAATAATATTAAAAATAATAGAAAAATTAATTTGGGTCAGTAATATTAAAAATAAATTTGTAAAAATAGTAATATAAATAAATGAGATTAAAAATGTTAATAAGTAACCTCAAAATTGTAATCAATAATTCAAAACAATTACATTAAAAACATCCGCATTTGAAATTAACTTACCAATTATCGACAAATTATTATTGACATCTTAAAATTAGCATATTACTATTAAAATGATTTTGATGATTATGTTTTAATGAAAACTGATTACAGAAAGTCATAATATAAAAAATTAATTTCGGTCAATAATATTAAACATAAATTCATAAAATTAATAATATATAAATGAGATTAAATTTTTTTACTAAATAACATTAAATTCTTGTAATTATTATTAATGTCAATAAATAACATTAAAACCCTTAATAAATAACATTAAAAATGAATAAATCTTTTTAATTGCAATCAAGACCAATCTGAATTCGTAAAAATAGTAATATAAATAAATGAGTTTAAAAATCTTAATAAATAACTTTAAAATCGTAATCAATAATTCAAATCAGTTACATAAAAACATCCGCGTTTCAAATTGACTTACCAATTATCGACAAATTATTATAGACATCTTAAAATTAGCATATTACTATTGAAATGATTTTGATGATTATCTTTTAATAAGAATTGATTAAACGAAAGTCATAATATAAAAAATTAAATTTGGTCAATAATTTTAAACATAAATTCGTAAAATTAGAAATATACATAAATGAGATTAATTTTTTTACTAAATAACATTAAATTCGGTCAACTATTATTAATGTCAATAAATAACATTAAAACTCTTAATAAATAACATTAAAAATGAATAAATATTATTAATTGCAATGAAGACCAATCAGAATTCGTAAAAATAGTAATATAAATAAATGAGATTAAAAATCTTAATAAATAACCTTAAAATCGTAATCAGTAATTCAAATCAATTATTTTAAAAACATTCGCATTTCAAATTGAATAAATCTTATTAATTGCAATGAACACCAATCAGAATTCGTAAAAATATGAGATTAAATAACTATTGAAGTTAATGGTTGCGAAAATTTGGGTAAAGATTGGTTTATCAATCAATCAGTCAATCAATCTTCGCTACATTTAGATATCTAATTTACTCTATAAATTGATGACCAATTATGCCATAATTGTGTAAAATTCATTCAATTTTAGAAATCTAATTTCAAAACACAAAACCTTCTTTCGCAAGTTACACTATATACTTAGTTAAGTATCAATTCATAACAATTAGATAACTACACATTCATAACATACTTTTTTAGAATAAAAGATTTGTATAATAAGTGTTAAATTAAAAAAAACTTTAGTTGTTAATTGATTCTTAAAATTTGTATACATAGATATATGTTTAAAATGGTTGTCTAGAATATTCATTGAGTTAATATTTCTACTCCTAATTGATTCTATATATTGAATAATATACAACTGAATGCTTTATTGTATATAAATTATGGATTAAATTGATTCATAATGAATCATTAATACAAAAAAATGGTAAAATTGATTCATAATCAATCATACATAAATTTGATAAATAAATTATGGTAAGTCGAAATTACAGATTTAATTGATTTATAATCAATCATACATAATAAAAAATTGATTAAAATTATATATAATTATGGATTAAATTGATGTTCCATCTTACGGATTAAATTGATCACTAATTACCAAAAATAATTTCGTATTAAAATTAAATTCGTTTCATTAAGTTATGGTAAGTCTAACTTATTGATTATAAATTGATTTATAATCAATCATACATAATAAAAGATTGATTAAATTGATTCATAAATAGGAATTAAATTGATTCATAATTACGAATTAAATTGATTCATAATTACCAACAATAATTTCGTATTAAACTTAATTTCGTCTCATTAAATTATGGTAAGCTGAAATTAGAGTTAAATTTAATAAATTTAATGAGACATAATTTCGTAAAATAATTTAATGAGACAAAAAATGGTAATAAATTTAATGAGAGTTATTATACTAAAGCAAATATAGTAAACCTAAATTTATTACCATTTTTTGTCTCATTAAATTATTTATATTTCAAATTGACTTACCAATTCAAATTCAATTTCAATAATTTCATTAGTATTAGTAATTATTAGTAATTAGTAATATATTTGTAAATTAGTAAGAAAAATTCAATTCGGTCAATAAGATATAAATGGGTTTAAAAACCGTAATATTAGTTTTAGTATTAGTTGGAATGCTATTGCACAATCAAGTAATTCTGTGTAGAGCAACTGAGATGGATTTGATAAAACTATCTATATAGATGAAGTGCAAAAATGGAAGGCATGTATTAAGACGTCAATCAATGAAAATTGATTGAAATTAGCGAAGTTATTGTCATCATATTATAAATAGCATTTATGACTAATTAGAACAGTATAATATACAAAATTAACTGATAAATTAGTATTGATTAATTATTAAAGTCGTATAAGTAAAATTGGTAAGTTTCCATTATGTGTTTAGTATTTTGGTGTAAAAGATTTATAAGTTTTGAAATTCAAGAATAAGATATACTAAATGTGGTTTTTTTGTTTAAACATTTTTACAAGTAATAATTATGACTTACGAAATTCAAACGTATTATAAAAATGATTGGTTTGTTAGTTGTTTACATATTATAAATACGTCTTTTACATCTAAATATATATGGATTGATGTTATATATCAAACATGGTAGTTTATAAAATGTAAACTAAATATATAAATTAACATACTTTTCTGTAACAAAATCTATTTAATTTAGTATACAATTATAATATAAGTGATTTTTTTCCTTATATATTTGTATTATGGAAAGTTTAAAATTTAGTATGAATATAGAAATCGTAAATTATGATAAAGCATTAATTATGTAGTGCAAATTAGTATTTGAAATTTAAATATTGTCCTAAATTACTCCACCTATTATGGTTAACCTAAATTACATTAATTATTTTAATTGATTGACAGTCAATATAATTAATACAAAAGAATAAATGTGAATTAATATTCAAATCTTAACAAATCACATTAAACGCTTAATATAGTTTTCAGGATCAAATCTTGATTGATTATTAAAGTCGTATAAGTAAAATTGGTAAGTTTCCATTATGTGTTTAGTATTTTTGTGTAAAAGATTTATAAGTTTTGAAATTCAAAAATAAAATATACCAAATGTGGCTTTTTTTTGTTTATTCATTTCTACAGTAATAATTATGCTTTACGAAATTCAAACGTATTATAAAAATGATTGGTTTGTTAGTTGTTTACATATTATAAATACGTCTTTTACATCTAAATATATATGTATTGATATTGTATATCAAACATGGTAGTTTATAAAATGTAAACTAAATATATAAATTAACATATTTTTCTGTAACAAAATCTATTTAATTTAGTATACACTTATAATATAAGTGTTTTTTTCCTTATATATTTGTATTATGGAAAGTTTAAATTTTAGTATGAATATAGAAAGCGTAAATTATGATAAAGCATTAATTATGTAGTGCAAATTAGTATTTGAAATTTAAATTTTGTCCTAAAATTACTCCACCTATTATGGTTAACCTAAATCACATTAATTATTTTAATTGATTGACAGTCAATATAATTAATATAAAAGAATAAACTCTTGGGTACATATCATTACCTCATATTATTGACGACATAACTTCAACAACTTTTTTTATTAAAAGTCAGCCCTGCTCCTAATGATCCAAAATTTGGTTTATAAATCGAAACCCTAACACACGAATGCATATAATCAGTCAATAAGCTGGTAAACAAAAACACGAATAAACAATTTACAAAATCAATTTAAAGATAAAGAAAACACTGAATTATAAAAATTTAAAGATTTAAAAAACATGCACCTAAGCAATTACAACATTACATTTGACATTGGTGTGCCCCAAAACAATAGCATTTGTCTCATTTGCAATTTCATATTCAAAGAGTATATACAATGCAGTAGAAAAAGCTTATCGAGTAGTCTTAAAAAACGTAAATATTAAATACGCTAACTTAAAAATAAATATGACAAAAAGAAGTAATAAAAGAAACATGAATTATTATAAACCCGACTCCTTTATAATTTTTGAAAAAATTATGCTTGGCGCCTAAGTTTCTTGGTCAACCAATAATTAATGCATTCAAGGATATTTACTACCTTTCCAAATATGTGGCACAAACTTAGGAAACTAATAATCCAAAATTAAATGCTCCATAATTATTTCAGATCCATATCCAGAATCCGAACTGAGATTTGGCTCCTTACTCGATCAAATCATATTAACATAACAATCCACTCTTTAACACCAAACCATATGAGATCTTTAAGAACAATTATGAACAATATATGAACATCATATCTCGACCTTAAAAGTCATGCATCCCATCCAACATAATAGTTAACATCACTAATCACAAACACATAATAATAAAAGATATAAACAATGACATTCTGCTTTTAGAAAAATAGTTACTTCGCATTAATAAACACACACACACACACACACAAAAGATCTACCACATACCTTTTAGTTGCAGCGGTGGATGGTATTCTAGTATTAAAATGAAAAAAACATCTAAACATTCAATATATTTCTTCACAACGGTTTGAAGATCGTTTGCACTTTCAGAAGTGATTCCATATTATAACTAACCGATTCCTTTACAAAAAAAAAGTGGTTCCATATTAATCAAATGAAAAAACATCAAAAAAGAGTCAATATATACCATCCGATTACTTTACAAAACGATGACATAAAGAAAACGAATCTGGAACCTTTATAAACCACGATTTCTTCATAAAGGTTTGAATATTGTTTCCACATTCTGAAGTGATTCCATATTATTACTAACCTTTATAAAACACGATTTCCTCTTTGAATATTAAACCGGTTTATGTCAAAGTAATTGATTGATGTTACGATAACATAAAAGTTTTCCAGGTTTGAGGATCATATGATATGCCTATTTTTAACGTTTATGAATCGGAACACGTTACAATGGATGAACTTCCTTCAATCTACGTGAAAAAGAGACATACCTAGAAGGAACAATGAATAAAAAGAAGAGTGATGAATGTGGTTTGGAAGATTTGTTAGTGAGGATTTGAGAGTGTAATGGAATAATGTAGGAAATTAAAATGTAGAAAAGACTATTTATAGGGAGCAAGTTGGAGCTCCATATTCAATATGGATACCTTAAACTCTCTCCTAAGCCTTCATTCAACCCAAGTGACCTCAATTATTATATAGATAGATATATATATGTAAATGTTGGTATGTTGATTAATTAGTTTTGTTATTATTTTGTTTGGTTATGCGTGTGCGGAATAACCGAACAGCAAAAAAAAAGGGCTTTAGCGGCGACGCGTCGCCGATAAAGGTCTTGCCCAGATTGCACATGAATCTGCCACGTGGAAAAAAAATAAATAAAGGTAAAAGATAATGCCACGTGGATAAATACCTTTAGCGGAAACACCTTTAACGGCAACAAGGGCATTAGGCACAGGAAAAAGTAAGCAAGACCATTAGCGGCGACAGTCGCCACTAATGCTCTGGTCGCCGCTATTGATGTAGTATTAGCGGCGACAGGCGTCGCTGCTAAAAGTCAGCTGTCTTGTAGTGTGAGAGGAGTAATGTGTCATTGAGTTAGTGGTGTAAGAGCACCCACAATGGGGGTGGTTTGGAAAGGTCGGGTAGAGCAAACCACTTGCAACCGGATGATCATCCATTGTAGGGGTGGTTTGGTTGGCGGTTGGTTTGACAGGTCAAACGGGTCTGGTTTGAAATATGTGAGCCCAAATCTGATTTTTCAATAAAGTAAAAAAAGTTTTTTTTTTTTTTTTTTTTTTTTTTTTTTTTTTTGTGTGTGTGTGTGTGTGGGTATAAATTATACAAAGGGAAAATTAGTTGATGAGGTGTAGTTTGGAATGATTTATAGTTGAAAAAAAAAAGGTTGAATGATGCGGTTGTTTGGAATTCCAAACACCCTCACCATTGTGGGTGCTGTAAGGCTAATTTTTTCTTGGAACGACAACTTTCTTTGTGTTTGGCCGCTGCATTTCTTGGATTGGAGAGCCCCATTGCCTTACTTTGGCCATACCTTGGCTTCAAAGTTTGGCTTGGGCGTTCACTCAGGAAACCATACTGCTGGCTGCCACTTGGCAGTCGTACCGCGACAAAAGTACAATTCTCTGGCGTAACACACGGTTGGACAAAAACCCATATAGGCTTACAATTTGAACTGACAACCACACAAAGCCTAGCTCGCTGTTGCTCTAAGGGCAAGAATAAGGTGAATGATTGAACGATTCTAAGATATATATATATATATATATATATATATATATATATATATATATATATATATATATATATATATATAGGGGGCGGTTATTCTACAAAAATAGAGAATCGTGCGAAGCATGCGAAGGATATTTGTACATGATAATTACGTAATGATAATTACGTAATGTTTTTTATGTTCATGAAAGGATTACGTAATTATCATTACGTAATTATCATTACGTAATTATCATGCATTTGTACATGATAATTACGTAATGTTTTTTATGTTCATGAAGGCATTACGTAATTATCATTACGTAAATATCATTACGTAATTATCATGCATTTATGTTCATGAAGGCATTACGTAATTATCATTACGTAATTATCATGTACAAAGTGATACTTCGCACGCTTCGCACGTTTATATTACTTTGTATTTGATCCTGCCCCTATATATATATATATATATATATATATATATATATATATATATATATATATATAGGGACGTCATGCTTTTATGAAGCTCGAGATCGGCCCGGTTCAAGCCTAATACGTTGAGCACGAACTCGGCTTAAAAGTAAAATCCAAGGGATCGAGCTCGCTTTGATAGCTTAAATGAGCCAAAACTCAACTCAAGCTCGACTCGATAATGTTAAATAGCAGCCTAGCACGTATACTATGTATAAAATAATAATATAAAATTTGTTTCGGTTGCGAGCTTAAACAATCTTTGTATGAAAAGTTCGAGCTCGGGCTTTATAACTATAGAGTCATATTTCAAGCTTGAGCTCAGGCTCAGCTCATTCAAGCTTTTTACCTATTCAATCATGAATAACTCACGAACTGTTGGCATCATTTACGCTACACGCCTAGATATATACTTGCCTTTAAAAAAAACCTAGATATATACTCCCTAAACAACGCATGAAATTGACTGTGCTTCTTCTCTTCTCCGTTCGTTCATCATTAAGATTCGATTATTTGGTCCAAACCCTAGGGTTCGTTTTACATATCTATTTTTGCGATCGTTTGTTTATTACTTTCATTAGATTGTTTTTCTCAGTTTTTGAATGATATATAGAATTCTGCATCCATTAACCTTCAATAATATTGTATTTCACTTGCTTTTGCTCTCGTATCTCATTTATTAATTGATTTTATTATTATATGTTGTTCAGGAGTGTATGCAATTGATGTGTAATTTGAACTCTACATAACATAATCAACATCAAAATGTCATACCACATTCCGTTTGAAATCCAAGTGGAAATCATCAAAAGGCTTCCTATCAAATCCTTGGTTCGGTTCCGATCCGTCTCCAAAACATGGAAGTCTCTAATCCAAAGCTCCAATTTTATTATGCTCACACAGCCGCAACATCTACTAGTAAGCTGTAATTATTTAGAGCCAAAACGTTTTACCGTTGTTGCTGATGATGATACTTTCCCCCCACGGAAAGTTTCCCCGGCTATTCCCCATTTGGTTAGCATGCTTAAATGTGGTACCATAATCGGTAGCTGTCACGGCTTGTTGTGTTTGTATGGTATGTATTCAGAAGCTGATGATTCCAACTCCAAGATGGCTGTTATTTGGAATCCTTCGATTAGAAAAGTTGTTGCTGTTGTTGTGCCTAGTGTGCATGTGGTCGATTTAGGTTTTGGTGTGTGTCCTAAGACTAATGACCCTAAGATCCTCAAGGTTCCATGTTTTTGGTTGCAGGCTGTTCCTTTGGATGTTGAGGTTTTTACTTTGAGCACTGGGGCTTGGAGACGTCCATATGGCAAATTTCCTCGTAAATCAATATATTTTTCTTATGGGCGGGTTGTTGTAGATGGGTTTCTTTATTGGCTTGCTGTTGATAAGGTTATTTTAGATGGTGAAGCTGCGGCTTATAATCTGATTATTTCGTTTGACATTACAAAAGAAGAATTTAATGAAGTAAACCTCCCAGATAGTGTCGCACACCTGCATATTCATAGTTTGATCATGTCTAAGCTAAGAGAGTCTGTTGTTGTGCTTGAACCCGGTTTTGAGGCTAATAATGTAGTTTACCATGTATGGATGATGGAAGATGGTGTTTCAAAATCGTTCACAAAGTTATTCACTGTTAACACACCAAATGCAATTGTAAGGGGGTTTACGAAGAGCGGTGAACCAGTAATTGAAATTATGGAAAGTCATGATGTATGGCGTTATCGTTCATTGGCTGTGTGTGAACCCTCCTCAAACCAGATCAAGAATCTAGGGATAGGTGATTATGATTTTACATATTCTGTGTTTTTGTACACGGAAACCCTTCTTCTGCTTGATCAGTCAGATTTTATTATTTTCGACCAAGGTAAACGCTATGTTTCGAAGGGGATAGATAAAAGCGTAAAAGAGGAGAATGGTTCTACCAATGGTTTTGAAGCATACAAGCAAGGTATAGATGTTTTCTTATTTCTTTTTGTGATATTGGTAAATTGAAAATTTTGTGTTTTTATTAAGTTAGGAAAAAAATGGAGTACAATTATAAATCTGCATTTATATATAAGTATAAAACACCTGTATACAAACAAATATTTCATTGATAAAATTATATATGAACAAGATATAATATATTTTTCTAATCATGTCTTGTCTTACTGTAACCAAATGAAACTAGAAAATATCAAAATATTGTGAGATAGAATGTATGTCAAACATGAAATGAAATGTATTATATCATTTCAAGTCCTTTTCTCATTTCATCATTTCATGTTCCTGGCCCGAGATTGAGTCGAGTTTGACAAAAATACGACATGAATTTTGAAACAAAAAAATTGAGAACCTCAAGGACTGTACATGAGTATCATCTATTGTTTATTAACAAGACTGCCATACAAGGACTGTACATGATTCTTCTTAGTCTCGGTTGTTAAGAGTCTTGAGGCACTTGTGCTCTTTAGTCTTTCCCATCTGTTTGGAAGTTTGAATGGCTTTCTTGATTATTCTATTTATATTCCTAAAATGCTTAATTACTTTGATGATAGATTCAAGAAAGACACTGAAGCTGTGGAGGTTTTGCAAGGTATGCATTCTGTTATTGCTACAAATAAGGGCTGCAAAAATGGGTGTATAGGTCGGGTCAACGCTGGTTGAGGTGAAAATGAAAATAAAGGAAACTTAGTATACACATTGCATTATTCGGTAAAAATAATCTGGAAATAAGCTTGGAATTTTTCAGTTAGAAACAAGAATGTGACTAAAATTGTTCTGTCTATCTTATCTATTATTTTGGGATGACCCAAGTCAAACAGCCGGTACCTGGGTAACCAAATATTAACGGGTGTTTTGAAGCCTCCTAAATGTACCTGTCCATACTTTTTACATGATTTTATTTGATAATAACCAACTTTGTTTCTCATATGCTGTCACAGAAGATGATAACTCAAGTTTACAGATGCGGTTGATATGTTCTTTGCCTAAGAAGATGAAGTATAGACTTGACTATTAATTATTGTTGTGGTTTACTTTTTATTGTTTTCCTTGTGTGATTATTAATAATAGGCTAAATGTAGTATGGTATACAAAAAGTGTAATTATTAATAGGCTATTTGTTTACTGTTCGCATATCTACATTGTGTTATATGCTGCAATCTCATAATTTGAATCGCACAGCAACGCAAATCCTCTATCTTTTACCTGTTGTGCCAGCATGAACAACATTACCAGGAGCTTGCTCAGTAAATTCCGCAGCCACAACTTCAGTAGCAAGTGGACGCCTTAATGCCACACGTACAACTGCAGGCTCAAAAACATCCTCTAGCACGGACTCGGTGACAAATTTATTCTCAGTAGTCATACTCACAAATATAGCCACTTCTGGTTCAAAATCTTGCCCAGCCAAGCACCTTTGCACACATATTGTTAGGTGTATAGGATACTAAAATTTAGATGGTCAAGGGTTGTGTATGCCCATATCTCCTTGCCGCTACCCGTGCATTCGGGTATGCAGCGGTAGTGCATATGATTGTAAAACATAACTACACATGACCTTGGGTTAATGTTTGTTGCTTGATTCATGCAAGATTTGAACCCGAATGCATTCGGGTATGCAGCGGTAGTGCATAAGATTTGAACACACACCATATTTGAACAACAATTTTATTTTAATTTAAATACTAATCAACTTGTACTTGTAAAGATTTGAACACACACCATATTTGTGGGGGACAATCACCATGCCGCTAGAAAGGCCATGAGCATCAAATTGATATATATTCATGTTATCTTGTTAAAACGCATCACTAATCAACTTGTACTTGTAAAGATTTGAACACACACCATATTTGTGGGGGACAATCACCATGCCGCTAGAATACAAGGCCATGAGCATCAAATTGATATATATTCATGTTATCTTGTTAAAACGCATCGTCAAAAAACCCAATACATGCATTTTTCATAGCTACTGAATATCTACTAGTGTGAATTTATGACATGACAAACCTAACACGAAAGTTTTAGGTTTGGGTTCAGTCTATTCGTGTTTCGGTGAATCACAGGTTCAGGTTGACATGGCGGGTCTTTATTTTTTTTAAAAGATTACATATTGGTCCATGGGATCAGTTTGTTTAATTCACAGTAATTTTCCAAACATTTAGCTCCACTCATACCCAATCGTCATACCACCGTTCCTCCGTTCATCAGATCTTTCATTTTCCCATTTTCAATCGTCAATGGCAGTTAACTCCACTGCAGATCACCTCTGAAACCACCCACCTCTTACCCCCTTCTCACACTACCGTTCCTCCATCGGACCCCTTGCCACCCACCTCTGAAACCACCGCCTGAATCCACCCACCTCTTACCCCCTTCTCACACCATCGTTCCTCCGTTCATAAGCCTTTCTAGACCATTCGACCGGTTTTGATTCCTGTGCTTCGTTCGACCGGTTTTGATTCCCGTGCTTCGTTCGACCTGATTAACTTTCCTTTCGACCTTTTTGCTCACGTAATTTTTCTCTTTCGACCACATATGCACAATAAAGGAAACAAAAAGTCAACTTGTGCACGATTGAAAATAGAGTTGACATATATTTAAATTATGGTTTCCACCTTTTAATTGTGTTCTTTTTTATTATTAATAATAATAATAATAATAATAATAATAATAATAATAATAACAACAACAACAACAACAACAACAATGGTTACTGCCCCAGTAGTTCGTATTTCACGTTCCATGTAGCCTCTCGCAGCTAAACCCATGCCTTCCTCTCGTAGGCAGCGTCGGCGTCCTAATTTGGTGGCCATACCTTGCATTGCTGATGCAACACACCCGTGCCCCTTTAAATTTTTTCACTCTTGCAAATTCGGTATATCAAGCAGCTCCCGGTTGCTTGCTCACCTTAAACGCGACCATTTAGGGTGGGACGACGGTAGGGACGGTTTGCGGGATGCAATTTCTAGGGACCTAAGCCTCTTTGGGGAGGTCGGGGAAGCCTTGCGGAGTATTGATCAGTGGTTGTGTGCGCGGTGCATGTCCCTGCATGCCCTCAGCAGGGGGTGTCACCACGAAGATGGAGTCACGAAGTTCTCCCATAATTCCAACAGTGTCGATGATTTCATTTTGGGTATCCCCAAGCCCTGCCCATCGGTATCACAAAATGTTCATAATCTTGAGCCCGATGGGAGGTTGGCTGTTGATATTGGCCTTTTGGAACAACTTTTCGCTTTGCCGTTAGCGACTGTCAAAAGCATTCCATCCTCTTGTCGGATGGCGTTTGCCCAGGCATTAACCGGGACCTTGCGTAGAGTTGTGGCTACCCCTGGGTCTGTTGAGGCTTGGGTTAAGCTGTTGTTATTGCCTCGTTGCACTCTACATGTGATACGACCATCCTCTAGGCAAGAGCGGCGGTCTGGGAACCGCAAATCATTACAGTGCAGCAGTATTATGAGGGCCTTAGCTATTTGGAAAGACGGCAATGGGATTGAGGAGCTTGCCCTCCCGCTCCTAATGCAATCTGCTGAAGGGTTAGTGAGCAGGCCCAACACTCGGCCTGCCTCTGATAACGGTGGCAATGTCAAGCAATGTCTGCAAAAGGTCGCTGATGGCCATTTCACAGCCGCAGTTAAGGTTCTATGTTCCTCCGGGGTTGCTCCATTTGGGGATTCCACCTTGAAGGCCCTGATTGATAAACACCCTGTCACCGATCCCCCAACATTACCTAATGTCTTACCCTCTGAGGGTTCCCTTCAGGTCGACGCGGATTGTGTGTTACGGAATATTAAATCATTTCCGAAAGGGACGTCATGCGGGAGGGATGGCCTTAGAGCTCAACATATCTTGGATGCACTTTGTGGGCAGGGGTCCTCGCCACCTTCTGATCTGCTCTTGGCTATCACCGACGTGGTTAACATCTGGTTGGGGGTTGGAGTTCCCAATGGGGCTGAGGCCATCCTTCACAGCGCGAACAGGTTTCTGAATGCGTTTCACGATAAAGGATCCATGGTCATGCTCACGGTCGACTTTTCGAATGCCTTCAACTTAGTTGACATGACGATTCTTTTGCGGGAGGTGAGCGTTCTGTTGGATCAGTTTGCTCTTGTTTGCTAAGTAAGAACTTGCTATCTTGACACTTAAGTGTTTAGCAAGTCCTTGTAAATCAGATTATAAGCACAGCGGAATGTTATAAGTTAAAGCAACACTTTTTATACAAAGGCAGAGTTATAACTCCCCCTTGATGTTTGAAACTAATAAATGACAAAGTATTTATTATGAATCTAAGTTGTAAATGAGAATTAGATACTTAGAGAGATTCACAATAAATACAGAAATGGAATATAACAATGAGAGTGTTTGAAGGATTTTTCTGTTAAAAATCAATGTCTAAAATAGAAGGTTGAAGCCTCCTATTTATAGACGATTACATGCATGTATCTTGCCTAAAAAGCAAGCACAGAAACTCCAGTGACAAGTTGCACAAGTTGCAACATTGAAAGAAACAAATAAAGCTAAAAGTAATATTAAACAATAAACTACTGATGCAAAAAGGCGGTGGGAAATATCTTCTGCTAAGTGCTGATGAAGGACAACTACTGAAGAGTAGTTTTGTCTTTAGTACTTCTGAAGTGAACTTGTCTGGTTTGGACTTCAGAACTTCTGCAACTTCAGCACTTCTTCATATCTTCTAATCAGCAGTTTCTTGTCTTCTCTTCAGTACTTCTATACTTAGCCAAAAATGACAGAAGTGAATTAGACTAAGGTTTACAAAAGTGGTTTCACCAATCCTCTTTGTCCTAACAATCTCCCCCTGGATTGATGAAGCCAAAACCTTACTAATTCCTTATGTGTTTCTTCTGTCTTGAACAATCTTCCATATCTCTTTGTACATGGTGTTCTTGAGCTGGTTGTACTGATCATCAGATAGAGATCCTCTCTGTGGTTCTAGATGTTGAATTGTGAGCAGGTCTTGTGTTGACAGTTTCTTCAGATCACTGATCTTCTTGTAAGCCCTACTTGAGAAGTCTCTTCTTGTCAACAGTACTGAGTTGTTATCAGTAAGTGACCATCTGATGATAGGGATCTTTGACTTGTTAAAGTCAGAAGAATAGGGAACCAGACTTGTCCCTTGGGTTGATGGTCCTGAGTGCTGGATGTCTTCAGTTTCAGATAGCCTCAGGTGGGATTCTCTTCCTTGTTGATGTTGTTGCATACCAGGCATCTGAACAGTTGGGAGATGGTGTTCAGTCACTACTTTGGTATGCAGCTTTTCTTTGATTGTCTTTTGTATTTGATAAGCAAAAGTGGAAGGATCCCTGAACTGTGTTAACAGAGGTTTCTCCTCAATGTCAAAATCTGAATGGACTATTGAGCTTCCCTCAAGTAGTACCATTTTGAAATCAGTTTTGACATTGTCCTCTGCCTTCTTCTTCTGAGCAGCAGATCTTCTAGATGCACCAGAAGTTCTAACTACTGATCTTGAAGGATCAGCAGTTTGAAACTTCTCAGGATTTGCAGCCTTGGCAGCCAAGTATTTTCTATATGTATCCATAAGTCTTTCTTCTTTCCATCTGGATACAGAGGCTTTTGAACCATATCCTTCTGCTACTAGCTCTTCTATTATCTGGGCTCTCTTGGCCTTTCCATCTTTGCTTGTGGCCATTTTGTCTGCAAGCAGTTGTGCTCTTCTTGTCAGCTCTTGCATAGAGAGTCCTTTGAGTGTAAAGGCTTTAGTCTTGCTGTTCTTGGTAATATAAGACACCAGTTGTTGTCTTTTATCCTGTTCAGCAATCTCATCAAGGCTAGCCTGCCTTTGTAGTTCAGCTGCATAAGCCTGAAGCTTTTCTTCATGGCTTAAGTCCAAATCATCCCTTTCTTCCAGAGATTTCCAAATCTGATCTTCTCTGGCCTTTTTGTTGGCTGCAATTAAGCTCTTCTCTAATAGTTCAGCTGATTGAGAGATGGGAGAAGGGTTTAATACAGTCATTGTTGTAACAGATGTAGGCCTGATGGGATCAGATGTTGGTTGAATGGGAGCAGTGGTTCTGGAAGGTTTAGTGGTTTGAGGTTGGGAAGTGTTAACTTCTGATGTGCTGACAACTGCTGATGGTTTGTCAGCTACTGAAGGATTGTCTTCAGTACTTTTTTATTCTTCATCAGAAGTTTGGTCATCAGAAGTTTCTTCATTATGCCTTAGGGAATCTTCAGAACTTTGGGTCTCATCTTCTTTCTCAGCAGCTTCAATTTCTTCAATTGAGACACCAAACTGTTTGGCCAATTTTTCTTTCCTGGCATGATCTTTCTGATCTCTTTCAAGGAGTGCCACTCGTGCCTTTACCCTGGCTTGGAATGACTCCTTAGGTTCCCTGATCTTCTCCCCCTTTTTGGATTCATCAATTTTAACCCTTGAAGCAGAGGGTTGGGAGAAATGTCCTTGAAGATGAGCAATCTGCTGGCTGTTGAAGTCTATTTTGTTGGACAGATCGTTCATCTTGGTCTTGATCACTCCAAATTGGTTCTTGATGGACAGCTCCAAGTCAGCTGTATATGTTTGGAAGTGATTTCTGATGAGTGTATTCATCATGTGGTACAGGGGACCCTCTGGGCTGCATAGCTGGTTCAGGTCTATGCTTGTTTGCCCAGGGAATTGGGTAGGCATTTGCTGTGAAGGGGGTGTTTTTGGGAGATCCTCATGTTGTACAGAGGATGCCACTCTAGGGGTTTTAGGGATTGAGTGGGCTTTAACCTGTGCAGAGGTGACTGGCTTCTTGAGCCTGGATACCTTTGCAGCAGGACCTTCAGAAATTGCCGTCAATTCAGTAGTTTGAGTATGTGAAACATCATCCAAACTAATGGAATCATCTGAATCCCTGATGTTGCCCTCAGTGAGGACTGTCTCAGTTAAATCATGAGCTGAGCCCAACTCAGTTCTCTCATGAACCTCTGTTTCTTGGTACTGAGGATTTCCTACTTCAGGCATTAAGCCTTCATCAGTAGTTGCCACATCTGAGGTCTTAGCTATGTTACTTCTGTCCTCAGATCCACCACTGGGTGGTAACTGAGTAGTAGCAGCCTCAGATGCCCCAAGAGTCTCTAAAATTGGGCTTAAAGACTCTGGTCCACCCTCATCTCTTGGGATAGGGCTAGTAATGTCCACATCCATGTCTGATGCAGTAGTTATGTCCCCTGTTTGTTGTGGTTGATGGGGACTGACATGATCAGATGGGACATTCTCTTTTAGCCCAGAGAGAAGTTTGGCAATTTCTATTGCCTCTTGTTCAGAAATTTGTGGGGATGGTTCAGTAGTTTGGGCAATAGGTTGTTGTTCAGCAGTTTCAAAAGAAGAGTGTGTTTGATATGTTTTTCTAAGTCTTTTTCTTTTGAATTGAACAGATATGGGTGCTCTTGGTGGGGTTTGAGATGGATGAGACTGAGAGGGTGTTTCAGTCTCAACAATTTGAAGAGCAGAATGCTCAAGAGCATGTTCAGGCATCTCAACCTCCTGAACAGCTTTTCTTTTGGGTTGGTGGGTTGCAGTTTTTGTTGGCTTGGGCTTTTTGGCTTTTGGTGGTGTGGGTGTGGAAGATGTGGGCTTCAGGGGGACTTGTTGTTGTTCTCCCTGATCATCTTCTGGCCAGGCAGCCGGTTTGTTCAGTCTTGAGTATGCTTGTGATGTTAAAGGGTTTAAAGTTGAAATTTTTCCCACAAGCACCTCATTACCCAGTTCCCCTATTATGCATTGCATAATGAACCTTGGGTACAACAAAAACTTTTTCTTGGTATTATTGTGATGTAACACCAACTCATGAAAAAACAGTTTTGATGCCCTGAATTTAGTTTCATTCACAATGGAATGAAATATTGGTTGAAAAGTGGAGAGCATCTGGTCATATGACCCTGTTTTTGGACTCAAACACATAATAATATAATGAAACAAAAGTTTGTATTTTGGTTCAAAATATTTTTTGAATATTGTAGCATGGGAGAGAGTACCTTGATAACCACACTCAGTCATGGTTAGATGAATATCTTTGTTAGCAACATGGTCAGGGGCAGCTACATCATCCAGACCCAGTCTTGTTGCTAGTGTGGCCGGTGTGATGGTCAGTTGTTTCCCTTTTATCTTTGAGTTGAGGGAAATGACCTCACCACCCATTGTAACCGTCTCAGCATTTGCCCAGAACTCATTCAGAGTTTCAGTGTGAATTGGTGGGTTTATTGTGAGAGCAGTAAAGTATTGGGATTTGACGACAAGATCAATGATCTCATCGTATTGGGACCAGCCTTCTTGTTTTTCAAGAAAGGCTCTTTGATTGTGTCCCTGTTTTAGAACTAGAGCCATTGTGGTTTGGGTGTTTGATCGAACAGTGAATTTGCAGGTATAGGTTGAGAGAGTTTTGAGAGAGAAGGAGGGATATTTTTGAGTTTGAAAGGATAAGTGTGTAGAAAAGGTATTTATTAGAAGTTTTAACCGCTTGAATCTTCTTTATTAGAAGTTTAAAAACCGCCTTTGGTTAAAAATCTCTTTATCAGAGGTTTTAAACTGATTAGGTCAAACCTCTGATGATGGAAAAGTCAAATTTGCCCTTTTGACTTAAACTGCTGATGAAGGATTACTTCATCAGTAGTTCCCATTTTTCTCTTCAGCAGTTTTAACATCTGATGAGAAAATGTTTTTACAAATACTTTATTCATAACTTCTGAAGTTTATTTTATCAGAAGTTACACACTTTTTCAGAAAGTTATCCCCATACTGATGATTTTTGTTCATCAGTAGTTTCTCTCAAACTGTTTTTGTTTTTCAGAAGTTTTGTTTCAGACTTTTGACATTTGTAAGTGGAAACCAGAAAAAAGATGGAAAAGGTTAACTTGAAATCCATCAAGGTAAACAGGATGGAATCAAGGATGGAAAAAGGAAAAAGAAAATTTTTCATTTTGATTCCACCATGGTAAACAGGATGGAATCAAGGATGGAAAAAGGAAAAATAAAATTTTGATGCATAACAGTAGTGATTGATGTAGAAGTTTGATGTAGAGTTGGGTAGAATCAAGTGTTAACTTGGATTCTAACTGATATGCAGAGAAAAAAAATAAAATAAACACTTACAAATTTAGCATTCCAAGCATGGATACTAACTTCTGAAATGTTGATGTGTCAAGGGGCTTAGTGAAGATGTCAGCTATCTGATTAGCTGTTGCTACATGCTTCACCTCAATCTTGCCTTTTTCATAGCAATCTCTTATGAAATGGTACCTGATCTCAATATGTTTAGTTTTTGAGAACTGTACCGGATTTTGAATGATGCTAATGGCAGATTTGCTGTCTACAAACAAAGGTGTCTTGGTCTCTTTGATTCCATAATCAAGAAGTTGATATTGGAGCCATTGTATCTGTGATGTACAACTTGCAGCTGCAATGTATTCAGCTTCAGCAGTTGAAGTTGCAACAGATGTTTGCTTCTTTGATTGCCATGACACTAGACAGTTCCCCAGGAATTGACAACCACCAGATGTTGACTTTCTAGTCATCTTACACCCTGCATAGTCACTATCTGAAAATGCTGATAACTTGGTATTGCTTGAAGCAGGATACCAAATTCCCAGTGTTGGAGTTCCTTTCAGATATCTAAAAATTCTTTTGACTGCAATAAGGTGTGATTCCCTTGGTGCTGATTGATATCTAGCACAGACACATGTTGAAAACATAATATCTGGTCTAGAAGCAGTTAAGTATAAAAGGGAACCTATCATGCATCTGTACATGGTTTGATCAACCTGTTTTCCTTGATCATCAGGTTCAACTTGTGTGATAGGTGTCATGGGAGTGGAACATGATTTACAGTCATTTAAAGAAAATTTGTTCAATAATTCTTTAACATATTTTGATTGATGTATAAAAGTTCCATTTGTTTGTTGTTTGATCTGCAGTCCTAGAAAGTACTGCAGTTCTCCCATGGTACTCATCTCAAATTTTGATTGCATGAGTTTCTTAAAATCATCACACAGTTTTGTGTTTGTTGAACCAAAGATGATATCATCAACATAAATTTGAACAAGTAAGACATGATTTCCAACATGTTTAATGAAAAGTGTTTTATCAATGGCACCTCTTGTGAAGTTATTTTTGAGTAAAAAGGTGGAGAGTGTATCATACCAGGCTCTTGGAGCCTGTTTGAGCCCATATAGAGCTTTATCCAGTCTGTACACCCACTCAGGATGAGAAGGATCCTCAAACCCAGGTGGCTGACAGACATACACCTCCTCTTTGATTTTTCCATACAAAAATGCACTTTTCACATCCATTTGATAAACTTTAATTTTGTTGGAAATGGCATAGGCCAGAAATAACCTGATGGCCTCAAGCCTTGCAACTGGAGCAAAGGTTTCATCATAGTCAATTCCCTCTTCTTGAGAGTACCCTTGAACTACCAGTCTTGCCTTGTTCTTGATTATCATACCAGCTTCATCTTGTTTGTTCCTGAAAACCCATCTTGTACCAATTGGTTGCTTGTTTTGAGGTAAGGGACAGATTTCCCAGACCTGTTGCTTGTTGAACTGTAGTAGTTCATCTTGCATAGCCTGCACCCAATTATTGTCTTTGAGGGCTTCCTGGTACTTCTTTGGTTCCAACTGTGAGATAAAGGCTGAAAATAGGCAAAAGTTGGAGAGCTGGTTTCTGGTCAGAACACCTGTGGCTATATCACCCATGATTTGATCAAGTGGATGATCTCTGTGTTCAATCAGTTGTTGTAAACCACTGACAGGTGTAGGTGGCTCTTGTTCTTCAAACAAACTGCTGAGGTCTATGATATCTGGTTCAGCAGTTGCAGCTTCTTCAGTAGTTGCAGGTGCTGAAGCAGATGTTTGAGTTTGGCCTTCAGTATTTGTTTGATCAGAAGTTTGAAAAACTTCTGATGGTGTTGTAGTTGACTTAATGACTGTTTGAGGAGTCCATGGTGCAGGATCCTCATCTTCAAACCTTTGATCACTATAATAAGTAGGTTTGGAAGAAGTAACAGCCTTTTCAGGTCCAAAGTGAAAGTTGTCAAGGTCAAAGAGTTCAGCAGGATGTGCTGGAATAAGAGTGTGTTTTGACTCATTGAACTTGACATTCAATGTTTCTTCTACTATCCTGGTGTGAGAATTAAAAACCTTGTAGGCTTTTCTAGTTGAAGAGTAACCAAGAAAGTAACCTGAGTCAACTTTGGCAGCAAACTTTGAGATAGATTCCTTGATGTTCAAGATGAAACATTGACACCCAAAAGCCCTGAAAAAGGAGATAAGGGGCTTCATGCCATGAAGAACTTCATAGGCAGTCTTGGAATGTCTCTTGACCACAAGAACTCTATTCTGAACATAACATGCTGTGTTAACTGCTTCTGCCCAAAAGTACAATGGCAGTCCAGAATCAGCTAACATTGTTCTTGCTCCTTCTATCAATGTTCTATTCTTCCTTTCTACTACACCATTTTGTTCAGGAGTTCTGGGAACACTGTATTGTCTAATAATCCCTTTAGACAAACAGAATTCATCCAGAGTTTTGTTCCTGAACTCTGTCCCATTGTCACTTCTAATGGTTTTGACAGATAGAGAATATTGTTTCTCTACTTGTAGAATGAAGAACTTGATGATTTCAGCAGCCTCATCCTTGGAAAATAAGAAGAATACCCATGTGAATCTTGAGTAGTCATCAATGATGACTAAGCAGTACTTCTTTTTACCAAGGCTCATGATCTTGACAGGCCCAAATAAGTCCATATGGAGTAGTTGAAGACATGCAGTTGTTTTTGATTCTTCATTAGACTTATAGGAGGACTTATGCTGTTTTCCCTTTAAACAGGATACACAGTGTTCTTGACACTGGTATACTTTCAAAGGTAGACCTCTGACCAAGCCCATTTTTGTGACTTTATTTATGGTTTTAAAGTTCACATGGCCAAGTCTCCTGTGCCAGAGATCTGTTTCTGAAGTTGATGCCCTTGAGAAGAAACAGGCAGTGTTGTTCAATACTTTGTCTTTCTCAATGTCCACTGCATAGACATTGCCACATCTTTTGGCAATCAGCAAAGTATGATCTTCTATAATCTTCTCAATCAACTTCTGGCCTTCTGGTGAGATGATATTGCAAGCTGTCTTTGTGAAAAAGGAAGAATATCCTTTATCACACATTTGTGACACACTCAGCAAGTTGTATTCAAGGTTTTCCACCAGATTGACCTTGTCAAACTGTATTTTGCCAGAGGAGACATTGCCATGTCCTAGCACATATCCCTTAGCATTGTTCCCAAAGGATACATATCCTTCTCTTTGGCTGATAAAGTTGTTTATCAGGTATCTGCATCCAGTCATGTGCATAGAGCCTCCACTATCAACATACCATATGCTGTTTAAGCCCCTGGAAACTCTCTGCACATAAAAGCAAATTAGTTAGATTTGGAAACCCAAGCCTGTTTGGCTTTGGGTTTGCTCTTGAGAACAGTTACAGTTTGTTCTTGACCAGGTTGAGAAATCCATGTCTTTTTGGCAATGGATTTTTCATGAAGAACCATGGTGGTATCCTTTTTAGGACCACCATCAACCTTGGTCATCAGTAGTTCTACCATGTTCTTTAGGTTTTGAATCTCAGCAGTTTGTGAAACTGCTGATGATTCTGGTCTAACTACTGACAAGGAATTTTGAGAAAAAGATTTTGGTTGAGATTTTATCTTTTTCTGAGAAAAGGTGTTTTCAGGTTGTTGTTTCTTGGGTTTAAAGACTTTTTCATAATCATTTCTGATTTGATTTCCCACAACCTGTTGTTTAAATTTTTGATTGAACTGAATTCCTTTTCTGTATCTACAAAATTCAGTTTTGTGGTTGAACAGGCCACAAATTTCACATTCTTTTGCCTTAAGTTTTTGATCAGAAGGCAAATTTCTGACAGTTGTGAAAAGATTTTGCTCATCAGTAGTTTTCAGGGTCTCAACTCCTGAAGTAGATGAAATTACTGATGGCTTGTTGTCAGTTTTTGTAAATACTTCTGAAGTACTTTCTTTAAAAATGCCAGGATTTCTGTTTAGAAAGTTTTCATGGAAAGATGTGCATTCTTTCCCTTCAGAAGTTTCATTTGAAACAATTCTTCTCCCATCTTCAGTAGTTTTGGGAGAAAAATCTGTTGGTGTTTCAACATGATGGTATCCTATGCCAAACTTAACATTTGAAGCACTTTGTTTGTTTAGCAGTAGTTGATACCCCCTACAAGATTCCACCCATTTTTCACAAGTGATCCTGGTGTCAGCAAGCTCTTGTCTGACATCTCCCAGGTCATTTAGCATCATTTTGATTTGTGCTTGGGTTTCAATAGCAGAGTCAGTTAATTTAGAAACCTCTTTTGTTTTAGCACACAGTTTTCTTTCTAAATCACATTTTATCTGTGTGTATTTTCTTTCTAAATCATTGGCTTTGCCTTGTAGGTGCACGTTTGTCTCTCTTATGAGAGCAAAAGTTTCTTTGCAAGAGTTTGAACAAAGTTTTGTCAAAGATTCTTTTGATACCTGAGACAATGCAGATTTTGAGGTACAGCCTTCAAATGCCATTAAGGCAAAGTTCTTTCTGCCATTGTCTGGTTCTCCCCAGTTGATGTCAAACACTTTGTTGTCTGCATCAGGATTACACTCTGTGGTGTCATAAGGGAGACTGCTCCAGTCAACATACCCTGAGGTAAAGAGACTTTGTTGAGGGGGTTGTTGAGGCTGTGGAGGAAGTTGAGCAGCTGGAAAGGGAGGGATTGATTGTTGGCTCTGCATCTGTTGAGCAGGCACTTGAACATATTGTACTTGAGGCATATATTGCTGTTGAGGAGCTTGTGCCTGTACAAAATGAGCACTCCCTTGAGTTCCATTGTTCCTATTATAATTGGGGTTATAGTTATTTCCAGATTGTGATTGGTTAAAGCTAGAGCTTCTACATTCTCTAGCAAAGTGTCCCAACTTCTGACACTTGTGACATCTTAGTTTAGATTTGTCAAAACCAATTTTTGTATTACTGGTCAATCCTGGAAATTTCCTTCCTGACCTTTTATAAAACTTGTTAGTTTTAATGCTTAGCATGGCCAGTTGGTGTAATATGTCCATTTCTTCCAAGTCATCACTGCTAAAATTTTTCAAATCATCCATGATAAAACATAGATTATCAGCAGTTTGACTTTGGTCATCATTGTCATAACCTGGGAAAGATCTTTCTGATGAGATCCCAGTGGTTATGTCAATATTGTCATAAGATCCATAGGAACAAGTTGGTGAATCTTGTCCCAAAAGTGCTGTACTACCTGGTAGGTAGTCATCAGCAGTTTTACCAGAAGTTTGTAATTTCTTCTTTTGATCGATTTCTCTCTCAAAAGTAAGTAATCTCCCATGGAGTTTTGTAAGAGTGAGGGAGCTAAAATCTGGTGAGGATCTTAAGACAATGGAGTAAGTTTCCCATTTGTCAGGTAGAGACCTTAAAAATCTATGTAGCATAGATACTGTTGTATAGGTCTGACCATTTAACTTTAGCTCAGAGATTAATGAGGAGAATCTTTCAAATTGTTGTGTCAAAGTTTCCCCATTAATATAAGCAAATGTTTCATATTGTTGAGCCAAAATTTCTCTGGTGTTGGCAATCACCTCTTCAGTTCCTCCAAACTGTTCTTTAAGACAGTCCCAAAGTTCTTTGGCACTTTCACAATGTAAAAGGCCAGAGTATATTTCATTTGGGAGAGCCATTGCCAACATAGAGAATGCCTTAGCATCTAGCTCAAGTTTTAGGAAATCCTCATCTGTATAGTCTTTGGGATCCTTAGGAATCCCTTCTTTAGTTTCAAGATTTATGTTTACTGGTTTGTGTGGACCATATATCACAGATCTCCAACAACATGTGTTGGTTTGTGACAAGGTATGTGCCATTCTCTTTTGCCATATATTGTACTCATTTCTCACAAGCATGGCAGGTTTGGTGGCAGAACCAGTATTATGTGGATCCATTTTTAAAGAGTATAGATTTGTCTGATGACTCTTTTAAGTGATGGATATTGATAAAAAGTGAACTTTTGATCTTTTTATTGAATATCAATAAGAGCTTTGTGTCTGATTCTCAATTTGTTAGATTGATATGTGATCAGATAAACCAATGCTCTGATACCAATTGTTGGATCAGTTTGCTCTTGTTTGCTAAGTAAGAACTTGCTATCTTGACACTTAAGTGTTTAGCAAGTCCTTGTAAATCAGATTATAAGCACAGCGGAATGTTATAAGTTAAAGCAACACTTTTTATACAAAGGCAGAGTTATAACTCCCCCTTGATGTTTGAAACTAATAAATGACAAAGTATTTATTATGAATCTAAGTTGTAAATGAGAATTAGATACTTAGAGAGATTCACAATAAATACAGAAATGGAATATAACAATGAGAGTGTTTGAAGGATTTTTCTGTTAAAAATCAATGTCTAAAATAGAAGGTTGAAGCCTCCTATTTATAGACGATTACATGCATGTATCTTGCCTAAAAAGCAAGCACAGAAACTCCAGTGACAAGTTGCACAAGTTGCAACATTGAAAGAAACAAATAAAGCTAAAAGTAATATTAAACAATAAACTACTGATGCAAAAAGGCGGTGGGAAATATCTTCTGCTAAGTGCTGATGAAGGACAACTACTGAAGAGTAGTTTTGTCTTCAGTACTTCTGAAGTGAACTTGTCTGGTTTGGACTTCAGAACTTCTGCAACTTCAGCACTTCTTCATATCTTCTAATCAGCAGTTTCTTGTCTTCTCTTCAGTACTTCTATACTTAGCCAAAAATGACAGAAGTGAATTAGACTAAGGTTTACAAAACTGGTTTCACCAATCCTCTTTGTCCTAACACGTTCGCTGCCCATCTATTTACCCTTGGGTTCAGTTTCTTTATGCCCAACCTGCTAGGCTTTATGTGGGTGATACTTGTATGGGGGCATCCACCGGGGTCCAGCAGGGGGACCCATTAGGGCCGCTTCTTTTCGCGCTTGTCCTGCACCCATTGGTTCGTCGGCTGGAGGAGTGTTGTTCCCTTTCATTCCATGCTTGGTACCTGGATGATGGTACGATTATTGGAGAGGCCAAGGAAGTGGCTAAGGCTTTTGATATCATCCGAGCTGAGGGACCGAATTTGGGCCTTACGCTTAATATTAAGAAATCTGAAGTTTTTTGGCCATCGTGCAACGGAGCGAAAGAGAAGCCTGGTTTATTTCCTAGCAAGATAGGGAGACCAGAGGGAGGTGTTAAGCTCCTAGGAGGGGCCGTCAGTCGGGATGAGGGGTATATTAGCTCTTTGGTCATTAAAAGGGCTAAGAAGGCAACAGAACTAATGCTCTCTCTGCAGAAGTTGAGGGACCCCCAAAGTGAACTTTTGTTGCTTCGTTCATGTATGGGCGTTGCCAAACTGTTGTTTGGCCTTCGGACATGTCCACCGGCCATGGCCAATGAGGCTGTATCCATTTTTGACAAAGGCCTTCAGGAAGCGGCGGAAGATATTGTGGTTTGTGGAGGGGCGTTCTTTGGGGATTTTCAATGGCGGTTAGCGTCTTTGCCGATTCGGTTGGGAGGGCTTGGTCTTTGTTCGGCGGAGGACGTGTCTGCCTATGCTTTTGTGGCCTTTCGGGTGCAGTCCTGGGACCTTCAAGACCACATCTTAAGGAATAGCGGGTTGGTGGGGATGGACTTGGATTATGAGCTTGCCTTGGACAACATTCGCAGCTCTCTCCCGGACTTCGATTTGGGCGGGTTTATGGATAAGGACACCGCCCCCAAAAAACCTCAAAATATTTTGGCGAGTGCTTTTACCGGTAAAACCCTTCAAACCATGGGAGAAAAGTTTTCCATGTCCCCGCGCCAGAAAGCTGTGCTTGAATGCCTTAAAGGAGCGCATGCCCAAGATTTTTTGACTGCCCTTCCCATCGATGGGCTTGGACAACACATGTCGGCTGTTGAATATCGGGCTATCCTTAAGTATAGACTCATGATTCCCATGTTCCCAGTTGATGAGCCGTGTCCAGTTTGCAAAAAGGCATGTTTAGACAAATTTGGGGAGCATGCCCTGCACTGTAAGGAGCTGCCAGGATTTAAATACAGGCATGACCTGGTCAGGGATGTCTTATGGAACGTCTTACGAAGAGCAGGGATTTTAGCTAGGAAAGAAGCCCCGGTTAATTTTTTGACGGATCCACTTGAGGGGCGGTCCACCCTAAGACCAGCGGATGTCCTTGTGTTCGGGTGGGCGCAGGGAAAACACGCGTGCGTTGATCTCACAGGGGTGTCTCCTTTGGTGGGACTTCGGGATTCGGGGTTTGTGGCAGGGCAAGCAGTCTTAAAGGCTGAATCCAAGAAAGTTGACAAACATGAAGCTGCCTGTCTTGAAAACCAACACGTCTTTGTGCCCTTCGCTTTTGACACATTTGGGGGCCTTGCTCCCGATGCAATCCGGTTTTTAGATCGAGTGCAGAAGGTGGTGCAGAGTAACTCTCCTGCGACTAAGGACACAAGCTTTATATTTAATAGAGTAGGCTTTGCTATTCAAAAAGGGGTTGCGGCGCAGCTTGTTGCCCGTCTACCCGCGCCTCACTTGTAATTCTTGTTGCTTTTAGTATGAAATGAATAATTCTTTTTATGCTATAAATTAAAAATGCATCAGGTCAAAACATATGTGGAAGCTCAAACATATGCTTATTCAGATCTTAACTAATAATTTGAATAGAAGACCAAATGAACTTAAATTCATCTGAAGATCTTTTCTCATTTTCTACCATTACCGTAGTTTTATTAGCTTTGCGTATTTAAATCTGAACTAATTTGGTATGTTTACCCCAGCAACACAACGAACCTCAAATTAACCAAACTGGTTAAAAGATAAAGTAAATAATTTAATAATCGTAGAACAAATAGCCATTGTCTAGTATAAATACCACTCTGGTCTCAAATTTTAGGGACACTAAACATATATAGTCATTAAATTAATGATTATATCGATGGACAAAAGTATAATTTTCTAACAGAGTTAAGTGCAGTTTTCGTCCCTGTGGTTTGCACCAATTCACAGGTTCAACACGAGTATAACACCATGAGTCCCTGATTTTTGTCGGGCTAACACTTTGCATCCCTCTTTGTAACGTCCGTCCATGTTGTTGTTAGTGTGCCCCCACGTGCACATCACATGGGGGGCATTTTGGTCAATTCGCCATGTTTTATAACGTTTATAATGTCGTCTTCTTCCCCCGTTTTGATGTAAACCCTAACATTCAATTGAACACACAATCTGATAACACATTGCAAGTCCTAGAGATCCCCAATGTCGAATTTGAGCTCCAATTGGTGTTCTAATAAACGAAGAAATGAAACTTGGACTGATGTTTCTTCAATTTGCAGATGTGGGTCTGAAACAAAGGGACGAACATCATGGACTGAATCAAACCCTGGTCGAAGGTTTCATTGTTGTGTAATTGGATGTGGTTTTTTCTCATGGGCTGAGGGTCCAGTTAGTGCAAGGAATACCAAGGTCATCAACAGATTACTCAAAAGTTTGAACACACAATAAGATTTAGCAAAAGCAAGAGGTTATGAAGCAAGAAAGCTGAGGATTATGCTAGTTTTAAGTTGGTTTTTGTTTGTTTTATACTTCGTTTTTAATTGATTATTGTATTTGTAAGTCTGCTGTGAACAATGTAATCCATTTGACTTTGAATGAAAATGATCTTGTTTCTTAAACATTGCATACATTTTAAAGTTACATTGATAGCAAGTTGTTACATTTAGATGTATCACTTCTAATGGCGATCATCATCAGAACATGAATCAGACCGATGCTTATCTTCATATAGATCATGGTAGTAGACATCCTCCTCATATTCAGTACTATAATCCCAAGCTTTTTTCAAAACCTCCGGATCATAATCGTCGTATGGATTAGCTCCTTCCTCATCCTTTTCTCTCTTTGCTTCTTGATCATTTTGTGGCTTTTGTTGATTATCAATTTATGGATTTACAGTTGCATCTTCCTTTTGTTCATCTAGATGAAACTGTGGATGTTGGTCTTCACTAGAATCTTCCTTTTGTTCATCTAGATGAAACTATGGATGTTGATCTTTAGTGGAATCTTCCTTTTGTTCTTGAATTTCCTCAACTGATGTTTATTCATCTTCTTGAAACTGAAACTGTGTAAGTTCTTGTGTCTTTTTGGTTTTGAGTCATTTGGGTTTTGGATCCATCTTCCTAATTGTTATGTGTTGTTTTGGGAGCTTTTTTGGTCTTTATTTGCAGTCAATATGACCGTTATATAGGGCATTTTGGATCGTTAAACTAGGCATTTTTTTGACCCATTTAACTATTAATAGTCAAATTGCAAATAAAGACAATTGACCCAGTTGACTATAAAAAGTCAAACTGCAATAACCATAAAACATGCGACTAAAGAAACCAATCTATTGACCCATTTGACTATTAATAGTCAAACTGCAAATAAAGAGAATTGACCTATTTGACTAT